>CM030020.1:1293480-1893480 GCA_017639485.1 Pluvialis apricaria | reverse complement strand
CAAGATGTTGCAAAGAGATTATTCCAGCACAAATGGGAGAGGATGCTATCTGTTCATGGACAGATGGCTGAACAGTCCCCTGCACTAAATAATACTGAGTCCCAAGCCTCTCCTTTCTCCAGCTGTGCACCTTCCACTAGAACAAAGGACGAATTTATTTATTATCTGTATTTATTATGGCAATATCTTCATGTGCAGGTAAAGCTTTTTTCATCACTGTGATCATGGAGAGAAATGCCCTCAATGTTGCATGCAGTTTTAATTCAAACTGTGGACCCTACAACTTTAAAATGAAAAAGCAATTAAACTGCTATGATTTTCTGGTGTTATTCTTGGTTAGATTGATGTAAAGTCTTACTATAAAGTAAGAAATGCTCTGCAGTATAGAAGGGGTAGTTGCTGGTAGTAAGGATGCCATGTACAAACATGGGACTTCTGTGAAGAGTGATCAATCCCAAGGTGTCTAAAGTCTTGAAGAAAAGTCTGTAGCAGTGGTTTGTCATTTACTGCTCAAGCCATTGATAGTTATTTGTAATCTCAGTATGGAAAGGGATACTTCTTGTTTTTTCTTGAAGCGTCCGTCAGAGAAAGAAAGGTAACAAGGAAGTAATCATTCAATTAAAAGTTGCCTTAACGGAAAAAAATATCAACGCTTAGGAAAGACTTGTAAGTTCTGAACGAAAGATTTTATTTAACCTTAGACAACTTCATATCTGGAAAGTAAGATTTAATGATTACAAATTGTATACAATCTGGGTTTAAATTGTTTTTCTAAGTAGATTGTAACTTGGTTTGAGTGCAATGTATTCTAAAGCATTCACCGAGATGGACAGTTGCAATGGGTTAAGTTGCAATTTAGATCACACCCCAGCAAAAGGTAACTTCTTGCCTACGAGAATGGTTTGCATTAACATGTCCTCTCCTCTCCAGCTATCAATAAAAGATGAGCTTGAGAAGACAGTATGAAGAGTGACGTTACGTCAGTTGCAGGTTGGTGACACCCCACACCCACCCACCCCTCAAAAAAATCCTTTCTAGTGGGCTGGCTGCCTTGTATTTTCCCAACTCTCTCTGCAGGGAAAAGAAAGAAACTCTGAGATAGAAACATAGTTTTATAATAAACCAATTCATGTACACATCGGGTATCTGGTGATCTGTGCTGGCTGTAGTTAGGAGCAGAACAAAGATGAATTTCTGACTAGATATTTATACAAGGGTTGGCCCCTGGAGGCTCTCATTAGGCAACACAAACTGGACAGGCTTTTGAAAGCAATCAGTTGATGCTTAGGGGATTTGTACATGGAGCAGAGGTAAGACCACCTAGAAGTAGCTCTCAAACTAGTTCAGGCACCAGAAGCACTAGAACTGCATTAGTGCTCAGCTTTGTATGGGCTAATTGAACAAGCTAAAAAGCTGTTGCTTGTGGAGCCCACCATAGCTCAGGTAATGCTGTGTGGCACTGTACCCTGAAGGTATCTAAATGAAATCAATGCGTTTCCAAAAGAGCTCAGTAGTGAGGCCAGCAAGAGCTGCTGAGTGCTGAGCATTTAGGGAAATTTGGTCATTTTATTTTAATGTGATTTCTTGGACTTAAGATCAAGATATAAAATAAATCACTTTTATGTTTCCTTAGCAGTACAGCTGGAATCTACTTCTGCATGTTATCCATGGCTGCTCTCTGACGTTTGTGTGTTTATTATGCACAGCAATTAAACACCCCTTTTTCCTAGACAAATTAGAGCTGTGCGAGTTTGTGATTCTGCTGGCAGGCTTACAAATCTTGCTGCGCAGAGCTCACAGTGTTTTCTAATTTTTCTGTGTCATGATGTATCTTGTATGACTAGGGTTGTTTCATTTTCATAGCAAAGCTATAATGATTTCATACTGATTAAGTGGAAATAATGCCAACTTCTGTAGCTTCTTTGCTTTGCACCCTTTGCTTAGTTTTCAGAAAGCTGCACCAAAAATACCTCCTCTTATGCAAGAGAGGATGAAATGTGTTCTCTACGCTTACATGCACACATGTACAAGGGTATGCATATTGGCATATATTTTGAGCAAGAATTTGCATGTATATATGCAAGGTGTAATGCATAGGTAATTGCTGCTAGCTGTTAATGATAATTTGTGATTGCATCTCTTGCAGCATGAGCACCAGCATTGCTTTGCTGCAGTCTTTTGCTGTACACTTCTCAGCACAGTTACGTAGCAGCTGCCTGGAGCAGGGCAAGAAATGTCTGTGTTATGTGCCCAACAGGTCTAAAAGTGGAACAGTGCCTTTTGTTCCCTGCTGGGTAAGGAGTACAGTGTTGTTTGATCCCCACATACAGCATGTGGGCTACTTGGGAGCTCGACTCTGGAAGGCCACCAGGTAGACAGCTGTTGGGCTTAAATAACAGACAGTCAGGCTGGCAGTACATCAGATAGGAACTGGGCAGATTTACAGGAGAAACCTATCAAAAATACATTGAAATCAACACATTCCCACAAAATGTTTTGATTTTTACATGTGGAGTGTTTTTCCATCAGAAACCTACTGGAAGTGTTCCAGTCTTTTTTTTTTCCCCTCAGTTAGATTTCCTAGCAGAACTGAAGTGAAAGTAATCATCATTTAGTGAGCGTTTTCTGTGATAAAGTGTGAGATGCCTCAGAGGGAAATTCTGTGTGTCGCAGAACAATGATACTGCTGGGTATCACTGATAATCCTCTTGCAAGCATTCAGTATCTCTTAGTGGCCACTTTGCATGCTCAGTTCCAGTTCTCAGTTCCAGAACTTTACTCCCATAACTGAAGAAATCTTTTCTGATAAAGCTGTATGTGCACTAACATTGCATAGGTGACTTACAAGGAGAAATTCCACATGTCACAATAAGAAATAGGTCCTCCAGACCAAATGATAAATTCGGCATACCACAAAATATTTTCAGAAAAGTTTTACCAGCATGATGTCTGTTTATGGGGGTTATCCTCATCTTATGAGGATAACCTAAGAGAGGAAGACTGGAAGGACAAAACTGCAAATGAGTTATTGCAAAGATGGGAAAGTGGAGAGAAAAAAAGACATGACGAAAAAGGCATTTTCAAGAATAAGAGTCTGAATTCATTTATCTCTTTGCCCCCACTTTAGATGGACTTGAGGTAGAAAGTAATAGTTTTGCAGAGGGATGACCATAAAGAGGTAGGGATTTTTGCAAGCTGAAAACAAATGACAAAAGAGTAGATGAAAAGGGGCAGGAACAGTACCACCACCACCAATTGCATCCAGGAACAGTTGTTCAGTTTAGTTCAAATTCCCAGAGGTGAATCAGGAGATAGGGGCAATGTGCTGTGTTTACATGAAGGGCAAGGCAAGCAGTTGTGGAGGGGCCAGAGCCTGTGTGGGGCATGGCTTGTCAGGGGCACCACAGACTGCAAAGGCATCAGCAGAGTTTCTCCTTTTTCTTCTTTCCCAAAAATAAAAGCCAGTGGCAGAGGGGGCAGATAATCTTCTCCAGGCTTAATGCTCTGGAGGAAAATATTATTTTCCTTTCTGTAATGCACGAGCTGAAAAGCTGTTTTTCTTCTCTAAGTTGTAATTATATATGCCAGTGTTATAGTAAATATCAGAGCTTGACTGAAATGTTTTGGCACTAAGTACTATGACAGGATGTCAGTTTGGCAGGCTCTGTGCTCCTTCCATACCAGGCTAGGGCCAGATATGTGGGTCTGGGAGACTCTCCTACCCAGATGAGGTGAAACTTGGATGTGACTACTTAACTGCTTAGCATTTAGTCTGTGCCTAAGAGGGAAAATTTCTTGCTGAAGATAAGATATGCTGAAGCGTAATGGGGGCTTGGCCGAGGAGCTGTGGGAAGAGAAAGGACATACCTGGACTGCTCAGGAAAGAGAGAAGTCATGGGTACCAGTTCCTGACAGAGAAATGAAAAGCACATAGCAGAGCCTTCTGCCTTGCTTGGAGGAAGGAGCTTTCCCTCCTCCTGGAAGTTCAGCTTTTGACAGAAATTAGTTGAACGGAGATGGTTCAACCATACGATGGTGACCCTGCTGCTTTCCTGCCTTCAGCTCATGGGGAATGTGTTGCTGCTCCTGCTGTGGTCCCACCTCCCTTCTCTACCCTGCCTTTACTGCTGTCAGAATTAAAAAAAAAAATTAAAAAAAAAATAAAAAAGATTTGCTAAGGAGAGGGCAGAAATTGCTTGAAAACTTGCAATCACTGAAGGACCAGGTTAACATTAGCCCCCCAAATTCCCTAAAGTTTATGACGGTCTGACTCTGAGGTAGAATTATGGTTTGGCATCAATATACATTCCTAAAATTAGGTTGTCTCTTTTTGCTGAACTCCACTTCTGTTTATGGAGCGAAATGAAAATCCAGAATAAAATAGTGCAGTGTGCCACACAAACCCCAAATATAGTTACAACTGAGGTGACTGTGAAATTTATAAAAATACTTGGTCACTTCAGTAGTTATAAAGGCTTGATTAAGGTTTGCTGCATTCAGAACCATGACTGTTGGGGGGAGCAGGGGGAGAAGGAACAGTGTTGCTTTTCCAGAGAGACAAGGCAGACTGTCAATTTTATTGAAACGGATTCTTTGAATCCCAATGCCTCAAAATCTGCAAATGTATAAGCCAGAGACTTCCATTTTGCAACTTTGTGATGAGATGAAAGTAACCTGTGGTGGGTTTCAAATCCAATGAACAAATATTTTGATTGTGAATTCAGCAAGCGTGAGGCTCATGTTTAACCCAGAATGTCTTTTCCTTTTACTTTTTCCCAGTGTTGTTTTGGGATTCGGCTTTTTGTTCAGAGATTTTTCAGAAAGACAGTAGAAAGTGATCTTTTTTTCCTGTCTTGGAAAAAGTATTTTCTTTCAAAAGAAACATTTAAGCTTTCGGCTAATTCCCAGGGATACAGAGGGATATTCTGCAATAAGCTTCCCTCTGAAAACAGGTTGGCTGCTGCCCTAATACTAAGAACGGCAGGATTCCTTGGCTGTGGGGGAAATGAGATGGTCCAGCTGATTGAGGTTACGACTGAGCCAAGATGAGTCGATTACCTCGATGTGCTGAGCAGCCATCCAGAGTACAGCAGAGAGGAAAAATGCCAAGGCTCGTACTTTCCGCTCTGACAACAAACAGCTGCAAAGAGTTGTGACTAGGGAGAGGAGCCACAATCGGCACCAATCTGGGAGAGTGGTAACTCTGGTTCGTTTTATTTTTCTGGAGCTGGTGCCATTGGAGCTGGTTTGTTTTCAGGTCTGGTAATAAAAATTTGGAGGAGACATTCAAAATGCATACATTTTCACACTGTGCCTTTTTCAATGTTTGTCAGGCAATGCAGAAATTGCTGGTCGTTTGCTGACACAGGGATATGACACAGATGCAGAAGGCCTTTGGCATTTACCAGAAACAGTAAACTCGGAGCACTGAGAGAGCTTCATGCCAAACATTTAATGGGTTCTCTTACAAAAGGGGGTGTTTAACAGCCTCATCCTTTTGTGGATATTTTATCTCTTTGTTGTATGGACTTGAGGCAGGCTGTACAATCATCACTTTGACTCGCATCTGTGGGACTCAAGGCGCACTCATAACCATCTGCTGTCTACAGTTCACAATGATTCCACTCTCTGTAGGACCTTACTTCCTTTGCTTTGTTTTCTGAGCAAAACACAGGCATTTTACATCACATTTTACCATTTTGTGCTCACCCTTGCAATCATTAACAACCATTTCTTTATGACTTCTTATGCAATCTGAGCCTTTTGCATCTTTTGTCTCAAATTTAGCAGAAAAAAAACCACTTATCTGTACATAGCTCTTGGCTAAAGAGCATTTTTGCCTGATTACTGTAAAAGAAAAATAAAAAATTGAAGATTAGTAATAGCACAATTACATAAAAGTGGTGTTTTTATTTTTACCTTTAGGATTCAATAACAACTGATTGCATAACTATAAAGACATCAAATCTGTTTTTTGATGGAAAAATTGCTTAGCAGAACTCTGGAATTAAAAAGGAAAAAAGGATCCGTAATCTCACAGTTCCACCTTACTTCCATGGGAATTATGATTTTTACCTTCCCTTGAAAGACAATTCAGAATTACAGGTAGAAAGCAAAGAGTAAACCATTGCAATTTTCTAAGCTACTAAAGCTTGAAAACGGGAAATTAATTTAAGTTAACACTTAATACTTTTAAAAATTCAGATCAATATGACTAAACAGTACATAGGTAATTTTTTCACCAGCTTAGATCTTCTTGTCCTTCTTTGGAAATTTTTACATTCCACAGCATATGCTAACTTTCCTCTACTAGCTTTGGAAAGCCTTCCATTGTCTCCAGCAAAATGCTGAGCAAATGTCCCTATAACTTGGTCAGGAAGAAAAGATCTTTTTATTTCTGCCCCATCTGATGCTAAACTAGCGCTTCTCTCTTCAGCTTGTGAGTCCATCAATTTAGCCCAGCCGTCATTACCTTCTTCCTTGGTTTCAGATATTCAAATAGTGTTCACCTATGCCTTTGGCAATGGAGGTTTCTTTAATACCCTACCATGTTTTCCTCTAGCTGTGTGAGATCGGCTCACCCAGCAGATCTTTCAGAGACGAAGCTGAGAAGACCATTGTCAAGATGATAACAGCATTCAGGTTTGCTTTTGGTGGGCTGCCAAACCTGCACGATGCTACTTTGTTGGACAGATGAACTTTTGTGTGTCAAAAGGATGATCCGAGGGCTGGAGCACCTCTCCTATGAGGAGAGGCTGAGAGAGTTGGGGCTGTTCAGCCTGGAGAAGAGAAGGCTCCGGGGAGATCTTATTGCGGCCTTCCAGTCCCTAAAGGGGGCCTACAGGAGAGCTGGGGAAGGACTTTTTACAAGGGCATGTAGTTATAGGACAAGGGGGAACGGCTTTAAGCTGGAACAGGGCAGGTTTAGATTAAACATTAGGAAGAAGTTTTTCACTTTAAGGGTGGTGAGGCACTGGCACAGGTTGCCCAGAGAGGTTGTTGAAGCCCCATCCCTGGAGGTGTTCAAGGCCAGGCTGGACGTGGCCTTGGGCAACCTGGTCTAGTGGGAGGTGTCCCTGCCTGTGTCAGGGGGGTTGGAACTCGATGATCTTCAAGGTCCCTTCCAACCTAAACCATTCTATGATTCTATGAAATCATTTCAGGTCCATGGTCTTCCAATGGCTTTAGGATAGTATTTGTCTCTGCAGTGTCTAACTTTCTTCTGTAGTCAATAGATGCCAAGTTTAGCAGCAAGTTGCATTTGTCTCTACGTTCTCATTAATGTGACGGATGTTTTATAGGTGTATTTATGCAATTCTTCTTGATCTTGTTTTTGTACTAGTTTGTAGAGTATGGTATCATTACTCTAGTCTTTCATGTAGACACCTTTGCCAAGAAGATAAATACTGGCCTTAATCCTGAGTATGAACATCTTTTTCAGCTGTCACTGTGTTCCTTTTGCATACAAGGTTATTGAGCAATTTTGCAGGCCTGCCTATATATTTTAGGCATGTAGCACACAAACCCCAACTGGCAGAGCTCTTCCACAGAAAAACTTTGTATGGGTTTAGGAATGGCAAAATCCTTTTCTCCTCTCCCCTGGTATTGCCTGAGTCTCCGTAAGTGTCTACTAGGTTAAATTTTCACAGTGTAACAATAATAAACAATAATAAACAAGGCAACATATAGGTGTTGAGAATTTTACTTCACATCAAACAGTGAGTGAGATTAGGCATTCATTATTTACAGGTCTTCTGAACATGCTTGCATCACTCTGTACCTTTCTGCTAGCGGAAGAATAAATAGTCTTAGTAAAGAGACAAATGGATCAGTATATAACCCTGCATTAACCTGTGTTCATGCTGGTTTGACAAGATTCGCGGTCCTCTCCCTTCATGACAGGAATAAAATCGATACTTATTAAAATTCCATAGTTGTACAATTGAATGTTTTCCATCAGTGGAGCATCAGCAGGACATAGACACATGCAAGTCTTTCTTTTCATTGTTGAAGAGCTGCCGCATTATGCAGGAGAGCTTACTGTTTTTCAATAATGAGTGAAAGAGCCTAGTCTGTGGGAGGGTAAAAGACGACTATGACAGGAATGACAGCAAGCTTACTCTGACACCTCTACCCGTAGCAGAGGGTGTGACGTCAGTCCTTAGTGGGCCAAGAGAAAATCCATTTCCTGCTTGACGTGGATGTTTAGGTTACCTTGTTGTATTGCTCTAATGGAAGTTGCTTTTGGCTATGCTTTGACTTGAAAAGTTGTCAAAAATCCCTTTTACTAGAATAACGTTAAAAATTAAGAGAATCAAAGGGCTTTGGATAGCCATATTTTGTTGCAAGCTTATCAATCTTGTCTAGCGTTTTTTTATTTTATTTGTTTTTCTAATCTGGAACATTTTTTCTGTGTGTAAAATAGTGCAATTTTTATGCAGTCATTTTCCAATAATCTTGTTTCCAAATAAAACCATCAATTATTAAAAATCAGTTCTGAAATTAAACGGATACTTGTCTGACAAATATTTATGCATATGATTATGGTTCTGCACGTAAACATCACCACTGGGGCTGTATACTTAGATTAAATCATACATAAATATTTGCAACATTCATTTGTGCAATAAAGGATAACTTCATAGCCAATTTCAAACATTCAAACAAAAATCGTTAGATAACAAAGCTTAGTGAAAAAAGATTTGTTTGCTGTATATTTTTGAGTGTTCTAAGCATATAGGAATATTTTCTTTGAGAACTAGCACTTTTTAATGAAAGTTCAAAATCTTACAGGATCTAGCTTTCAAGTGAAACTCAAGTGTAGTGACAGTTGCCACAATGATGAGAGATGATAAATTTGGATACTGCACATCTCGTACATTCTGTGTCAAGCATTTTTATTTAAATTTTGGTATTAAAGGTAGGGAAATGAAGAATTGTCTATTACTTTAGTACTTCGTATTTTGAAATGAAAAAATTAAAAAATGAAAGACCACATCACTTAATAGATGGTACCTCTATCTGACTGAGGGGGAACCCAAATCCTCTGTATAATCCAAAGGCTGAAAGCTGAGGTAGTAATGGTCCTTTTTTGACTTTAAAACTTGGGGTTTTTTTTAAATGAATTTGAGTTTTTACTGCATTCTTCTCAAAAGCACAGCAGAGCTGACTGCAAGGGTTATGTATCCCTTACGCAGCACAGTGCTGTGAAATGCTACTCATGGAGTTGCCAGGTTTGTTAGGACTCGCACTGGTCCACCACAGCAAGATGCGGTGATATTCTCTAGGATGTTTCAGCATGTCAGCATTGCACCCCGTGCTAATGATCATCTTGTCTCGGGAAGACTATCAAGTACTTGCTTGGTGTAGAGCTCCATATTCGTGCTGCTTCTGGCTCTAGATGGTCTTATTTTGGTGCTGTCTGTGCTGTGCTCCATTGTACCCAGTAGAAATGCCCAAATACTTCAGGACTATGGTACTTGGAAACAGGGCGGAGGGGTGGGGGTGCAGATTTTGGTGCCCAGATTGCAGCCCGGTGGCCATCTTTCAAACAGCTATCAGTATAATCCGTGAATCCACAACCATCTATGAAGAGTGTTAAAATTTATCAGTTGATACTTCCCTGGCTCTGATCTAGTTCAGACTGAAATATAAATACCAGAAACACAGCATTTCTCAGATTTAGGAAAATGCTCACTAAGCTTCATTTGGAATAGCACACAGCTGAGACAATAACATGGTGTAAACCCGGGCTTTTTATAAACGTCCCTGTGTGACAAAGTAAAAACGGATACAATTTCCTTTAAATCAGTGCTATGCAAACATGAAACATGCTGCTTACTTTACTAGAGCCTCAGTAAGCAGATGGTGCAAGCCTGCCAGTGAGTACTATCCATCCCAGGTGATATTTCAGCAAGAAAGATCTGTTAGTCAAGAACATTCTCTTTCCAGTCTGTGGGGAAGAAATTTATAGAGCAATGTGTTATGGGACTGCTGATTTCTGAAACAGAAGATGGCCTTTTTATTTATTCGTTTGGGATTTTGGTTTTATAGCTTTGCTTGCTGGTTCATCTCGGTGTCTTTCAATAGAGCTGAGGCTCTGGAACAGATATGCGTTCTGAATAAGATTGGTTAATTTTTTTTATTTTTAATACTTATGATGGCACTGAGATTTCTCTTCTCAGAAAAACATACATATTCCTTTCTGCTGATTTATTTCTGACTTGTGCTGTCATAAGGATTCTCCCAGGACATTTGTTGTTCACTCACTAATTTAAACTTTGTGAATTTCTTTAAACTTTGTTTAAGTTAAATCCCAGTGTATTTTCCTCTGAATAATTTTTTTGCACTCAGTCCCTGAAAAACAGTTTGTGCTTTATTTATTTATTTATTTACTGCTATCTTTTTAGTTCCACTGACAATTTTCCAGCTCTTGCTAACAGCCCTCTGGTCAAGTGTCCTTGGAGAAAAGCAGACAAAACATTCTGTACTGGAATATTTTTGAATTTGGAAGCACACTAATAGATTCGAAAATTTAGCATTCTAGGGAATGACGACTGCAGAAGATATTTGAACATGCACTGTTTTCAATACCATTTTCCCAGGCCTTGATGCTGCAGAGTCTCCATTTAGTGTACCTACACCTGTGGGAAATACTGTATGAATACTTTGTTAGCATTTTGGTCACGTAAGTGGAAAATAAGTTTGAAAGCAGGAGGAAAACTTCAGTGGAGAATGAACTCCTCTAATGTATAACATACTTGAAATGCAGCAGTCAGGATAGGTCCGTTCATCCTGCTGTAGAATAATTATGCATATATTAGAGCTATAGTCTGCTTTGATGCAGGGATGACAACAGTGAACTTAGAACGGAGTCTTAAGACTGCTATTAGAAAATGTTGTTAATAAGTTAATTTACTATTAAATTATATCACAGTTAGTAAAATCTTGCAGCCAGTATGGCACAGCCAGATGTATATTTGAAAGTAAGTGGAGAGCCCCGAATTAACTCTGTTCACTTGGAGCTTAGTCTCTTCCTATTTCTCTCTTTATTACCGCATTCAAGGATGGAGACGCATCTCCCTCCCGTGCTCTCTCCCAGCTCTCCCCACTCACCACAGTACAGCCGGCGCAGCACGGACCACTGGGCTGTGGTGACGCAGTACTGCAGGGGCACGTTGCATGTGTAATGGAAAAGGGCATACCGTCCTTCTGTGTTACATCAGCTGGTGTAAGTTTACGCCAAATCTTATACTATACAGTATCTCTGATAGAACCGCTATAATGAAAGAAATGAGAGAAAACCTTTTGTAACAATTAGTAAAGCTCGTGAAACCCACTTGCCCTCACATCCTTATAATTCCTTTATGGATGTATCCTCTGCGGATGTAACCCAAGATCTACTTTAATATAGTTGTCTTGGGAAAGAAAATCCATGTGGTAGAAATAATGTTTCCCTAAAGCTTGGCAAAGCTGGAGAAAGTTGTGAAGAACTTCAAAGACAGGACATGCGGTCAAAGTAGCTAACTGCAGTGATGATTTCATACCGAGCTTTTATAACATGGATGCAATTCAAATACAGAATATATACAACAAACGTGAAAAGCTCTCTGTAGAGGACAAGTTTGTAGTGATGAGAAGAAGCAGATAACAGTAACTGAGATAAGAAGCATAAGCTGTTTTGAATAAGAATGTTTTGAGTTTCATTTTTTGAGTTTCTTTTCTTTCCTGTGTGTACAGGAAGCCAAAGGCTAGATATTAGAACCTTTAGGAAACAAGGAGTAATGCGTTGGTTGGGTTTGGGTATCTTGCCTCCTGCAAGATGCTAACTTTGTAAATGAAATGGTAGAGATTGTTTTAGTGGTGTCAGGAGACTTCCTGAAATGTCTAGCTAAAGCAATTTTCGGAAACTCTACCTCTTGATGTCATTGCATAGTTTTAAAGTTGAAATCACAATAAATGAATATTAATACTAAATCATATCTGATTTATCGATTAAGCATATCCACAAAATTGAAAAGCTATCCAGAACTGTTTGGGTTATCTTCTGGTTTTGTGCTCATAAGTGAAATACCTGGCTCCTTATTGATTTTATGTGAACTCCATGCACTGAAATGTACAGAATCACTACCCTTATTATTGCCAAATAACTTTCATTATGTAGCTATACAACAGTGTTGGTGGAGGGATATACTGTTTGGATTCACCCTAAAATACAGGATGGTCTCCATGATCATAAATGATAACATGCACGTCCCCAGAGCTCGTGGCTGTGGTTGGAAACCAGCAATGGCTCCCTACGAGCTGCAGAGGTCTCTTCTTTTAGAAAGCACAAGATGGCTGGCGTTTGTATCTCCAAAATTAGAGTTCTCAAGCCTAAAGGTACCAGAAAGGTGTGTTTGACGTAAACTGAGATCACTATCTGACCCTTCCCATCAATAAAAGGCACAAAAACACACTCGAGAACTACATTTTTCACAAGTTGTCTTTGCTTTGCCATCTGTGCTGCCAACTGTTCTTCTACTGTATATCGTCTGCCTGAAGAAGTGCTAAGCAGGTGTGGCACATGTTTGGCTCATTCCTGCTTTGCATGTGTAATGTAATTATGTTTGACAGACTCGGTTTGATTGAGAGAAAACTATGAATTGGATTAAATGTTTTTTGTTTAGACTTTATTAGCTAAAGATGCCATTGCATAATTAATTTGTGAATAAGCAGCAATCTTGCAAATGAGGCAGTGAATCAAAAGCACAGGAAGACGTTATAGCCTCTTCTCAGGATGAGTTTACACATTTCTTATTTGTAGTATTCATTAAAAATACATAAAGGAAGGTTAACAAAACATTGCAACAAAGAACCACAAACAAACCAGCCAGCCACAGAAGCCTTCATATATGCATAAGTCAAAAAACTGAAAGCAAGCCAACTCAAAAACATGAGCCTGTGCTACACAATAAATGCATTAACAATATTTGAATTCTCTTCCCGGATGCTTTCTGTTCAACCCCAATGCTTTGGAGCAAGGATGTCAGTAGAACTGTCCACTTCTAGTTTCAATGTAAAAAAATGAAGACTATTTTTTACACGTAGGGAAATTTTTATTGTGAGCCTCTTAGTTTTTCCTTAGCAAAGATGTTACTCTTTACATTTTAGGGATGGAAAGTGGCCGTTTTAATTCCTGTGCTACAAAATATTTGCATTTGTATCTGTTTCTACTTCATGTTTAGGTCATACAAGTCATGCAACCATACAAACCATACTACTCAGTTAGAAAGTGAAGACAATCTGTAGGATGTAGTGATTTGGTTTAGAGCACTGCCTATGTGTTTAGACCACTGCCTACGGTGATATGGCCTGCCTACACCATATCTCAAGCAAGGATGGGGCATGGGCCTGGCCTTAACTGTTCTTCTTGGCCCACAGGCAGAGGGTGTGGGTGGGGGGGCCCTGGTGAGGCTGCTCAAGGACAAGAAGGTCTCTTGGTGCCCTCAGAACCCTGACACCTGATCAGATTGAGATAAATCTGTTACGCTTCACATCAGTTTTTCTACCGGATTTCTTGTTAGCTAATGCTCATCTTTGAGCATGTCTCCTCGTCTTGGACATGTGCTGTCCCAGTCAGTCTTCCTTCTCAGTACTGCCACTACCATGAATACTTCATACATTCCCTTTGGGTGCAATATACTGGTTTGTGTCAGTTTGGTATAAATAAATATATCTAGCTCAGATATGCAAGGACATTTTCACTCTAGGGTACCAAAGATGAAGGCTTTACTTGAACCAATGAGAATAGGTTAAAGTGGAAGTGTCCGAAGGTGAACTGTTATTACCAGTATTTGTCATATATTTGTTTATTATATTGTAATAGTATAAATAATGATTTATAATTATTAATGTTGTCGAGGTACTAACTTACATATTAGCAAAAGTTCTTAGTCCAAACAGCCATCTTCAAATGCTACCATAAGGAAAAGGTAAAAATTGGTCCTCTGAAAGTACAGTTTATGAATTAGTTTACCAGTAAGAACTCACCAGCCTTATAATGATTTATGTTAATTAAACTTTTGCATTATTTTAGTTGAACATACTCCTTTATACCATCATGTGAGAGTAAAATCAGCAATGTCCCACATACTGGGTGAGAGGACAAATAGTTTTTTCCAGAAAAATCATGTTCAAATGCATCTTCCGTGGCAAAAGAATGAAACCAATATGTTTGAGAATTTTTGATAGGTTTAGCTATCTAACTTCTTCCTGCTGCCTCTTTTTCAGTTCTATGTGGAACATCATGCTGCTTCTGCTTTCCAGCAGCATTGCATTTCTTCTCTCAAGAGTAGTAATTGCAATCTGGCAGGATAGAAGATTGAAGCAGGGTCATTTAGTAAAAATTTTTCTTTCTTTAAATGAAGTTACTTCCTATCCTTTGCCAAGGGTTTATGGAGTGGTAAGATAGCTGATCTCCATTTTTATTCTAATTCTTTGGCCACTGCTCAAACCCTGCCTTCAGTCACATGCTCTCTATGATTATTATGTTGTTCCTATGCAGCACTTTGAGCCTTGAACATCCATGCAGATGTATTGCTTTTGCTACTGCAGATAATGTTTTTTTCTTCATTATGTCTGCTTCAGATTTTTTCATGAATTTCTGGCCATCTTGGATCTTTCAGAGAAGATGCTCAGAACATTAAGTACTATGACAATGCTGTGGATTTTTCCAAGGGCTCTAATCTTCTTTCAGGAGCTCCATAATGCTTAAACACAGTTTTCTCTCCTTTGTGATTTTTATTATAGAATTCCTCTCTTTGTTGTTTGAGTTTCAGTTGACTCCATTGCTTTTCAATTCCCTCCAGCCTTCCCTCAATTTTATTTACCTTGGTCTCAAAGGAAGCTGTGGAGGCTTGAAGGTTATCAATTTTAAATGAAGAGATTGAAGAAGTTCTTTTACTGAGGTGTCTTGCAAAGTGTTTGAAGGTGGAGAGGCTGTGCCTAGGCATGGAAGACGATGTTGTGTCTGCAGGGTGGGCTCACTTGACCCATCGTGCAACAAGTTTTTTTTAATCCAGGTCCTTCTTCTAAGCAACTTCTGCCCCGGTTTTGTTTGTTTGTGTGTCTCAAACAATGTGGTAACAGTTTAGGAGACTGTTATCATCAGGGTTTCAAAGACAGTGGTGGGCTTTTAGGCTTGTGAGTGTGTAATAGGAGCTATGACCTTCACAGCGAAACCCAACAAATGATCTATATTGTTAGTGCTGCACAAAGGCACTGTAGTCGGCATGTGCTTTGTGTCAGGATGACTTTGCAGAGCCTCTGCCTGTCTGGGGTGTTAATAAAACACTGGGCAAACAGGCATCTCACCTCCTCAACTTGTTCAGAAATGTCCAGAAACAAAGTGGGAGGAGGAAGAGAATCACAAAATAACACTTGGGAGTCTAGTAAGAGGAAAATGCCTTTGCTAATAAAGAGTTTATCACCAAATAAACCTGTTTAAAGCAAAGCAGACAAAGATGTTTCCTTTTCGCCAAGTTGAAAAAAAGTGTGCTAGAATCATAGTCCATTTATTTAGGAAGCTGTTATTTTCCTCCCTTTACTTCTTTCTCTTAGGCTCTGGGTTTGAATCGGGATCCTCTAGGTCACAAATAACCAGGTCACTTCCCCCGTCTCTTACCTTAGTTTTAGATCTTTCCTTTGTTAACAAAAAGTCACTGTGTCAATGAAGCTGTTAAGCCTCTGGCCGCCCTAAGCAGTCAGATCAGTTCAGTAAATCATAAATGCCTAGCATCCCTCTGACCAGCTTCATTTCTGCCATGTTGCTTGGGGATTTAATCTCCATTGGAGATTGTATGCTGTCATGAATAATAGAGTTTCTAATAGTATTGGTAGAGACTGGGAAAGATGTGAAATACTTTGTGGTGAGGCTATGGCATGCTGAAAGGGCATGAAAAAGATTGCAGTGGTGTGAAACCTCTTCTGAAACGTTGTAAATTGACTGGTGGGCAAACTTTTAGTCTGGATTTTGCATTTCTGTTTTCATTTCTATTTTCTAGGGAAGAGCATTAATATTTCCAAACCTGATATACAAAGTACATTCTTCTTCAGAAGAGTAGTTCCTCTAACCAGCTAGCTGCTCTTTCACCAGTGGTTGGCTCTGATGGATGAATGAGGAATTTCCAGCAGAGTACCAGAACAAAACTCCCAAACACTGAGGCTACTAGGAAAGCTTGGACTTGGGAGCCAGTATTATGGTATAGGATTATTTTTATTCCTTTAAAATATATCAGTGATGCATAAAAATAAGACCGTATGCTTAAAGAGGAGTTTGCAGAAGTCTTTTTTGTTAGAAAGCACTGACTGTTCAGGCGGGGGCGGGGGGGGGGCACATTTTAGATTCAACTTTGACAGATTAGATGATACAGATTGCTTTACCACTAATACAAAAACTTCCAAGAGGAGACAACTTTTTTTATTTTTACTTTTACTTTCATTCAATAGCAAATCCATGTTTTAGCTTCAAAGTAATGTGTGTTAAAGTTTTCTAAGAAATGATAAATCTACAGCAGAGCCCTTTTGTAATAACTGCTGGGTTTTTTTACATGCTTATAGTCTCTATAATGTCTTAAATTCACCTACTCTTCCCAATCAAATATTTTGGATCAAAGTAGAATTAATTACTGCTAAAAAGATCATAAGCAAAATTAGTCATCTATGTATTTTACAGTAGGTATTGTCTTCTAAGGTTCTTTGATTCTGCGAATTTGTTGTCACTCAAGACTGCAAGGAAAGTCTCTTCCATCTGGCACACCTTGCAAATAGCACCACTGAGTTCAATATGCATTATTTACCTCCTTATGGATAATGTTATCAAGCTTTAGACCATGCTGATTATTTAATTATTAAATGCAACTCTTGTGACTTGTGATATTACATGTGACAAAAATCAGCTATGAAAATTAAATATCTAGTTTATTTACTGACAAGAGTAACACTGGAAGCCTTCTGAAACTGTTAAAATGATAGAAGATAAGGACATTTTTACTTTGAAGTAATTTATTCCAAGCTTGCTGTGGTAATGCTGTAGGCTGGAATTTTCAAAGCAGCACAGCAAAGTTAGATACCAGGCTCTCATTGAGTTTCAGTAGGGTGATCTAGAGAACTGAATTTAAGAATATTCTTGGAAAAAGGAGATTCGGTAGGTCTAGAGGGAATCAGTCTGGCAGTTTCTGAACTTCCTTTTAATAGGCAAGAAGAAATTTATTAGTACATGTTCTTTTTTGTGCATCTTAATCTTCTTTCCCAATTTAGCAACAGTAAAAAGAGGTCCTGAGTTACTCTTACATGTCTTGTCTTTTTTTTTTTTTTTTTTTTTTTAACTTGAAAAATAATTTGGCTTTGTAATATGCAAGAATTTTAACATGTATGACAATGAGATTTCTGGGCATAACATGTATTGCTGAGAAGCACCATTTTCTATCTATATTAACTGGTATCAGCCGTATCTTTCTTGTCTCTGAGAAGGAACCTGCATATTCAGCACGACTAGGGTACCCACAGTTTGGAAATTACTATTATGGCACTGGCTGCTAGTTTTGTGCACCTCTTCTGATAACTGGCACGAGTACAGTAACTGCCTATTTTATTTCCCCTGCGTCTTTTCTATCTTTTATTCTGGAGGAGGTGACCCACAGCACCAGTTAGGTACCAGATTACTTTGGCTATTTAGATCACTTGCACTATGCGCTTGAAGTGTTAAAGCTATCAAAGATGCTAGATAGTGTTTTCCGATGAATGGGGGGACAAAAATAAGAGGGTGGTGGAGGATATTTTTGTTCTGCACAACAGATAAATGTATGAGGAACAGAGAAAAGTCATCTGGAAACAGATGATATTTTCTTCTCTGCTTTTCTTAGGTCGTCTTGTTCAGATGTAGTTTTCTGTCTCTACTCTTTTCCCAGTAAGACTGTTATCTGAGGTTTCAGACAGGATTGCAGAAGACCAATGCGTTTTTCTCCATAAAGAAAAGGATTATGTTGTGTTCATCATAAAGCATACTGAACGTTGCTGCCTTCTTTAGATGAGAAATCAGCATAAGCAACTTACGTTTTGATGTCTGAGAGTTGGTTTTTTTTTCTCTGCTTGAAACATGCTTTTACTATTGGTCATACTATCCGTCTCATTTGAAAATCTGATTACAGTGTTCGATTACAATCTCCTGAGGCATTAAAACCCATAGGATTCTTCTAGACTGTTATAAGTGCATTTCCTCATTTAAAAAAAAACCCACCAAACTTATCTGTGCATCTGTTTCAAACAAGTCTTCTGCCTATTAAAACGAATGTGTATGTCTGTGTGTGTAAAAGGTAGGATAGCTGTTCTCTGCCTAACAGTTCTTCCTTTTCCTTTATGAAGTCAACCTTGTTCTGTTCTGCCACACAACATAAATACAATAGGTCAGATTCTGCTGTCAGTATTGTTTTCCTGGATAGACCGGACATTATATGTTCTGTGGATTTTTTTTTTTTTGGCTATGCCTGAATGAGAGCCAGGATGTTGTTGTGTCACTTCATTTCATATCAAATTATATTGTCACATAATGATATAATTGCCAAACACAAGCAGATGCAATTGTTATAGTGCAATAAAATGTCACAACTGAGAACACTTTGTATTTTCATTTAAAAGTTTGGATTTCAATATGAAAGTTTGCAACACAGTTGGAATGTGAGTTTCAAGATGTCTATATTGGTCTTCAAGCAATGTAGTTTTATTTAGGTTTCAGAATTAAGAAAAAAATTGAAAGTATCGGTACCCAAACTGTAGAAAATACATAGGTTGTGCTGAGGTCTCCTCTGCACAGCAAGCACTTCAACAGTGTGAGCACTTTCCTCAGTAAGGGTTGAGCTGGGGCTTCCCCAATGGGAAGGGCAGATGCTGGCATGAGTAATTTTAAAACATATTTTGTGTATAGCAAACCACACATTGCATCATAAGCTGCATTTTCATTAGTCAAGTTGACCTTTATTGAAAAAAAAAAAAATGTGGTGCATTACGACAAATTAATCTATATGAAATGCAAACCTATAATGAGAAATTATCTTCTTTTTTTTAAAGTCTATGGAAAGAAATTCATGGAATCATAGAATGCTTTAGGCTGGAAGGGACCTTGAAGATCATCGAGTTCCAACCCCCCTGCCACAGGCAGGGACACCTCCCACCAGCCCAGGTTGCCCAAGGCCATGTCCAGCCTGGCCTTGAACACCTCCAGGGATGTGGCTTCAACAACCTCTCTGGGCATCATGTTCCAGTGCCTCACCACCCTTAAAGTGAAAAACTTCTTCCTAATGTTTAATCTAAACCTGCCCTCTTCCAGCTTAAAGCCGTTCCCCCTCGTCCTATCGCTCCATACCCGTGTAAAAAGTCCTTCCCCAGCTCTCCTGTAGGCCCCCTTTAGGGACTGGAAGGCCGCAATAAGATCCCCCGGAGCCTTCTCTTCTCCAGGCTGAACAGCCCCAACTCCCTCAGCCTCTCCTCATAGGAGAGGTGCTCCAGCCCTCGGATCATCCTCGTGGCTCTCCTCTGGACACGCTCCAGCAGGTCCATGTCCTTCTTATGTTGGGGACTCCAGAGCTGGATGCAGTGCTCCAGGTGGGGTCTCACGAGAGCGGAGTAGAGGGGCAGCATCACCTCCCTTGACCTGCTGTGGCCACACTTCTTTTGATGCAGCCCAGGATACGGGTGGCCTTCTGGGCTGCGATCGCACATTGCTGGCTCATGTTGAGCTTCTCATCAATCATCACCCCCAGGTCCTTCTCCACAGGGCTGCTCTCCAGCCATTCCCCGCCGAGCCTGGATTTGTGCTTGGGATTGCCCCGACCCAGATGTAGGACCTTGCACTTGGCCTTGTTGAACTGCATGAGGTTGGCTTGGGCCCACCTCTCCAGCCTGTCCAGGTCCCTCTGGATGGCATCCCTCCCCTCCAGCGTGTCTGCCTCGCCAAACAGCTTGGTATCATCAGCAAACTTGCTGAGGGTGCACTCTACCCCACTGTCCATGTCGCTGACAAAGATGTTGAACAGTACATGTCCCAGTACCGACCCCTGAGGAACGCCACTCGTCACTGCTCTCCACTTGGACACCGAGCCGTTGACCCCAACCCTTTGAGTGCGACCATCCAGCCAGTTCTTTATCCACTGAGTGGTCCATTTATGGAATCCATGTCTCTTCAATTTAGAGACCAGGATATCGTGTGGGACAGTGTCAAACGCTTTGCACAAGTCCAGGTAGATGACATCAGTAGATCTTCCCTTGTCCACTGCCGCTGTAACCCCTTCATAGAAGGCCACCAGATTTGTCAGGCATGACTTGCCCTTGGTGAAGCCATGTTGGCTCTCGCCAATCACCTCCTTGTTTTCTGTGTGCCTCAGCAGAGTTTCCAGGAGGATCTGCTCCATGATCTTGCCAGGCACAGAGGTGAGACTGGCTGGCCTGTAGTTCCCCGGGTCTTCCTTGTTTCCCTTTTTGAAAATAGGGGTTATATTTCCCCTTTTCCAGTCGGCAGGAACCTCGCCACACCGCCACGACTTCTCAAATATGATGGCTAGTGGCTTCGTGACTTGATCTGCCAGTTCCCTCAGGACCCGCAGATGTATCTCATCAGGTCCCATGGACTTGTGCACCTTCAGGTTCCTCAGGTGGTCTCTCACTTGATCTTCATCTACAGTGGGTGGTGCAAAAGCAAGTATTCTGTAAAAAATAGAGGCCCACAGATTCCTTCTTACAGTTATATAAGTATTAAGACTTAAACTAATATTTCCTTTTAATTGTTTTTTCTGAATGATTTCTTTTAATTGATGCAACTGCAAGTGGAAAACATTTGAATTTACAGATATTTTAATGGATATGATCTCTTTAAATTTTTTCTCCCCCATCCTGTCTGCATTCATTACAGGCAAATCAATGAAAATTGATAAACCCATGATGGAAAAAAGGAATGTATTTGTATTCATTACAGGGGATCAGAGATAATAATAAAATGAAATGTTGTTATAGTGAGATATAAACCCAACCTAAGGAATTGTTCAATATGTGAATAGCTAGATACATTTCATTACTGTGATATGGAGCAGCTTGATAGTGGAAGCCAATAATTTAAAAAGTCTTGAGCACAGGGTTATGCTGACTATCCAGTTCAATACGTTAATTGACAATAAATCCTGCTTGCCTATAAAAAGCACTTGACTAGTCATTTTCAAGATGGTCATGATTTTTTATGATGCGGAACTTTTAATTTACAGGGATGATAAAAATAGATTTACTTTCAGCCACTTGTATTTGATTTAATTACCTAATCAACTATAAATCATCTACTATTGAAAAAGTAATTTAACAGAGATGATATTTTGTCGTCGTTTTTTTCTTAAGTAGGAGAGAGTCTTTTGTAAAGGAAGGTGAAACAGACTTTAGAGGAATTAAAAATTAAGAAAGAGTTAGAAGTTAAGAGTCAAGAGTTTTCGAGTTACTGAACGAAGGCTTTCATTTTTGGAAAGACTTGTTTATGGTTACCTAATCTCCTGTTAAGAAAGCAGATAGTAAAAGTATGGCAAAGGACTAGCTATGGATATTAGTGATCTGAAATGGGTCTTGCGCGATGGAACTTCTCTCTGTCAGAGATCTGTTTGGGATAATACTATGCCATTCAATGATGAGAAACATATGGCGTGGCCATGGAGAAAGAAATTACTATACCTTGTCCAGGCAAGGAATGGAGAAACCAATCTAAGTCAGAATGGGAGTGACTTCATAAAGGATTGTTAAACTTTGTTGTGAATTAAACTGCAAATTTTAATCCCCAAATGAAAACAGGATGATAAGTCTCACAAAAAATGACATAGTACAGAAAAAAAATATAAACCACTAAGAGAAAGTGTACATTTAAAAAAGCAATATACTTTGAGGGAACAAGGATGAGGTTTTATAAACCAAATATTTAGTCTTCCATGTACAGACAATCTTATTAAAGAGGCAAACTACATACTGGGGTGAAAATATTTCATCCTAAAAATGTAGGGTCCTAAAGTCTAGCTTAAAAAATACTGTGAATCTCATAAATGCCATTAACAAGAGAGTGGATACGATATCCTCAAAACCATGTTTACATAATGCTGATAGTGCTCTAGTTGAAAAACATTCCAGATAAAGAGCTTTTGGAATATATTCGGAGAGGAATTTTTGGTCCAATGAATTACAGGTGTCAAAAAGGGACTCAAAGATTACAAAATAAGAATTTATTGTAAAATTTTTGCTGTTTTGTGTTCTTGTTTGAGGTTATTTTAAAAACAGATAAACCCTCAAATTCACTACAGACACATCTCCTACTGTCTAAGGGAGTGGGGGGAGAGAAAAAGGAAAATGAAATGCATGTAGCATTATTACAAGAAAAATATTGTGTGGTCTAGATAAGGAAAAAAAATAGTGTGTTAGTGTGGGATTATGAAAATAATAAATCTAAGAAAGTACAGAAAGTAAAGATAGGAACAGTCATGCCATTAACATTATGAATGAAGAAAAATCAATGCTAGAAAATACTTCCTGGAGAATTCAGGTCACTTCATGAGTTGGGAATAAAGCCAGCTTCTATAATAAGGGTAAAAGAATCATGTGAAATAATGAAAACTGGACCGGAAAGTGGAGATTTGAGACTATATTACCCTGATAGCTAGAAGGCTTTATTAAATTTAAGGAAATAAACACAAAGAAATGTATGTTAATAAAAATGTGCGTTTTCTTATGAGTAAAAACAGGTCTTAAAAAAACTGAAGAAACAGACTTATTATCCTATGACTCTTTCCAAGGAAGACTTAGGAACTTTGCATTTTAATTTTCACAGTCAAAGGTTTTAGTCTGGGAAATCCACAGTCTAATTCACAGCCAATATGAAATAAAATCTGCCTTCACAAAATTCCTCAGTATTACCATAGGTAAATGAAAATTGCTATATTGAGTTAGGCTGGTACCCTTTTATCAGATGAAGCTGAGAAGGCAGCATAAGAAACCCTGAATAGGATAATTAGGATATAGCTTACCTACTTAGTTCTCTCAAACTGTTCAGGGCTTCTTTTTAACCCCCCTTTCACTAAAATGAGCATTACAATTTATGGGATTTTAGAATACTTACTTAGTACATCTATTCCTGTATGCTGCTTTTGAATTGACAGCCTTCTTTCAGCTCTTACTGACTTGATTTATTTTGGGTTTGGGTCTGGATATTAATTTTTTGAGAACAGAATAAGGTCTTGACTGTATACGTTAATTGACTGTGTGGCTTTGCTCAGTATAAGAAATTCTAAATTGAGGCTGTCCTGATGTAATGCCTTGTGTCTGCTGCCTCGGAAATGGACATGGCCCCAGCCTAAAAGGAGGTGATGGCAGAAATTTGCACTCACATGAGGCACTCCAGCACTTCCGTCCAGAGTACAGGTGGAAATGGTGACTTAAATGGCCAGGACATGTACGGGAAGTGTGACTAATCTGGATCTGCCAGACTTGCTGCAAATGGGCTTATATATACATAGTTTATCTACAGTGACGACATACATAGCATTTTCTGCTGCTGGGAACCTACATATGTGACATAAAATCCTTGCACAGGATGATACTAATGGAGAAACTGAAAAGATATAGAACCTCAACAGCATTTTTCTTTCTCTTGTAGTTGTGTCTAGTTACTATGCCTGTAATTATTCTATTCTTCCGTGATTAGCAATAATTCTAATATTGGTTTGCTCCAGAAATGCTCAAGTTTATGAACTGGCCATGCATGAAGTCCATTTGACGAGTGCACAAACCAGTAATTAAGTTTCTGAGTATTTCCTAGGGGGAAAAAGAATGCTCTCTTGGTCTAGAATTCACCTAGATAACAGAAGTCTAAACACAATGTTGTGGCTATACTTTTCATGTGATACCAGATTGTTGGTGTAAAATTTAAACACAGAACAGTGCACTCAACAGTGGGGTCGAGTGCGCCCTCAGCAAGTTTGCCAATGATACCAAACTGTTTGGTGAGGTAGACACACTGGAGGGGAGGGATGCCATCCAGAGAGACTTGGACAGGCTGGATAAAGAACTGGCTGGATGGTCGCACTCAAAGAGTTGGGGTCAACGGCTCGGTGTCCAAGTGGAGAGCAGTGACGAGTGGTGTTCCTCAGGGGTCGGTACTGGGACATGTACTGTTCAACATCTTTGTCAGCGACATGGACAGTGGGGTAGAGTGCACCCTCAGCAAGTTTGCTGATGATACCAAGCTGTTTGGCGAGGCAGACACGCTGGAGGGGAGGGATGCCATCCAGAGGGACCTGGACAGGCTGGAGAGGTGGGCCCAAGCCAACCTCATGCAGTTCAACAAGGCCAAGTGCAAGGTCCTACATCTGGGTCGGGGCAATCCCAAGCACAAATCCAGGCTTGGTGGGGAATGGCTGGAGAGCAGCCCTGTGGAGAAGGACCTGGGGGTGCTGATTGATGAGAAGCTCGACACGAGCAAGCAATGTGTGATCGCAGCCCAGAAGGCCACCCGTATCCTGGGCTGCATCAAAAGAAGTGTGGCCAGCAGGTCAAGGGAGGTGATTCTGCCCCTCTACTCTGCTCTCATGAGATCCCACCTGGAGTACTGCATCCAGCTGTGGAGTCCCCAACATAAGAAGGACATGGACCTGCTGGAGCGTGTCCAGAGGAGAGCCACGAGGATGATCCGAGGGCTGGAGCACCTCTCCTATGAGGAGAGGCTGAGGGAGTTGGGGCTGTTCAGCCTGGAGAAGAGAAGGCTCTGGGGAGATCTTATTGCGGCCTTCCAGTACCTAAAGGGGGCCTACAGGAGAGCTGGGGAAGGACTTTTTACAAGGGCATGTAGTGATAGGACGAGGGGGAACGGCTTTAAGCTGGAAGAGGGCAGGTTTAGATTAAACATTAGGGAGAAGTTTTTCACTTTAAGGGTGGTGAGGCACTGGAACATGATGCCCAGAGAGGTTGTTGAAGCCCCGTCCCTGGAGGTGTTCAAGGCCAGGCTGGACGTGGCCTTGGGCAACCTGGTCTAGTGGGAGATGTCCCTGCCTGTGGCGGGGGGGGGGTTGGAACTCGATGATCTTCAAGGTCCCTTCCAACCTAAACCATTCTATGGCTCTATGAATGTAGTCCCAGAATAAGTACTATGATGTGCCGTACGCAAGATGTGATCAGTCTTTGAAATATTGAAGACTGCTTTATTCCCCGAGTAGGCATTGGGCTTGTTCAAACACAAATGAGGCTTCTAAGTATTTTTAAAAGTGACGGTGTCTACTCTAAAATTTACCAGCAGAAAGGAAGAGCCAATGTTACCTGTTTGGTCGTTCAGACAGTTATCTGTATTAATTTGCCTGGTTTATCTCTTAGTTCCCTGGGAGCTCTTGACAAAAAAACAGAGCACTGCCAAGTAGGTTATCTTGCACAAATCATCTTTCTTAGTGTATAGCGTATGGTCACTGAAAGGTATAGGATACAGGAATACAGTGTAGTACAGAAATAATTGTTAAAGGAAGTAGGAATGGGGTTGCAACAGGAAGAGAGCAGGAATTTTTGATGTTCGTACTACTTGGAGCATGACAGAGTTTATGATATGCTCTCACAGGTCCGTTTTAACCAACAACCTTTTGAATTGGTGCATATGAATGTTTCTGAAAGATTTGATGTTTCCCTTTTCCTGACTTCACAGCACAGGGCAGTTGCTGCCCCCCCAGGCGCTAGAGACACAGTGAGAGAAATGTGAACAGCGGCTGTATAGTTCCCATAGCAACAGTAACTCCATGAACACCCTCAGAAGTTTCTCTACCCCTCGGTATTTATTTTGCGTTTGTATACTTTATCAGGCTAAATGGTTTAAAGACAAATGTTTGATCAAATTAATCCTGCTTCAATTACTTGGGAACGGAAGAGTAGCAGAAGACAGCAGAAAGAGAAGAGAACATGGCATCTGTAATTACTTTGGTGACTAGTTGTTTTGATATATCCAGAGGTAAACTTGCTTGTATTTATATTTTGTGTAAATTTTGGCCTTAAAATAGTCCTTCTCTTCCCAAATATGCCATGATAAACCCCACTGAAGTCAGTTTTATCAGCTAGAAAACTGATGTTGGTGGGGGAAGTGTAATACACAAGAGTATAACTGAGTCCTTAACTTTTAAGATATTTCCGCTAAGAATTAAACTTTTTCCCTGTGTTCAAGGATCATTACTCAAAGTTACATCAGGGGTATGGCGGTCGTTTACATTTAGCCTTATTTCTACCCTTCTTCCCATCACAGTCGTAACAAACGTATCCCTATCACACATGCTCAGGTGGAAGTATTACAGACAGACTTGAGGAGTTCCCTTGAATAAGTGTAGGTGACAACATTTTCATCTTCTTAACTGTATATTTCCAGGTACTCTGTCCTTAAAAGGCACTCTGTTCCCAGATAAGGGCTGTGAACGATGTAGCGCTGCGGCTGCTTCCATAGAATTAAGGCAGAATTTTGCTATGGATTTTTCTGAGGAGGACTGAGTCCATTCCGAATACATGATTTTTTTATTTTTTTTTTTTAGATTGAACTAAGTGTGAAACAAGTATCAGATAACTGTCATTTGTTCTAACATAATAAATTAATAACAACAGAGAAGAAACTGTTAGAATTATTTAGGAGTTGTTGATGCTAACAGCAGGGCAGAAAGAAAGATCCTTTTCATTATTGTAAGAAGACACTGACTGCCTTTAAATAAACTCAGTCCTTCCTGAAGGCACTAAGTAAAAGCTATAGCTTCCTTCTGTTATTACTGCAAATCTAAGTATAAGTTAGGAATTGACCTAGACAGCAATTCTTTTTGTTTTAACCTTTCAAACCCTGAAAAGGTGTATCTTTTTCTTCACTCAGTGTTTGCTAAAAATGGTGGATTATTATTTTTCAGATAATGAGCAAGGTGTTCTCTGAACAATCATTTAAACTGTTTCCAGGTTTCTGACTTAGTTGTGATACACATTCCCTAATTCCCTCTCCCAGAGCAAGTTTGTGTGTCACATCTGTAGTGTTCCTAATGAGTTGCTAATGAGGCTTTGCAAATGTGGAGGAACAGACAATGAGTTGGTGGTGCTAGGAGGCTGATGGAGAGCTCGTTTGGTGAGCAAGGGTTCAGCATCTGTAAGAGTTTAGTTATTGGCTCTCTCCATGCACTTTTCCACATGGAACTCCAATGCCCAGAGCTTTAAGAGAATGAGAAAGATTCCTGGCTCTGCTCGGGTGCTGTCTTTATTCGATTAGCACTGCTTCGTACACCCTACTTAGAGTAGGAGTCTCGCAGTTCATATTCCTAAGTTCTGTAGCTGAAAAGGGAAAACAATACCCCCACCCAACAGTAAGACAATACTTGATTTACCCAAATTAGTCTCACATTCAAAATTGATGAGGATCACATTTTGAATTGGTAACAGATGGAGAAGTGCCGAGTTTTGCCTTAGTGTCTATAATGCTTCTTATGCTAGAATGTGTTTTTATTTCTTGCACAGTGCGCTTAAGTCTTTTAATTCTAGTAAGATCCCCCATAAACAAGACAAGGCACTTTTAGGGTCTACAGTGTCTACAGATTCCCTCCTCTGCAGAACAGTGGGTCTGACTTGGTTCAAATGAAATATGAGCTAATTAAGGTGAAAACATTTCATGCTTTTTATCAGTTATTTTGGTTAGTCAAATTATATTAATTTCATCCCCTTAGTCTGAAATGTCTTTTTTTCACTAAAAATAGTGAAAAGAATGGTGGTGAAGAGAGTAGGTAGGTTGGGGAATTCCCCACTTCTCAGGAAAATGAACAAAACTGAAAGACTTAAAGAGTAAGTAGTTGGTGCGCTTGTGTTAATTAGTATTGCCATTTTGGATCAAATTAACCTTTTGGTATGTGTCTCATGTGTAAAACGTGGGAAGCTACATTACTTTGGGAACAGTGTATGGTCTGTTGTTATGACAGAACATGGCCACGGACCATTATTCCACATTTCTGCAAGTTAAGAAATAATTTTAATATGCTTTTCCTTACTGCTTAAGCTGCTTACTTAGCAAGTTCAATCTTCCTTCTAAAAGAGACTCTTTATTTGTGAAAGTATTTATACAAAGAATGCTGGCATTATTTTATAGTGACTTTCTAAAGAACCAGACAAGTCTATTTGAAGCTTTTCTTTGGTATTAACTAGATATTTTATCATAAGTGAGCAGGGCGTTTCTGGTTCACTAGTCTTTATTGCTTTCTTGAATGCACTTCAGCCTCATTCACAGTTCAAGTCTATATAATCCTTATGCCTTTCATACTTTTAAATCCTCCACAGTGTTTTCTGTATATCTGACTGTGCTAATATCCACAGAACTGGGGTCTTAAAGCGCTCTCCTGAGCTAGCATAATTCTGCACTGAGAGTAAAACACACATTTTCACCAATCCCTTTACTGCTCATAAACAAGGGCAATGTTTTCTTTAATACCGACATCCCCTGACCTCAGTTTTCCCTTCTGAAACCCCAAATCCATTCCTTACAATGAAAATACGAACTGTAACTTGCTCATTCATTTATTCTTGCCCTGAGCATTAGTTATGAATCTGCTGCCCAGTTTTCTTTAACTATGTTGTCAGTTTGCAGCTTGTTACTTTCCCCTGCAATACTTTCTCCTTGAACTTGAAATGAAATGAGAATCTGTTTTGTGTAAATATGTAAACCATCTTGATAAAGGCCAGTCAGGTTATAACTTCCTTTCTGGGTTGGTAAAAGCTTGTCTATCATTGTTGTAAGGTGACTTTACATATTTCACACTCCACAGCCGTGCTATTCACAAAACCAGTTGGATTTGTTGGAAATGATTTGGTGTTCTCTTGCATGTTAGTAGGCACACTTGGTGTATATGTTGATTATGATAAAGTAAGTGTGTAGCTACAGTAAAGTCTTCTATAGCTGAATATCTATCTTGGAAAAACTATGGGTGTTTACTAAGTCTCCTGACTAGCTTCACATGCTGTTTTTCAAGCTACATGGAATCAACTATGTGATATTTGATACTTTGAAATCATAATCGCCAGTTAAATGATGGCACTCAGGTCTGGGCCTTTGTCATTCCGATCCATGCCGAGTTAGGACTTGTGTTTCGTCCAGCACTGGTAATCAGCATCACGGATGCCTCATGCATCAGTATGGTGTCATACTGAACAATCTTATGCCATTGTCTTCTGGGAAAGCAAGCATAGTTGAGGCCCATTGGACCTGTAGCTGTTGTACTGTTTTATGTTGCTGTACTGGGTGTCCGTGCCCAGGAGCTGGCTCCAGGGGCTTCTGAGAGGAAAGGCTGGGGCTGCCTTGTGCCAGACACAGCTGGCTCCCTAACGGCCCCACCACAGGGCACAGCTGAGCCCTGTGGCCATGCTGGTGGTGCCTCTGGGAAAACAGATTTAAGGAAGGGTAAAGCACTGCCTGGTAGAGTGAGGAACAGTCCTTTGAGCACCCAGGTGAGAGGGGGAGAAGGTGCTGCAGGCACTGGAGCAGGTACCATTTCTGTCCAAACTGATGTTAGCACATCAATTAATAAGGAGGGTGTTAAAAGAAAATTCTTCTACTGATGCAGACACAAATGAAATAGAACTTTTGTTTTTTTATCTCGTTCACCATTCTTTAATGTTATACATTTCAGGCAGTGTGAGGTGTTTGGATGATGCCCTAGATGCATGGGACACATGTCATGTCATGGGACACAGATGTGTATTTTAAAAATGTGTTGGCAGGCAGTCTACAAGATTAGGCTTGGTCTACTGCAGAATAGCCTTGTTTTGGTGGATCACCAGATTTGCAGTCATTACAAATGAGAATGTAGGTTCAAGATGATCTGCTGTGGGTTGCTAAAGTAATTGCAGAACAAAGTCATGTTCTCTGCTCTGCTCTTACAACTCAAGGTGTCCGTCTGTTCTTCTGTCAGCTCTCTTTGCTTAGTTTGCCATTTATTTTAACAGAAACCTGTTCAGCTTCAGGGAGAACGATCAGAAAGCAGCCAGGTCTCCTCTTTTACTATGCAAAATGTTCAGCAAATCTGTTACCCTCCATCTCTCACCCAATCCTAAAATTCCCTCTCTGAGGTTAGAACATTGTGTCAAGCCTCAACTAGATTGATTTATAAAGCTAAAAAGAAGACGTTTTCTGACTAGACTCTGAGCAACAGCTGTGTTCCTCAGGCTATGCTATTTCAACCTTGAAAGCATAGGGAGTTTCTGTTTAGATCCATAAAAAAAATCTTTCAGCAATAGAATCTACACAACACCTTTCCAACCAAGGAATCAGAATATTTTAGCATGCTATCATGGCCATCATATTTAAAAATCTTTTTTTTATGAGTTTTATCCTCCCAGTTAGGGAGTCTCTTTCCTCTAGGGGCTTCACTATGGCATTGACTATGCTGGTGGATCTCTGCCTTGGAATATACATACTAACCTGTTCTTTGTGATTCCTCTCTCTTTCAAAATTACTTTTGCAGGTTTTATTTATATTGATTTAAAGAGTTGGATGGTTTCATGCTCATCTGAGTTGCAAGTCTGCCCCAGCTTTTCTCCTGAAGCCTCGCCCAATGAAGGCTGATGTTTGTGTGGTTTAACAGGTTGTTGGTTTTGTGGAATCATATTGTTTTCACATGGAGCGGGTGAGACAACTGTGTTTCATAGACTGGCTCATTGTCAGGAGTAAAATTGTGGGGATTGTCATTCCAAACAAGATCAAGAAATGTTCAAGTAAATATGGATCTTGAAGCTGCTACGTGGGTCACATGACACGTCCTTGTTCTTTACAAGCATTAGACTCTGGGTCAGACTGCGTTTGGATTTCAGGATGGGTGGGCCCCTTTAGCCTTGTATGGTCCCAGATGCTTTAAGGGAACATGATCTCAAAAAACATTACTAGATATATAATGCCACAGTGTTTGCAAGGATTCAATCTACTTAGCAATTCTGAGAGAGTGAACACTACTGTTTGGTCATCTATTATGGTATAGATTTTGTCATCAATATTCTATCGCTATTTTGAAGTCTTTGTCAAAATGAAGGAACTGTTTATTGTACATATATTCATATATGATATTAGGGAGAAATGGAAAAAAGCAGAAATGTTATACAATTATTTTGAAGCTTGCCAAAGATCTTTTTATATTGCCAAGTACTTTAACAAAAAATTAATCTTTTCTGCCGTGACTAGTTTCATCATTAAGTAAATGAAACTGTTTTGGCTTTAGGTTTTAAAACTAAAACGGGAATAATTTTTCTCCTCTCCCACATAGCAGCTGAAATCAATATGAATTTTACTAACCAAACTGCCTAGACCCATTCTCATTCGCACCCTTACCACTTCAACCTTTCCTGTAAGTACCTTTAGTTAGCTGAAATACAAGGTATTTCAAATAACTAGAGAGAACAGAATAAATGGCCACAAATGTCTTTCTCCTGTCTTTTCCTGTATACTAAGGTAATACTGTTACATTTACTTATCTGAAGATTACCCTCTGCTGCACTACCCTTTCAGTGAAAATTGAAGTATTGGAGTTGGCTATTGTTAGTTAAACAAAACTTTTAGTTTATTTTTCAGACCATTTAAAGGAATCAGTGAAGAACAACATACTTTTATTCAGGTGAACAGCATGCTAATTTTTTCTCAGGTTTTAAGGCACTGCAGATTATAACTTTGTAACTATACTGGAATTAAAGAAGGGCAAGCAATAAAATATCTTAATTGTTCCACATTTTCAGGCAGTAGGTTTGATCATGTGTTTGTGTATTACCTGCTCTCTTTAATAGTCACTAGCTGGAGGAGAGACTTATATGTTTTATAAGCCACCTGTACAAATGCAAGGCTATTAAATTGCCTTCTGTTGACAGTATGTCACGTTTAGATTCAGAAAACAAGGAGTATAGTTTGAAATGGATTCTTCATCCATTTCTGCTTTTTTGCACACCATGTGAAGCTCTCCCAGCAAACCCTCATGTGATAAGCATGAGTGCAGAAGCTCTCTGTAACAGCTTTGTGTCTCAGCTTTGGAGCCCCGGAGGGCTTCAGAGGGACTGAACTTGGGTGGAACTGAGGGTTGGGAGGTATAGAGGAGGCAGAGTCCTCTTCTGCCCTTTCTCTGCTTTGCAGGGGGAGGAACATGGTGGTAGGAGAAAATCATCTTCCTCTGATCCTATAGGAATTTGCAGGGCCTAGTTCAATAACAAGGCCTGGTCCTAAAATTAAAACTAGATGCGTCTCTGAATCTGGCTACAGTCCTAGTAATTCTGCTAAAAGTCAGCAGTAATATATGGGGTCCAGCTACCTGCCTGATCTCTCAGCTGCAACAGTCAAGCATTTGGCTTTTCTTTAAAATATCTCAAGGTAGTTTTTTTAGTATTGATTATATTAATCAGCAGTTAGCTTTCTCCTGTAGTCTAGCAAATCCGGAATCTACCATTCTGTATCATAAAGTAATGAAGAAAGTCTGGGACCATGGGGAATTTTTACTTTTAGAGAAACAATGTACGTTCTTTTGCTTATGTATTTTTTTTAAAATCTATACCATTATTTGTAATTATATTCACAATGAATGTTACAAAGAAATTTAAGTATGGAGCACATTCTTTTATGGTTATTACAGTTGCATTTTGTGCTGTAAATCAGCTGTCTGTAGTGTGATGCAAATGGTTTTGCAAGACTCACTACTGGTAATCAATTGGGGGGGAGGGTGGGAATCACTGAATGATTTGACTTTCGCCAGATCTTTCTGTGCGTTAGGGAGCCAGATTTAACTAGTGGCTTGGATGGTGACTGTGACAGGAGTTGGGTGGGAAATATTTTCAGTGACAACTTTTGGCTTTGCACTGAGGCTAACATTAGGTTTTTTTATGTATAGTCTGAAATACGACACAGACTCTGACAAGTTACAGAAGTAGTGAGTTCAAAGAGTAGAACGTGCTGTATTCTAGGTCACTGCGAAACAGTTCACACAGAAATGAGGAAGCCAAAACAAATCAAGCACATTACAGTACTTCAACCAAGAAGTAACAAAAGTGTCCATCAGGATTTCAGCATGCTTCTTGAATAAGAAAAGGTGAACTTAATGAGTGACTTCAAGGAGTAATATGATAGTTACATCCTGAAAGTGAATGGAGATTAATTCAGAATCTGGAATTACAGCAGAGTTGTAGGAATTAACAATCAGCTGCATTAAAATGAATCATCTGCAGTAGATGGAAGAGACCATTAGTTCTTTGAAAATGTCTGTGATCTAAGACGACTGTTAACAAGGAGAGCTTAGTAGAAGAGAAGTGTTGGGTTTGGGTTTTTTTGTCAACAGCAGAAAATGAAGTCTGGTTTCCTACACTTTTTTTGCACCTTAATTTCCCTGCGTGTCTCTATTTCAAACACTTTTCACGTGTGCATTCTCCTTGTATTGCAGCCTTCTTTAGTTGTTCCCTCCAACACTGCCCTGTCCACCCCATGCTTCCCCTGGGAACCTGCTCATGTCCCCAGTGTTCCCCCCCCCAGGTCTCTCCTCCTCCTCTGTGGTCCTGACAGCACCCGGACTCCCTCCACACTTCTTTCCAGCATTTCAGTCAGTCACCGTGATGAAAAGCCACCTGTGTATCTATTGGCAAGCTAGCTGCTCCTGACAAAGATGAACTCTCCTGGTTTTCCTTTGACAGGACATAACAAGGTCTCTTTCTTCTACCCAGATGTCAAGCTTGGTTAAAACTGATCAGGGAGGTGCTAAAAATGTAGTGAGTATCTGAAAAAGAACCATAGCTCAAGAACATACGGTGTCACTGGATCAAATACTGGCCTCTACCTTTTGCCAGGGGACACACTCATTCATGTTGCTGGGTCCAAGCATAACATCAAACCTTCAAAGGCCCATAAACAAAAAAATGAATAAGCAAGTCCTGGCTCCAGCAACATTACGCTTGGCAGCCCCTGTCACAGTGCTATCAACTCCCTGGGACTCAAGCAGCACAGGAGACATCCAGGACTGCAGTCCTATCGTACTGATTGACAGTTAAAAACTGTTATAGACTCTGATACTTTTAAAAAAACATCTGTGTCACCACTTTGTAAGAGAACAAAAGCACATCCTCTGCTTTTCCTGAATTAGCCTGCTTCATGAGTAGAGGTTAGCTGATCTGATGAAAGGATTATGGTTACATATATATGTGTTTTCCACAGCTCTGCACTTTCCCCCACACCTCTAAATTCCATGCAGACAGAGGTGTGGGAGATTGTATGAATTTTGGCTGTACGATATCCTTTTCGTGACAGCAACATTGGCCCTGGTATGCACACTCATAGTGACTGCGCAGATCCACAGATGCCAGCAGCAAACATGCTGTGTGGATAAGACTTGCCTAAGCAATATATCGAAGCTAAATTTTTTTTGTCAGCAGAGGTGTTTTTAAGAGGGGCAAGTTTCTTCTGTGAACTAACTGGTTAAAATATAGAAACAAAGGATAGGCATAAATGCTTAATTTTCATGCTGGAAGGAGGTTATTAATGAGGTCTCCCAGGGCTCTGTGGTAAACTTTGTGCTGTGTATTGAGAGAGAGTTTCTCTGACAAAGTTTGCTTGATGTAAATTTATGCAGGACAATTTAATTTATAGCAGACATGGAAAAGTTACAGGAGGATCACTTAATATTGAGTTATTGGACAATTAATTCAAAGTATTGTTTATAGAGAAGAAAGTAATTCTAACTTTACTTATGTCATTATGGGCTCTAAATTAAATATTGCCACTCATGAAAGACATCTTAAAGTCATTGTAAATTGTTCTCTTTAGACATCAGGTTAGTGCTGATTTGCTGCCAAAACACTAAGTAGAACATTAGGAATTGCTGGGAAATCAGAAGAGAACACAACAGAAAATACCCATATGAGGAAAGATTAAATAAACAAGGACTGCTCTACAACTCTGCAAAGTTACTTGGGGAAAAAAACAACTTCTACATTGGGGTTCATTAATGGTGTGATCTAGGGATTTTATACATTTTCTGTAATCAGGCAGATGTCTTTCCCTTAAATGGAAAAGATGCTCAAATAAATCAGTGTGGGATGACAAGACAAGAAACAGGAAAATCTTGTCTCTGTTCAGCTATCAGCTGCCTTTTGATTTTGTGTGAGCAGCTAAAGACTACTTCTTAGTTTCTGAAGTGAACCTAGCCCTCTGACAGCCCACACTTCCAGTCCCCAGACTATGAAAATAGACCTGTTACCCTCTGAGAGCTAGATTTACATAAATTCTTGTTTTCCTAATGTTAGTATGCTTTTGCATTTCTCTCAGGTTTAAATTGATACAGCTTTTCTGCCTCTCTTACCAAGTGTTGCAAAATTTTAGAATTTGCTATCGCAAACATGCGAATAGCATGTTCTGTTCCTCCTAGGTAACTAAATGCCCTTTATTTTTCTAAATGTGGGAAAAAAATGTTGTTGTTTTTCTTGTTCTATGGGGACTATTACATTAATTTTTATGGAATAAGTGAATCCAGGAAGTTCTGGTTTGCCACTGTACAGAGTTAAATAATAAGAAAAGATCCGGATTTTCAAGTATAGAGGCTTTGACCCACTTACTTCCATGGCAAACAATCACATCTAAAAATATTTTTAACCTTTCTTTAAAGTTGCAGGAAAAAAGAGTAAGTGGTTTAAAGCATTTGATGTATAAAGTAACACATTCATTGTACCAAGGTCCCTTATTCCCTTTCCCTTTTAGCAGCAGATTTTATTTTAAAAAACCCACACCTTTTTAATCATTTTTCAGTTGCACCGGTGACGGTATTATTTGCTCTATCCTGGGGAAAAAGAAAAAAATAACTTGATAGTGGCTCACATATGCTGCTTCTGTTAGAACTCGGTGTTGTTTCCTTGAAGAGAAGATGAGACAAATGCTTGCAAAAGAGGAGAGAAGCGCAACACATTATAAATACAGCTTCCGTTTGTGATCTGAATGTTTGCTTGCAGCCGTACTGATGGGACTGACAAGCAAAGGGCATGCTCTCACTTGCCACTGTGGGACCCGGCTGGTAGGGCTGCAGAATGAGGAAGCCAGGAGACATTCTCTTTGTCGGGAAGAAATCCTTCTTGACACTGCTGAGGCCTCTCCTGTACTTTTCCAGCACAAGAAGCACGCTAATGCTGTCAACTTTCCCTGACATTGCATGCCCATGAAAACCTTGCTCTTTACCTCTTATTACTGTGCTAGCAGGTGCAGTTATACTGCAAAATGTCACCGTTACCAGTTTGTGTTACTTGCAGGGTGGTTTTATGCTCTGTCTTCATTTGGAAAATGCTTTGCTGGCAGATATATATTTCTCTCCATAAAGCATTCCTAGCAATCTGAAAAATAACAGTTTGATCCATAGTGCTGTATCTAGCTGACAGTGCAAAGAGGAGATTCTTCCACGTGTTCATGCACTATGCATGAAATGCAATTACTCAACCCCGAATGTGATCAGGGCATTAGGCTCCTCGTGTGAAAAATTTCCTTCTATCCTTAGTGATCCCAAGGGCCGCCTTTAATATCTTAGAAGTAAGATGAGGGGAGAAAAGTGTCTTTAAAATATGTTTGTCACAAAGGGTTAAACAAAGAGAAAGCTGATTTGCCAAGCTGGAAACGGGTGAAGGAATTTACAGTAACATTTAAGGGCAGCTAAGAAAATTTAGGGAAATGCAAAATCATGTAAAACCAGAAAACCCTAGAGGAATAATAACATTCAGAAAGTCATAGTGAGTAGAAAACACTGGTTTGGGGGTTGGGTTTTTTTTCCATTTCAAAACCAGCTAAACTGGATGGGAACTCCATACCCCAAAGGCTCATTTCTACTGCACAATCACTCAGATAAGAATTTGAAAAAAATAAAAACCCACCCATAATCTCCACATCCACACATAAGAGCTCACTATTCAGTAACACCACCAACAAAACCTAAAGGATGTCTGGTCTCTGTATTCATGGATATGTTGAGCCTGTGATTTCAGATTAATGGAATGAGCACAAAGCAGATACAGAGCCCCTGGCTTCATGCAGAATCTATTCTGTTTCATCTTGGCAAGCTGACATCCTGAACTCCTTGCTAACATCGACTCAGTAATTGCCTCTTTGACTACTGAATGGTCATTACGTCACATGGATCATGTCTTCTCTACCAGCATATCTTTCAGATTTTAAAAGACAGAGGTAAATTTAAAAGGAAACTCTTAGGCCAGCATCATAACATGGTTTGATCCTTTAATAAATACTGAGTTCATCTAAATAGGTATGAAGAAATAGACTAAAATACTACTTTCAACAATTCTGAAATAAAACCAGAGAAAAGTCTTTTTCTGTGCCAGGTAGATCAAAATATCTGTGCCAAATGTGATGTTTAATAATGCAGTCAGAAAATGCAGATGGGAGAAGCATATCATGGCAAACCCAAACAAATTATGCTATATAAACTAGGGTTTTTTTGGATCCTAGACACTGGAAAAATTTAATTCTAGCAATGTTACAAACAAATTTTAGGATTAAGAAGAAATATGTCAGTATAGGTATCGTCAGTTTTAATTTGTTAACTAAGAGCTTCTTCAGATCCACATTAATAAATGAACTGTAATAAAACCATGGCGTGCACATCAGTTGGAACATAAAAGGTAGTGACTGCAAATCCTTGAAGACAGTGCCTGCCTAACCAAAATATTATCAATACCTCGACATCAGCAATATGACACTGAAATATTCAAATAACAAAAAAATTTTAGCTAAATACACATTTTTAACCTTGTTTATATTCAGTAACATATTGGATTTATATTGTTTGGGCTGACTTCTGTGAATATTCAGACAAGTAAATTTAATGGCAGTAATGTTGCCGAAACAGTAAATTTTAAGTGATTATTAGAGGATGTTCATCAGAAAGTTAATGTGGAACTTGGAAGCCTGAGTGGTCACAGTGGAAGTCAGCTGCCAAGAACTCTCCTCACCCATGGGAGAGTCAGAAACAATAGGATGAATATCAGATACTCATAACATACACTGTTAGTGTCCAATTAATAGACTAAAAATTGGAAAGAGTTTGGCAGATAAAGGAGGGATGAATAAATTACAGAACTGTAACCTGCCAACAGACAAAGATTCAGAATTTGTTAAATAGTTTCCCACTCCAAAACATTCACACGGCATTTTGAATAAAACAGTCTTATGCAGGGGCATCTGACGTCCCAGAGACCCTTCCCAGCTCCAGTTTTAACAACTGCAACCCATCCAACCCCAAAGCTGAACTTCATTTTAAGCCAATTTAGTTCTGAAGGCCCAAACAGGACTCAAAAATCTCCTATCTGTAAAATGAAGTTTTGTAGGTCACAGTGCTCTTGATCAGGTTCTTGGAGGACAGTTGTCAGCCAGCACCACAAGTAGCTTTCATAGTTATTCATGTTGGCAGTCTCAGCAAAAGGACTGATGAATATGCAGACACAAGGCCTCCATTAATTGTCCTTCCCGAGATACATTGGCAATAAGGTGGCATAGTGAGAGTTCTCACTGCTGCTCTCCTTTGTTTGCTTTTTGTTGTAATGGAAATCTTCCTCTCCACAGCTTTTAATCCATAAAACTTTAAATCCCCTCCCTGCGATGAAGTCTGCGTGCTTGCACATATTCCGCCTTCCTGTGCAAACTGTGGGGCTCTGAGGTCCTGCACAGTACTAGCAAATTTGGCATGTACAGACTTGCTGCATTTGGGAATAGGAAATACCACTAATCTGAGATTCTGGAAAGTTTGTTTCGGTTTTCTGTTTCATTATGGATGCACTGTTTTGAAATCCATGAATGTGTTTAAGATCTATGAAGACAGGTGCATAAATAATTTTGAAGATGTGGGCCTTAGTGTTTTTGTCTCTCTAATTCCCATCTGTGACAGAGTACACTGGCATGGCCTTACCTCACACTTGCACTGCAAGGTACTTACTCTCCAAGTAGGTACGTGAATGTCAAGGGATTATCTGTGAGGATGTGTGGTAGCAGGTCCTTGGAGGAAGAACCTAAATAGAAAAAGTGAATCATGTCTTTTGTTATCAGAATGAAATGTCAGGTGTATATCTGTGCAGGTATTTATTTATGAAAAGAAATTCAAGAAAAACCACCCGTCTATTTGAAAAAGTCTAAGCTGAGGGACTAGCATATGTGGTTATTCAAACTGCAGTTTAAATAGAACACGCAAGTTAATGTTTCCAAATGTGCAAAAAGCACAGAGCAGTCTTCAGTAAGCACTTAGGGACAGACCTTGACTTTACATCTATTCCAGAAGAAAGTAACCAGCATCCTGTTGATGCTGACTGTAAAGTAGCGCAATGGGCAAGTGTGGCCTGAAAACAAAAGGGCGCTTTATTATTGTATAGTATGAAAATTACTGTTCAGTCTGGGATGATAACCAAAACTGCTATAATGGGTTCTCATTCTGTTTCCAGGGGTCAGTAATCATACCCTCTTTTTTTAATGCAATTTGTAAATGGCTTCATCTGCTACTGCTGACATGCCACTTGTCCCTGCAGCACTAATGCTGCCATGCTGATAGCTCAAATTTTCTGGAATTGGACTTAACTCTTAGTGATTGACAGGACTTGCTGAGTTCCAGGAATGCCAGTTCAGCCTGGAAAGATGTAGAAAGAAAGAGATGCTACTGAAAATTTTTAAGAGAAGGCAAAAAAAAAATTGGAATTAAGGAAAGGATGCTCTGCTGCTCAAATCTATCTCGTGTTAGCACTGAAATCCGGTTGAAGGGATTTTTGTCACTCCAAAGCTACCATACAGAATGAAGCCCATGAAATCTGTCCAGCAATATAACGTGCTCACCTTTAATATATTGAGATATATCTTATGTTGTCCTTCTGAAAGTAAAAACATTTTCTGGAAGTAAAAATACCTAAAAGGAAATGAAAATCTTGGTATTTATATTCTGAGACTCAATAGACTAGCAACATTTCATACCCACTGGACATTCAGTCTTTAAAATGCTAGTGATCATAGAAGATGTAAGAGAAGACAGGATCAGACCTAAATGATTTAGACTCTAAACCTGGTTTAATTCACGTCAATAGGAAAACTCCTGCACATTTCAGTGGACCAAACTGAGCTTCTGACATGGTATTACATTTTGTATTCATGAGTTGTACGATTCTCTTTCATCTATCAGAATTTCTGAGTATCTATAGTTTTTAAGACTCAGTATATGCGGTATTTCTATCTTTGTATGGGTGAGGGTAATCTTAATTTGCTAAGATTCGAATAGATTTAGATCAAATGACAGTTATTAATCTGATCTATTTGATATACGTATAAGCAGGTTTGTGACTCTCCAAAAGCAATAGCAGAGTTAGTAAAAATGAGGAAACTGAACCCTTGCACTATGTAAGCAGAGAGATTTGTACACGTGTAGTGTGACACATCTTGGGTATCATCTCTGAAGAATGGTATTTGTAGGTAAGGTATAGACTGTTTATGAGCTTCTTGTGGATTACATGGGTTTATTACCTTTATCAACAACTGCACTAGTTGTATGCTGGCTTGCAGTACTGTAGGTTACGCCTACACGGAATGGTTAGCAGGGCAGCTTTTACTTAATTGTCACTGTGGGTTTGTCTCAGAACCATAGCCCTACTTTCCCACTTGACTGCTATGTTTAATTGTTTGTTACTCAGAGGAACACTTCTATCTAACTTAGGCACTAAACATTTTAATATGCTGGAGGTTAACCACTGAAAAAGTTACGTTTCTTTTTTAATGAAAAAGGAAACCCACATCTGCTCCTCAGGAGGGCTTCCTCTCCAACAGCTAACATGTATTAGCAATTATCCTTCAGAGGGAAAAGCTGTCTAATTACTCTATTACCTCAAGTGCAGAGCACTCACCTGGGAAGCCACCAGATCAAGGTTCAGGTCCCATCACTGACTTTAATATTAATTTATGACTTGGCATGTGTGTCTGATAATCAAATAATGATCTGTTTTACAGAGCTAAGATGGCTGTAGATTGGATCCTAGCTTTTTAGGAGACTACTCTCCATCTGAAATAGGGTTTTATAGTTTTCCAAACTGTTTTTTATGGGATGAGGTGGCAAAAGATGTTATTCAAGCAGTCCAGTAATGGTAAGTATAACTTAATTTCAGAAAACACAAGTAAGAAACAACTTGGAGTTTCTTCTTTTCTTCTTTCACAAACAAATATGGATACTCGCATAAAATTTAAGACAAAACTGTTCTGGAAGTTTGTGGTAACTGCTTCCTAACCAATCTCAGGCTTATTAAAAATCAGTCCTTCTTCCTGCTCCATTTACAGGAAAAGTTCAACTGTACTATGCTGGCGTTGGTTATTAGTTTGCTAGGGGTTTCTAATTTACCTGAAGAAACAGAGCTTAAAGATTTTTCAAAGCTGCTTGTGCGTGGAGAACCTTGTTACTTAAACATTTTTTTTTTCCAAAAGATTCATTAGCCCTTGAAGTCTTTCTTTCTAGTGGTTCTGCCTAGTGGTTACAGATCTTCTGTTGACATGTCACGCAAACGTCTTTCTCTAGAGAGAAATAGGTATGTCTTCACTGAGTGAGTCACGGCCAGTGATTTCACATCTTCTGCTGTTATTGTGTTCATCTGTTAACTTCACATTCGTGTAACTGAGTTGCCATTCAGGTTTCTGGGGTGTGATGTGTGTTTGAAGAAAACAGGGGGAAGAGTCCGTTTGCTCAGAAATACTCTTAGAAACATTTAGTTTCTAAACTTAGCTATGAGCAACACACAGTCTAAAGATTTTTAGATTGTAATTCCTTTGGTAGTTGGACTTTGGGGCAATTCTTGGTGCTAGTGTTCTTCATAAGAGGCAAGTCTCCTGGGCACTAACACGACACAAATAAAATCGGTAATCATTACAGAGTAAGTCTTGCACAAATGGGGCTGCCCTTTCTTTTCTATACTGAGTTAGATTTCAGCTGGATATCCTGTGCAGGCTATTACGAGATAAGTGAAGGTAGGAAAATGGGCTGCACTGGTGATATCTATAGATTGATATTTTTAAAGCAGTTCAGGCAGTGTAACTACCATCATCTTTAAATGAAAGACATATGTTCAACAAAATGTTTGACAACTGACATTTGAAAGGCAAAATTCTTGTTTATGGTATTTAAACCACAGGCAATATCCAAGGCATTTTCTCTCTTTTTATAGCTACAGTGTTTAATAATTAAAAAAGGAATTTCAATAAGTTTATTAAGGCATAAGAAGGTCAGGTATTAAAAGAGAATTACATCTTGCAAAACTGTAAGAAGTTACTTTGTTATTTATACGGTCATTAATATTACTGAACAGAACTGCTCCACAAATAATAATTAGATAGTCCGAGCAAATTCTTCCTGTTGCTACTGACTACTTTGGGCTAAAGCGGTCCTGCTCAAGTGACGGCTTGAAATGGTGTATTGGTGATTCAGGCTTGAAAAAAACCACAACCACCTACCTACTTTGGCTGTGTGGCTGAGGTGATGCAATGACTGAAACAGGAAGGTGACTAACAAACAGAATATTTGTGAATACTGAAGAACGTTGACTTCCCCCTTTCCTGTGAGCTGATGGGCATCACCAAAAGAAGTTATATCAAAAGCCATAAAAGCTAATGTGTCCTACCGAGGAACTGATCTTACGTTATCGACAGAGACTGAAGCCTGCATATATGCCTAATTAGTAGGCATTAGTAGTAATTATGCAGTCAAGAAGTATACAAAATAACTGAGACTAAAACAAGCCCTATATAGGACTGATAGGAGAATGTGCTGAGATGGCAGGTAGTGAACTGACTAATTGTATATAGAGAAACATCATGAATCATAATCGTTAGACTTAGGTTACCGAACAGATAGCTCACTCTCTTTGGCTGAAAGATACCTTTTGAAAAATTCAGATGAGGCCAACAGGCTTTGGACAGCCCCTCCTACTTCAATAATCTGCTTATGGGAGGGATATTGAAAGAAACTCATTTGCACATCTAAGTGCTGCAATAATGCTCATTTATGTCATTTTGTTCTTTCATCTGCATTTCAAAATATGTGTTTACAGGTGAGAACTTAGCAACTTGCAAAAATGAAAGTCAGAGCTTTCCTAAACCATCTTAAACTATATGGGAGTACCAAATCATGTGTAAGTGAAAAACAAACAAACAAACTCCAAACTCTGAAATTCAAATGAAGCATTCAGTAAATCTTTATCTAATTAGTATCTACTACTGAGTGGTAAAACAATTTGACGTACTCAAAGGAGATCTGTAGTATTTGAAATACGTTGCACCCAAGTCTATAGTGACTATTAACCAAATTTTGCCAGAGATTACATAAGCAAAATATGCAAAACTTACAGTAGGAGGTATAGTCATCTGTTACTTTCAAGAAGAGTGATGGCATTTCTATATAGTCATGACGAAATTAATTTTAGATTAAAGCTTTCTATAAAAAAATGATATTTTAAATGAATATTGTTCACCTAGAAGCAATTTCTGCTTTGCTGACAGTCCCATAGAGGAGGGTCAACCAGATGTGGCAGATCTCATCATATGTGTGAACAACAGAAGATTATAAAATACAGAAAAACAATTTGTTAAAAAGAACATGCATCTTGACCATCCTGCCCTCTTGTCTGCATTCAGTCAACTTCACATGCTCCCACCAGCTACAAGAGAAAGCTTAATTCAGAAAATGCAAAAAAGTGAGGCACAGAGATTCTTTCAGATACCTTCAGCCTCCTCCACAAAAAAAACCCATTCCTTTTTCTTCAGTCAGAAGGAATTACCAATTACATTCCAGAAGAAAAGCTAATTATTGTCTTCCTTCAGATTTATCTTGTTCCCCAGAAAGTTTAGCACTGGGTTCTGCGAGAAGCTGAAGGGTATTATATTCTCATCTTCTGTCTTGTTCCAGCTCAATCAGGTGCTCACAACATACGGCTCGCCTATCCAGCTAATCCTATCCTGGGTCAGTTCCTCTACTTTGTTAAAGCTGCTGATCTGTAAAGTCACTCCTCTGTTGTGCCTTGAAGGATCCTTCTGGGGTCAGCTTCTTTTACTTCGCAATGTGTTTGACAAGACAAGTTTGTTTAAGGGGCCTTTTCCAGTACTAACCACATGACTAAGGTTAAATCCAACTACTCACTGGTGTGTTTTATGCCTTTGGAAGTAGTTATGCTTCTTCTGTTATCTCAAAGATTTTTATTCAGCCTAATCATTCGTTTCTAAATTTTTGTACCAGGAATAGTAGAAAAATACTGAAAGCCTTGATAACTCTTTGATATTTTATGATCTATATGTGAGGACTGTGAGAACATTCTTGCGATGCACTAGTAGTTTCCAGTACCACTGGTGTTAGACTTCCACAGCAGGGTGGCAATGGTTGCCCTGGCCGCATAAGTCACTGCAGCATCAATTCAGTTAACTCACTTGTAAAATGTGTTCCCTAAACTCTGCAGTTTTCACAGCTCTTATTTTCAGGATGATAGAGTCATTCAGGGTTGAACTGATTTTCATGACCTTTGTTTTTCACTTGTAAGACCTATTTGTTTAGCAGCTCTGACTGGACTGTTGATCCATTCCTGTGCTTTGTTTATTAATGAGAAATCTCCTTTTGCAGACATAAACAGCCAAAGTACAGTACAATAAGTGTCTCAGTTAAAAAAATATAGTTTTGAGACTTGGCTGTTAAACAGCATTGTAAGTTTAAGGAAATTTTTTACTCCCAGTTGAGCCTCTTGAGCTTTATGGTTAGTAGCTTAGGTGTAAATTGCAGAAGTAGACTTAGAGATTCACGCGGGTGGCAAGCTACGCACTTAGGTAGATATGCTGGAACCTCATACTGTGTCACACTTCTGTTGCTGTGTTGATAATTATTGGCTGATTACATATACGCTCCCTTAAATGCTCCCCTGTGTTAATTCTGTCCTCCTAATTACTAATTAATTGAACTTTAAATGGCTCATAGGTCGGTTTAGGTTTGGCAAAGTTCCCAAAAGATTGCCTGTAAGGTTTATTTGAACTAAAAAAAAAAAAATAAAAAAAAAAATCATTTGCTGATAACCTCAGTTAAGTAGACCTTCTTGGCAGAATACAAGTTCTTCCTGCAACTGACAGGAACCAGAAAGGTTGTGAAAAGATTTTTTTCATGTTTTAGTTTTCAATTTCTTATACATAGTCCACCCTGAAACTGAAGAGAATGGTATTAAATTTAAATGCTTTCCTTCTTGTCTAAGATGCTGGCTTGACAGCAGTGGAAAATAATTTTGTCTATTTATCCACATAAGTACTGCGTCCACTCAGAGCAAACACAGGGGATCAGCGTCAGAGTGAGGAAGGTACTTTGCCCTCCATTTCCAATTTGTCTTTTGTGTATTGCAGAGCGCAGCTGTGAGGTGCTGGCATGTACTTATCGAATACCTTAAGAGACAAACGAAGGACCATTACATTATAAACATGGGATGGATTTGAAGAGGATATATAGAATTAATGCTCTTGTGGGGGCTCTGAGCAGCCTGCAATGCCCAACATTCATTCTCTAATCTGATATTAGCTTCTCACATTTCTTAGCAGGCCCCAAGAGCAACTGCCAATGGATCAGAAGAGGCTAGACATTCAAACCTTCTCAAATCATTTTAAATAGCCTTGCCTGAGTTTCATGTTGACAGCGAGCCAAGTGGAATTTTCCATTTTCTTTCTAGCTTTCCAAATAAGAACAGTCCTACTTTCTGTTGACTCTGGTTTTATATAACCAACAAAAATGACAGATAGCCTTGAATTTGGAAGATTACATTGGCCTGTTCTCAGCTGAAATGTTCTGTCATCATTGACGTATGTGTTTAAATGAGCACTGAAGTGTGAATGGCCATCTGTCCGGGAAGTACGAGAGATCCTGATTACTAAAATGAAACCACAAAAAAGCTTAGTGCTTAGCAGCAGCACTGAAATACAGAGGGAGAGCGAGCCTTTTTCACACTGCGGATATTTATAGTAGATGGATGATTATATCTCAGCCACTGCCTAGACTCCCTGCCCCATATTCTTCTAAATATGTTCACTCTCAATTTTTTGCAAACATTGAGCTTTCAATATTTGTGTCTTCTGCAAAAAAACCCAAACCAAACCAAAAAGAAAAAAAAAAAACACCAAAAAGAAGCCCTAGATATTTTTCCCTGTCAAAAGCAGTTGTTTTCTGAGGGGATGTTGTTCATTTTCTCATGAAGAGTTGGTCTCTGCTTTATAAGGTTTTTATCTAGAACGTGCTCTGACTAACTTCAAATGAAGATTTGAACCTACATTCCCACATGATTGCTCTACAGCAAGGCTGACGGCTATTCCTGGGTGCATCTCTTCCCCTGTAAACCTGAAAAACTTCCTAAGAAAAGGCTTCTGAAAAATCTATAGAGATTTTGGTCTTTAGAGGGTTGCTGCGTCTGATTTAGTTTGATTTTTGGCTGTGAGTGGCAAAGGTTCCAGCAACAAGCACTGGAATTGGGCTGGGGTTTCCATCTAATTTCAATGTTAGGAAAAGCTCCTTACAGAAGGGTTGGGTTTTTTTTTTTTGAAATTACACTACCTGATGTGAAAACTTCTGTTTTATCAAACAATAATTTTTTGGGACAGTCTCCTGTAACTTTTAATCTTAAAAATTCATGACCACGTTGGCTGCTGTCCCTGGGGTCTGTGGTGCTGAACAAATCACCTGTCACTGTCTGTTCAAACATGAGCTGGATGTCTTTTTAGAGCACTCGCATTACTGATTTGAATCAAAGCAAATTTTTTTCCCATTTCTGCATTTGCATTTTTCATTGTTTCTTGTAATTACTTTTCCATTATGCATGTAGTTATGAAGATACATAAAGGGTCAGTTTTTAAATGAAGCTGTTGATTTCCCCAAGACTGCACACAGTTTTTCTGTGTTAAATTTAAGCTACAAAACATAAACATGTAAAGCAGCAGATACAGATGCATCATGTTTGTAGGTAAGCCTCTGCAATATTTTCACTTTCATTAGAGCATGCTCCCTCGTAGCGGGGTTCTCTGTAAGCTACCAAGTCTCTGTGGAAAACTGAAGAGATAATTAGACAGCAGAATATAAGTGCAATTTATTTTATTTTTGACTTTACAGTTTAAAAAGCACCTAAGACAGGAAAATACATAGGAAGCCAATTAAAAGAAGGGCATTTTTTTCCTTCTTTTTGTTTGGTGGATGGTTCAGAGAACATAGCAGCTTTGTGTTCTTATTTATTTATTTATTTTGAGTGTAATCTGAGGAAATGAACCGTGAAACACAATTAATGAAATAGCTGTGCTGAATCACATAAACTGGTGTCTGCACAGCTGCCACTCATGTCACAAATGCATCTCTTGCCTAATGTCCACCAGGAGAGTCATTAGCCAGCCGCTTTTGTGGAGGGCCTCCTGTGCTTTAATTTCAGTATATAATAGAGCGGGGAGCTGGCTGAGTAGCCTTACAATGTTTTTTTCCAGCAAAGATAACGTGAAAGAGAAATGGCTGTTAGCGGAAGAGTGTGCTGGGGTGGCGAGGGATGCACAGGCAGGGCTTAGTTGCTAGAGGAACACAGAATATCCGCTCGGGTAGAAAATACCCAGAGCAGTGGCGGGGGCTGCCCAGCCTGCAATGTAAAAGGACTGCCTGTAGTTTCTTGGTATCAGATGGCACTCCTAACTCTAAAGCTTTTTGCTTCCGCATGTATCGTGACGTTACTTTTCTTTGGTTTAATGAGCATGTATTCCATGCCAGCAACAGAGAGTGTCGCGAAGGAGAAGCCAGATGTGCTGCAGGGGCTGGTCTGAGGAGGCTGACCCAGGTCAGCTTTACTGAAGTGGCAAGACACCAAAAGCCTCCAGAGCCTCAGGAGCCAAAATCTTCTTTTAGCTTGCTGAGGAATTAAGGGGTGGGAGAGGTTAAAGGACATCTCTTCTCTGAGCATTTGCCAAACTAGCTGAACACTTTCAGTGCTGTATACTGTGTCGCCACTGATAGTGGTTTTATCAAGATAAATCTAGTCTTGCTCAGGAGGATATTAATAAATTATCTGGTAATGAAAAATGTGAGAGGAACCACACTCTTACATCAAGGCCTGATGATTACTTTGATAGATGCAGTGGCAAGATTTTCCTGACAAGGCAGAAATGAAAAACATGACACATGGACCTTTAAGGGTGACCTCAGAGGAAAACGCAAGTTGCTGAATGATACAAAAATAGAACAGGAAAACAGAAGCTTGAAGGGGCTCAATGTCAACAGCCAGACAGATAGGCTAGACTGATCAACTGATCATTGAGTTTAGTGTCAAAAGCATAGCAGAGACAGAGAAGCCTTACACTTGGCAGGACAATAAATGTAGCAGAGGCAGCTTTGAAGTAGAGTCAAGTGTTAAGAATTTTAAGAATAAGGAGCGGGGGAAAGTTGAGGGGAAGAAAAAAGCGAACATTGATAAACAGTGGGCTAGTCAGGAAATAAACCTGGAGAGTGTCATCAATAAAACTGCTCACTACTTTTGCAAGTGTTTTAGAAACAATACTAATAAAAAATAAATGAATGCAATTGAAAATGTCCCTGCATTGGTTTAAGATTTGCATAGGGGGATGAGAGATTAGGTCACTTTTGGAGACACAAATTGTTAAAAATAAGGCTTGTCAGAGCACAGGTGTTGGATATAAAATTGCAGAAGAGTTGGATGACATTGGGGTGTGACACTTGGTGGATCTGAGAGTTTTATTTAGTGTTTAACTCTGCTAGAGTTCCTGTGAAAATGTGCGTGAGCTGCTTTTTTTTCTTTCATGTAAACCAGGTGTTATTGATGCTGTGTGGCTGATACTCAAAACGCGCCCATATAAACTGGAAATAACGCTAACACTTCAAAAATATATAACAGAACTTACCATGAATGTAAACTCATGAAAAATAGCAGCAAAGTAGGGCAAGCTTTCCCCTACTAATTCTTCTAACTGTTCATACTTGGGACCCATTTCCATGTGTGTCTGTTTACAAACATCTATTTAGTCTAAAAAGAGAGAATTTGGATGTCCATCTATCCTGACCTGTTGACAGGTCTATTCAGAACTTTCATTTTAAAAAAGGTAGCGAGTAATCTCTGGTTTTAGAGAAAGGCTCACCTTTCCAAATAAGTGACCCCTAAAGACGACAAACAGCAGACAAATCGATTGCAGATGGGGAGTGAAAGGTGAAGGTGCTGATGTGATCTTTAAGTGCATGTGTGGATTAGAAGACATTTAGAAATTGTTTTTGAAAGTTAGAGGCTTGCCGAGCGTGTGTGCGTGCGTGCATGCATGTGCGTGTGTGTAGGGAGGTTTTTCGGGTTTCTTTTCATTTTGTACTGTTGTAACTACAGGGCAATCACTTGCCAGATGTCAGGAAGGTCTAGCATCTGATTTTGAAGTGGAACATAATAGATGATCTACCAGGGGGCTCAGCAAACATCACATATAGCTTTAAACTGTCATTACAGAAAAAAAATCTAGGAAGGTGACATTTGGTGACATACCGGGTGACATTTGAAATGACAGCACTTTCTTTCAGATGTAGCATTCCCTCCTGCTGTGAATCAAGGGAATCCGTACTGTGGCTATGACTTCTTTTATTGATGACCCTAATTTCTGCAAAATGCAGGCAAAGAGACCACACATGGTCCCTGTCTATAGTATCAAGTAAGAATTGGTGCAGTAGGAAAGGGCAACTGGAGAGCATTTACTATGCATGGCGTGATCTGAATGACTTAACTCTGTAAAGGAGTTATAAGCTCTACTCTACTTCCTAAGAGTTTAGTGAGGAATGAAAGAAGAGCAGCAAAAAAATAGTCCATTGGAGGAGTGTATCTGGTTTACTCCATAGACTTCTTCGGATTGCAAAGTTTCAGGAGCAATAAAAAGCAGTTCAGTGCATGGGTTTCACCAACCCCCTACTGCTCTCAAGAGTCATCAGTAAGTGCTCACCTTCTAACACATGTAAATGAGCTGAATGCTTACTTCTGAAAGCTCTCAGAGCTATGGGAAAACTTGGCTAATTAGCAACTACCTGAGTTCTTGTTGGCTGCTTCCTTCTCTTCTCGCATACCAGTGAGCCAGAGTTTCTTTTGATTGCTCCTTACTTTTGCTTATAAGGGTTAAAAGGACTCCTTGCAGTACTGTGATCGCTGGAACGGGGCCATCTTTGGGTATGTTTGGACTGGAATCTATTGAAATCCTTGTAAACATGAAAAAGCTTGTCGAGTTTGGGGCTTGGTTTGGTTTTTCCTTTTGTACTGTTAGAACCACAAGGAAAAGTGGAGCTGGTTTCAGACACAGTTTAAATGTATTTATGAATTTTATATGAGGGAGTTTACTTTCTTGAGCTTTCTGTTTAAGCTTAAAGAAAACTTAGATCTTGCAGAAAATAATCAGCAAATGGGATGTATTATTCCCATTATATATTGCATCATTACTCAAGCCAGTATATGAAAAAAATTTATGAATCAGAATTAGACTTCTGGGAAGATATTCTGCGTCATTTGTTATCAATATTATTTTAGACGCCATTAACTGGCAATAAAATTTGGATGCAAGTAATTTTAATTGTTGAATGTTATATTAGCGCATAATGCTCTAATCATAAATATATTTTTTTCTGGTGCTTAAATGAAACTGTTGTACTTTAACAATTTTGTTATTTTCAAGAAACAAGTGTTAGATTTGTAGTCTCTGAGGTAGAGGAAGGAACATGAGGAAGCAGTAATACTGTGCCCCTGTGAAGAGCAAATTACATGCCTAGACTTTGTTTTTAAAACTCCAATTAGCAGAAGACATCCTATAGGATTTTAACGTGTGCAAGTGTGAAACAAATACGTTCTTTTTCTTTCTTTCTTCCTGTAACGTGCTCTAGAGTCTATTTAATGACTGAACAAAATCCTGAAGCTCCTGCTCACTAATATGAATGGGTTAAATATATATCTATGCAGCACAACAGCTGTAGGGCTGAGAAGTGGCACAAAAGCCTTATATTGTTTCTCTCCACAGGGGATGAATTTTAACTTCATGAGTGTGACTTTCCAAGAACTGGTCTCCATGAGGAATACAAGAATCACCTTAACAGATTAGCCAGTAGTCTATCTAATTTAGTGTCCCCTTTCTCGAGGCTTATATAAGAAACAATAATTCTGGTTTATGAAGCAGGTGAAAAAAGGGTAGATACTGGTTGTGGGGGAAGGGAGAAACAATGTAACTCCGGATCCCAGTAGTTTAGGGAATTTGGATGGAAAGCGGCAAATCTACATTCCTAACACTGCTGTTTGTGTAACAATGGCCAGCTTGGGCAGGGTCTCTCTCTCCCCCCTTCCCTCTTCTATCTCCCTGATTCTGTATCAGGAAGCTTCTTATGAGGAGAAATAGCAAACAAACCTTATCTGAGAACCCTTTGGTTTTCAACAAATTTCTTTTTCGAACGTAAACTTCTGGTAGTCACAGTTAACACTTCCTGTAGTCCTTTTTGCTAGAAATGAGCTTATGTAATATTTTTCAAAGTTTTCTCTGGTATTTCCATCTTCCCCATGGAGACCATAGAGGGCCTTGCTGGTGTTAACATGAAGATAACTTTCCTAGGTCTATTGTAGCTCTTGGCCTCAATAACATCCTGTGTCAAAGAATTACAGGGATTGTTACAGCTTGGAGATTACTCCTGAATGCAGTGATATTCATGAAGTGGCTAAGAACTGGTTTTCTTTAGACCATAAGTAACTGCAGTGATTTTCCATTAAATGTTAGTTTTATTCCTCCTGAAAGGCAGTCCTTCTCTTTTTTTTTTTTTTTTTTCCCCCACAAATCTTGGCTTCTAATTGTAGCTACAATAAAATCGTAAGAGTAGTTACTGTACTTTTTGCATCTCTCAAGATCATAGAATCATAGAATGGTTTAGGTTGGAAGGGACCTTGAAGATCATCGAGTTCCAACCCCCCTACCATAAGCAGGGATACCTCCCACTAGACCAGGTTGCCCAAGGCCACGTCCAGCCTGGCCTTGAACACCTCCAGGGACGGGGCTTCAACAACCTCTCTGGGCAACATGTTCCAGTGCCTTACTACCCTTAAAGTGAAAAACTTCTTCCTAATGTTTAATCTAAACCTGCCCTCTTCCAGCTTAAAGCCGTTCCCCCTCGTCCTATAACTACATGCCCTTGTAAAAAGTCCTTCCCCAGCTCTCCTGTAGGCCCCCTTTAGGTACTGGAAGGCCGCAATAAGATCTCCCCGGAGCCTTCTCTTCTCCAGGCTGAACAGCCCCAACTCTCTCAGCCTCTCCTCATAGGAGAGGTGCTCCAGCCCTCGGATCATCCTCGTGGCTCTCCTCTGGACACGCTCCAGCAGGTCCATGTCCTTCTTATGTTGGGGACTCCAGAGCTGGATGCAGTGCTCCAGGTGGGGTCTCACGAGAGCGGAGTAGAGGGGCAGAATCACCTCCCTTGACCTGCGGGCCACACTTCTTTTGATGCAGCCCAGGATACGGGTGGCCTTCTGGGCTGCCATCGCACATTGCTTGCTCATGTCGAGCTTCTCGTCAATCATCACCCCCAGGTCCTTCTCCACAGGGCTGCTCCCCAGCCATTCCCCACCGAGCCTGGATTTGTGCTTGGGATTGCCCCGACCCAGATGTAGGACCTTGCACTTGGCCTTGTTGAACTGCATGAGGTTGGCTTGGGCCCACCTCTCCAGCCTGTCCAGGTCCCTCTGGATGGCATCCCTCCCCTCCAGCGTGTCTGCCTCGCCAAACAGCTTGGTATCATCAGCAAACTTGCTGAGGGTGCACTCTACCCCACTGTCCATGTCGCTGACAAAGATGTTGAATAGTACAGGTCCCAGTACCGACCCCTGAGGAACGCCACTCGTCACTGCTCTCCACTCGGACACCGAGCCGTTGACCCCAACCCTTTGAGTGCGACCATCCAGCCAGTTCTTTATCCACTGAGTGGTCCATTTATCGAATCCATGTCTCTTCAATTTAGAGACCAGGATATCGTGTGGGACAGTGTCAAACGCTTTGTACAAGTCCAGGTAGATGACATCAGTAGATCTTCCCTTGTCCACTGCCGCTGTAACCCCTTCGTAGAAGGCCACCAAATTTGTCAGGCATGACTTGCACTTGGTGAAGCCATGTTGGCTCTCGCCAATCACCTCCTTGTTTTCTGTGTGCCTCAGCAGAGTTTCCAGGAGGATCTGCTCCATGATCTTGCCAGGCACAGAGGTGAGACTGACTGGCCTGTAGTTCCCCGGGTCTTCCTTGTTTCCCTTTTCGAAAATAGGGGTTATGTTTCCCCTTTTCCAGTCGGCAGGAACCTCGCCACACCGCCACGACTTCTCAAATATGATGGCTAGTGGCTTCGCGACTTGATCTGCCAGTTCCCTCAGGACCCGCAGATGTATCTCATCAGGTCCCATGGACTTGTGCACCTTCAGGTTCCTCAGGTGGTCTCTCACTTTATCTTCATCTACAGTGGGCGGTGCTCCGTTTTCCCAATCCTTTCCTTTGCAATCTGCGTCTTGGGCAGTGCGGCTGCTGTCCTTAATGATCCATGATGGCTAGTGTGAGAAAGGAAATAATAAAGTTAATTCTCTAAAGAACCTGGGCTCATTATCACACATGACCACTGTGTTTGCTCTATTTGTTTTCCAGTTGTTCTGATATTTCAGCTGATGAGGAAGGAGTGAGGCCCAATTTCTAATTGAGTGATGCATCAACAGCATTCTGTTCTTTTTTTTATTCGAATGTTTATCAGGTGTCCTCAATTACAGAAACATTAACTAACCCACCATTTTATCTGTGTCTAATACTGATGCTATTTAATTTTATTTTAATAATGATCACGAGGATGTTATAGAGAGTAGGCTTATTAAACTTGCAGATGTTACCAACTAAGAGAAATCAGAATCCTGGATGGCAGGAGATTGAGTCTGATGATTAGATATATGATTTTGTTATAAATACATGACTATTCAACAGAGACAAGAGGAAAGTACTGGGCTTACACAAGAATAACCAAGTGCCTAAATACAGGATAGAAAACAGCTGGCTAGGTGGAAATTCAGTGGGAAAGGATCTTGGGCTGGTTTTCTTGGCAGCAGCAGCATCAGGAGGAGTTTCACCCATCAAGCTGACCTCCTACTGCCTTGCAGTCATTGATCTGCTTCAAAACTACCCAGTTTTTCTCAATTCATTTTCAGGTGCATCAGCAGCTCAGCTGACAGGTGCTGAATCACTAGAGCCATCGCAAGGGACACAACAGGGATGTGCAGCCAGAGTCACTGGGATCACACCTTTTGACAAAAACACCATCCTGGGTAAGTTTAAAATAATGGTGACATTTCATATGTTTCTCCAAGCTGATGGCAAATGGGACAAGAAATTCTAACTATAGAAAAGGAAATTTAGCTTAGATGTTAGGAAAAGCTTTTCCTCGATCGTGAAATGTTGGAGCAGAGTGGCTAGGGAGGCTGTAGAGAACCCCATCTTGCAGGTCTTTAACAACCTCAGATAGACACACATCTCTTGGGATGTATGGTTTTTCTGCCTGCAAGCCGGGAAACAGATTTAACTGATCTTTGGAGGTCACTTCCAGCCCTCTGATTCATATTCCTTAATTATTTGTAGTGCAAAATGAGTAAAATGAAAGGTTTTACTTAAGGTACAAGGGCTGAATTTTGCAGAAATCACCCTTTTATTGTTAATAGCTTTGGTGTAGGCAACTGGATTAGCTTCTTCTGTTTGATCAGTGTGGGGAAAAGGGAGGAAGAAAGAACATTAATCATATCAAATTTCTCTCTCAGCATTTTGACAATAAGATGGCATTTACGAAGAACTTGGGTCATACAATATATATCTGTCTGTCATTAAAAGAACCACTTTCCAAGCAGTTTTATTAATCATAGAGCTTACTACAGAAAAGTGTCAGTGTGACCCCACCTACGACATTAATCCAACAAAGATATTCTTGATGGTTATCTTTATCTTGATATCTCCCGCCAGCAGATGCCAGTTTTGAATGAACATCCCTGTCTATTTCAATAGAAAGGCTAGGATTGCTTTTTAGGTTTTTTTTTTTATCACCATGGCGCTGTTTCGTACAGGATTATGCTTAACTGTTCATTCTAATGTCTGGAATGAATGGTCAATGCTGATGGAGAACAGCATTGGAGAAACTTGCAGTCACTGACTCTCCTGAACGTTTTATACAAACCCAATGTCTATTCTCATTTAATTATCACGACAATTTATCATAGAAGTTATTAATTGAAAATGTTTGTCTTTAGTCAAAAGACCTGCTCAATCTTTGAAGCTGTGTGGTTTCATTTTGAGACTGTGCGAGAATTTTCCTCAGTCCTCTTTGCTCTGCAACTTCATTTTTTAAAGTTAAGAAGCAATGCTAAAATTGCCTATCCTTTTTGTGTTTTCGTTTGAATAATGAATTGAGGGAGCTATCGGGTAGTAGTAAGGACTCTTGAAGCGTATATGCCATTGTATTTTATTGCTTTATATTTAGCACAGATGTACATTCCTCAGCTTCTGAAATTAGAAGTTCAGCCTAATAGATCTTACTGATAGGCCCACAGCACCAAGATCTTGAGTGCTTGCTAGAAGTCTTGCTCTTAGCAGGAATAATTTGCTTGGATAACTGTTTGGATTCCATGGAGACTGATGCCTGGCTGGAATACAGAGGCAAAATGATGCTGCAAAAAGCCCTGCAGGACTGTTTATTCCCTTTTCAGACAGAATTGATAATTACTGCTCCCAGTGCTATAGCACATCACTCTCCTCTTAATTCATCTAATAAACCATGTTTTGCCATTTTTTTTTTCTTTTTGCTAATGAATGAGCAAATATATTTTTCTCTAGGTCATAGCGGTATTAATTCATGACATCTTGTCTAGGCACCTCCTAAAACCAGTTGAACTGATGGTACTCAGCACATAACAGGCTCAGACTGTTTAAGCACTTTCTGATAGAATTTGGGAGGTGGACAAACTCACGCTATCAGGAGGAGATTATTGGTATGAAAATCCAGAGAGGCTGCAATGTCCCGCATGATAGTTACAGTAGCTCCTTGAAAAGGCAATAGTGTGTAGCTGATGGCAAATAGATCCCTCAATCTATGAATTTTAAAATGCAGTATGCAACATAGAACAATATAAATCCAGGAAGACTGCAATTTATCTGCACTTTGTTGTCTTAACTCATGCAAAGACAGCAGTGTTACATCATATGCAGAGGAAAGTGTGGTTTAGTATTTTTTTCCCTGAAATCTCAGACCAAGAAGCAAATATCCTTTAATGATAGTAGTCCACCTAATTGCATTATGTTCACTTAATAAAGAAATAAATAAAGTGAGGAAATACATCCATATGCTTATTACAGTTTTATAAATTTATGGATTCCGGTAAAGCTAAGTGTGTGCTTAGATTATAGGCTGAGTTAAGTTAGACTTAAGCACTTACGGCTCTGCTTTACTGAAGTGGATCCAATAGGTGCATCTTTTGAGAATATTTGTAGAAACTGACTGCAAAGATTTCTCAAGTGCAAGACAGAATTAAAGGTTGCAAAGGTTTGAGAAACGGGTACCATATTGGCCAACAGTTGAGGTATCATGGTGGAGTACTGGTCTTTCTCTTACTTTCTGTTGAAGAATTTAATTTCATATGCAAAAAAAAATGTTAGGTCAGATGAAGAATAACTCCATAACTTAATGTTTATAACATACACCTAGAATACAGGAAACTGTTCAAGTAAGTGCTGCACCTGGAGCTTGCATGTTCCAGATGTGAACTTATGGGTCTTTCCTCCCAAAAAATTCAAAATACTTTCTATTTTCTAGAGATGGGGGGGGAAGCTAAATGCCCTTTTTTGGTGTGCATTATATCAAGTAGGAGTTTTCTTTCCTGACAAGCCCTATTAGATATGAAAGCAAAGATAAATGATAAATAATCAGGTTGTTTTAAAACTCTCTACATAATGAAAGATACATGCTGTAAGAATACACAAGTAAGACTCTATGCTTATGGGAGTGCGTTCTTGCCCTGGGAAGCTCAGAGGTGAACATGTCACTGTTGTGCTCCTAACAAAAACAGCATACAGGATTTCCAGTAGCCTTTTGTACTATCCAAGAAAACATTACCTTTTTGTGTGTGTGTGTGCGAGAGAGACATGTGAACTCATTTCACCATGGCGGGATGCCAGGGTCCCCATGAAAGTGTATTAGCAGAAGAGCGGAGCGAGTGAAACAGCACAAAAGGCATGGGGCTGTTACAGCCATGGTGGCAGTAAGAGCGAGGGAGGAGGATTTGTTTGTTTAGGCACAGTCTACGAATTTACCTCTGCCACTTTAGTTTAAAGAAAATAAACTGTGCTTCTGCCCACAACGACATAATTACATTGTAGTCTAATATCTCTCGACTTCAAAATGACAGCTAAAGCAGATTAAAGCTGTTTACAGCCTATGGGAAGTAGTATGGTGGCTGCTGGCAATATTTCTTTCTCGCTCAGTAACCAAAGTCCGGTCATAAATCTATATTCTTCTTCAAGGAGGAAGGCTGTGATTAAAGGATTCCTCCTACAGCTGTGGCTTGGTGATAAGAGCTTTATGTTCAGACCCTCCTAAGCGACAAAAAGAAAAAAAATCATTTTTCATTAAGTTAGCTACTCTAATTTGGGCGGTGGGGGGAGAAGCAGACAAGTAGTTTGGTCAATGACTTGCTGTAAATTTGGTAGAGAGCATTGTATACAGTATTTCTAAGCAGCAGCTGGTATTTGAGAGATAGACTACAGCCCTTGTACCACCTCATCTGTGTCCCTGCACAGTGATAGTTTTCTCTGCAAGATGGATATTGTGAATTTAAAGAAGTTTCTTTTTTGAATACTTGTTAGCTGTTCTAGTCCTGTGCCAGAAAAGCGTGCCTACCCACCCAAAAAACCCCAGGCAGGAACACGTGAGTTGTCCTTCCAAAACAAACATACACACAGAAGGAAACGAAATCCTAAAACAGTACTGCTGATGTGCTTTTGTGTGCAGCTGAGGCCTTCCCAGAGTAGCTGTAGAGACCAAAGGAAGGACTCCTGGGGAACTGAAAGGACTTTGAACAAAGGTTCTAAATGCTCCGAGCTGTACGGTGCTGCCAGCCATCGTTCTATCGGGCAGAACTTAAAATGAATGTTTTTGTGATACCTTTACCACCGGAAAAATGAAACTAAACTAAAAGCACCAAAACAAACCTCAGTAACCCAGAATGCAGCAATTCCAATGTGTTTTTTGCAGGGTTTGAACATTTCTGATGACAGAGCACAGCTTGATTATAGTGGGGAGGCTAATTAAACTATACACCAAAATCATTGTGGGAATAATACTATGCCTGGTACAAGAAAGAACCAGGGAGCAAACTAATCCTTCAGCAACTCAAGACATGAGTTATCTCACTGCTGCATCTGCCCCCAGTTCTGCTCTTTAATTCAGCAGTGACAAAGGGTGCAGTCAGAGATCCAATGTCATGATTTTGTATTTTCTTAATTTTTAAATTAGAATATATATTTATTTTGGCATCTTTTGCTGGTACTAAGTTTATGATGTTCTGTGTTCAATTTGCATAATAGTGCTCTGCAGAATGGGATGAGGGTTAATCAAAGGGTTTTATCACTCTTTTTAATTATCTTCATTATGTTGGAACAAGATGTAAATTTTAATTTCACCTTGTTAGCTAATGTTTTTCACCAAAAGTTTGGATTTGCAAATCATCTGTCATTTTTAATAGGAGCAGATGCTAGTGATTTTGAAGAACCTAAATGCCTCAAGTATGGCAGACATTATTAATTTGATTGATATACAATTTAATATAACTTAGCAATTATTACTGCTATTTAGCATCAGTGTCGATATTCAGAAAGGTAGCCTATAAGCAAGAACAGCAATGCAAGAAAAGAGAGCGTTGTTTTTTTCCCCCTAGGTCTCTTTCGGAGTAGAGATACTCCTTTCAAGCTCACTACTGTAAACCCTTTCCTCCTCCCCATCAAATTTTTAGTCACAGCTATCACCTGGAAGGTTATTTTCTAGAGGCATATAGTTATCTCGCCTTCTGAGAGGCAAGCAGTAAGCTTACTCTTAGCCTGAAGACATTTACCAACAGTGTTTTATATGTTACATTTATCAACTCTTCCAATCGCAGTGAAGCCAACTGAAAAACATACCTGCTAATGGAAAAGAACTATTAAAGTACTACTGTGCGTTCACCTTGCACTAAGCCAGCTGCATATAGCTGTACCATAAATCACAGTTAAATGATTACATTCCACCAGAATAACTGCGGAAAGAGTAAACTTCCAACCAACAGGGAGACTACGCTAACAGAATGAGAAGTCCATTCATTTGCAGAATAACGTTATGCAGGTGTATGCCCTGGGTTCATGTTACACAACAGGAAAAGGCCTTTTTGATACACTGAGCGTGGCTGACTTTCTTCTTCTGGGGTGGGTATGAGGTCAATATTTTCCAGTGCTCAGGCTTCCCGCTGCCAGAGGCTGTGACTCCTGGAGCAAGGATGGGCCTGGGGGTGCCGGGCATTGAAGCTGGGGGTAAACATGACCAGGAACAGGCAGTGGCTTAGGTTAGGGCACTAGGCTGCCAAATGTGGTGGCTAAGGAGCCGCTACATAGCCACTTTGCTGTGTAGCAGAGGGCTGGCAACTCTGCCGTTAACTCTTTACACCATCTCACTGAGTCTGACAGAGTTGGTCCATCAGGAAAGATAGTGCAGTGATCAGGTGCTCTCCGCTGGGACTTAGAAGACTTCAATTTCCATCTCTGGTCCAAGCACTGACTTCTGTGAGACACTGGGATTGCAAAGGTATGTGTCAAAGTGGGAAAGGAATAGCTGGTTACTTTTCTTTCCCACATTCCTCAGGAGGCAGATAGATCTCCTGCCCTTTCTGTCTGTCTAGGGAGCAACTAGAAAGGCGCAAGTGCCTCTTTAATTATAGTGGATCAAATCTTTGTGTGGCAAACAACCCGCCTAGTACCCTGATCTGTGGCAGCTGCAAAAAAAAAGGAGGGTATCAATGCATTAGCCATTGCTTTACACCTGTAACCTCAGAGTAAGGTAATGTAGCTTGGACTGCACTACGCAGGCGGGGATTAGAAGGAAACAGAGGGATGGTGGCGAATGTGTGCCCATTCCAGTGCGCTTGCGGCAGACCCTTAAGGATGTGCAGTGGCAACAGGGAATGTGAAATGCGAATGGGCAGAGGGTGCTGCTGGGGCCTCCGTGAAGCTTCAGCACTGTTGAGTAAAGCTGGAGGAGTGCAGAGGAGGGGAAGTCATCGCACTTGCGTTTTCTACCTGAGAAAGACGTGCACGAACCTGAAGTTGGAAGTAAAGCAGAGGACAGCTCCCAACATCAGAAAAACCGCAACCATTAACAGATGAAATAGTTTGCTCAATGAAACCACTGTTTTTTCTTCATTAAGGCATTTCTTCATAATCTGGACAAAATATTTAATATTTGCAAATTGTATGTAAGTGCTTAACAGCTGTCTGCTCTATTACTTTGATGGAATTGATCTGAATGCATGCTGGGCTTGATCCAGGCACTGCCAGGTACTTTGTTTTGTTATTCTTGAACCAAATTCAGGAGAATAGTTGCCTGCTCCTCAGAAGCTCCTTTTTTGTGTGTAGAAAAACAAGCTGATTGCTCCCTGGGAGTAGCTCCAGGTAGGACTAAGGGGTTGCTGATGAATCAGGATTTGTAGAAGCATAGAATCTGAGATGGGCTGCTGTAGAAAGGCAGTGGTATCCATTTCTCTCCTCCCCAAAATATCTGAGAACACAGAATCTGTATATCCTGAGTACAGGGGAGAGGAATAAGTCAAAGGATTTCAATGTGAAATGAGAAAGTTTAGTGTAGGTGCGTGACGCTTTCGGGTTCAAGTAAACTGAATGCTACTAGCAAGCCTTAAGGAAAAAATGCACTCTGTGGGTCCCAGGACACTGAGTACCCAGAGCAAGTCCTGCTGCAACTCAGACTTTCTTTTGCTATCACTTAGCAACTCTATCTTAAGCTTTCCTTTGCAAGCAATGCAATTGAAATTTGCTGTGACTTTTTGGGTTTTTTTGGTAAGCCGTTGTCCCTGCCACACCCAAGGAATGACGGTACAGTGACCTAGCAATGTCAAAAAAGGGGAAATAATGAAGTCCTTTAATAGATGTTGAAGCCCAAACCTAGGATGGATAGATGAAATTTTGGGTTTTAAGTATGGACAGGTACTTTTTTGCATTATGCTTCAATAAAGCATTTAAAGATAGTTATGAATAAGTAGCAAGTAATTTTATGCTGAGTGACTGCAAAGCATAGAAATGTTCCCTCTCTCTCTTTTAAGTGTAAAAATTTCTTCCATTAAAGGCTGTATATTCCTTTCATTCCTGAGATGCAGCTTCCATTGATACCAGTTTATGGTCCTGAAACTTTGGCTGAAGATTAAGGAGGAAGGCATAAAAGAGACCTTTATGGGTTTTTGTCTTCTAATGATTTGAATCAAATACTTTCCCAAGAAAATGTGTTTTACATGTGTTTGAAATTCCTTCTTTCACAGTAATGTCTCTTTTTCTAAGAAACTTGCATTTTGAAAATGTTGTGACATATTACACTAATTGAATATACAGCCTCAGAAACTGGGAGCACCTTTTCAATTGCACTGAATGCATCTGAGCAGACTGGAGGCTCGCTGCATAATTTCCAACAAAAAGAGGAAAGGAAAAATGTCTTCTCATTGAAAGCAAGATCAGTAACACAAGAAAGCAGCAGTATCCCTGTCGTCTATCCATTAAATGAACTCTTGTCATTGCAATTCCATGAGTTTGTGAAAGAGAAATCTTGATCTGACAGGCTATTCCAGTTTACAGTGACATTCTTGGTTTCCCCTAATTATAGACCTTCTTGATAGTTATTATTTTGGAGCATAACTACGACATTAAGATAGTCTCATGAAAACACAAAATTTCATTAAATGATTATATATCCGTGTTCCTCTTTCTAAGTATTTCTCACTAGTGCTTTGTTCTGTGACACTGCAGCAGTCTTTTTTTTTTTTTTTTTTTTTTTAACCGACCACAGATTACAGTTTATGTCCCCATCTGACATTACCCTTTCGATGAAGGTTATGCAGGAGCAGAATTCATAGCTCAGCTGCATCTCTAAGACTTTTCTGTTTCTTGGGGTGGAAACAGAGAACTCCATCACAAAAACACATTTTTGGACTAAATCAGGTTGCAGATGCTTCTCTTTTGATGTTTCACCGAAGAAGCTGAAGTTGGACTAACAGGTCACTGCTGTCTAGTAGGGTGGCCCCGCTCCTGTCCTCCTGTCTTGCACTTCCACTGCTTCCTTTGTGCTGGCTCTGGCCCACATGCTGCCCCTCTCTGACCTCGGGGGTAATCCAGTATGAAATGTATGCAGCCCCAGTAACAATGCAAAAAAGGTGTGTGGGTGTTTTTTACTAATTTGGCAAGAGGAATCTGCTTACTGGTGGTTCAGAGAAACATCAGTGCTGGTGAACTGGAGAGGACTCCACAAAGCTTGGAGAGGGCAATGGGAAGAGGAGCAGGGCCAGTGGGAAGCTGGCGGCAACTGTGACACTCGTCTCTCTCTAGCGCTGGCAAGCAAAATTCTGAATTGTGTGCTTCTTCAAAGAACGTGAAAGACAAATGATATCTCAGCAAGATAGTAATATTTTAAGCAGTGTTATCTAAATGAAAAATAACCTCCAGTCTGCAATAGCTTGGTAAGAAGAGCTTCAATTTTCAGTATGAGTCTCTAGCAATGAATAAGCTATTTAGAACCTTATTGACAGCATTTGCATAGACACGGTGGCTTGTGAGATTGCAGTTTGTCACTTGCTGTGTACATGGTGGTTGTTGGTTGTTTTTTTTTTTTAAATCTGTGGCAAAGTAAAATTATGAAGTGTTAAGTTTCCAAAGCTTTTATTAATGATGGGTTGTGCAAATTCATCTTTGTACAGAAAGCTCTCCTTGAACAGTGAAAAGGCAGAAAACTAAAAAGAATTTTTGTAGGTCCCTTCCCCCAGTTCCGTCACTTATTTAAGTCTAAACAGCCTAAATCCCTGTAATATTCTAGTAAGATTCTGCTGCATGAAATGTAATTATTATATATGATGAAGCCCCCATTTTCCCACTTAAACACAGAAGTATTCGATTCCTTTACACTGATATTCCGCAGCTGCTAGAAAAGGAACAAAACCTTAGATTTCTTTGCTGTTTTATGCACTGCACAAACACTATTTCTTTTCAACTCATTTTTGTGATGAAGCAGCATCACCAACAGCAGTTTTTTAGCAGCTGGATCAGAGACCTTTCATCAGGGAAGGTTAAGAAAAGAAAGAAGAAAAAGAAAATAACTATGAGAAAATAAATCTGAGTTTGTCTCATCAGAATAGATCTTGTTGGAAAAAGGCCGTGTTCCTCTGCACTGTCAGGGTCTAACATCTGAAATGTTGGGATGATGAACTCCGGTCAAAAAGCTGCTGTTTGCACTAGTGTGGACACTAGGCACAGAAGCACTGGGACATACTTCATACTGATGATGCTCATTTGAGTACTCTACTTACGAAATGCTTTATGATCACAAACAGAAAGGTGTTACACCAGTTGTCATGGTTTCGGCTGGGATGGGGTTGACTTTCTTGCTAGCAGCTGGTGTCGTGCCATGTTCTGGATTTGGGCTGAGAATGGTGTTGATAGCACACTGGTGGGTTTGGTTGTTGCTAAGCAGTCAAGGCCTCTTCTGCTCCTCACACCGTCCCGTCAGTGCGCAGGCTGGGAGCGCACAAGAAGTTGGGAGGGGACACAGCCAGGAACGCTGACCCCAACTGACCAAAGGGATATTCCACACCATACGACGTCATGCTCAGTATATAAGGCTGGGGGAAGAAGCTGGGCGGACGTTTAGAGTTATGGCACTTTTATTTTCCCAAGTAACCATTATGTTTGACGGTGCCCTGCTTTCCTGGGGATGGCCTCACACCTGCCTGACGATGGGAAGCAGTGAATGAATTCCTTGTTTTGCCTTGCTTGTGTGCATGGCTTTTGCTCTACCTATATTAAACTGTCTTTACCTCAACCCAGAAGGTTTTTTTCTCACTTTTACTCTTCCGATTCTCTCCCCCATCCCAACTGGAGGGAGTGAGCAAGCGGCTGCATGGTCCTAGTTGCTGGCTGGGGTTAAACCACGACACAGTACAAATTATCATTACTTCCTTTTTCCAGAATCTATGGCTGTGTTAGTTCTAATTTTATAATCCTCATGAAAACAAGCTTCCCCTGTTAGTCAGTGAAATGATTGCTGATTTAAGGCAGGCATGGCAGGGCTCGTGCATTTGAAGCACCTGTTCTTTGTACGGATTGCTTCACTTGACATGAAGTTCTGTGCTGGAAGGGGGATGACTTTTTCAACATCTATTAAAATTATTTGAAATAAAATATAATCTCTGGTGTTAAACAATATAAAATCATAGCCTAATTATTGATAATTCCATTTTATATTTATGGTACTATATTAATAATGAAGAACTCGTTTAGTATTAATATGGATGTTCTAAGTAGTATTTCCTCTGTAATTTATTGTTCATTAATATATCATTATTAGAAAGTATTTCCCTCTAATGTTTTAGTGTTGCTATAAAGCTGAGGATATGGATAAAGTTGAGATAAGAATTTACCTTTGCAAGTAGCTAAAGACAGAGTGAAGGTTATTTTCCTGTATCAGGTCTTACTTATTTTGCAATTTGAAAGGGGATAAATGAAGAGCAAAATCTAATACTTCTCATATGTGCCTGACACTCCTAGTAGAGACACAAAATGAGAAAACCTTATATTGACCCTGGAATGAATCAGCACTGTAGAACTACATACAAAATAGTATAGCAATTAAATTTGCATTACAGTTGCTATACAATAGCTCCTAATGTCAAAGTAAGTTATTGAATTTAAAATTGTGTTTATTTCCTTAGAAGTTTAATGCAATATAATCCCATATTTTGAGCAAGTGATTTGGCTAATTTATCTCATGCTGATGTCCTCTTCCCTTCAATGGCATCCACTTTATCATCTTTGTGGGGGAGTGAAAGGAAGTCTTCATTTATTTTTCAGTTCTGTTGTGGCTATATGCATGTTCCAGCAGACTATAATAGTCCTATGTTTTGGAAGATTAACTGAAATACAGAAATGACTATTACTTTTTCCTGTATTCAACTTGTTGTTCTGATACTGTTGCAGTTTATCAAGCCAAATACCCTATTGCTAAGCCCTGGGTGAGTGGCTATGTAAGAGGAAGTTAAATCCTTCCACCTTTTAATGGTATTATTTAAAACAGGTTTTAAACATTTCCAACTATTTGTAGTGCTCTTTTCATTAAGTGAGGAAATCAGTATGATTTTCTGTCGTGAAAAGAATGTCACTGTCTTTTTTGAGTCTTTTTTTTTTTTGAGTCTTTGAGGGTCAGTAAGAGCTGTGAACACACGGTTGCTGGAGAGATCAGTGTGTTTTACAGGAGCTGTGATAGTGCTGAGAATGGTTTGAGCATAAAGCAGCAACAGTTATGGCAGCTGTGGGAGCCAACAGCAACCACACGTGCTCCCCACCGCAAACAAGGGTGCTGTGAAACCTGAGGTGCAAGTCTCTGATAATAGCGTGTGATGCAAATACATTATTAATATCTGTATGAATCATTCATGGATATCTTTTTAAATAGTTCCAGGAGTACTCTGAGTTTGTAAAGTTCAAGGGGACACAATTTATCTTGCCCAGGTCAGAACCTCATATAATGGCTGTTCTTCATACTAGGATGGCTGTGTGTATAGTTAAACATTAGGATTTTTTTTCCTTAAAACATTTGCTATGTTACTGAATTTTTTCTGGGTATCTCTGTGACAGTAAGAGGTGTCATCTTCTTAAGCTGCTGTCACTACAAATAAGATGGCATTAGCTAAATATATTAGGCTGACGCCTTATCTGTAGCACTCCGAAGGCCTGTTAGTCAACTAGGGCTTCGCTGTGTTCCTTCCACAGCCATGCCTTGAAGCACTGGATGTTCAGCATCGCGCTCTATGGGAGGAACCCTGAAGCTGCTTTTTGACCCCAGTGGCTCTCTGGAAGTTATCCGTGCTCTTTGAGCCTTCAGGTTATCTGGATGTGATAGCTAAGATGCCGTCTCAATAATATGACTTGCGAGAGATTTGTCAAGATCTGACCGTGTATTTGTAAGCATGCTACAGTTAGTATACAGGAACACATAAAGGTCTTAGAATATATTCCCAGCAGAGAAGAGGTTTGCATCTCACTATAAATGACTTATCAAATGACTACGTATCATTTATATGTGTGGAGTTTAGTGTGAATGCTTTCTTAGACACTTACACTTCGTCAACAAACTCTACAAATGCATTTACATTGTGTTGAACATTTCATTATAAATGGCTTACAGAACATATCTATAACCTTGATAACGCCATTCACTTTGTTAGTAATGGCTCCTTGAACACTTAAAGCATAACAATAGCCAAAATGCATATAAATATTTCAGTGCAGATCTATTGTTACTTATTTATAACATGCTCACCAAAAGCATTACAGAATATTTATTAAACATTTATAGATTATTTTTGCTACAACTGGTATGTGATATAAATGCATTATTCATCTCCCAGTAAATCATTGTTGGGCATCCCTTAAAAATAAAGCAGTACCAAGAGGATTTTGGGTCTGTAGAATTTGAAGAGATTAATTTTAATCATATGCAATTCAGATTCTGCTTTGTGTTTGTTTTTGTTGAATTAAATGAAAGCGGAAATAAATAAGCAGAAAACCAACTCCCAGTAACCAGAGACAGAATGAGGAAATGGTTGCCTTGAAAGCCCTGGCCATTTAGCGTGCTCTGTCCTTAATACCTGCAGCGATTGCACACCAAACTCAAGGAAATGTAAACAACGTTTCTTTCCTCACAGCTATTCTGGTGGGTTAGATGGCATGTTTCCTGGAACGAGTATTTTGGAACGAAGGCTGTTCTCTGTAGCCATAGTTTTTATTTGATCTGAATTACTGTTCTGCTAGCTTCCAGTACCCCAGCCTCATTCTCTCACTCACCCGAATAGTGGACAAAGGGGACAGACTCGTCGTGTGGGTGCGTGTATTCAGGCAGATCAAAAGAATTTGGATATGTGGAGGGTTTTTTTTGTTTTAATGCTTTATCTGATGTCTGCAGTCATGAATCAGGACACTTTTAAAAGTCAACGTATAGTTAAGAAATTGCTCCTATCTTAGAGAGGACAATCTAGAATCCAGAAGGCATTTATACAGTGGTTCAATAATACATATTAATAGTTCTTGTTCCCTGTGTAAAGTTATCTGGATGTTTAAGTAAGTGCAAGAACCCATCTCAGGTTGGTGACAAGATGCTATCAACATTTATCTAGCTATTCTCTGACATAGTTTCCTTTAGCACTTTGCTATTCAGTAACTGTAAATAGATGGAGTAATTTAAACTCGCCTAGCCTTTAGGAGAGCTGGATTCCCCTAAAACAAGCACATCATTTTATTGAAATGACTATGGATATATGAAACGCACAGAGTTTTAAACCTGTTACCTGTTACATTACTCCCTCTTTTTTTTTTTTTTTGTTGGCGTGCATCTGTCCATCTATTCTCAAGTAACATTTCCTCATTAAGTGTGGCTTTGTATTACCAGTTATTTCTTCTCGTTTGTTCTAAATGGTAACCTATTTAATTAATTTGCTCTAATATAAAGGGAGGATATAGCTGAGTGTTTCAACAAATGGGGGCGTGTAAGTAAAGAATCTGGATAATCTCTCAAACTCATTTTCTCCTGGCCGTGTGATGCTCACAGAATATTTGATTTGTTGATAATACAGTTGGGTACAATACTGCTTATTTCTTTCGGGGAAGATGTTAAGACTATCTATGAAGTGGTAGAAGTATCTACTTTTATTTGGTACTTATAGTCTCCATTTCGAACTCACGTAAATACCTTGCTGACTCGTCTTGTTGTCTCACTGTCATACCCATACAGCATCGAAACCTAAGAGAAAGAAATGGGGCAGATAGAGAGAAGGGCACAGGGTGTGTAGACCAAAGGAAATGCGTAGTAGAGTCACCGTGGAGCCAGCCACAGTCTTTCACCAACATATAGTGCAGCATTACGCATTTGTTTTCTCAATAATGTTTATTTTGCAGGTATAGAGTTATTTTGTATTCTTGTCTTGATGACATATATGAAACAAAGGCCGCCTAGGTGGAAAGAAAAAAATTACTTTCACTGAGGAGGGAAATTCAGTAAACGCATGGTTGTACAATTTATGACTTTTCTGTATAGCTGCAGAAACTCTATGGATATGTAGGCTGATGCAGGGCAAAAAGTGCAGTGGTTTTTTTGTGGCTGAGAGCATTGCTGCTTTCCATCAGTGCAAGGACAAGTCCAGTGTCATTGCTGGAGGAAAAGTCGCTTCTCTGTATCCTTCTTCATTTACAACTGGATTCAAGGGATCTTGGGGAGGGGTAGGAGGTACGACTGTACTCTATAGCTCTTTTGTCACTGTACTTTATCATTTTGAAGTTATTTTGGTTTGGAGATGGTATTTGTTTAGCAATTTTTCTCACATACTCTTCTCTTAAGCATGTAACAGAGGCAGCACTTTGTAAGAAATCTTTAATTTGGCATTCAGTATTTCAAATGTCTGTTTAAATGTTTGTATTTTGGATGTGAGATTCAATGTGAGTCTGATAACACAGCCTGGCACAATTACTTGCAAAAATCTATTGGTGCAATGCCCACTTTTAACAGGTGTAGTTTCTTCAAAAATCACTGAACGCTGTTAGATATTTTTTGGCATTTTCAAATGCTCATTAGTGTCATCCTCAGGGGTCTAAGATGGTCATTATTAAAGAATGAGTTCCCAAGAGAAAAAGGCTCTGCCAGCAGAAGCCAACAAGTGACAGAAGTTCAGTAGTTGCTAGGCGAGTCACTTATTGAGGTGGTGCATGGATAAATTAGCTTTCAAAGTCTTAAGCTGAACATGTAAAGAACATAGATGTCATGTGGCATATTCTCCAGAGGTTAAATTTAGGTTCCACAGCTCACGCTGCCAATTTTAAAAGGAAGGAAATGTCAGCTAGCGCAGAGCTGAGGTTGAGGGTTTGTTGCTTGTGCAAATTCCACTGACATTGACATTAACTGACTCTGGAAGATAAACTGTGGATCTGCTTCAGCTGTCCATGATTTCATCTGTATCGCTTGTTAGTTCTCCAGTTTGTTCCAGCACAATACCAATTTGCTCCAGTTGACTTGACAAGCTTATGTTTTGTGCCTCTTATTTGTCTGGAGGTAATTTATAATCCCAGCTACATCCCCTGTGTGATTGCACAAACAGACAGGTATTATTTGTGCTGTTTGCGAACACTGGGAAGTTACATAATATTGAAGCTGTAAGTACATAAACATGGATTTTAGCAATGTGAAATTTAGGACTGAGTGTCTGTAATACCAACAAAAATGTTAAGCTTCAGAATAGTCACAGATATTTTATTTTTGAAGAGAAAACTTCCAAAATCAACACAAAGATGATGTCAAAAAAACCCACTTTTTTTTCCACTTAAAATCTTGCTCTCTTTTTACCTAAACAGAATGTATCTCCATGTTTTGTTTAGGTAGAAGATTCTTTGGAAAACAGGAATTTCTTTGTAGACCACACAAAGACAGTTTCCCATGAAGGTGACAAGTAAACTTCTTAAAGCTGTTTTGAACTTACTCACTGCTTGACCCCCTCCTTTTCTGTTTTGGGCTTTGTCCAGCTCCCAGCTTAGTCAGTGGGAGATGTCACATTTACTTAATTAGGAATTGGACTGTGCCTTGCCACCCCCACCAATTGCTGTTTTAATTGAAAGCATCCCTGGAGCTGCTGCCCATCAATAGCATTCATTTGTGTGGTATTCTCAGGAACAAATCTTTCTACTTGTTTAATTAAAGTGATATTAAAATAAAAAACCCTCTAGGCGTGTTTTGGGGCAGCTTGTGATGAGCCCTGTGCAACTGTTCAGCAGTGCCCCAGGGTGAAAGGTTTGCTGTCCTCTTTGTGGCGCTGTCACCAAGCCAGCCTGTGTGGGTCATTGCTGCCTGCTCTGCCAGAGGCACCGTCCCAGCAGTGGGATGGGAGGGATGTCCCAGGGCCTCCGATGTTGGCATCAGCTAGCTCAGTTGCATTTATATGGAGATGTGTGTGTATTTGCTGTATTCTTCTGTGCTTTTTGACTCTTTTGCACTGGCTTTACTGTCATGGTATCTTAGGAGATATGGCCTGTCTCGAGTACAAAGCCTCCGTGACGGCTGGCTGAGGCAGTACGCTCCCACATTCCCCATATCCAGGCTTGTGTTTTGCCTGGCACACAATAAAGCATCAGTGGCATTCAAGTAAGTGAGGAGGGATAGGGTCATAGTAAAATCAAACAATCTTCTACGACAGCTATCTGATACAGCTGCCTCTTCCCCTCGGTCTGAACCACACCAAAAGCAATTTTAACGTGGCTTTTCATTCTCTTAGGTAATGACAGACCCACGGCTGCCTCCAACCCAGCAAGCAACAAGGGAGTGAAACCTATTCCAGTATCCACAGAGGTCACCTTTTTGATAAAAGCACAAAACAGCTAATTAAATTAATGTAATAATTGTACCCAGCCAATTACCTATTTCCTACCTGTACTGTGGTCTTAATGAGCTCAGCTAATGAACTGTAATGTAATTAATACCTGGGGAGGGAGGGGGAGGAATAAAAGAAACAGTAGTTTTCATATATGCCAGCCCCTAATACATTTTATAATGGCAGGAGAAAAAAAATAAAATTAAAGATTATTGAAAGGAAAACGTTTAGTGAGGAAGGGAGGTTCCAGGCTTGAATCCTGCTGAGACGCTGCCTGGAATTCTGCACCTGAAAAAATATCCCTGTCATTACAGAAATACTTAAGAAATCCTCATTAATGTTTTTCTGAAACCATCCTTATAAAATCCATGAAGGAGAATGAGAATTTAAATGAAACTGCAGATCCAATGTGCCATTGAGTAGTACATTGTCATAATGTGTATCCTGCAAAACCCTGATCCAAGCATCTGAAATATTACACAGGCTGTTTCCTTTGCGTCTAATTTTGCCTTTGGGTTTGTGGCATATTCGGACATATCCTGGCTGGCAAAACCAGGCTCCCTGTGGGCAGTGGTGAGCCTTGCTCATAGGAAGCGTGGTGTGGTGTCTCCTCCGATTCCCACCAGGTGACGAGCGGGTCGGGTGGTTCTTGGCAGACATGGAGCTGTACCAAGGCTCTGGCTTTTATAGCCGGTGGAAGAGAATGACACAGGTTACTGAACTAGTGATGGAGCTTTTGTGTGGAGACTGCTCTAGTAAAGCACTAAAAGGCATAGGGAGAAAGTAAAGTAAAACTGAGAAACCTGCTGTGAAAATTCAGGATTGTTTTCTCTGAATTAAGTTATGCTTAAGCTATTAGGGAGACAGTGCAGTAGATCTGTTAACTGTACCGTTTCAGAGCTGCTGGAAAGCAATTCACATTTATGGTTTAGCATCTTAAAATCCGGCACTAGTTTTAATTATTAATAGGCTTCATGCTATTATTATTTGCTTGCACATATACATTAATCATTACATGGGTTTGCTAATTTTTTGTTTCATTCAAAAATAAATAAATAAACTGTGACAAGATGCTCGGAGTCCTCAAGAGAATACGTTCCCCTCTGATGGGCAAGTAACATCTGTGGGCATTTTGCTGGCTTAACAGCGTGTCTGTCAGAAACTTGGTGATTCAGAAAATTTAGTAGCACTCACCTAATGATTAATTAGCCTTCTCTGTAAGGAATGGGGTCTCTTCATTATGCATGTTGTCACCAAGAGTTTCATCTGTTTGCTGTAACACATATGCTAGAGACTTAGTAAGAGGAATTTCAGTAGTCAAGAAATGAGTTAAGATTGTTTTTACAAGCAGAATTAAAATTCAGCTGTAAATATTTAAGAAAGTCTGTGAGGATTTTAATCAATATAGGTCTGTGTGGTATTATAGAAAAATTGTTTTGTATGAATAAAAATACTGCAGGACACTAATTTTAACTGAAATTAATTGGCTGGAAATACATTATATTAGATCAAAGACAGAGGTAGAAATTATTTCAACAGAAATCATATTATATCTATCTGTAACATGTACTATCTGAAATTGTTTTTTAAAAACAATTTCATTTGTACCGTATGCTAAGAGTTCTGCTTGGCAAAGCCTACATATAGCCTTCAGTTTCATAAAGTCTTCAGTTGTGGAGTATGGGGTCTTTAATGTGTTGAAGGAAAAGGTCAAACTGACACTTTAGGACTTAAATCGAAATAATTTATCATCTGCACACAGGTAAGTTAAAGATTTGTTCTTGTGGGTGAATACATCCAAATCTGTCATGTTTCTTATGAAAATATATACTTGGTTAACCATCACCTCAATTTAATATCTGTAACTTTTAGCAGATGACTCGCATCACATGTGTCTCATGAGCTCATTTAAGATTGATTGTTCAGATCTGATGAGATGTCCGCAGCACAATTCCTCCACCTCGGGTGGGTGGGAAGCAGATATAATTCTTGGCTGTAAATCGGCAAGAGAATTGCCAACTAACTTTAACTGATGTCAGCAGCTGAGTTCCCTCAGGTAATAGCAAGTAATGATTACAGCAATCATAGCTGCTTCTCACTCTTCCATCCCATACGAGATGGTCTGCTGCCATCTCCTCTGAGAAACAGTAAGTAGTTGTCGGTAGTTCTATGTTTCTCTTTGAAATACTCTATGCTCTGTTAGACTATTATTTGTCATCTTAACTTCTCCCTTTCCTCTTACCCTAGAGGGGGTGGAAGTGAACATCTCCCATTTACGAGCAACAACAGCTGTAGAAAGAAGAAAGATATGTCCAACATAGGTTTGGGGGAAATTTTGTTGTTGTTGTTATTAGATGATGCAGCAGAAAACTTCCTTTGCTCGGCTACTGGAAAGATGAAAGGGTTTTTATGGACCTTGTCTCTGCGTATACAGATGATTTCCCAGCCAGGCTCATTGTGATTGACCATGTTCTGGTTGCTTGTTGTAGTTGACTCCCATCCCATCATTCCCTTTCTATGCTTGTTACCATCGTATCAACCAAGCGCAATAAGGACATGTTTCTGTCCCCGTGTCTATAGCCAGGGAACAGAGGCACAGATGGCTGAATGTCCTGCCTGGGTGCCACTGTAAGGAAACAGTTAACCCAGTGCTGAGGTGTGATTTGAATCAAAAGCCAAAACTTACTCTACGTGGTCTTTTTGTTTATCCCCATGGATGTCTCAATTTCCTCTGTAAAGCAGAAAAAGAACCGCATAGCCTCTGTAAGAGCTTCCCTACTGCCTGCTAAACCTGGCCATGAAATGACCTACCCCTTGGATGGAGACCAGAGAGGAGACTCGGACATCCTCTTGATTTTGTTCCTACTGGTGGCACTGTCATTCTTCCCTTATCCGGATTCAGAGTAGGGAGCCGCGGTAGAGGTTTGAACCTAGAAGAGAACCTAGACTTCTAGGGGAAGCTAAAGCAGTTAAAGAATAGATGCAAGCAAGTTGTGTTTTACTTTTCTGATTTAACATGCTTAGTTTACTGTTTTTCCAAAAATTAAGACAAAATCATTCTATGCTATAAAATTAATATGTTCAATAATTTTTGTGGCAAATAAATTTCATTCTTGGAATGCATTTGTTTGCAGGAAGTATCTGTGGTGGTGTGTTGTTTTGGTTTTTTTTTTTCCATATATCCAATAAGGAACCAGAAAAATGCCACATGACTTGTATGTCTAATTAAAACTATTCAGCACAGCTTGAATTTACAATTTTGATTTCTTGCAGTAATCTGCTTGTGAACAATCTAGAGGCAAGGAGTTATTCATAGAAACTGTTGAGTAAATAATTTTCAGATAATGAAAACATTCAAAAAAGTCAAGGTAGTTAATTAGTGAGCAGAAGAAATTAAATTAATTGAATGAATAATTCATAATGAATTATTCGCCCAGCTCTATTTTACATAGTGTGGAAGGTCTGAAGAAGAGCCAGTGTTTGAATTATCTCCAAACGGAAAACCACATCTCTATTTCTGCTGCGTTGAGGTTATTTATTGATGTGTAAAAACAAGCTGGGTGAGCCAGTCTATTTAATCATCTTACTCTTTTTGCTCTCTAACGTGAGTCATGCTGGATTTGAGACCATAGATGCTTTGCTTGCAAATGTGCATTAGGGAATATGTGTTACAGGGCTCTTTGTTTTTTAAAATATATTTAAATAGTGTGAGAGAAGCATGATCAGAGCTGAAAATGTTCTGTAAAAGCTATAAATTAGGTATATGCCACAGTACTAATGCTTGCAGTTGACATATGTCACAGCCTTGGCAAAATACTTCGGGTTAATTTTATCTCACTACTGAGTAGAACTGTATCCAAAACACAGTTTGTTGAAGCTGTATTTGTTTTCTTGGGGTTGGAGAGGGGGGTTGCTGGTGGTTTTTTTCTTTCTTTCTTTTGTTTTTTTTTTTTTTTTTTTTAACAGATGTCTTTGTTGCCTCTCCTTTGGGGGAAAAAATTCTAATGGCAATTAAACAGTGAAATACTGGAAACCCAAATTAGTGCTGAAGGGGTTGAATGTGGTTCTGCCCTGAGACACAGTGGGCTATGAGTGATCAGAGCTCACCTGTGTGTCCTTTTACCCTTGTTTTCCTCCCATGGTTCTATGGAGGAGAAGCAAATCTCTTCTTGCAACAGTGTTACGGGACTGTATGAAAAGAGAAAGGGCTTGCAAAGTGATTTCTATTCCTCATACAGCCATAACGAGAAAACCAAACTGTGTTTGATGTGAGTGTATGTGGAGAAGTGAATAACGTAATTAGATAGGACCTACATCTACTCTGAGCTGTAACTTCTGGTCTCAAGGAAACCCGACTTGTGGTGGAATTGCATCTCGGTGTGTCTCTGCTTCGCGCAGCAGTGATTCTCCTACTCCTAGAGGAGTCTGATGCAAGATTATCCTAGGGAAGTTAGTACTTCTGTTATCATCTCTGCGGAGGAATAGGTATAGATTAAGTGATCTGTTGGCCTGCGTTATCTGAAGCAGAAGTGACTGAGGTTTTTTTTTGATTGAAACTATGGCTGCGCAGGTAGAGATAAGATAATTACAAAGCTGAGTAATACAATCCAGCACCACCTAATATTGTCAGATAGTCCTTTCTTATTTCATTTTCTCTGCAAACTGAGAAATGCTAAATTACAGATGTAAATTCCCAGGGAAGCAGTATGTGTAGATGTTGATAATGTATGCATAGACATAAGGAAAGGAAGAGATTGCAAATTTAGTAAAATATATACAAAACATTATTTTCTTGGGTACTTGAAAATGTTGGAGGGATCTGAATAGCCCTGGAAACCACCACTATGTTATAACACACGGGCATTTCCAAAAGTGGCTTTCTGTTTGGGTTTAAGATAATTAAAGGTAGTTCCTATTTTACCCAGAGCAGCTCACTTCAGCCCCAGCATGGACAGATGCTATGCTAGAATTGCATCTGTCATTCTTCTGCTTTTCTTTACGTCACATGAATCTGGTTAATGCAATGTCGGGCTTCTGTTAACAAGCACTGCTGGGCTAAATTATGGGCTAGTTCCTGCAAGGTCAGTGACTTTGATCCTGATTGTGAAGTGCTGAGAAATTCTAACTAAGCTAAAGGTAACAAGTGCCGAGTCAGAAAATCTAGGCCAGTAATGACTAAAACCAGACCACAAAATGATCCTCACTTATATTTTATTTCTATATACTTCCAAAGGCAGCTCCCGATTGCCAATGTGCTTAAGCTCTGGAAACCCTTCCTAAAGCTTATTCCATACAAGAATCAGGTAGCTGACAGGTTGTGTTATCCATTTACCTCAGGTCATCTCCACATCGGCAGGTACAGAGGATGAACGGATTGGATGAGAAACACGTGCTCTGACTGCGGGTGGCTGAAAGGGATGTGGAAAGAATGAAAAATATAATTGTAACTAGTTGTGTTAGAGAGACAAAGCAGGCTAGAATTTAAAAGAAGAGGTTGTTGTGCATCACTGAACAGCCATTTAGATTTGACTGCAATAGTACAGAGTTTGTCATGGTGGTTTAGTTAACATGTTTGCTTTTGATGAAAAAGAATGTGTCTTTGATCGCTCTGCAGAGAGAACAGTTTATATTTGGAATCATGCAGGTAGCTAATTCTATAAGGTCATGCAGTTCAGTGCCCCCCTCCACTGCAAAGTTGCTGAGTGGAGCAAAACCAGAAAAGCCGTGGAACTAGAGGGAGAAAAATGATTAAGCTATTCCAAAGAAAACCATCTATTTGCTTTATGTTCAGAATTGTGGATTCTGCCATCCTATTTTACATGATCATTGCGTAAGATGTCGTTGATAGCTCAGTGGAGAGAAGAATATGCTGGATTGCTTTAGACAGCACAAGACTCATCAAGGTGAAGATTCCACAGCCCTTTTCAAACCACGGCAAGATTCAGATCTTGTATTGCAACATTTTAAAGAATAATGTTGTCTTTGTCACTTTTTAAATGACTTGTGCACTAATGCAGAGACCAGGAGGAGGAGGAGCCCTGCAGACAGATTTGTCTCCCATCAAACACAGCTGCAGTGATTCCACTGACCGTCCTCCGGCTGGTAGCATACTCTTCACCCCACAGCACTGGCCAGCCCTGGCCTCTCTGCAGACATCGTTGGCATCACTTAGTAACAGTTGCGACATTGATGTTTTTGATGGCATGGACACCTGGCCTACTCCACACTGAAAACAGACCACTTCACTTTCTGCAAGCCAAGAAACAGCTGTCAGATGGTGACAGCCATAGGTTGTTGCCAGCTTAACCAGCTGTGGGTCTGTAAATAAATATTTTGGGATGCTAACCATGTAGTTGAGATACCACCAAGAGATAGAAGGTGGCAAAGTAAAGTGGGAAGGGTATCACTGAAGGGAAGCTTCAGTAGCCACCTTCCTTTTACACTGGGTAAAAGAGACAGCATCGATTTCTGAAAACTGAATTCTCCCTCAGTTATATAGCCTATACACCTACTGCTCCTTCTTCTTGTCTGCTATTGCTACGGCTCTTATGTGCTGATTTCAGTAATGCCTACCTGTCCAAACATGCCCTCCTCCTGAAGTGCAGAGCCACAGAATTCTGATTCTATGACATGCTCAATCCTAAATTTAGGACAGACGGGATAATAGCAAATGGGCTCACAAAAAAACCCTGCCTGCTGATGTCAGTCCTCTCCACTTTCTTGCACTTTGTAAATACTAAGTATTCATATAGTTGGAAAGTCGTCAGCACTGTGACATAAAGGGATAGAACATTTTGGAGCCATCCTTCTCAGAAGGATGGACAGAGTTTGTTTGTCAGGAGATCTTGTATGACTGCTTCTCAAGAGATGATCTTGGACGTGTTCCAGGATCAGGCTGTAGATGCAAGTTTTGTGATGGTCACCAAGGCCATTCACAAGGGGGAAGATGACAGGGGAGCTTGCATTCTCCCCATTGATCAGTCTTCAGCCATGTCTGCAAAGCTGCATGCTCAGCACGCTGTTAGCAATCTTATTATTAGGATAATTGACCCCCTTGGTCACAAAGGGAGGAGGTTGCTTCAACTCTGCTGCTCTCACAAACTGTTGACGTTATCTGGTTGAAAACAGGGACTGATCCTGCCTCTGCTTGTATCTAGCTTTTTGCAAAACCAAATGCCCAACCCATCACCAGTGAATCCTTAGTGAATTTCTAATATAAATAGGTCAATGCCAAATTCATAGAATGGTTTGGGTTGGAAGGGACCTTAAAGATCATTTAGTTCCAAACCCCCTGCCATGGGCAGGGACATCTTCCACTTGACCAGGTTGCTCAAAGCTCCATCCACCCTGGCCTTGAACACCTCCAGGGATGGGGCAGCCACATCTTCCCTGGGCAATTTGTTCCAGTGCCTCACCACCCTCACAGTGAAAAATTTATTCCTGATGTCTATTCTAAATCTCCCCTCTTCCAGTTTGAAGCCATTCCCCCTCGTCCTATCACTACATGCGCTTGTAAAAAGTCCCTCTCCAGCTTTCTTGTAGGCGCCCTTCAGATACTGGAAGGCTGCTATAATGTCTCCCCAGACCCTTCTCTTCTCCAGGCTGAACAACCCCAACTCTCTCAGCCTGTCTTCCTAGGAGAGGTGCTCCAGCCCTCGGAGCCTCCTCTGGATCCGCTCCAACAGGTCCATGTCCTCCTTATGTTGAGGGCTCCAGAGCTGGATGCAGAGAGCGGAGAAGAGGGGCAGAATCCTCTCCCTCGCCCTGCTGGCCACGCTTCTTTTGAGGCAGCCCAGGATACGGTTGGCCTTCTGGGCTGTGAGCACACATTGCTGGCTCATGTTGAGTTTCTTATCAACCAACACCTCCAAGTCCTTCTGCTCAGGGCTGCTCTCAATCCGTTCTCTGCCCAACCTGTGTTTGTGTTTGGGATTGTGCACATGCAGGACCTTGCGCTTGGCCTTGCTGAGCTTCATGAGGTTCACACAGGCCCACCTCTCCAGCCTGTCCAGGTCCCTCTGCATGGCATCCCTTCCCTTTTTGTGTATTTCTCTGTTTGTTTGGGTTTTTTTCTTTCCTGAATCAAGTCACCAACTTGATTCAAACTTAAATTTTATCTATATTTTTTAAATCTACAGCAGGACTGTAAGAATATTGTTTGACCTGAATTATTTTAAAATTGGTGGAAAAGGAATAGCTAAGCAGTGTTTCATGGCTTATTTGCCAATAGTGTCATTAAGTAGTTCAGGATTTCTAGTATGCTGCATATAGAATATATCTATTTATATAATATTATTCCTTTGGTGTTGTTACTACAAATGTCTTAAAAATAGTACAGCAAGAACACTTGACACACTCTAAAGAAAGAGGTATATTTATTGCAGGTTTGAATTTCACCAGAAAAGCTCAGAATTGCATCAGGCTCTGAACAATAATAACTATCATAGTTTTTCTCCCACCTTGATACATGTCTTGGAGGAACATCTGTGCTTAGTATTTAATGTCCTCTGTTTTGTTTTTTGTGGTCTGCATTGATTTAGTAGATCCCATAGATGTAAATTGCAAAGCCTAAGTGACTAGGGCAATAGGGTTATTGTGCGGTTTTGATGTTCTTTACAAAAAAAATTAAAAAATCCTGTAGTAAGGTATATTTTCATAAAGGATTGTAGCCAGGTGGGATGGGCAAGCAGCAGGGTTGCCTTGGTCTGGGCTGCTGGTGTCTCGATCAGGGTGGTGGGAAGGGAATCACTCCTTCTCTGCGAGGCACAGGGGGCACCCAGCCACAGGGTTGCCCAAATATAGGTATCCAGTACCATTGCAGATGCTGCCTGGTACCAGTTGCCACTCCAGAAAGGCGTATGGTACCTGTAGGTCCTATGTCATATTCAGTCTTGGGGAAATCTCTAAGAGGAGGAGAAGGAAGAATCCTTCCACAAGATCAAGAGGGTTCGCGTACCAGGGCTGGAAAAAAGGGCGACCACTGAGCTAAGGCTGTGGCGTAGATTTGCTCTCAAACCTTTTGGTCTGTCTGAACAGAAACAGATGTGTGCTTTTTTTCTTGTATTTGTTTTTCAAGAGACTAAACTTAATGTTTCTAAAATGTGTTAAAAAGATAAAATTCATCCAAAAGGAAAAAATTACTAAGAATAAAGGCTTCTGTTCCACTAAGGGTGAGGGTTTGCTTTTTGGGGTGGTTTTTTTTTAGGTATCTTAGATGTTTCACGTACTAGTTCTCAATTGGTTTTTACTGCGATGGCAGTCAAATCTTAGCCTGTCTGGAAATTAATAGTAAAGGCTTCACTCTGGTGTCTGCATCTATTTATCTGTAAAAGCCTACAGACTAACACAAGATTCCAAGCAAAAAGCTGCTTTCAGGGTCACAAAGTGCTACTTATTATTTGTCCTAGGAGTTCCAAACAGGCCACAACCATACCATTCTTTTCTCAGTTGTCCTGGTAGCCTGGTACAAAACCTTCTGGTGGCAGATCTACTGAGTACGAGCTGACATGGACATTTTTCAGGGACACAGCTCGCATTCATTTGCATAGCTTCAGGAACTTCTCCCCCCTGCCCTTTCCTGTGGGGCTGTTAGTTGCAGGCGGGCACATTTGCAGATCCACTGCACAGGTGAACGGGGGGACTGGGTTGAATTGACAGTTAATCAACAGCTGGTGTTGTTCCTAGTTTGCTGCTCTGTAAAGGGCAGGATGCTAAATCAAAGAGAATTTCAAATTGGTTTCAGTGAGCAGTTTGTGTAGCGATACGGACTCTGGAGACTGTATTCCTCCAGCCATGTGAGTTTTGGCTATTTACCTCATACCTCTTCTCCCCAAGAGATGTGAGACTGAAGTGCTATAGCTGGTGCTGATACAGCGAGTGCAGACAGACATTGCAGGAGCCTGGCAATATAATTCTGGACATATTTTTGGGACTTACTTGTTGAGAGTGAGAGAGGGCTAAAGCACTTGAGAGTTTCCTAAGCGCGTGTCTCTTTCATCCTGAACGCTTTGCCCAGTAAAAGCAGGTAATGCTGATGGGAGTTATGAGCATTTTGAGTGTTTAAGGTCTTTCTCCAGTAAATTTTGAAGTTTTCTAGGGGACTTTAGGACACCATTTGTGCATACTTTTTCAGCTTACATGTGGGCTGACCTGACACAGCGGTAAGAGGTTCACACTACATTTGGAACAATATCTCAAAGGATTTCAGCGTTCTCCAGGTAATTCTGCAATGTCTGCAAGTGAAGAAATGGTGTATTATGTCTGCATAATCTATATCCAAATCAGCTGTGTATGCTGGCACAGGCTTACCAAAGTGGGTCTCTATGTGGGATATGCACAGAAATGTTTACTCTTGAAAAGTGGGAAAATGATTGACCAGGCATCTGCCCAGACTTCTGGGGTACAATCAGCTTGAGGTCTAAACGTGTTCACATAAAAGCAGCTGACTTAGTGTTTGGCTATTATTTTATCGGTCTTGACAAGGTGGTCAATACAGAAGTGAACTGATGGAAGTGCAGGGGAGAATGGGGTCTGTCTTTCTGACGCTCGGGAAAACAGGAGTTCCTTTTTGAAGGGTTTAGCAATACACTTTATGATAGCAACGCTTTTGATATGCATACAAGACATACCGTGCGTATTTCTCAGCCATTTTTATGTCCCCCTTTCCTAAGCAAATAAGAGTTGTTTTCTCTATATCTACCATGTATTTCACTTAAAAAAAAAAATAAAAAATTGGTAGTCTATTACTAGGTATGTTAATGGCTTGATAAAGTTTTGAAATATAACATCCCAAATGCTGTACCGTATATGTAGTTCTTAATACCTTTGCTATTTCCTTCTGCTATTTGATGATCAGTTTTTGCTGGAATATGTTTTGCAATTACAACAAGAGATTTAATGTTGTTTTGAACTCTGCCAAAGTCTGATTAGATTTTCTGTTTTGGACTAAGTCATCTCTTTGTGTTTCAATTTTCTCTATATAAAATGTTTAGATTGCAGATCCTGGTAATTAACTGCAAGTCTGATTTTTAGTTCAGCATAAGGTTAACCAGCTTCCATAAAGCAAAATCCTATTTATTCAGAGTGAAAGGATTATAGGGAAGACATAAAGTAAAAGAAAAGCAGTTTACATACAGGTCTGGGTTACCAGGAAGTCATCAGCACTGACGTGGAGCTCCTAATACAAAAACAGTCTATAATACCCTCTCAGGGGTTTTAGGAGTAATGGTAGCAATTCCACGTCACTCCCAGATCACGGAAGAAACCTCTCCCTATAGAGGTAAGAGCATTCACTGTCTACGTTTATCAGTCATTGTGTGATTTCCTCAGGAAGTAAACTCTGCAGTTGCCTATATCACTGTAAAATAACAGCTCTCATTAGTTAACTCGCCACCTGCACTAGTGAGCTGAATTCCTGCAGGACGTCCTCCTTAGCTGGTGTGCAGCTGGCACTGCAACATCTACACAAAGATACCAGTATCGCTGCTGCTGGCTTGAAAGCTTGATGAGCTACAAAGCAGGGTTGGGAAGAGAGTATTTAAGGAAATATCCCCGAATGCTTGCCCTGTGCTTATGCCTTTTCCTGGACAATTACCTTTGGCAACAGGGAGGTCAGCTGAACCCTGCACTGGGCTTTGGTCTGACCCTGTATGGGCATTCTTATGCTCTTAGCAGTCAAGATACATGTAATACAGTTGTTCACCAGTTTTCAATGGTACTGCAGGTATCAATATTTTTGTACCAGCCTACCCAGAAGACCCGACAGACATTGTGCTTGGTATAGCATAATAAGAAACGAGCCCTGGCCCGAAGATCTTTTACAGGCCAACTAGACAAGACTGACAAAGGTTAGGAGGGAAGTAAGAGCCATGAGAAATGATGTGATTTGTTCAAAGAAACACAGCAGGAGTGGGGAGAAGCCTCAGGGTCTTGCTTGATTGTTTATCCTGTAGGTCAAACATCTTAGATTGTACTTTTCTGTTGCAACTTCTTTTATATTTATTTAGAGCTTTATTTCAACATTTTCATGCGTCTCCTCATGTAGCCATCACCTTTTCACATTTATTTATTCTCTTCTGTATTAATGAAAGTCATAACGTTCAAATTATATCACCTCGGTCAGGATGGGTGAGAAAGCTAAACTTTTTTTTTCTTAACTTGGATCCTGATTCAGTTCTATCAGTACGGGCTTTAATCCTATATTGTTCAAATCCAGTATGTTTTCAGTGCTTTTTCTAGATAGAAGTTTTTTGTTAAATTGAAGTATTCTAGTGTTTGTAGGACTGAGCAATTATCCAGCCTCACTGTGTATGTCAGAGTGCTGAGCCCTAGAGAGGCTGAAAACTTGTCTCTTCATCCAACACGAACATCTAATTCTTCAGGGGTCCATCCTTCACTGCAGAGAGGTACAAACATTTTCAGCATTCCTGCAAACAAGTATCGAATAGCTTGAAACTTTCTAAAAAATTGGACAGGTTCTTTTGTCAGTCTTTTTTTGTTCTTGTCTTGATTTGTTTCTATTCTCCAAACTACTTGACTTTTTCTGTTTATAACTCTTTTTTTCCTCCTCCTGTGAAAGACTACCTGGCTGTCCCCTGGTAATTGTAACATTTATGCCGGAAGCTCCTTCTTCAAAGATATTTCTATACAAAAATTCTCAGGTGGGTATTGCTCTCCCTTGATGTGTGTAGTCCTTTCTGCAAAAATAAGAAAATCGCACTCTGTCATTCCCAAAGTCAGATCGATCTTTTTTATTTTTGAAGAATGTATTTTAAATCACAGTCACTTTGAATTCCTGTATTTCCTCTGTATCTGCACACTCCCCAATTCTCCTGTTTGACAGCAGCAGGTAAAGCTTCTCCCCTCTAACCTGTGAAGTTAGTGAAGGAAGAAGTGAAGAAAACTGAGACAGCAATAGGAAAAGGGAGAGATGAGAGGATGAGATGGCTGTGGTTTGCTTGGGAGACTGTAAAGACAAACCAGGTCCATTGCAGAAGTCTTGTTTTCAGTGTTGAGCTCTGGTGGAATTCCAAGCTACCCCAAGCACTGAAGAGCACTCGGTGCAGCAAAGATACACATGAACACCTTTCAGGTGAGAGGCAGCAGGGGTCTTTGTGACTGGGAATGTGGACAGAGCTGGTTCTCCCTCTGTGGAATCAAAACCCGGATGTATGCTAAGGAATGAATCAAAATGGCAGAAATACTTTCTCTCATGCTGTCCTCAATGCATATTTAGAATATAGTTTGAAATAGCTGAGAAAGTACTACTTTATAGTAGTCAAAATGAAAAATTAGTTCTTAGTGCTGCTATCTGATAACATAGACATGTTGATTTTGGTACCTATCTACTCCAAGCTGGCTGAATAGAGAGTTGTGTCGGAACAACTGTGGCAGTTCCGCAGAGTTTGCAAGCACGTGGCTAACTGCAGTCATAAAATTAGTTTAATTGGATTTTTTAGACTGCTGATCTGGGTCCACAGTTGTCGACTGCATAAAAATGGTAACAAGTGAAATTTAGATCCCACTATGATATTAAGGACTTCATCAAACAAAAATACTTCTGGTCTCTCTTCATATACACCAAAACCCCAGCAGAGGAGGGTACTAGTTTGTAGTCTTGTTGCTACAGAAGAAAAGAAAGCTTTGCTTGTCCTACTTTTGTCTGTCTTTGAGTCAAAAAATTCAGGGCATCAGAGGCTTGCTAAAAGATTTGGGACCTCCTTGGTTTAAATAATAAATGGTAACAATTATAACTACTCCTTTACAATTAAAATACTTACGATGTCCATTAGTAATGATATTTCAGATCTACCAGTTAACCAAACATGTATGCCGAAGATGCTCTCAGCAAGATGAAAATGTTAAATCCTGAAGTGAAATTCGACATCTCCCCTGACAATGGCCACATTACCTCCTTCTCATTTAGTTGGGAGTCACACGCTGTCTTAGTAAAGTGTGAATATAGTGTGTTGCACCAAGCCACTGTAATAACCTAAAAGCACTCTAACAGCTGATCAGATTATGCGAACAAGAGCCTTAAAAATAGGTTTTACTATTGTTTGTCACAAAAAAAACCAAAACCCAACCCTAAAATGATCTTTGGCTAAGGCCTGTGCAAGACTGTATCTGTGCTGCAGTTTCAAATGAAGATGTGGTAGTCTTTACTGTTTGCTGTTCAGTGCCAACATCACGGCTTAGGTGAGAAATAGTAGAGAAGTAATAAACCCTCAAGGTTTTACAAATGTTGTTGGATTGAATTGAATTTTACAAATGTCACCATATTTGGGTAAATCTGTTTTTGTCGCTGAATTAGTATGTGCTGTTTATCATCTTTAGCAGTGAGCTTAATACTAGATATATTGTCTGTACTTCAGATTTTGTAATTTTTTTCTTACCAATGTTATAACTACATACAGACTAGTAAAAATTTGGTGGCTTTTTTTTTTTTTTTTATACTGAGGGAGTTCCTTAACATGTAGCACTATGAAGATGTCATTGTTGTTGGTAAAAAAGCTAAGAACGTTGTTTTGGTCATTCATGTTCATCTAAAAGAAAAAAAAAGCAATGCATTTACACTTTAGTATTGTATCATATAAACAGACATCTATAGCTCTGCATACATTATTAATAAGGGTTTATTGCCTGCTTTATTGGTTTCACCACTGCTTCTCCTCCTGGGAAGCCACGTAAAATACGAAGAAGGCACAAATGCCCACATTATGAGAGCCACTATATACAAAGCAGATAAGATTGCACAAGTACAAATATTCACTTGAGTTGCTTCCTGCCATTCACATAACACAGTAACAAATAGTCCATAAATGCAATCCCCCTAGCTACTGCTGTTATTGCAAGTATTTTATGTTTTTATCTAGGACACCGTGCTGCTATTAGAATACTGAATAAATTTTTATTCCTGTATTTTCTGACAAGAAAACATAATTCTTGTTGAGAAGAAACAGAAAACGTTAAATATTATTCAGAACCACCACAACTGTATAGTAGATGTAAGGAGGCCTAGTGACTTTCTAGCTCTGAAGAACCAGGTTTCTCTGATTTTCACTTCAGAAATGTGTTCAAGACTGTAATAAAAGAGGTGTTAGTAGTGTAAAATACATGGGAAGGGGAAACACTGGAGACAATTATTTTCAACAGTTAACCTTGTGTCAACCACTGGCATATTGTCTTCCAAAAGCTTCCTAACCTACAGAACCTCAGACTGGCATCGTACAGGTTATAAATTCAATAATCCCCATTCCCAGCACTTTCAGAGGTTTTGGGGTTTGGTTTCGGGGTTTTTTGGTGCAAAGTGGAACAGGCATAGTACTCTTCTAGATGCTGAATGTATGAGAGTTGGCAATTCAAACTGGATGCGTTGTACAGCCTTTCGCGCGTGCATGCGTTGTACAGCCTTTCGCGCGTGCATGCGTGTGAGTAACAGCAAGGAGACTGGTTCTGTAGCGTGCGGGGATACCACGTGCAAATACCTCCAGGCAGGGTCTCGCTTCGCTAGCTGCTTCTGGGCTTATGCAATGGAAGTTCTGAGTAACAAAGATGTAAACTTCCGTTGCGCAGCAGAATGGAAGGAAACAGTGTGGACTATTACGAGCAAATCTTTTAATATTTCAGGTGAAAGCATCAGACTTAGAGCTTGGTTTCTTCTTTTTTGTTTTCTTATCCGCATGAAATGATAGCAACTCTTTTGAATATCTTACCTGAGATTTTTTAATAAAACAAACTTTGGTTGTTGAAGAACTGAATGGGAGGAATGACGGTTCTATGCCACTTACATGTAGAGAGATCTCTGACAAGTGTGGTGTGATTTAGTATTAGATAACAGCATTGAGTGTTCCAGCTGAGGCTCAATGAAGGAAAAGGGCCAGCGAAGGCCCTAGCTTCAGAGCGCGCTGTTGAGATAACATCAGGTGCGCATCCACTGATTGCTCCTCTGCTACAACGTGCTGTAGGTTCCTTGTAGCTGCTGCATACAGTGGGTTCCTGTTAGAGGGCCAGGATGCTCCAGCAGTTTCTCTTAATGACTTCTTCACTATAACTTCTAAAGGCACATCCTCTTCGATGTTGCTCTAGGATTTATCTCAATGTTTAGAAATGTATTATTGTTTTTTGTTGTTGTTTTGGTGTGTTTTGCTTTGTTTTTTTTTTTTTTTTAACTTCTCCAACATTCAAAATTTTCAGTCTCCTTCCCACATGCCACACAATTCCCCATCTGTTCTTTGTACTTTATTCCAGTTGTAACCTTCTGATCATCTTTCTTTGGAGTTTAAACTTCCCACACTAAACTTAAATGCATTTCTTTGTGGAAAATTTATGATGCTTTCAGGACCAACTGGTCACAGCAACTTTTTAAATCCTTCATGTGCCTTTGTTTTGCTAGGTCTTCATTCACCTGGCTGTCATTTGGTTCTCTTCATTCCAGTTTACCACTTCTATGATTTCTTGCATCTCTTTTCTTGTCCGTGGCCCATCCTCCTTCTGCGTACCACCCCAGGGCTGCTCCCATCAATTGGTGCTCCCTTGCAGACCTCACGCAGCCTGTGCTGGGGCTTGCCACACGCTGGCCCCAGAAGCTCTCTGCAGGCCCCACAAGTTGAAGGACCGCTTTGTGAAGTGCCCTGTCTTCCAAGGAAAACTTCGAAGTGCTGCCCTCTTTGGTCCCTTTGCTATGGCAGCCATCACAGTGGTATTTCCTACTGCAGTCACTTCGTTTTGGAAGGGCAAGCTACTACTTTCCTCAGGATTTGGAAAGATGGCTCCCTTCCCTGGCAGACTTTCCAACATAAAAGGAGCTTTCTGTAATGAACCAGAAACAGAGAAGAGCTGTATAAAGGTCTCCGTGAGTGTGACACCTTGTGCTTAGGAGCAAGTGTTCCGACTTCTCCATTCCTACCCCTGTCAGCATTGATAAGCCTCTCTTACCTGACATGAGCTTTTATTGCTCTTGACTGCTCTCCATTTATACAGAGGTTAAATCTTCCCCTCTGTCTGTGCTTTATAGCAATATACTATTTAGAAAACAGTGCTTCCATTGAACACAATAAGGGCAGATGAGTTTGGGGTGGTGGCTGGCTGTTTGTTTGGTTGGGTTTTTTTTCCCCCGACCGTAGGCCACTGAGTAGGTGCAGCTTAAACTTTTTGACATTCTGACAGGCTACAATTGTCACTGTAACGGGGGAATTATAGGAGGATCCGCTGTTTGTCCTTGTTCAACACAGAGACAGACAGCTCAGTGCAAGTCTGTTGTGTTTAGAGTTATGCCCACAAAAAGGGGGGGAAAAGTTATACCTTTTAAATGATCTAATGCATGCTTTAGTTTTGAAGTTCACTATTGCCAATAGGACACTTTTCAGACAGTAACGTCAAATGCCTCAATTGCCATCTAGGTGCGAATGGGGACTGTCTTATTCCTCATTGCAGGTAGGACAGAAGACATTGACTGGTATCTCTGGAAGCATGAAAAAACTTGTACTTCCCCAGCTCTTCCTTGGGGAACATCTGGGCTCAGTTACTGTTTGTGAAAGGTTCAATGCTACGTTTTCACAAGTGCTAACAATGACCTTAGTTATTATCCCAGTACAGTATCGTATTCCTGTTCAGGTTGTGCTGGTTTTGTGTGCTTGAAGAGTTTCTTATGAAGGGGCGAGGAGAGAACATTTTTATTCTGCTTTTTTCATTTCAAATGACCTCCTAGATACAGGAATTACATTACAGCATTTGGAAAACTCTCACTTCTCTAACAACATACTGTGTATGTAACTTTATAGTCATATTCTTTCTTTTTCAGCTCCCAAAAGTCTTATCTGCCCTGCTTCTTTTTCTTCCTGCAGGAAACAGGATCTTCAGAGGGTTTTCTGAAAGCTCTTTGTAATATTAGCGAACATGCACAGGAAAACCCTCAGGTTATGTTCAACTCCTGGTATCCTTCACTTTAGATTTAAGAAATTCCCTTAAACTCTCATTAGTGGAGACCTTCTCATTCCTATAAAAGTTTAAAGAAAATCTTTGTCTAATCAGAGATTTAGCACAGCTCCTCAGCGTGGCTGGAGAAAGTAGATTCTTTGTGCTTCTCTGTTCATTCTGGAGCAAAGACAACTGTTACAAAAATGTGTCTTTATTGATGTGACCCTGCAGTTCCCTCATCACTTTTAGACTTACTACTTCTTCCTCTCTTCTGCCTTCTGCAAATCTTTTAATTGAGGGGAGGGAAAAGTCAGGTTTTGATTAAACACTGATGAATCCAGGCAGGATTATTTGGTTTCCCTCGGCTCCTGTGTGAGCTGGTACTGGTAGAAGAACACACACTGTGTTCTTACTGGTCTCTCACCCATCTGGCCCACTGTACATTAGGGGAATTTTATTTGTGTATTTTTAAGCAGAGTGGCATAAGGAAAAAGCATCTGTGTTCAGAAAAGTTTGTTCCGTGTATTTTTGTCATTAATTTAAAAATATTTTATGTATTTTTTCAAGTTCTCTCTTCATGAGTTTAGAAACTTCCTCACACACAATTAATATGAGGAGAAGCTGGGAAACATTATGTCACAATGAAAAGAAAGTAGAAGTCAGAGTGGAAAGAACTTAACTGCTATTCTTTTTGGAAAGGTCATAACTTCTACATTTATTTTGAAGTTTAGGGGGCCCATTATGCAGTTTTAAGGTTCTTGAGTGAGTCTTGCAGTCCAGATTCTATGAAAAAGTAAAATAAAAAAAAAAAGTTCTGTAACCCCTATGTCATTCCTGAGCTGAACTCTGCCTTCCTTTTGATTTCAAGCTTTTAATTAGCTCATATATCTGACTCCCTTTTCTTTTTTCTTCAGTGTGTTTCTCTTTCATTCTTCCTCCCCTCTTCTGTTCCTTCTCCCCCCCCCCCCCTCGTTTTCCTTTCTTTTTCCTCCTCCCTCTCCTAAAGTAATTATGCTTCTAAACCAAGAAGCAAGCATCTCATCCACCTCCCCAGGCACATCTGAATTGACTGGAAGCTCTGTGATCTGAAACTTCCAGAATTCACTGTCCTCCCCCATACTTTCTTCCTTAACTTAAAAAGATAAAAAGGTAAAAAAAAATAAATAATTTGTTTCGTAAAGCTATTGGATGTAGATATCATTTAAACGTATTTAAAACAAACACGCATAAAAAATAGTACCCTGGCATCAGAACCTCTGTGGCTGACTTGTCTTCTCTAATTCAAGACTCTGATGTATGGGCTTTCTCAGATAACTTTTAACAATTAGGAGTCTTAAGGAGTTCCTGCAGCTCAATACACATCACCTGACCTAAACTTCACAGGCAATGTGTATGTCCCGCTAGCCTTAAGGAAGCACTGGACAAAGCACAGAAGTTAAAATCCCGCTGGAAAGCCAGCTTTAACCTACTTGCTTTTGCTACAAAATATAGTATAGTTAGAAACCTCAGATGCGTAATGCTGCCAGAATCGTACAAATGTTTTTTAGCTATGTTGAGGTCAGAATTTAAAACTGCGGTTGTTCAAAAATTAACAATGAACTTTATTTTGTTTTGAGTTGCAATCAAATCATGACAGTTTAAGCTAAAGAAAGAAATCATTTCTGTAGCAGAGTCTTGGGAGAGAGAAGGAGGTTTCTGAAAACTATTCAGAATATACAATGCTGGGAGAAATTCCACTAATGAGAACTGCAGGTACGCTGTACTCAGTGAATATTGTATCAAAAAGAATCGGTGCATTTCACGTTGCTTTATAAATAATGGGTTTTATCATGTGTGGGGGGCCCATTCACAGCTAAGTAAATCAGTGCATAGTTAAGTATGTAGTTCAGAGTTCCAAATGGATAGTTCTGTATTATAAAAATGAACTTTTATTGGCTGTGAAAAGTGACCTCTAGATAAAGGCAGGAGCAATTTTGATGGCAAAAATCCTCTAAGATGCAAAAGGCACGCTAAATGTTGCAGTATTGGTAGCCCAATTTCCCACAAATTGCATTGCTTTTCCTTAATCCTCTTTTTCAGGATTACCTCAAGAAGTAAGACAGAATTTTGGTTTTGTGGTCCATTCTCTGTCTTAAACACGGTACAATCTAAATGAGGTACAACTGTGTTCAAATGTGCCAATTATTTTTCATATGAATTCCAAAATACTTTTATCAAACTCAACTTATTTTGTTGGACTCAACCACTGGAGGCTAGCCGTTGATAGCTTTTTGTTTGTATCACATATATTTAGCACTGGTTTTACATATGAAATTCCTCTCCATTCAATCAGATCTTATTTATTTTATTTATGCAGACCCATTATAAAATTACGTAGAACATGGAAGTTTCTAAGGGCTTTGTTCCCTTAATTAAACAATTAACTTGCCATTTTGGATTTGATCAAAAAATGATTGAACGTGACAGATTGTCTCCCCTCTGGAACACATAACTGTGTCAGGGTCAATCGTGTTTCCTTTGGAGTCAGAGGGAGAGGGGCTTTCTCATAAATTAGAACATAATACTCATTTACAGTAGTAAATACCATATGTAACTGATTTTGTTAATGTTCTTATAGGATTAATAAAATAATCCAGAGACAATTTAGTATGTCAGCAAAGTGGTTATTTAAAAATCAAATCACAACAAACTGAGAAGACCCATCAGCTGGGTGAAATTTTTCAATTCTTTAGGAAAATGAGAAAATAGGTAACATGAAAAAGCCTAGAAAGACTGATGTTTCAGTAAATCCTTATTCTCTACTCGAGTATCAAAGCCACCTTGTTGCCTTTTGCCCTCGGTCCTGTATTTTGGGAAGAATGGGTAGTTGTTGATGTTTTGGAGCCTGTAGAGGAAATTATTTCCAATCTAGGAGTGCTCTGTCTGGGGGATATGTTTTCTCATATCTTAAGAAAAGTTTGTCATCAAGCCAGTCGGCTGTATTGGCCTGCTGGCCTGTATTACTCTGCCGGTCAGTGTCAGAGGATCGCAGAAAGCAAAATTAAAACCGAGCAATGCAAATTACTACAGCACTTTGAAATCCAGCAACCATGTGAAAGCACCTCATACAATTCACATGGAAAACAATTGCTAAGCATAATTTGCTTTTTCTTCCTCCATCTTTCCCATGCTGAAGGCATTGTTGATTTTATTCCCAAGTTTATTATAACTTCGTAATGTTTTTGGACTATTTGCTACAAACAAACAAGTTTCTTAAGCACTGTTACAAAATGAGTAAATAAATAGTTTAAATGGTGTTTTTATCAGAAAACTAAGAATCTCTATAGCCGCTTCTACTCTATCGAAATGAACACCCATCATTCTGGCAGTTGTCCATCAGATGTTAGCAGGAACTGAGTTATTTGCATATTGGAAACTGTTCACAGATACATTAAATAACATTTTATTGTGGACATCTGGTCTGCTAAAAACCTGCCAAAGTTTGTATCAGATAACTGCAGCAATTCAAATTTATAGAAGGAATCTGTTCTGAAAATATGTTAAAACTACTGTCCCTCTTTCATTTCCTAGCTTTTAGACAACATTATTTTGCAAAAGCTGTTCTTGTTAAGGGTCCATCTTCCCTGCAGAATAGCTTATTGTATTTGTTTCTAGGAAGCTTATAAAGAACAAAGAAGTATCTGCATCTCCAGTTATGATTATCCAATGAAAAGGATGAGCCTGTGCTCAAATATGCTAGGGATAAAACATAATAAATAAAAATTAACTTCTCAGATAAGCTGATATATGGCTATGCATTTCATAAAATGACTAAACCAAACCACATATGCTTTAGACTGCCTACAACATCTGGAGATTAGGTCGGAATAATTGAACTTCACTTTCTCCATTTCTAATATTGCATAGTTTAGAGCTGAGTATTTTACATTAGGATAGATTAATGACTTATTTTGCTGATTTATTTGTTTTAGGTGAAATTCAATGGCCTGTTCTTTTATGAAAATAAGTGTGACCACCCCAAAAAAGAGGAGACTTTTTTTTTTTTTTTTTTGGCAGTTGATGTTTGATGATACTTCTAGTACGAGGCCAGTTTCGGTATGCCTTACTACATCCATGTTGAATTGTGTTTTTACATGTCACTGTCAAAGTGCCTAGGGTTTCTGTCAATCAGGCTCTACAGAGTAGTAATTAATTTTGTTATAAGACTGTCAGCGTCTGAGAATTTTCTGAGATAGGGCTCAGCCTCTGCACTGTCCTAGGTTGATTGGCACCGGTTCTCTTTTAATAACACAGAAAGAATGCTTGCTCTGTGTGGCTTTTGGGTAGTACAGTGTAAGTTGCACTATTGACAAGGAACAAAAGGCCAAGTCCTGCTGTGATATACACATAATAAACGAGTTAACTTTAATAGGGGGTGATGGGGATGGCATTCTGCAGACATTTCTAGGAGAGACCTGCCCATTACGAGCCCTAACACGGATTTAGCCTGCGGATCCACAGTGTAATTTCTTTAACAGTAAATCTGGCTTAGGACAGGAGCCTTTTCTGTCCGAACCATTTCAAACTCACCCTGACAGTGGCTAAGATCGTACGGTGCAGGTTCAACCATGTGAACGGTTGCCTAACGCAGCCATGCACTAGACCCGCTCTGTGAAACAATCCCTTTCTTTGAGCAGGTGTGTCTATGAGGTGGGGAGGGGGTAATATCTTTAAATACCACAGCCGGATCACTTCACAGATCTATTTTGAAACATATCCCTAGAAACAACTGAATTGGCAAAACAGATTTGGAGAGTAAGTTGTAGTGTTAAGGAGAAGCAACTGATGAAGATAAGGATTTCTTGCAGTTGATTTACCATAACGGAACCGTAATTTGTTTTTTGGATAATGTGTTCTTCAGCCAGTTGGAATTTTCTGTTTTCTACTTGCTACAGCAGGTTTAAAAGGTAACACATGTGCTTTGCAGGTCCACTTTTCACAAATTATGTTCCTCCTGCCCGACAGAAAATAATTAACAATTTTACTCTTTTGCACTATGTTATGACATTGACCTGAGAAGTCCAAATCATTTTACAAGAACCTGAGGAGGTGAGTCAGGAGAAGAGCAGAGAGAAGAACCAACCTGTTCCCCTCATAAAATTATAGTGCTCTGACAATTTTTCAACTTCCCTCGTAAAAATGATCACATTTAAGTATTACATGAATAAGCATTATATGTTGGGTAACTGAAGTACAGTTAGTGATAGGAATTTCAAAACCAGTCTGGGTTGATTTCACTCCATTTCCATGAGATTTAGAAGGATGGCACTAGGAACACAAAATGGCCAATGCTCCGTGTTTTAAAAACATGTCATTTCATCACCCATCAGACAGCAAATATGGCTGAAAGAGCCCTAACTAGAACCATGCAATCTATTTAAAACACAGTCCAGACATGGTGTCAAGTTATCTAGTTTCAGGCGTTATTTCAGTTTGAACCTTTCCATGTGTTCTTTAACAAACTGCCAGTGGTGTGAAAACTTACATCCTATTTCAGGCAAAGCCAGGCTGATCTCCGACTCTCTAGGAAAGCCACAGAAGACCAAAATATACTTTCAGGATTTTTTTTTTTTTTAAATGCCATTTCTGCCTCCACCATGTTAAAATTAAGATGCTTCAAGTCAGGGGCAATTTCTGTTATTTGCCAGTAGTAGTTTTTCTTGACTTTTGATTAAACTATGCACAATCTGGATTAACGAGCTTTAGGAACATTCCACTGGAAAAGGAATCAAGGTGTGATGAAAAGAACTGTGGGGGTTTTTGTGCTGGGGGTTGCTTGTTTGGGTTTTTTTGGGGGGTGGTTTTTTTTTGGGGGGGGGGAGTGGGTTTTTTGGGGGGTTGGTTTTTGTTTTTAATTTTTTAATGGTGGTATTTTTTATGGTGGTTTGTATTGGGCTTTTTTTTGTTGTTTTTTTTTAGATCAGATTGTCTGACTCAACTCTCACTGTCGAATGGGTTCTTAGAAAATGTCCTTATTCTTCAATAAGGGTAAAACATTTTCAGTACAAATACATCTTTCTGATCTTAAGAGTGGAATTCCTCAAACTGCAGGCAGGAAACTGGTTAGGATTAATTTGGTGGCGTCATCAGAGTTCTCTAGTAGCCTTCCATTTCACTTGATGTAGGTGAATGGCATCGAGGAAAGGAAGAGGAAAATGAGTACCTGTAATTGCATTTTCATGGAGATAGAGGTGGGTCTTAAGTTTCAGTGATCACTCTTGCTGAACAGATGTAATATTTATTAGCCATTCACAAAAGCAGAAGACTGTAATCTCATCTTCTGTGCTTCTGAGGACAGAAAACCATTTTTGTTCGAGTTGCTCTGATAGGTTGAAAAAAAGAATTCAAAAATGTGGTTCTTAATATTTTAGCCAGTTTAGACAATTTATTTAACGTGAGTTACATACTGCTTGTCATCTGTTGTAAATTTAATTGGAAATAATCATTGGTAGCAAAAATAATGTTGCTTCTTTTGTTTTCCTTTATTAATTGTCATGGATTGGTTTTACTTTTCTGTATCAAATTACTCTGTTTTCTCGTCAGTGATCAGCTGCCAGATGACGTGTGTCACATACTGTGTATTGGAGAGGAAAACAGCAGTCTGTTTTCAGGGGTAACAATCCACAAATAACTTAGAGTTTGAACTTTAGTCAAGTTTACCTGTTTGCATTTACATAGCAATATTTATGAACAACGCGCACCTTCTAGGGAAGTAACAATTAGCTCATTAATTATTTGCTAACTGAATACAGCAAATATTTTATAATTCATTGTTAACACTTTTTCCTCATCCTACTTGTAATCTTTATTGGCTCACTTTGGGCATTCTCAGTACCAAAGCACACACTGTCACAAGGGTTTGTTGTACCCTGCTTAATGTCACTCTCTTGGTGGAAGGCAGAGTGGCCTCCAGTGGTTCCTTTGCTAATGCCATCTTGGCTCATTTGGTGTTTCTGGTGTGTCAGGGATAATCTAGATGGAGAATGAATGTCATTTTACTTTCATCCTTCAGCAATGACGGATATAAGTCTTGGATCATAAACAATAAGGACTTTCCTCTGTCTTTGCCTTCTTATTTTACCTTTTATTGAAACATTTGGTTAGCAGTACGTCCTTCATTTTTCCTCTGTTGGAATATCTACAGGTTCTGATTATTTCTTTCCTCCCTCTATTTTTTTTTTTTTTGTGTTCCTTAATTTGTTCTCTCTTTTTGGGAGTGGTACTGCAGGCTTTCAGGATCTCATGATAGCTAAAATATTTACTGTACACTTGTTTAAGTTCTCCAGCATGAGTGAAAAGGAGACACGTATTTTAATAACCTAGTTTTTCTTGTGCAGCCAGCTGATTTTTCTGAACTTAGCTCTGTGACAGAGTAATGACTGTGTCATTTCTGTGTCTCAGAAACCGAAGCAGGAAAATCAAGGACCTCCCAGAAATTAAGAACTGAAAACACACTCCTTTGGCACACATGCAGGAGAAAAGAAATTCTTTGCTGTATCCCTGATTGAGCACACATCTAAAATCATTGCAGATTCTTCTTCCATCCACAGCCTGGAAAGGTGAAAGTGCCTCATTTTAGAAAGAAGGCATGCTACTGCCGCAGCATCTCCAAAAGGAAGGTGGAAGCAGAAGGGCCTGTGCTCACTTACAAAGTTAAGTAAGACTTGTAAGGTGTAGTAGGAACACTACACTAACTGGGGCCTGCATTCAGCAGCTTGCAGTTGTGCTTTCATCCAAGACTGTGCTGGAGGCAGTTCAGTTGAAATAGCTCCTGAAAATACAGATATCTCCCAAACTACTTGTTTAAAATCTGCCTCCAGTAAAATTTACTCCCCGCAGTTCCTATCATCTCTTCTATCTGTAGTTGTGTTACGTCCTCCTTGCCTCCAAGTACCTCACTGGGCATCACTGTTGATACATCATGAAGAACAACAGAACGCTCTTTTGGGTATAAGCTCTGGGGAGCCTGAACCTCCCAAAGGCACTGTTTACAGCTGCTCGTGCATTTAGGGTTTCTTTTGTGATGCTAGGAGCTAAAGCCTTCCTTAATTTTAATGAAAGATGAGATTCTGTTGGATGAAGTTGATAGCTGTATGTCAGTATGTTCTCTTATCTAAACTTGATAAAGTTGGGGGGAATCAAATAGTGAAATTACCACTAATAATGTACACTTGCCTCACCTTGCCCTAGCATCTTGTAGCCGAGAAAACTGAACAGTGTGTCGAAAAATTCAGCGGAAAGGCTTTTGTACTGAATAACTGCATTGAAACCCTTGCCAAGAACACCCCTAAGTGTGGAGAGGAAGGGGTAGCATTTTATATGCAGCATATGAAAATGGGCTTTTTGTAACAGTTAATTCTGGAAGGTTTCAGCCTCAATCTAAGACTGCCATTGAGTGGTGAGTTTGTTTATTCTTCACATTAAATTGTACTGCAAGTTATGCAAGGATGGTCAAAAATTTTCTGACAGCAAGTTTTTCCATCACAAAGAGCAATTCATTGAATTACAGTATGTGTCGGGACAGGGTTGAATGGTTACGACACGGCTTTCTGTACTCCTCTTTTCTCCGAGGAAGTAGCCCTTGAGATCCTGATGTCAGGCTGCTGTTACAGCAGGATCTGAGCTCAGCAAGCATTTCCAATCTTCGTTCTCCCACTCCCTCTTCCCCCTCCACTGAAATTGTGCTCCCTGTTCACAGTATTGCTGAGCTGTCTGTAATGATAAATGATGTGCCTTTCTTTAAATTTCCTTTCTGCTCAGTACTAGATATTGGCCGGCTTGGATGCGTGTTCTGGGTGGATAAATTACTTTGGCAAGTCATAGAGAATTTATGCACATGGCAACAGATGTACCATGTGTGGGAGAATTTTTCTTTGTTCTTCTAATTACGTAACTTGATTTTACCTGAGTCAATTATATTTTCATGAACAAAGATTCGGTTGCTGGCTTGTTTTTGTGGTTTTTTTTTTTTGGTTTGGTTTGTGGTTTTTGTTTCTTCTTTTTTTTAGGTGTGAAATATGAACCTCTGTGCTGAAAGAAATTTTGGTCTCCAATCTTGTTATAGGCCAAAGTAGAACTGGGCCATTACTCAGCTGCACATCACCCTTTACTGAGCATTGATCTTTTCACATACATGACTTGTGTTGTCAAGTGGATCTTTAAAGGCTCAGAGAAGAGAGGCTGGGTTTTGTTTCTTGAGAAGTATTACTGTTGCTTGGTAAAGGTAACTGAACACGACATTTGGGAGGGATTTAAAATGCGTGGAACCAGGCTGCGCTAGAGAGGAAAACATTTTTGTTCTTAGTAGGAAGTAGTCTACCTTTGATAGTCGGAGGGAAACTACTCCCATTTCATACTATCTTTGTGCTTTTCTTTGTTTCAAAGGAGCTGTGAAAAGAAAGCTTCAAATGGAAAACCAAAGTAATTTCAGGCTTTTGTGCCTCTTTCCCCTGTAAATTTAAATGACTCCTGGCAAAAAGTGCTGGGCTTGTAGGAGCAAATAGAGGGAAACTGCCTAAAGGTTCATAAATGCATGTATTCAGCTTGTCTCTCCAGCGTTTTCTGAAAAGCGTTTCCACGGACAGACCTCGCTACTTGGACTTGATTCTCAGGCATGGCTTTCACCACACTTTAAGGTAGTATGCGAGGTTGCTCGCGGTCACAGAAACACAGAGCAGTGCTGTGGTCAGGCTGAGCAACGGCGAGAAAGGAGTGTAGAAACCATTTCAATTCCTTTCCTCAGTGTCTGTATTTGATGAACCTCTTACAGTTTTAAGCCCTTCCCTACAAGGTAACACAGTCTCTGCTCCAGACAGCATCAGGGGAGAGCTCCTCTCCTCTCACCGAGCTATGGAGAAGGCCCAGGTGCCATCTGGCCACTGGCCATCCCGAGTAACAGGAGACGATTCGTCCTCCCCAGGAGAATGCATCCAGACGGAAGAGGGGATTTTATGGGGTAACACAGACCAGCAGCAGCAGCTGCCGTGTTCCGGGAGGCCTGTGAGGGCGCCAGGAGTGCCTGAGGCGTTTCTGGCCCGGGCCGCCTGCGCGGAGCCGGCGGGTCCCCGCGGGCGGTGCGCCGAGGCGGCCACCCGCGCCCGCCGCCCCTCCCGCTGCCGCTGCCCCGAGGGGCGCCAGGCGCCTCACAGCCCCGCGCCGCGTGCCGGAGGGAGCGCGCGGCGGGCGGCAGCTCTCGCGAGAGTTGTGCGGCGGGAGCGGGGCGGCGCCGGCGGCGGCGCGCGCGGCTCCAAAGGCGGGAAGCCGAGGGGAGGCGCTGCCGCCGCCCTGAGGAGCGCGAGGCCCGGCGCGTGCCGGCGGCCTGAGGGGCGGGCGGGGCCCGGGCGCCTTTGGGCTGCGTGTGTGGAGAGAACCTTGCGCAAGGGGAAACGGGTGCAAGTTGTACCGGGGTAGGTTTCGTGTTGACATAAAGAAAAGAAGTTTTTTATAGCGAGAACAATCCCTCACTGGAAGAAGCCCGCCAGGGATGTGGTAGAGTGCCTGCCAGTGCGGGCTGCCACGAGGCAACAGGACAGGGTGCTGGGTAATCTCGCCCGGGCTCCCTTCCCCACAAAAGCGGGACCCGCGGGTCTGTGCAGGCCCCCGTCCCACCTGCGATGGTCCATGGTCCGGCGGTACCCGCTGGTGGATGGGTCTGTGGGATGGACAGCTGGGTGAGCAACTGAACGGTGATTCTTGGGTGCGACTGAACTGTTGACACTTTGTGTCACTTTATTTGTGCTTTTTTTATAGCCTGTTTTCATTTGTGGTTTGTTTATAGCGCGTTTTCATGCAGCTAACTCTAGGGATCCTTTCGGATAAAGCTTCTGCTTTTTTAGTTAGGATTCTGTAGTATTTGATATTTGAGGTAGTCACCTTAACAAATAATTGAAACAACTTTTAAAGAATCATAAACAAATGTTTTATTACAACTTGTGATTGCTTAGGACTTCTGAAAACCATTAAATTTCCTTTTAAATCCTGAAAGAATACAGGAAGCATGTCTGACACTGAGGTTGTGAAAATGGAGAAGGGAATAAAGACTAGGGCTATTTCTTCAGTCCAGTGTGTATATTTTGGACTCTCTTGCTTGGCTAAAATAGTGACATCGTAGCTAAAGGTTGCTGGAAGAAAATTGTCTTTCTCTCAGGGAATCCTAGAGATGGATCTGCCCTGGATGACTTCTTAAGGACCTCATACCCCTGCTATCCAAGCCCTTGAAGAAATGCTCTGCAAAACAGAAAGGTAGTTGAGCATTCTCCCTACATGTACCCAAACCAGCAAAAATTCAGTCCATGCGTTGCAAGTGGTAGCCGTTTTCTGACTTTTTTTTATTTTTCATTTCCCCAGTAAATATTCTATTCAAATAGAGGGTATTATGCAAACATATTTCTGTTTGAGTAATATTTCTGTTTGAGTAATATTTCTGTTATACTATGATAACGTGTGCCTATAGCTCCCCCTCTCCTGAAATCCACAAGAATTGTGGCAACACAGTTTTTAATTCAAACACTATAAATCCCCCCTACCATAAATCCTTCTGTCCAGCTCCCCCCTCCCCTGAATACCAGTACTGTAAATAAGTGGCTGGTCTAAAGAGTAGGTGGTGCATAATATTAAAACCAGTAGCTTGTTGAGCAAAGCTATTTAAAAAGATTCTGAGTACTACATAATAAAGGTACTATCAGCAAATACCAGACTAGCATCTCAGCTAGCTTTACTGGGCTGTGAGTTATTGCTGTGGTCAATAGATCTCTTTTCTGTAGCATTCTGCTTATGTAGGTGATAAATCTTACAGTCTTATGGGAATAGGGTCAGGCTTCTGCTACTCTGCCCCATTATTTTTCTCCTACATCATTTAGAAAACTGCTGGACTGGACCGTTTTTGGTGCAGCGACTTTTTGTTCAGCTACATAGTAAATTTTATTGTGCATATTAAATTTTAGCTCAGACCACATTTTAAAGTCCGTCTTGGTAGAAAGTGAAAGTGAAATAAAATCTTAAGCAAAAGAGCAAATGCTATTTGAAGCGAAATTTTTAGAGGCAAAATACAAAAAGATAAAACCAAGTTTTGATTTTGATCATAAGGGTTCTTTTTTAATATTTTTAAAATCTGAAGAATGAATAATCTAGTAGTACTGGCACTCAATCAGAGACATTTTCACTAATTGTCTAAGCTCTGGGAATATTTTAAGCAACAGGTGGTTTGATATTCTTGGTGTTAAAAGAGAAGCAACATAAGGTGATGTTAGGTAATGATGGACAAAGCGTTTGAATCTTTCATGATTTTGGTGCCACCTCAGTACAGCCACCTGCCAGGAATCACAGCTTCCACTCTACTCCTATGTACGCTAGCTCTGTTCCCTCCTTTTCCTGGAGACAGGGAGGTGTGCTACTGCCCGGTGGGAGCAGGCAGCAGCGGGAAGAGGAGGGAAAGAAGGAGCATAGCTTGCTTTTAGCCCTTGCTGTGTGTGAGCAGAAAAGACTTTTCGGTTTTGTCGTCCACATTCAGGCAAAGGGACAGGGCAGAGACACAGTGGAATCCAGATGTGAAGGGCAGTGAATAGCAGAGAATAGGATGGTATCGCAGACATCTCCAGGTAGCATTAGCACCCGATGGTTTTAGCATCTTGTTCTGTATTAAGAATTATGAGTTACACACCTGATATCACAATAGAACATCACAGTCCAAAGTGTACGAGGTCAACATATCTGTAGAATCACAAGGCAGACATGGCTGGGCAAATGTCTTTATTATTTATTTATTCATTAGGCTGTATGTGCTGCAGCAGAATGCCAAACTGCATTTATGAGAGTTTGAGAAAGCAAGGGCTTCTTTTATTTCTAACTTATAAGTCTGAAGAGTACATCAGGACAATGTTCAAATCCATAACATACTGCTGGAGAGAAGAAAGCAATAGTCTGTGTTCTACTGGAAGGGCAAAGAAGGAAATTTTTGCAAGAAAATCTCAGACCAGGTGTTAGGGAAAGTCCCCTAATGCTAAGGATAAAGAAGCAATGGAATAGGTTACCAGTCAGGGATTCTCCATCAGTGGTTGTCCTTAAGGAGAAGGAAATGTCAAGAAAAGAAGTGGTGTGTTTGCAGGACCTCAGGATGTCCCATTGAACCCTATTTTTCTTCGATTCTATAATGCCGTGCCTGTAATGTCCATGATATACCTAAATCTTTGCTTCCCAAGTACGGTTTGTTAACCCTGAGAAATTGGTTCAAGCACCTTTGATGATTCTTCTTCAATTCCCTTTGCCAAACAACTATTTTTTCCTTTCTGAGTAGATTTCTTCCTTATCTTCCTCACAGATTTTTGCTCTTCTCTTGGCCTTCCAGGAAAGTCCTCTGCTGTCCTCTTTAATTTTCCATTCCACAGTGCTTTGGTAGTGACAGTCTAGTTTGGAAGAGGACAAGTGCTTCTGCTAACAGTTCTTTTTTCAGTACCTTGAGTAAACTCTTCAGATTTCTGTAGGAAAGCTCTGTGGATGTAACAACAGGTCCTGGACCATATATTTTTTCGCTAGTCTCCTGTGCCAGTCTACCTGCTTGGTTAGAGACAGTTGAGATGCAGCTGTTCAGTTGTGGGAGAACTCATCAGCTACTCTTTCCATAAAGGAAAGGTAAATAGCTGCTATGCCACTGGATGAACCATCTCTTAGTTTCCCTGAGGAAAGGAAGATTGTGAACTTGGGATGGTTTTTATTTATTTATTTTATTTCAGACATGCTGGCTGAAAGTATTTAGGTTGTTAGGTGCTTAGTTGTTATCTGTAAAACCTTCTTTCATCTGTTATGTCTAAAGCTCTGTGCGTGGTCTATTGTAGAATCATAGAATGGTTTAGGTTGGAAGGGACCTTAAAGATCATCTTGTTCCAACCCGGTGTCATGGGCAGGGACACCTCCCACTAGACCAGGCTGCTCAAAGCCCCATCCAACCTGGCCTTGAACCTCTATATGGAACCTTATTATGTGCAAGGAATTTTTTACATGATTGCTACTTCTTAATGTTTTTTTCTACCATTGGAAGGGAAAGGTGCTCTCTCGTGCAATGATGTACTTTCATTGCATCAGGTAGAAAATGTGAAGCAATCTCTTGTATTTTGGACTTTGGCTGATGATACTACAAAAAAAAGAAATGGTCCCCAACTTTTGTAGTGCACAGACTGAAAAATAGTTATCTGCTGTGTGCTAATCTGAAATAAAAGTCTTAGCCGTGAAAACAACTACCCAACCAGAAAATAATGGAGTACAGTAAGCTACTCTACCCTAGTTTTCATTTATTTTTAAATTGAATAAGCAACATACAAAGAACAAATTTTTTTCAATATGCAAAAATGGTCTTGTACTTTAGGGTTTAATATAAGAAGAGACCAAACAACAACATGGCTTACTGTAGCATCATTATAAGGTAGAGTAGTTCTGATAGTATTACAGGGCAGTAGGAATGGGTCTGAGTAATGAAGTGGCCTCCACCAGCTTTGGAAATGTCCCATAGCATAGATATTGCTTAAATCTTTATTGAATTGATGGTCTCTACAAGCAGAAACCATGCTTTGTTTATAAGGACCATGCAAATAGGTTAAACTTGTTTTCTTACAGGAATCAATAAGCTTTTGCTGTGCACATTTGTAATCACTGGTAGTAGTAAATGAAAATACCGTGGGTTGTATTGCCACTACCCAAAGCTGCTTCATCCCTCTAGCGCTTTTAGCAACATCTCAAAGAGATGTTCAGCTTTATAGTAGTACCTTTTACTTGGTGGTCCTAACTGAATTCCAGTTTCAGAAATATCTAGTTTCTCCTGGGAGCTTTTAGATTAAGATGGCTGTAAGATTTATTTCCCAAACTGTTGGATATTTTGTTCCTAATATATGTATGGCTTTCATACCTCCTCATCTAGCACCTTCTGGTTTTCAAAAAGATCCCTTTTTGGAAGACAGGAGACACATAACATCACTGTCATCTTGTCACAGTCACTCATAGGAGGAAAGAGAAGCTATTGTGGAAGTAATAGTCTGTGAAAAATGCGCTTAGCTTATTCACATGTGCAGTGAGGAGCTGGGATGTACTGGAACATGCTCAAGGCATGTGAAATCTTTGGACAGTTTAGCTGTCAAACTCTTTAACAAGTCACCACCAACTTTCATAGGCATATAGCTTGTTCTGCCCATTAAATCAGCTCAATGTATGGTTGCAGTCACTGTAGCACAGAGCCATGGAAATTAAAGTTGTCATTAAAGCTGGAAAGAATCTAACTAGAAATAAATCATAACTTTAACAATAAGGCTTATTAACTGTTCAGACACTACTATTACTTAATATAACCGGTAGATTTTTTTGTCTTTATGTCTTCTAGATGGCATGTTTTAATTAAATGCACGTTACTGAGCTCCAGTGCATTAGAAACTGGTAAAAACTGTTTGGCCTGGCTTATGAAAAGTCAGACTAGATGGTCTTATGATCACTTTTGGTTTTAACAACTATGAATCTTCTCTCAGAATTTATTATCATTTCCCAGAAGGCTGTGAGCTATGAAGGGACATGGAGTCAGGAAAACTAGAGATGGATTGCCTTGTAATTCTGAGGTCTGCTCCTGTGAAATCAACTGATGATTTGCTAAAAAAAACCCCCAAGAAATCCTTTGGCTCTGACTTCCATGCAGTATGATCTTCAAGGCCTCTTCCAACCCAAACCATTCTATGATTTAGATTTAGCCCCTCACTGTATTTGGGTATGAAGCATACATCTTGATCGTGGCCACTTTCTAACCTAAAATTCTGTCCATATGCAGTTGCAAAACTGTCAGAAATGACAAAACCTCGAGATTGCTTTGTATAGGGCACTGGAAAGATTAACTGTATCACTAGCCCCACTCTTAATGGATCTGGTGAGTAATTGGAAGATGATTTCTCTTTAACTGCCTCTTACTTTGATTGGCAGATAATGTCATCATTTTGACTGGTAGTCCCCAGTCAATCATGCGTCATATTGTAATGCAGATTTCCCTTGATTCCCTGAAGGACACACTAGACTGAGAGTCCCTTGCCAGAGGCTTTACATATTACTGTACTTCTCAGTGATGGATAATTCACCATTTTTTGGGCTTTTCTTTGAGAAGTGGTTTCTAGGTTTTGTGGTTCTTCCCTAAACAGGTAGGAGTAAAGTGAAGACACAAAAAAAGCTTTTTTTAAAGTTTTTCAAAAACATTGACAATTGATTCTCAAATTAGAAGACCTTCAGTTTATTTTATGCAGCAATGAACCAACTGTTGAAGAAGATACAGCTCAAAATAATGAACATTTCAAGTAGAAGAAAATCTAAGATTCTCTGAAATTTTCTACTGAGAATATCATCATATGATATAAAGAAGTTCAGATGCTTTGCACTAGGAAGTTTGAATACTGAATGACATAGCTGACCTACTGACTTCTTCATTTTTCCTCCACTCAAAAATCCCGAGCTGCAATCACACACAAACATAACATCGTGTGTCTTTTGTTTCATGAAACTGCACAGTCCTGTAGTATGAAAACTACAACAAATACAAAAGGCAAGAAATAAAAATGCTTGGTTCTATTAACTAGATCAGTTTTGCCTATTTCAGATGTTTCATTAGTTCAGACTGACCTCCTGGCATTACCTAAGAGCAGGAATGTTGTCAAATAATATCAGCCGGTTACTAGACAATACATGGAAGCAGATTGCCTATAATTATAGGTGGTAATGGAATAAGTATCTCCTTGATCACATGTTGGATTATAACGGACATATTGAGAACAATGAGCTAGTTTATTTTCCTAAAGTCTGATCGCTTTTCTAATAGTACAATATAAATCATGGAACAATTACTTTTTTTAGTGTCTTCCCTCTAAAAAAAATATAAAATCCATGCCAGGCACATTTAAAGCACATCTGAGAAAACAAATTTTCAGTGACATGAAATCCTATCAAGAAAGCTATTTAATTGAAAATAAAACTAATAATGCTGGCCCTTGGCCTGGTTGTAACCTTGAGACTTCAATTTAGTTATATGTTAAAAGTAGCTCCTGAAAGATTCTTGTTTTCATTTTGACATCTAGTGGCATGAAGAATTGGAGTGGAAACGTATAAAAAAGGTAATTTTTTCCTTTTCCAGAGGACCATTCCATCTTCATCCTTAAGGTGCAATGCAACTTTGGATATTGGTTTTATATTGTCACATTTAACTGTCTGCTCTGCCTTTGGAAAGAAAAGAATACCTATAATATAAATTGGAGCGCTTTTGTTTGTCTTAAGGCTACATTAATTTCTCCAGAGAATGACTGCATCTAAGTGATGGTCAGATATTTTCGGGACACTTAGGGTTTTGGGTTTTTTCCTGTTACTACCTTAGACTCCTGTCCAACCTGCTAGATGATCTCTGAAGGTCCATTCCAACCCCTGTTGTTCTGTGATTCTGTGACTATGAAAATACTCTAACCAGTAAATAATTTAGACTTAGAAATTGATGAAATTTATTCTGCTGATTTAAGTCAAATTATATCAAGTCTTTAGTACAGAATTTTACATTTTTTTTAGTAATCTTTTATAGTCCTTAGTCTCGTGTTCTAGCTCTCTCTTCCTTTGAAAGCATTCCTAAGAGATCACTCGTCTTGCTTCTCCTCAGTTATGTGTAATTCCTCAGGAAGTGTACGAGCTGCCTCACAAGGTAACACTAGAAAAATAATCGAAATGGATATTAGTGGTTTTATTCACTGGACAGAACAGGTGCAAACATGGAACATACATCTGAGACCGTATGAATTAGCTAGTCTTACACTAAGAGAATCAGAAAATGTACCATGGGCCAACAGACACTTTGTTTTTACTAGTAATAAGTACTCAAGAATCTGAGACCATGTGGTTTAGCTAGTCTTTCACTGAGAGCATCACAATATGCACCATGGGCTAACTGATGCTGTTTTTCATGGTAGTACATACTGAAGTCATTGGTTTCTTTGTAAGGGGAGGCTTCAATAAGCTTTTTTAGCTCAAGAACACTGAGGACAGAAGTTTCTTGATATTGTGCTTCAGTTTGCTAACTAATAGGTCCTATTTGGTTAAAAATGTGCCATTAGAATGTCCCTCCTGCAAGTCTACAGAAATAATGAGGCATTTATGTGTGCATTAATTATAGATTGAAACTATATCTCAGATGGGAAAGTGTCTTTCTTCTCATAATATAGCCTGTGGACTATGAAGCTCATCTCAGAGTTACCGTAAAGTGGAAAAACACTTTACTTTCATATATGGACATTGTATTCCATCAGTAATTGGTGGAATTTTCCTGTTTATGGTGATATAACAGATAGCACATAGGTGTGAAGATTACTAGCTCATTGGTAAAGCAAAAAGACCACAGATGAAATATTGGAACAGATAGCTTAGCATATGTAAAAATGCAAGGTGGCTTTGTTGTTCTTTTAGCCTGCTACTTTCCTTACAGATATAGTGCAATTGCAGTAGTGTGGTAGTATAATAAGATTATTAAAGTTGTATAATCTAACCATTAGAAAAAAATTCTTAAATTATTTTCGTATTCCTGATCCTTTCCTTCATATATATGTTTAATATTTCATCAAAAAGAGTAACAAAAAGTTCGTACTACACATGAAAAAAGAGTAAGGAATGGAGTTAGCCCTTTTCAACTGTCTAGAGTAAAAACTGTGTGTTTCAAGCCCTTTTTGAAGTTGGATCTTTCAAAATCTGATCTTACGAGTGCTAGTCTCTGTTAATTGGGTAGGTACATAGATAGCTACCTATGCAGTGGCATGCAATGTATGAGAGAATTAGTGTGTGGTGAGTTGACCCTGGCTGGATGCCAAGTGCCTACCAAAGCTGCTCTATCACTCCCCCCCTTCAACTGGACAGGGGAGAGAAAACATAATGAAATCTTCTGTGATAAGGACAGCAAACCTGCTCCAGCGTGGGCTCCTCTCTCCATGGTGCCACAGGTCCTGCCAGGAGCCTTCTCCAGCGTGAGCTTCCTCCAGGGTCACTTTGTCCTTCGGGCATCCATGTGCTCCAGCTTGGGGTCCTCCACAGGCTGCAGGTGAATATCTGCTCCACTGTTAACCTCCATGGGCTGCAGGGGCCAGCCTGCCTCACCATGGTCTTCCTCACGGGCTGCAGAGGAATTTCTGCTCTGGTGCCTGCAGCGCCTCCTCCCCCTCCTTCTTCACTGACCTTGGTGTCTGCAGAGTTGTTGCTCTCAGACACTCTCAGTCCTCTCTCTGGCTGCAATTGCTGTTGTGCAGTAACTTTTCCCCCATCTTAAATATGTTTTCCTAGAGGTGCTACCACCATCCCTGCTGGACTTGGCCTTGGCCAGTGGTGGGTCCACCTTGGAGCTGGCTGGCATTGGCTCTGTCGGACATAGGGGGAGCTTCTGGCAGCTTCTCACAGAAGCCACCTCTGTAGCCCCCCGGTACCAAAACCCTGCCGCACAAACCCAATACATATAAGAAGAAGAAAATTGTGGATAAACCAATGAACCTTCTGGACTTTAAACATTGCAGCTGAAAATCCCTGGTTTTGCCTCTCATTGCCTACTTGTAATGTTTTATTTCTTTATCTGTAAGCTATTTGTGTGCAGAAAGAGATCATAAAACCATCATAATTCTACTTGTTTATTCTAATTATCAGATAAATAAATAAAAATTAAGTCAGATTGTTCTTAATCTAGCAGAATCTGTTTCCATTGTATTGTAATACAGTATAGTAGAGTGAAAGCCCAAACTGCGTTAGGGAACTACAAAGTGTGATCTTTAAAGTAAATCTTAGGCTCTAGGGGATCTGGTTTATAAAAACAGAACCTTACCTTTCGTATGTTCTACCTGACTACCTGATTTCTGAATTAGTGGATGTGTTTAGTTTTCATCAGAACACCTAGAAGATTTACACAAAGAATGATATGCCCTGTTCATTTTACAAATTAATACAATTCTAGACAACGTCTCACTTATTAGCATGGAGGTTTTATGAAGTGATGTAATACATCATTGTATTGTGTATTATGAAGTGATGTAATACATCATGAAGTGATGTAATACATCAATTACAGCATGTATGGCATGTTACAGCATGTACAGCATGTTTGTTTAGGACTGTCTTCAAACCCTTAATGTTGTTATTTTTCAAATTAAATAAGCAAAATAGCAGGTCATTTCTATGTAGAAGGTAATGGAACAGTATGGACTTATCTAAAGAGAGCCTGAAGATGCAGAGCTTCCTCTCCAGTGGATCTTAAAACTAGTCTAATTGTCCCCACACCAGGCTTTTCTGATACTGTCATAACCAATACAGACTACTTGGAAGAAAATATCCTCTACCCTTAAGCTAGGCTTCGTAAGCACAGAGAGGCTGAATGTTAAATTGGGGAAAAATTGGGTTGCACCTTTAAGAAATAGTGTTAATATTGTGTTAGACTCCAGATGCTCTTTATCATATAATCGTTATCATAAAAAGTCTTAATGTAAAAGATCCTAATAGAGTCCCACGGTGTCTCAGGAGCAACCTGGATTGGCCTTTGCATTTAAATTAGAGAATAATTAGATCCAGGAGGAGAAAAAAAATGGTGAAGTGCATTCTGCTTTTCTCTTCTACGGGAAACACACACACAGTCCCAAAACTATTAAGTAGGCATTGTGAGAACACGGAATACATTTAACACTGTGGAATGAAAACTATTTATTTTATCATCCATAATGGTATGAAAGTGCTGCATTGTCCTTCATCTGTTCACAAGCTTTCTTTACCAGTTGAGTCAGAGTTAATCTCAAAATAAATTGATATGAAAAAGGACAAAAAGCAGCAACAAAAGGTAGCCCTTCTATGCCAATGTCTTCAGGGAGCACCATAAAGTGGCATATGCAGATGAAGTTATGGAATCATAGCATGGTTTAGGTTGGGAGGGACCTTAAAGATCACCTAGTCCCAAACCCCCTGCCCTGGGCAGGGACGCCTCCCACCAGCCCAGGTTGCTCCAAGCCCCCTCCAACCTGGCCTTGAACACCTCCAGGGATGGGGCAACCTGGGCCATTGTCACCAACTTCACAGTAAAGAATTTCTTCCTGGTATCTGATCTAAATCTCCCCTCTTTCGGTTTAAAACCATTACCCCTTGGTCCTTGGAGAATCTGCTCAGCTTTTCAGAGAATCTGCTCAGCCTTTCCTGAGATACGGAATTAGGGGAGACAGACTTAAATATTTATGGAACCTTAAAGCATGAAAAAACTACTGCCTATATCACCATCTGTATCCTGTTTCAAGGAAGCAAAACGCAGAATCACAATACAGTGTGGCACATTTTGAGTGGTAAGAAGTACTAGAAGACTTTGTTTTGGATGAAGTTAGAACTAAAGGCTAATGCACAGGTTGTTACCACTATATTTTGTAAATCTGTTTCTATTTTGTTCTTTTAGAAGTGCTAATACTTTCAGATAATCACTGGCTTTCCTGAAGGTTGGGGAAGAGTGGGGTGTAGTCATCTGGAGCTGAAATATTTCCTATTACTTGCACGTAAGAGATTTATTTAGACATCCTCACTGTAGTGAGAAGATAGCTTGTGTATGTGCCCTTAAGAAAAGCAGTCCACAGAGAATATACCTATCTTTGTGTGACAGATAAATAGTTCCATCAGGATGAAGTGGAGGTTAACCTTGTATTACAATGTTTTTGTTATTCAAGCTATGGTTTAAGCTAAGCAAACTCCTGAAAACCTCTTGAGGATGGAAAAGTTTTTCTCCAGTTGCAATTTTCTGTTTTGGTGATCATCAGTTACATAAAGTGATGGCTGAGTATCTCCTGTTTTACACAGGGCTTATAGCATAAGCTCGTGAAACAGAACATGCAAGATGACACTATGAATATCTGTTCTGCTTGGTACCATGGAGTTTAGGAGGAAAATGAAACGGGTCCTCAGGCTGCCCAGTGGACAGTGCTGACACCTCTTGCATATTCTCCGTACTGCTGCGGCTGTGTTGTACATACTGAAGTTGAGCCTTGTCCCTCTATTTAATCTTATTACATTTTACAGTGGTTTACATTAACAGGGAGTATTGTAACAAGTGACTATGCCTCCCGAGTTTAGGAACACTTTATTGGGGTTGACAGAAGCTTTCATTTTAAACACATTTCTATAAAGTGGAAAGTCTGGAACACCATATTTGGCAGTTCCCTCTCATGCTACCATTTTGTTCCAAATGAAATATGACAACACAATAGTTGCAGTAATTACACTAATTGACTTCAGAGAGTTCAAGATGATCATGTAATTAGCTGCTTTATGGGAGAGAGATCACCACCATCTCCCTATTTCCATGCTTCTGTGGTCTTCAAAGGTATTTTACACAGGACTGTAAACCGAAGCACTTCTACCTGAATTCTGAATACAGTTCACAAGGCTGAGTTGTGACTTTAAGAATAAAATCAAGCTGCCATAAGAAAAAAAATGCATCGCCTTTTTTCCTAACTAGGAAAAGTTGTCATGTTGGTGCTCTTGCAGAGCCAGCACACGATGAGAGAGGTTGTAATTGGCAGAGAGATAATTCATTTAAAAATGTCTCTTTTACTAAGAAATTGCAGCTAATTTCAAGAGAATAAATTAGATGCCATAAAGGATCTTTACTGATGTCTTTTCAAACTTTCAGTGGGAGAAGGAGAGGGCAAATAGTCTATTGAGAATTTTTATATAAGCTGTGAACGAAACACATAAAGCTCTAATTGTTAGGAAGCCACTGTGCTCTAAACGGTTCACATATAATAGGATCATTTCTATGCAGTTTCAATACAACGTTCTTCCATTTTCTGGAAAACAGACTTGTGGCATGGCAGACGTTTGTGTTTCTTTACCTACAAAATAATCTTGCAAAGAAAGATTATAACAGAAACCAACTCCTATCAGATTTACCCAATTGATTATTAGTTGTAAAAGGAAAATAGATAGCTCTGATACATGCAATAGTAGTAAATATTTAATTTTGGAAAAAGCCGAATAGAGAAATTCTGTCAAAATAAGATTATTACAGATGTACGCAGCTTTGGAAGCTTAAGACAGAATTAAATTTTCCTTTTAACCTTTTGTGTACTATTTCAAAACAGTAGATATCAAAGCTGGAAAACTTCAAAACATACAATTAATCACTGAAAGGGCAATATAGACACCTGAAACAGAGTATGGATACAGTCAGGTCTTTTAGTCAAAACTACTATGTAGGAAAGACCATCTGTGCTATAAATTCTAATTAAAATCCCACGGTTGTTTATACACAGTTTTCTACTTCATTAGGGTCTGCAGTAAACTTACAGATTATTATCTTAATCCTCAGAGAAGTTCAAAACTTAACTGCAGTGAAGCTGAGCAATTTTATCCAACAGTGAAGTTAGCCCTGCTTTGAGGAGGAGATTGGACCATAATGACTTCTTGAGGGTCCCCTCCAGTCTGAGTTATATTATGATTCTGTGGTTAACTTCAGTATCCTCTTAATTTAAGATGATATCATCTGAATTCAGACTTGAGGGTAATAGGCATTAATCACTTTTGTGATCCATGGTAACTAACCGGGTGATCCTGAGGCAGCCCGCCTGCTAAGTAAAATATGTTACCATAACCAGTAGAAGCTCTAGCTTGTAAGTATCCATGATGGGATTGCTCCATGTTTGGAGAGACATAACTTGCACTAGGTGACACTTGAAGTGCTGCCTTATTCTTTGATGTGGCCATGGGGAAAAAATTAAGTGTAGAAAGCAAAGATGGAAATTTTCTTGCTTCTGGGTCGAAAGCAGTAGGTGGGTGATGGTGGCCATGGCTCTTTCAGTGCCTAGGGTAGCTCACTGCTAAAGGTTGCTACTTGGTGTGCATGCACACATTGAGACTGTCTTGTTCTTTCCACCAGCAAGAAAGTCATCTTACAGTGTGCATTAGTTAGTACAGATCATAAGAACCCAGATTCTGATGGATCTACCTCACCATCTGTGAACCAGTTTTGCTTTCAGATCATGCAGTATGAATTAGCACTTGAGTTTCATAGGGTTTAAAGGGTTTGAAGTTGTAGCAAAGTCAAATTTTCTGTATGAAATATGTAGCAGAGCAGATAGCTAAGCAAGAACATCCACGGCTTTTAAAAAGCTGCACCTCTAGAGTTAGAAAATTAAAAGTGAAATCCGTTTCAAAGTGATAAATGCACTGAAGCCTGTGTTAAATAACCTCTCAGGGGACTCCCCCCCGCCCCAAAAAAAAAGTCTCTTAGGGGAGGAAGGTTGATCTTCTCCTGCGTGGTATTTGATGTTGCAGTTGCCTTCCCTAGTGCTTTAAGTTTAAAGTTTCAATGATGCCTTGATCTGCTGATTAGGATTTTGATGATGTGTTAGCTGTGAACAACTACAAGTGAGCATTTTTCACATGGAGTTTCAAATGGAGAGCTGTGCAGTACAAGAATAGAAAAACAACAATCTTTGGTTGAATTAAGTCTTTCAGTAAATTGACGTAGCTATTGCCCAAATGATCCTTTCTTATAAGTGTTGTAAATAATCTGCAATACAATCATATCGTTATTTCTCAACTATCTGGGTGTTAGTGACTTTGTTTTCCTCCTCACTTCTCCTGTGGGTGCAAAGCTTAAAGTTTATTTTTTCCTTAGCTGTTTTCCTGACTTCATTCTTTCTGTGTGCAAAGGAATTGTTTATCAGACTAGGCTTATCGCTATTGAGAAAGCATGTGGCTGTTGTGTCATGACCAACCATTCCCATGTCAAAATCACTGTTTTTATTTTATTATAAATCATAGTACCACATAAAAGCAAATTATTGTTTCTTTAACTTCTCTTGCAAACGTTATTTTTCCCCACAGTAGCTCTGTTTAAAAAAAAAAAAGGCTATTAAAAAAAAAAAAAGAAAAAAATACTTGGCTTGAAAATACTGGATAATAAATTCCCTTTAAAAATTGCAATTAAAAAATAAAACCCTTGGCAATCTAGAGCTTCAAGCTGATACTGACCAAGTTCCTGGCAGCATGTCTCAGTGATTTCTGGCTTTGCACGTATGAAACTCGTGGAGAAAGCTGCAACTACTGGCAGGATTTTCTGTAGAATGAAGGCCAGGATCAACATGCTTCTAACAAACTACGCCTGAGTTGCAGAAATACTTGAGTGACTAACGTGTTTGTAGGTAACATTGCTCTGGTGCAAAAGCAGTTGCGACATCTGTAATGAAGTAGTTGTATCAGAAGCAAGTGTGTATTGATTGCCTAGATAGGATTACGAAGCACCAAAACCAACTCCATTTAATGGATCCATTTAATCCATTTACTGGATACTCTAGTGAGATCCCAAACTATGAAGCACTGTGAGGTGCTGCTCCTGATAAAAGCTCTATGGTAGGGAAAGTTCCATATGTGAAAGATTTTTAAATTTAAAAATTGGCTTAGTTCTGCATTGGAGTGAAACATAAAATCCCCAATGTTGTATTAAAAAACAAACAAACAAACAAACCAAGAAAAAAACCCAAACCCAACTCAACAAAAATAAAATAACAGAAAACCACAATTCTATCCCTGGCAATCCTCTTCACCTCTCCCAAGGATCATTTAATAGATTTTTATTTAATTTAAACATTTTAATTCTGACTTTTAAGGTTTACTGTGCGTTACCCTCACTACAAAGTCTTTTCAAAATTAATAGTAGAAGTACTTCCTTCTATCAGGTCAAAGCAACCTGCTTTGAACTTTTTCAAAATGTCTGCATCTTTTCTCTAAGATATTTCAGAGAAATTCAATTAATGCTTTGATTTTGAAGGAACTTGGCATTCTGTTATAATATGGTTTGAGCAAAGGTTGTCTAGTCAGCTTGTCTGGAGACATTTTGAAGAGGCAATTTAAGGCAGCTGTTGGCTGGAGGTGGTTTCCAGGTAAATGTCACTAGGGCCAGGATTTTGCCTCTAAGTGCCCAAAACCTGTTCTCTTTCTCTGCTCTGCATGCTAATTTAGGATGGTACACTGTACACAGTGGGATGACTAACAAAGCAAAGTGTCTGTTGCCCCTTGTATCTAACATTAGTTTAGATTATAAATGATTTTTCCATGGGAGTTGAGTGCTGACCTGCTTTCATGCATGTGGAAAGGTTGTTTTTCATGTGTGGTGTAGAGCCATGGGAAGTTAAACCCAGGTGAGCTTTCACATCTCCACTTGCTTTGTTTACTTTTCATCTAAGCTTGCTACCACTTACTGGGGAGACCCTTACCTCCTTGATAGCCCCATTGACATCAATGAAACTAATTATAGTAATGCAAATACTGTTCAGAATGACTTATTCTTCCTCAAACCTGTGCCTTCAAACACCCTGTGATTTTATTAAATGTAATTCTGGTGTAGAAGGAGTCTTGAGTAGTCTTGTTACTCCAAGTCCAAACAAACCATACCAAAAATTAAATCATATTTATATATATTAACCCCCTTAAAATATTTGTCGGGGTTGTCAATTGCTTAAAAGCTTCACAACATGTATTTGTTTTTCATGTACTTTTACTTTTCTTCCTGTTTTGCTGTGAAGCTCATCTGCTTGAGTTTCCCCGTTATTCTGGTGTTATTTCTCAGGATGAACAGGGGAGCCTAATCAACTTGAACTAAACCACTCATTATTTTACATACCCCTATGGTGTTCCTGTCTGAGGAAATACAAGTGGTTCTCACATTGGAGAGAAAATATTTTCAGCCATCTGAAAGCTGAATGCAGCACTGTGTGGGAAGGGCATTTTTCATTTGTAATAGTGTGCACAGGCTCCATGTGTCCGAATTAAAGCCAGCTTTCAAGGAGGTAGTTTAGCAGGGCTCGCAGCTGGCAGTACAAAACCAGAGCTGCTGTATCAGGAGGCAGTCTGTGCAAGTCTAAAAGGGATTAGCTTGAGTGACTTCCATTTTCTGTTTTCTGAATGGATGAACATGGTAAAGTAGCTATTTCCCATGGTTACATATTATATGCAATTATGCCACTTGTGTGAATTACTAGGTTTTTCCTCTAGGAAAGCCTACATAGCTTGCTGGGGTTTTTTGTTGGTTTGTGGTTTGGTTGGTTTTTTTGTTTGGTTGGTTTTTTTACACCTCATAATGATGTGTGACAGGAGCTTGTCTGCCTTTGAAGAGATTACAGGTTCCCAAGCTTCAAATTCCTTCCGCCCAGGAAAATGTTCATGTGTGCAGAAATGGGCCGGCAAACTTTTTGGTCATATTCTGCAACAGTCTTAGGTCAGCCATGATGTAGTGACAAGTTCAGTATGTTGAAAAACTTAGTTCTTTGTCTTTGTCTAAAGTCATCTCCAAAATCGGGTATCTAGTAATCAGACACAGTGACATTTCTTTCCACAGACAGCACACGCTGTTGTTCTTTTTTGACGTAGAAGGAAAGAACGATTGGAAAGTTGTCTTGCTCAGGTACCCCAGTTTGAGACAGTGATCAGCTGTCTAGCTTGGAAGATCTCACTTTGTCTCATCTCTGGATCTTGGTCTCAGCTATTTCTTTAGGCCTTCTCCTAGAAATGCAAAAGGAACAAACCAGGCAAGTAAATAGCTCAAAAAATGTGGCATGTCTAAAGCATTTGTGGCTGTATCTACAGGGATTTAATTGTTCCTTCCACAAAGTCTAAAAGAGGATTTAACCAATCCATTGACATCAGCAGCCTTAGCCCTTGCAGCATAACAAATGTATGGAACTACATCAAAGACACAGCACTTCCCTTTGATTTTGGTTTAGCTATTTCCATTTGAAACAAATGTTCAACACATAACACATTGCTGATTGCTGAAACATGTTGATCTATAATGCAAGTTGTGGATGAGTAACAGCAATAGGAAAGAATAGTTTTTGTCTGATTTGTTTCATTATTCACGTGTGAACAACATGAACTCCAATTGCCTTTGGAACAATATTATTAGAAAAAACCCTATCTCAGCAAGAAATACGTAATGGGATTTTGCTGTGGGTTTTGTTTCATCATTAGCTGAAATGCTCCTGCCTCTTAGTTTCATAGATACTCCACTGCTGGCCTTGATATTTGCTGTATGAATTGTGGCTCAGGTGGCAATGCATTTCCACAAGGAGACAAGGTGATAACTCTTCTGACTGGTTATCGTTTTTTCAAGAATAAATCTGGAGGGATGGATGCTAAAAAATATCATTGGATCAATGGCAATACAGGCAGAAGTGGTAGCCACTGTAGACAAGGGCATTTTTTTGTTTTCCTTTATTTTCGCAAAATGGTCTCTCATATTCGTTGTAGACGTGCAGGTTAAGTGAAATGCAAAAGTGAAAAAAGAAAAAAAAATGCAGCAATCTAGGGAAGTTGAATTTTGAATTATAGTGTCTCATAAAAGCTGCAATAAAGACTGGGGCTCTGGTATAAAAACACCGGAAAGAACTGTCTCTCTCCTGAAGAGATTTTCACATTGGGTCCCAATCCTGCAAAGAATTACACTACTCCTTAACTTAATACATAATTTATTGAAGTCATCAGAACTCCAGGACTCTGAATTGCCATCTTTATTGCCAGAATACTACATCTGTGGAGATGAATGTCCTGTTGAAGTTGATGTGAGTTTATAGTGTAAAGAGTTAATGCTCACAGATCTTGTGTGCCCAATCAAGGCTACGAACAGCAGTGTATGGACAAAGGGGCTAGAATCACACATGAAACAGCAAAATAACTTACATGATCTCAAGTTAATTCCTTTTTGTCTGTCAGTAGTATCAATATTTGCCTTTTCAAGCTTTTCATGCTTGAATTGCCCCATTGTGGTGTTTTATTCTGGCACCTCATTTTCTTTATCGTTAGTCCTCTTAACTAGACAAAAACTCTGGGTTTTTGCAGGCTGCTTGGTTTGGGGGAAAAATTGGTAATGGAGTCAACACTCTAGATTGCAGTACTTTACTTACAAAGCAAAAATGAAAAACTGCTCCCCTAAGATTTTATCATGCAATGCTTCACCCAAAAGTCTTTTTTATTTGCTTGGTTTTCCGTAAGAAAGCAGTTAAATGATTTCGTCTCGATTTCTCCCTCTTTCCTTGCAATTTGTTTGATGCTGCTTTTGCATATCTTTGTCTTCTGTTATATTTAAAACAATAACCAGAAGATCTCTACCTCACTTTGATTTAACTCCTAACATTGCTTTTATTTCGGATGATAACAGGTTCCTCTGTTTAGCTTGAGGCTCATATTTTTCATTAAGTTTTACTTAAACAATACTATGTTCACTGGCATTGAGATTTGATCGAGCCTGTGTCTGTAGGCTGTATCATTATGGTGTTTCTCTTTGCAAAGGTGAATTCCGCGTATACAGGTATATGTCACATGATACGAAAATTGTTAAATCTCTTAAATTCCTTCATTGATATGTCTTGTCAATGCAGGCCCCATGTTTCATGCCTGATTAGGATTCATTGCCTTCTGTACTTTATTTTGGTGTCAAGGCCAGGATACAGTAGAGGTTACTGTGAGTGGCCACTGGCAGGATCTGTGAGACCGCAATTGTTCAGATAGGAAGAATATTGGGCTTTGCTTGCTCTTTTATTTTCATGCTGTAGACCCTGTGGTGCCATCAAAGTGCATAGCACAGTTGCAAGCAGAATGCCAGCACATGAAGGCAAAACTGAAATAATTGAGTGAAGCTGAGAACAGGAAATATATTTGATCTAAAAGTCAGTTGCTTCGGATGTGTTGATATTGGAGCCTTTTAATACAAATATCTGGGGAGACGGTGGAAGGAGAGTTACAGGAGAGGGGGAAGTCATCAAGTGAAGCCTGTAGGAGTTGCACCTGCTCTTGCCGTTAATCAGGCTTTGAAGACTGCAGGAGAGGAGCTCCAGCCTCATGGCGCTGGCTTGGAATTTGGCAATGTAAGCAGATGTTATCCTGTATCTAACAAAGAGAGGATTATGAATCTGACAAGACTGGGCATATGGGATAAAGTAATCTTATAAAAGACTGTTATCTGCTCTCCTAACAGGGAAGCAATGGTTGCATTTTTTATCTTTTTTCTTTTTTTTTAATCATTTTAAGCAGCTGTTGATTTTTTAAAATGAGACTTAATGTACACTGCCATCTCTGTAACAACTCTAAAAAGTCTAAAGTCAAAACTCAAGGTAAATGAATCTTCTTCAAGGAGCACTTGAACTATTAGCGTGTTGCAGAACGTGATTTCTCTTTTTGCCTGTGGATTTGCATTTTTCCCCCCCCCCTTTTTTTTTTTTGGATGCTAGGAGAGATCACGTAAAAATAACATGCAGAACAGTGCTCTGAAGTGTTACCATCGACAGGCTTAACTGATCTGTGGGAGTGTTGCACTCTTAGAAAACAAGTCTGATCTCATACCTGGAGATCTGATTCTTTCCGTGCAGGAAAGGATAGAATAGTATGAACACGAACAGAGAAGTTGTCAAGGAATAGACTGGTACTTCAGGGCAATGAACTTGTGAGATTTCAGGCTATTAACAGGCGCCTATTTTTTATCTTGTGAGGAACAGGGATAAACTTCGTATTATAAAATTCAATATAGGAACAACAAAGCATACTAAATTACTTGTCTTAGATTTAGTTGCTTTTAAAGTTTGTCCGTTTCTTCTTAGGTCCCTTTGCATAAAACCCAGCTCCGTTATTAGCCTAGTTGACTTCTGCTAATACCGTTTTCATGGTAATGCTATTTCCTAGGTAAAGGCTCTCAGAAACAAGCTCCACAGAATTGTTAGTAGCTTCTTACATAGTAGGTGAGGAAGGAGTACACTTGTTACATATCTGGCTGTTTTGGTTATGATTAACAGATCTGTGTACTAAAACCCATGTCTTTTGAGTCTCTGTTTAATAGAACAATGGTTAATCTTGCAGTAACTTGAATTTTTTGAGATTCTACCGAAGCTGTTCTGGATTAAAAGAGATTCGTTCACTCTTAAAACTTTTTGGCCATGGCAAACCAGTGGACCAAACTGAACGCATAAAGCTTATTTTAGCAGTAGCTCGCATCCTAGGAGATGAATTTGTCTCTCAAGAAACCCTCTAATGCAAATCAAAACAGAGGGGCTACATTGCCAGGACCCTGAGGGCACCAACAGACATCAATGGCTCTGAGCAGCATCACCCTCGTATCCCTCATCCATTGACCACCAGCCCCGGTGAAGCTCAGGCCCTGGTTGGAGCTACGCTGTGCGGTACCCATCTCCAGCCCCATTTGGAGAGTACAGGGGGCCTTTTGCTTGACATGGGGTTTCCTGCAGGAGCTTTCCTGTTCCCACCAGCCTGTGTCTTCTCTCTCTTTGAGCAGGCTGATGATATTTCTGTATTGTCTGATTCCTGGTCTCAAGCTCATCGCGTAGAAGCCAGCTGCTTGTCACTGGTGAGGCTATACCCAGTCCCTGCAAAGAGACAGCTTGTGGTTTTGCCACGTTTGTGAAGTGAGGTTGGCAGTGGCAGTACAGATTTTACATTTCAGCTACGACAGCTGCTTCTACTGAGAACATCTTTTGAGGTTAGCTTTGGTCTTATGTCAGTGCCATTAATAAAAGAGACAAAACGTTTAGCTTAGGAGATTGGCTTAGTTATAGGTAGATAAGCCCTTCAAATACTACCTTGCTTTGGAACAGACCTGCTTATTCAGTTATCACTTTTTACCCCTATATAACAGGAGGACTTTCTTTAAGTATGTGGTGACAAGTAGATTTATAAGGGTCCAACCCATGTATGAATCGTACAGCTGTTAAGTGTAGTCTATGATAATTTGAGGAGGAGACTAACCCTTCTAATTTGCATAACTTGTTTCTTTTATTACACAAATAAAAGATTTGCATTGGTAGGGATAACTGTCTGTGTGATCTTCTATAGCTTTCCATCTCTAGCTTTTTTTTGGGAGGGGATAAATACAGAAGTGAGAACAGAACAGGAAAAATAGAAAAGGGGAAAGATAAAGAGAGAAAAAAATACGCATATGCGTTCTAATACAAGTGATAAAGGTGGAAGGGTTGTCATTGCTGTATAGTTCAGGAATTCTTATTTTCATTGGACGGAAAGAGAAGAAAGCTATCACTCCTCTTAACTGCTGCCATCCAAACAAGCATCCCACCTCATGCTCTGGACTGTGCCTTAGGGCATGCTGTGCCCTAAACAATACACATAATTAAATAACAGAGGAGGAGAACAGGTAGTCAACATCTAAGGAAACTACACTGAATCCATGGAGGGTCTGGAAAAATGCCGAGGTCCGTATTGCTACTCAGGTATTTCTATACTGATTCTTCTTTGGTAGAGGATGAGCTTAAAGACATACCTGAAGAGCAGCTGCTGTTTGTCATTTTTATCAGGAATACAGTGTTTGTTGAGAGGTCTGAGCACAGCAAAGACTGCAAGCATAAGAATGGTTCCTGCTTTTGCTGATACAATTTTTGATTCACTGATTTGTACACATAATGTGGGAGAACGTGTTTGTGCTTGGAGAAATGATGGATAGTCCCCTGACTCAGCAAAGAAAACTTCACTTTAATCATGATGTTGTAAGACCATAACAAGCATAGTCTTGTACCACCCTCTAGACTTAGAACAGCCATATTTGCTACCTCCGCTGTATGCCTTGTAGTTCCTCAGTAGGTTATCAGTGCTTACAAACCCTGATACTGATGCAGTTAAACCTGTTAAACTTCCTGCTAAGATAACTGGTTTTGGGGTAGGAAATAACTTTATTATACCAGTACAGATCTTTGCAGACATCAGTAATATAGCTAAATTGGCCAACGTACTATAACCACTTTACTGCTATGATAATTGGGTATCCAAGTGCTATTAAAGTGATCTTATGGTTGATGTTGCTGTAGGTAGCTCAGCAGTTAGATTCCAGACAGCTGAAATTATTGATTCTGTAGATAAAATAAGTAGCAATGGTGTAATGTGTGTAATGAGGTCTTCAAAATTGTTTGAACTGTTACACCAGAAGGAGAGGCTCAGTAACACGATCTGTCTGTTGTTGAGTTGGGAGGGGAAACATGGTCTGAGATTAACGCAGTGGTTGGGAAAATGTATATCTTTTGTCCTAGACTTTTGGACACCACATCTGCTTGGTATGACCCTGAGAAACCCAATTTTCTGTTGCATATACTTGATGTTCCTTAAGCTTGCCCCTGTTGTAGATTCTTCCAGAGACAGGCACTATCCTGTCTTGTGTAAAGTGCGCAGAGAAATGAATTCAATCATAAGCTATACATTATTTTGCATAGAACTGTGCAAATTTTCCTTTTGAAAGGAAAACTCAAAACCTTACACTTGAAAGGCACTACTGGTTCTTGATTCTTCTGTTTCCCCTAAATAACTGGGTTTTGTTGCTGTTAGTAAAATGCTTGGAAAGAATCATTATAAGAACACACAAAGTTTCATAACATAGGCAAAATATTCAACTGGAAACATCTCCCAGCTCAGCCTCTGCAGAATAATACTGGCAGTGAATGGCACCGGCTGGCTGGCCCGGTTCTGCTAGCTGATGTGAAAGAAGTTTCATGGGGAGTTCCATTGCCCTTTACTCTGTGCGCGCTTGGCTCCCTTGTAGCTGTTGGGTAACCTGGCACTTCTATAAATTGAGACCAAGCCGCGTGTACTGAAAAGGGTTATAGGTATTATTTGCTGACAGGGGAGTGGTCAGATTCATTACGCTAACTTTATGGCACGCTGAGGCAGGATTTTTTATATATTTAAGGTAGCTTAAGTTCATCTATTTATTGATCTTAAATTTTCAATCGGATCCTAAGAAAAAGGTTAATTTTTTGGTTAATTTCCATAAAGCATAATGCCTGACTAAACGTCAAGGCCTTGAATCCCCCCAGTCTTTGTTTTATGTTAGATAAGCTTCCTGTAGGTATCAAGTAAGGCTTGGCACTAGATTTGAATGGAGACGTCAATCCCTATTTTTATTCTAAAGGAGTGCAGTGACATAGAGCCTCGTTTTATATCCTTCCTTTTCTTTTCGGAAGCTCATGCAATGCTTTTTTCTATACTTCTAGTAGATGTTTATTAAGTCTAATATGAGAATCTAGTTACATGTAATTCTTAATATGCTAATAAGGGCAAAACTCTCTCTTCTTATTAAGTGATGTGATGACCTTGAATCAGTGTTATTATTTATGTGCAGATACATTTGCCAATTTTATCCACAACTGCTTCTCCCCAACTTCCCCTTCAGTGTCAAGCATTTGGCACCTCCACTACAAAGAACAGTGCACCTGTTTTAGCCATGCATTGCGGTCATGAAGGAAACACAAATCCAATGTTGTTTGATACCAACTGTTTCCAGATGTCCTTATTAGTCCAATATTATTTGATTTAGCAAATGTAGCCCTGCTACTTTATTTAATACCACTGAATCTGGTTTTTAAATCCCAGAGGGTTCCAGAAATACCCTGTTGTTATTCCCTCTGCACATTTTCCAATCATACCTAAAATTGTTTTTGCATGTAGAATTGACAAGATTAGGTTACAATTAGCTGTCTTGCTGGAGTTTGATTGCATCTGTATGAGAGGAAAAAAATCTTTCTGCTTATGAATGAGTTTGCCAGTTGTGCTTCTGTGCTTGGCATGCAACAGTTCTTAGTGGCTTAGAGTAGGATTTTAATGATACAACCAACTTTGATATGCTTAGACTTAATATAGCAATGCAGTGCACACAGAAGTATTAGTGCTAAAGGAAGGGAATTTCTGTAATATTTTCTACCTTATTCTCGGCATTAGATTTCATGGACCAGGTAGAGAGGAAATGTATTTTCCCTTTCCCTCCACCCCCCACCAAACAATCTCATTAAATGGTTTTTAATCCTAATATTTTTTTATTCGGTACATAATTTTGATTTATTTTCAACCTATGAGCTTCTTGAAAACAGTTTTATTTAACCCTGCCATTTTTAGACTCCACTGTTCAGGGATTTTTCTCCAGTTCTACTAAGAATTTAGAAGAGATCCACTCTGAGGGAGGATTATCTGCTATCTGCCTAATGCAGATTTTGCTGCTTCTCCTAAAGTATTTAGTGCTGAGGGCTGTAAGAGTCATCTTAGTGAAATAGGTGGGCCTCAAGTCCAGTCCGGAAGAAGTGTCTATATTCTTATTTGTTGCTGTCTGTTAGACAGCATTATCTTCTTGAATTTACTAAACAGGAAAACAGTAAGTGACAGATGCAGGAATAGATCTGGTGTATGCCACTGCAGCTTCATCCAGTTGTGGAATCAAATTGAAAACTACCTAGCTCTCCGTTGTGCAAAATAAACTGTGCAAGGGTGAATTGGAAGCCTACAGGCAAAGAAGATCTATCCTAAACATTAATATGAATGCAAATCCTTTTGTGTGAAGGCTTGGGATAGGGACAGAAACATGCAAGAGCCAAGCAATTGCTCTTAGCTTTAATGAATGTTCCTCAGCTTTGAGCTTTAAATGTTCTGTTCACCCCTCTGCATTCCTTGGCACTCTGGCTGCACTGGAGAAGTGCAGTGTTAAGGACAGTGCTAAGGATACTTTTTCTCTATGCTTGGACCAACTCAAAGTAACGATGTTCATTTCTGAAAGAGAAAACTACCAGTGTTTTACAAAATGTGTGTACCTGAAACTTTGGTGGCCTGTTGTCATATTTATGTTAAATGCAATTGTATCATCTTTGTTCCCAAAATACAGAATTGCAATTCACTGTCAGTGGGTCAGGTATTAATATTCTCTGTGGTGTAAGAAGGCTGTCTAGTAAGCTTTAGACTTAGAGAAAGGATTGCATCTTTCCTTTCTGTATTCCTAAACGCAGCTCTTTTCAGAGATACTGTGAATGGGACAGGGTGGTTGAAATTGGGCTAATAATGGAAATCTGTGGTTTACATAAGATCTTGTCTTTTTCTGTTTATTGTGCCTTGATGCTTTGCATTTCTGGGCTTCCCAGCTTTTTCTCTAGATTCCAAGATGTGCTTCTATTCATGTCTTAAACTTATTAGTTTTGAAGACTCAATAACTTCTTCTATGAACAGTAAAATCTGGCATTGTTAGAAAAGTGTTTGGTGTCCATAAATATCTTTTTCTATCCTGTGTCACCAATGGAAGGGGGTAGATGAATTTTGAACCTAGAAGGAAATGATCTTTGGTAGTACAGCTCTTCATTGCATCAAGATTCTATGATGCTAAGAAGATTTACTTTTTCTTACCAGCTTATTCCATTTTTTTTTCCCCTTCTCTGGGAGTCAATGAAGACAGCTTGGGCTGAGTAGAGAAGGTGTCAAGAAGAAAAAGCAGAACAATGATGGATATTTCTTTCTCTGAAAAAAAAGGCCCCACAGCTGATAGGACTATGCGAATGCAGCTGCTAAAGTGCTTTTGCTTCTCTAATCTTTCTGATATCCAGAATTGCTGAATCCAAGAAAGATATACCAGTCAACAGATCTGTTCCATATGGTGTGTAAGTAGATAAGATTTAATTCAGCTAATGGAGGAATAAAAAAGGACAGTAGTTTCAGTAGACATTGCCAGCACTGCTTGCCTTTTTTTTTTTTTTTTTTTTTTTTTTGCGAGTGCTATTACTGTAAGAGGTAGAGCTGATAGATTTACTTTCTTTGCTGTTGCAGCTTAGGAAAGTTCAAGAAGTCAGCTGTCAGATTCTGGGATTCTAGGGCCTGTGCAGGTTAAGGAATTTCAATTTCAAAGTACAAGAGATTGAAGTCTTGAAACAAAAGATCATCAAATTCCTGACTGTTGCTGGGGCTGTGAAGTGGGTAGGAAAGAGTGCCTCTTTTTAAGGGGCAGTGAGTGTGACAGTGAATCTTGCACTCAATTAATTCTGGGGGGCCGTATAAGGGTGATATGAGGGAACTCAGATGTGAATGAACAGATCATTTGAAGCCACTGAAAAAAACCACCACGTGAATGCCCATGAAATTGCTTCCAAAGTAACAGGAGAAATTCTATGAGAACCACTGAATCTCATTTCCAAAGCACCTCAGAAAGCAGACTTGTCGTAGTAAGTCTTGTTATGGAAGAATGTGTAGCGTACTTCAGACCTCAGCTCCAAGGTGGCATGTGAAATTTTAGCTGTTAACTCTAAAGTATATTCAGCTTAACACGTAGATGTGCATTACACCATACAAATGGCACACATGTATGTTATGATTAAAATACAGAAAAGTTATATGAGGCACACTTTGTTAAGTGTGCTTTTCGGCAGAAAAACTATTTCTCACAAAAATTGCAAAACTTCCTATACAGTGACCTTTAAATCTTCTTGTTTTGCTGCTTTCCAAGACAAGCTTTTTCAGCCTGTAGATTTACTTTGCAGATTTGTTTGTAGATTTAGTAGATTTATCCTGTTCCCAGATGTATTACGTTGCATTTGGCTGTATTAAAATGCATTTTTTAGGTTGCAAGTGATTCAGATCTCTCTGTAATGGTAACCTGCCTTTGCTATTTACTACTCCACAAAGTTTTGTAGCAACAAGAAACTACCAACAAAAAATTCGTAACATGGTCTTACTGCTGACAAAAATCTGCAATGATGTGGGGACCAAGCTCTTTCTTTGACCTAAGACTGGAAAAGCACCAGCTCTCTAGTTTCTGTACACCTACATATTCAAATCAGTGAGTCAACCATTTTGTTGATATGTCTTGTTTACATCATACAGTGCAAGTTCTTAATCAAAAGTTAAGTTAAAAAGACAGGGTATATGGCATCAACATAACTGCCTCTATAACTGACCCTACATTGCTTAAATAAGCAGAGTAATAAAATAACAGATTTGCGACAGCACCTACATCCTATGAAAGCAATGCTGAGTTACTGCTTTTCATTGCTGATAGTGTCCCAGATGTGACATTTAAATCCTTTCTCTACTGCTAGCCAGAGAGAAAATGGTGTCTAGTTCTCCAGGTAATATTTAAAAATAATAATAATATTAATAAGAATAAAAAAATGGAAATACCTTGACAATCCTTGAGTCTTTTAGAATTTCCTCAGCCTGTTGACATTTTAGCAAAAAAACCCAAAAGAAGCCAAAAACTGAACGTTACTAGTTCGGAACTGTATGTAGCTACTCGTTTAAGTTATTGGTGTATATTGCCTAGGATTGTTGATACAGAAAAAAGTTTGATTTTAGCAAGTGGTCCCCACTAATTTTCTTTGGACCGAAGGTAAGCTGTAAGTTCTACATATGGCCATAAAAGACTCCTGTTTTTTCTAGCAACGTGATAGCCATGCCAAAAAAAAACCCATAACCCCCCCAGATTTCTTTCATCCAAACTTGTGCTTGTTAAGAATTAATTTTTTTTTCTCAGATGCTGGCCTTGAGCTAGTTGCTGTTAGCAGGTGTGGAACGAGGTGAAAATGGCATTTCCTCAAAGCTGGCAGCAGGGTGGCTTTCTGCAGGGCAGAGATGAGGAGACAGGGCTAGCAGGGCTCCTGCAGCAGGCAAGGTGACTTTTGAACAGAGCAGAAGATAAACCTGTACTTTGCGCTTGTAGGTGGAAATAAAGAGATTTCCGTGGGCGTGGGAAAGGACCTTGCTCAAGAGGCTACTGGAAGTTGCCACATTGAGAGCAAGATTTAAGAAAAGGACTGGCCCTACAGGGATACCAGGGGCACTTGATGGCTTTGCTTGCATTTTTTTTTTAATCTATTTCCCCTGGAAAATCTGAGCGCTCTCTATTTTAAGTTATTACTGACTTATTCTAAGTCAGTAGTTTGTGGTCTTGCAAAACCTGCCCTGAGATATTATAAGCTAGTGGTGTTTCTTGGTGTGCTTGCTTTAAAAAAAAAAAAAAAAAAAAGACCGCTTCATCTCCAGACTCAAAGTGATTTAGGATCCTATTGCATTGTGTGACGTGTTTATAAGGTAATATGCGAACCCATATGTCTGCAAGATACACTTAGAATTAATGACACCTTGCACTGAATGATGACTTGGGAAGAATTTATTGCATTTTCTTCTACAGGTTGAGTGTTTTGGAATGGCAAGATGTACTAATCAATAGGAGTTGCTTTTAGCTTGTGGGAGGCGAGTCAGATCCAAGATTCTAAGGACAGAAATTACAAGAGCAGTTACTTAAGACATATGGCTTTAGCAAAGGCCAATGGATGGATATCAGTAGGAATGCTCTTTCAGCTTGAATTGTCTGTGGTTCCTGGGATATGCATACATAATTATGCAGACATACAGAACAGTAGCTTATGTGTTATACATACACTGACACACGCAGGGTGTGTTTTGATTCTCAGTCAGTTTGAAGCTCAAGTGCCAGCTTCTTTGACTATTGAGGAAACTGTGCCAGAACGCCAGGGAAACTTCTCTCCAGCACACTTAGTAGCAGGCTGCTGTGAAGCAAGCAAAAATAGGCTGGGCATAGCACTGTGCTAATCTGGCTATATTGCTCCCAAAATGAAGTTAGCTTGAGTACAGCCGGCAAGGCTACAGGGAGCTTGGATATATTTCCACTGTATTGCAAGTACAGAAATAGATGGTACCCAAAAGAAAAGAGAATTTATATCCTGTATATCAGTAGATTTCCCCAAAACATCACAAAGGGCAAATTACTCAAGAACTTTAATCAAGTGACTGAGTTTGTTTGGATTAAAAACCTTTCAGCTCTATTTTCACTCAGCTCCCATGTTTGTGTGATTGCTTCAATTTGCATTTATGGGCCCAACATATTGAAGCATCAGCACTCACATTTAAAATCAGCAGTGTTAAGACTATGCACTAGGAATTTTTATTTAATCAAAATACTAATTTAAAAAAAATTTGGACAATGGAATAATGAGAGGAGCAAACAGGCCACTTCATTTTTAAATCTTCCCTTTCTGTCTATGGGAGATATTGCATTCATTTATTTTCTTTTTCAATTTATTGCTTTTGCCTTTAGACTGGAGGGAAAAGTAAACCCCTGACCTTGCATGGCTGTATTGAGGACAGCAGCATTCATTGCTACAGTGGCTTTTGGGGTGTTTTGTAAATTTGTTTAAAGGACTGATAATAAGGGGAAAAATAAACCACTTTTTCAGATTTGTTCAAGTTGGAAAGGAATAGCTGGTGTAATTGTCTATGCAATGCATCATCGCCCTCTTTCATTTTACTGCAGTGATAGCTGCTCATGCAAGATCCGTGTAGTAGAGATACAGCTGGTATATGAAACTGTAGAAGAGGAGTTTCTGTTTTTCTTTTAGCCAAGCATCAGAAAATGGGGCAAGCAGCTGCTTTGGGCAATTCTAAATGTCAAATTAGAGGCCACCACTGCATGGAGGAGCATCTCTGATACAGAAGCTTTTGCAGTTGAGTCGCAGAGTTACGAGGGCAGACTACAGAGAGAAGCTTGCCAGCACTGTTCCCCGCGCTCAGAAATGGTGAGTCATCATGAATGAAAAGTATCATCAGTAGCAATGGGTGCGAAGATTTATGAAGAGCTGTTTTGTCTAACAGTGCCAAGAAGAAAGTCTTGCTCTTCTCAGTTGTCCCAGGGTCTACCCAATAGCTTTTGAGCCGATTGAGTTTATAATACTTGTCTTATTCCATCTTCTCCTATATTATTTTTTTCTTACCTGACTGTGGATAATAGAAGCCATCTTCTTGTGTGCTGAGAAAGCTTGTATTTGAGGGAATGCCGGTGCCCCCCGAGGTGAGAGTCCTCTGGTCTCAATAGTGCGTTTTTGAGGCTGATCAGACTGAACTTGGAACATATGAGTGTTTCCCTCATTTAAAATGCGAATGAGCGTTGATTGACTAGAATATTTATTTGTATTTGATCTGTATGTTTTGCATCATTTGCGGTGAGTTTGTATGCAGTGGTTATGTTTTAGTACAACAGTACTTCAATGATAAACTTTTCAAAAGTCATAGTTTATTCGTTTGTGCATCAGCCATAATGCTATCCATTGCAGAGGTAAGCCCTCTCTAATGTGGAGAATTTGTAGCAAAGAGGTTTTCTAGCCTTTGAAGTGCATCAAGTGCTTTCTAGCACTTTAAAGCACTGTATGTGAGCGTATTACAAAAGAAACACCAAGCATTGCATTTTTGAACAGTTCCACTCCATCAACTCCAATATCTCCATCTTTGAGTGTTTTATGAAAAAAACCCTAAAACCCAGTGAATTTCAGATGGATTGTATGAGTGTCCAGAATTGGGGCCTGATCCCAACAAAAGGCCTATTTATTATTCCTTTCTTCATGGGTATTGTAATTAGTACAGCTAAACGAAAGCAGGGATGGGATTAAGAAGAATTACCCCTTTACCACAAGATCTCCTACAAAATGCAAGTCTTGGGAGGAAAATTCAGCAGGACTTAAGCTATTGCTAACTCCGCTTTGTTCCTCTTTTTGGCTTAGAAACTGAGGAAAACTGATTTCCTTGTCTCGGAAAGTGGAAGAGCTTTGTGTCTTTGAATGTCTGTAGGTACCTAACCTCAGATATGCTGCGGCAGGGAGTCTAAAATGCTAGTGCAAGTTTCATGTAGAGAAAACAGGAATTATGAGAGACCCTGTGAAAGGGATGGTGCCCAGACCTTTAGAGTGTGTGACGTAATATTAATAAATAAATAAATAAATAAATCCATTCTCTGTTGGAAGGGCCTTTATGTTTGTAGCTGATTGTTGCTTGGAGGGATTTCCTACTTATGTCTGCCATGGTTCAGATTTTTTTCTAGGCACTCAGGAGCTAAATGTATTTATCAAGGTGATGAAGAAGACGATATTACAAAAAGATTAAAAAAAAATTTCTTCTCAATGAAGACATTTTGTTTTTCTGAGTGATGTGTAATTAATAGTTTTGAGATATGTATATCATGGTCTTGAGAGTATGTTGGTGAGCACTGTTAAGTACTGCTCCTTATTACTTTACCATTGTTTCAAGAGCTGTGAAAAATTCTGGAAAATTTTTGTTGTTCGCATCTTCGGTGCTATGCCAGATCCTACAGCCCGCAGTGAATCTGTGACCCACAGCCTGATGTGCTTCTGCTTTGAGCTCAGGTGTGAGCATTATAAAAGGGTATATTCAGACCAATAAGAAGGAAAAAATTGAGGGTGGGCACAAGGAATTCTTACGCTGAAGGCCAGGATTTGCCATCTACTTCCAGGAAATAGAAAATATCCCACAAAGTTAAAATAACAGGAAAGGTTATTCATTCTAAGTTTATAGAGTTTGTGACTAAGACTTGGTAACAAAAGTACATGTATAAGGCAGTTGATAATGTTGGTAATGTGGAGTAATGTTTGCAATAGGAATCAGGAGATTTTGATATTTAGTCAGTTCTGTCATTGATTTACTGTGTCAGACTTTGTCAGCACTGTGCCTCCTTCCCATAAAAGATGGGTGATAAATTTGCTCCTAAAGATCTGGTGGATTCTTAAGATTTTGAGACTATAAAATTTGCAGATGATCACAGGGTTATGATTATTTGTAGCATTACTTTAAAGTAAAAAAAATTTTAATTCCATATTTTATTTTTTTCTCTTCATAAGGAATTTTACTTTTTTTTTTTTCTGAAAAGTTAATTTACATTAGGAGTAAATATTTCATATGCCCCCAAAGGAAATATTAAACTACTTCTCAAGGTTTCATTAAACCCCAAACTCTCATGTCTTCTATGGTGATAAGACAGCTTGTCTCATTCATGGTCAGCCACTAAATCATTTGTGTCACCCCTTATGTTGATGTAACACCACTGCACATAGAGCTAAAGTCGGAGTGTTAAAGCAGTTCTACTGTAATTTTTGTATTGATTGCTTTGGGGATTTTTCACTGGTCTGTCTCTACTGGCATAAATTATTGTCAGCGGGATTAACAAAAGTAACAGCAGAGAGCGAGAACTCAACCGTGCATTCTCCAAGCAGTTGTTCTACAGATTGCAGTCAGAGCAGCCTGGGGAGACCTGGTGCAAAGCAGCTACTGGTACTCGCCACGCTGTTATCAACCTGCCCTCGGAACGGAAATCAAGTGAATATCAAAGGGTGCAGGGGCCCGTCTCCTTGTCCATTGTCCTGAAAAAACATTTGATTTAGAAATACTAACAATAAAAGGAAAAACTAGAAGGTGTTTGAAGGATGTGGAGAGGAGGAGGAAAAATAAAGATCATACACGTGGGCTCAGACAGCCTGGATTTGCCGGCAAGAGTCAACAGGATGAGAGAGGCTTGATCTACGGGTAAAGTGTTAAACTGGGATTGAGACACACAGGTTCATCTTTTGGCAAAGGCTTCAAAAGTGCAGTCAGCTCACACGCTCTGTGCTCGGGGTGCCTCTGCAAATCCGAGATAATAAAGTTCCTCTTCGCTCACCCTTGGCTGGTATTGTTTGCGGGGAGACTAAGCTTTTTCAGAGAGAAGCTGTTTTTCTCTGTACATTGTACAATACCATGCACAGTGTTACCCAGATTCCAGAGTGGTTAAATCAGTGTTACCACCCCATATGCTTGATACTGGATACAGTTTGGATCAGTAATTTATCATAATTTTGTGGGATGGAAAGGAGCATCACCAGATTTCTTTCTTCTTGAGGATAGAGATTTTGATTAATTTTTTCCCTTCTCTTCAGGGTTAGCACTTCACATTATATATATTTCAAGACAGGGAAATTACTCACTTGACAGCTGTGGATAAAACATGAAATTTTATATAATGTTTTAAATTCACCAGGGACAAACCTGCTTCAAGGTAATTTATAAATTAAACTAAATTCAAATATTGTCTCCTGGCATGTATCTGTAATTAGAAAATGCTCTTGAAGAAGGAAGGAGATGGCTGGTATACAAATTATTTTGCAGCTAAAAATAGGAACATCTAAAGATTGGGTGATATCAGGCAAGTCGTGTGCTGAACAAGCTTTCTTCGTTTTGCATTTAAAAGTTTTGGCCAGCTCACCAGCTTGACTAGCTTCAGACTTGCTATGAAAAAGTTAATGGGGAGAGAGTCATAGTATAAGGTGTTGAATTATTTGTGACTGGGCAGTTTCTTTGGTGGGAATTTGATTTCAAAATTCCCTCTTTTCCCACCTCCCTTGTTTCTCTCTCTCTCTGTTTCTGATACCTGAAGGGTGGGAAAAGTACTCCTTAGAGAAAAGCTTTTTATGTTTTGGGAAATGTTATTTCTAAGCTGGTTTATGTTTCTTTTCTTGGATTTGGTCCGTATGGTATCATCAGCCCACTTAACGCTTGTATGCAAGAGTGTGCAAATGCTGTGGGAGGCCACACAGTAGCCTTAGTGAGCATCAAAGGCTGAGAGCATCCGAACTGCCCCGCGCTGCTGAGCATCTGGATGTTGGCCTGCTTTGCCCTCCCTCCCTTCTCCTCCGTTCTTTCCCTTCCAATTAATTAAATTCAGTGCACGGCAATCCTATTTGCATTCTTGCTTTTCACCTGCTCTGCTAGTTGCTTTCACTTGAGCAGTGCTTACCTGTCACTGGCTGCAGTAGCAACATTTTTAGGCATGAGGAGAGGGAGGAGAAGTCGCTGGGAGACGTTTGTGTATTTTTTGTCACAAGCCTTGTAGTTGCATTTGGGCTCATGAACAAGGGCTACGCTGCCAAGTAAATGCCACTGGCTTTCCCAGTTTTACAGTTCTGATAAAAATTCTCTGCAGTGGGCGATCATTCATCCAAGCACATGAATCAGAAAAGAAAAGAAACAAAAATATACTTTGCAAGTAGTGGTGTGTGGTAACATATCTCTAGCAGATTACACTTTTATTCAATTTCTTTGTAAGAGGCCATGTGTCAAAAGGCTTTTTACCTAGATCTGCTAAAATGGTATATGGAAGGACAACATATTTTCTTCACCTTTTACCTTGGAGCAGTAAACATTGTTGCTGGAGACCATTAAAACCTAGTTGTGTCAGCTCCATTTCTAACTCTGGCACTCTTTCAGGGTTAAGTAGCACTGATACTAATGGGAGGTGACATCAGTCAAAAACTGTGCCAAATCCAGGTACAGCAGGCTCCAGGGCAACCTGTAGTCAGTAGGTTTCTAATTCTGACCTGTAATTGCGGTCATTTTCAGAGGCTTAATGCTTTCCAACTGTGTTTTCCTTATTTCACTCTAATGCAGAAGCAAAGCCACAGCTGCGTTGCAGCTAAAGGACATAAGAAAAATGCGTGGGAAAATGTGTTGTACGTAAGTAAGGATTTGTAAAATTTGGATAGTTTTCAAAATGGGAGAGGCAGTACTCCTCGCTATTTTAGAAGACATCCAACTATTTGGCCTTGAAAGGACATGCACCAGCTCATATAACCTTTGCTCGTTAATCGACTTAGCACATGCAAATCTCTACGAAGCAGAAATCCACTAGCAACTACAATTATAACTGGGCAAAAAAATAACAACACTAACTAACTTATTCACCCCCAAATATAGTCGCCTTCTCACTAAAACTATTGTGCAGGATTGCAATAGTCTTGAAGGAGGAGAGAGAAATGCTGTGGAAAGCAAGTATTAGGGCTTTCCATTTTGAAAGGTAATACTACATTTTTTAAAAAATAACTGGATGAAATAGGACATTAAAATATGCAAAAACATGACAAAACCACTGTTCGTATTTGGGTTGAAAGGTATATATTCTCCCTAAACTAAAATTTTTCAGGGCTTTTAATTCAAAAAGTTAATCTGAAAATTGGTTTTTGACATCACAATAACAAGAGGGGGCACAAACACTCAGTTTTAGGGAAGACCAGTGGGAGCATGCTGTGACTTGGGGCATGGTGGAAAAAAGACAATATAAACATTTTGGCATGTGTAATTAGAAACAGAAAAACATGTTGAAAAGAAAGATAGCGAGTAGTTTCTGTTCACACCGTAAGCATTCAAATGAAAAGAATGTATACTTTAAATAGAAGTTACGATCAGACCAGTTTGTAGCCTTATGAACTGTGTGTAGTATAACTTTGCTCAAAGACTGAAAGCACTTTAACCTCACGCTGCCAAATGTTTCACCATCGCGTTAATGAATCCTCAGTCACCAAGCATTGCTGATGATGTCGCACTGTGAAACACTCCTTACGAATGACTTCAGTCTCTATTACGCTTTTTACTGCCCTTACCAATATGCAGGAGCTACCTTGAATGGTTCTTTTTTGTTGTTTGTGTTTCAGTGCATTTGCAAGGTAGTTTCTTTTCTCTGAATGCCGTGAAATGGATTTATTTTTTTTAATGTTACATGGTGATGGATAAGCCTTTTAATATTTTAGCAGAAATTACTCCAATAAACTCGTTATTTCCTCTAATGTGTGGTATCTGAACTGAGATCATAGGCAAAAGAGCTATCTGATGAAAACACCTGGGTTTGAGCTTTTTTTCTATTTTTGCAACACATCCCTCAGCTGTCAGTGTGTTTTCTGTATCTTGCCTTAAGAAAAAGTCTTTATTTCATCATCTGAACTGTTTTGTCCTTAGAAAACAGAGCTTTGCTTACTGCATTGAAGGGAGAACCTGGAGGACAAATGATCCTGCTTGATTTAGTATAAAGCAATCAATAACTCCAGGAGTTACTAGCAGACTCACTTCATACATGGAAAACCTTAGGAAAGTGAATGTGAAAACAAACATCAACATGTGATTAAGTCTTCATTATTCTTGTATAGTGTAGTAAAAGAGTATTAATGATGATAAGTTCATTTGTTCTTTGTGTTTTGGAATTAAGTGTGGAAGGTTACAACCTGAACCATGTAGCTTCTTTCCAGACTTCAGCTGGGGAGGTCATTTCCAGGATCATTGTCCTCATGCAGAAATCTGTGAACACTGGGGACTTTTAAGCTGAATTTGGGATGTGAGAGTGACCTGTTTGAGGCCTAACCTGGGGTGCTGATGGCACCCAAGTGGGGGCGGCTGTGGGGCATGGTTTTGCTGAGGGAGGGAATGGAAGTCACTGCCAAGCGGTGCCGGGGTTTGGTTATGAGCCACAGGTAGGAATGCTTGCATTTGGCTTCCTAGCAGTGCAGACAGAATAAGGCTATAAAATGCTTTTCTTCGTGTTCCTTGGTTCCTTATCTTCTCTAGTGTGAAGGTTTGGGGCTTAAAAGGAGGAAAAGAAATCGCAGACATGAAAGTGAGCTCTAGTGAGCGAGGAGGTGATAACATCCAATACCTGCTGTATTGCTCTGTGTGATGCAGTTGGTTTTTCAGGTTTTTTATCTCTTTTTTTGGATTAAGAGGCTCTGAGGCACAGGAAGACTTGATGTATATGCTGCTGCATAAAGGTAGTGATGTGTCTATGCTGTGTTGGGTAAAGGAGCAATTGAGGAGTGAGTAGGCATACTTCAGCTTGCCCTCCTTTAGCTGATACAGGTTAAAAAGTAGGGAAAACCCAGTAGCAGGTTCATCAGCTGCCTAAATACCTATGCCTTGCAATCAGCTTGGGGAATCTGCTATATAGCCCTTGTTGTACAAGTTAAAACTTGCTCAGACGTATCTCACGAGTTTGCCGTTGCGTTCCTGAAAATGCTGTCTAGACTCATCAATAGGCAATAGAAAACGTGCAGATCTTCCGAGTGCACAGTGAGGGAGCAATCATGACCTCTTAGACCGGATCCTGTAAGTAGATACGTGTCGTCCCTTTGGAATCGTGCCTCAGCAGTTCTTCTTTTGAAGTCAAAACAAGAAAACAGAGCTGACTTTGGAAGGAAGGTTGTGTCCAGGATTCATCTGGGTCGGGGGCTCTGACTGCTGCCCTCAAATCACAGCATTTAAAAAATGTATTATGAATTGTGGACATGTTTGCAACTGATGTGATTAAGAGTGCTGTTGGGTAACAAGTTGTCTTATCTACGTAACTTTGTTTTGTACAAAGCCATACTTCAAAGTGTAGCCAGAGCAGAGGTCGAGCTCTGTCTCAAATCAGTGCGTGCTGTTTCTCTTGGGCTAAATGCACTTGCTTCTGTCCATGTTTTCCTGCACTGAAGCTTTTAGCGGTTGCTGTACTATTGGCCCCTACAGAAACTTTTAGGGTACAGTTCTATTGGTGAATCCAGGAAACATTATTTTTAGTAGCTTACTGCTGAAATTTATAGTAGTGGTGGGCCAAAAATACAAACACGCAGCTGCAGGTAACTTACATTTTAGGCAAGTTTCTAAAAGTATCATCAGGGACTGCTCCCTTTAAGCGTGCCGAGTGTGACTCTCGTACAGCCTGGCCTTTACTTTTTATTGCAAGGCAGGGTTTAAGCCACTTGATTGTCTCGGTCATCTATGCTAGAGATAGCTGGACAGTCTGCCTACTATACAAATGGAAGAAAATGGGACCTGTTTCACTCACATATCGTATTTGCCTGAATATTGAGAATCCTGACAGTTTCCCGTGCCTTTCAGTCATTTTTAATTTATATAGGAACAAATTTCTTATATCTTCAAAGATATTGCATTTTCTTGATTCATTGTACAGGAAATTACTGCAAGCTGTTTTTTCAGTTTTCCGTCTAATACCTACACACAAAGCTTAATTAAAACTAATACCAATTAGCTGTGAATGACTTTTGAGAACCCTATTAAACAAAAAATATGAGCAGATGACAACTATTTAAAATATGGGACTATGTCAGTTTTAATATCCGTTATGTTGCTGTATTTCCAAGCCATAAAAGTGACAAGAATGGCATGCACTGTGTAAAAGAAATTTGCTATGGTCACTTAAAAAATTGTTTTTCATTATTATTAACTACTGGAAAGTCAGATATGGATAGTAAATATTCTTTGATATGTCGTAGAGATTTTCATGAACTGACACTTCATACCGCACAACTTAAAATATTTGTTCCTATTAAGTGCTTTGCTGCTGCTTATGAAGTGCTTGAAGTATGTTTAATTGCTGTGTAAGTTTGTGAGACGTATGTAGCTATAACTACCTTATGCTTACTCAGTGTAAAGATACAAATTGTGCAAATTGTGCTCAATGTTGTGTTCAGAACAGTTACTAAGTGAATCAGGGGGATAGTGGGTTGCCTGAGCGATAATATTAAGTCAAACCAAAGGTTCATCTAGTCAGCACTGGTCAATAAAAGGTGTTCAAGACCTTTTAGGATATTTCCCCAATCATGTGTGACTTACAAATTTTTGGATACTTGTAGTTGTTAACTTTGGATGAGATTTTTTTTCCTCTGAATATATGAATATACTTAAGTCTTGAATCCATGTAAAATTTCAACACCAACAGAATCCTGTGGGAATAAATTTCAATAACTCTTTATAATTAAATATATCTTTTAAATGGTCTGATCATAGGTTAAATAGCTTTGTTCTTTTGAATTTCAAATTTGCATCTGACAATGGTTTCCTATTAACCAACTCCAGTTGCTTAGCTCTTATTACAGAAAATATCTCAACCGTGGTCCTGATTTTTAAACACCAGTTTATCTTTATCCCTGCTCCTGCCCACCCATTTTTTTTTTTTTCTTCTTGTTTTTGCTGATTAATAGTCAGCTTAAAATTGAGCAAACCTCAATTGGATTTTCTGCATTTGCTTAGTGGAAACTGCAGGGGTTGAGAAGTACCTTTAGAGTGGATTGTACACTGCAACAGCCAGTACAGTAACACATAAAAAAGACATAATAGATGAACTGCAGAGCAAACTGAATTAGATACAGTTACAGCAGTGTAATGAACTGGTACCTTTAGTAATTAGCAAGGACTGAAGTGATCTGCTGTGGATTATATTCTTTGACTCTCTCTAATAATCTAAGTCACATTTCCCCTGGTTGACATTTACCAAAGGCCTCAAGTTAAATGTATTTTTTTCTGGTATTTCATAGTTCACTTTTGAATGCTCAAAACCTGGATGTTAATGTTGCAAGCTTTAGTTTAAATTGTCCTATCTGCAATTTTGTACGCTTCTAACTTTATTACAATTCTGTCCTTTAAGTCAGATATATCAGACATTACAGCAGTTATATTACAGTATAAAACTTGTCTGGACTCAAAAATGGTAATAAAATTTAGGTCCTTTTCCCTGGAACTGACTCTTTACGGACCTGTTTTCCCAAGGGAATATCCACTAACTTATTCAGGGTTTCACTAGTGTCCATGCTGGGCTGGACGTGGCCTTGGGCAACCTGGGCTGGTGGGAGGTGTCCCTGCCCATGGCAGGGGGTTGGAACTCGATGATCTTCAAGGTCCCTTCCAACCCAAACCATTCTATGATTCTATGCCTATATTTGGCATGTCTGGTACGGGGAGTAGTGGTTGTGCTTCTGGGCCCAGTCTGCAAATGTACAGCTAGGCGTACGCAAAGGCGCGACTTCAGCGCTGCTCTGACATCTTGTTTGATGTTCCTAAAAGAGCTGCTTCTCCCAGGCCGTCTCCTTTCCTGTATTTCTTTTGTTCCCTTATTTCTTTAGATTATACTTTTTTTTTAAAAAAAATCAGAAAATATTGCTCACTCTGTGCACTTTTATATGACTACAAACTTCAAATTTAAAATAATGAAGCTTTAAGTAATACAAAAATGATGTAAACATATAAAGGTTGAAATACACGTCTAAATTTTGAGTATTTGATGCTTACTTGTGAAGATTTGATGATCCTTGAAATTTGGGGTCTCTTCTGAAGTTACAGTTTACAGTTTTATTTCATAACCCAGGTCTTTAGTCTAACCTTAATGCAGGAGCTGATATTTTTGTTAATCTGTTGCCTTTGAGAATGGGAGCTTCAGGTGAAAAAGTTCTAGTATCATAACACGCATGTCAAATCTGTTCACATTTCATGTTAAGGGATCTTGACTCTGAGAAACCCAAACACTACTCTAGTGTAAGTAATAAGCAATGGCACATGCTTTGTTAAATATGGTTTCAGTTTTCTATTTCTAAGACAACTTTGGAATCATCATCTCGTATGTAAACCTCAGGCTGATATATGTCAGGTGTTGGCATCAGGATTATGAAGCTGAGAAACAGACTTGAGCAGTCAACAAATTCTGTATTTTCATCTTGTTCAAAATATGCGTATGTTGATAGCATTTACTAGCACTTATTTGCATAGGGAAAAAGTCTTTAAATGCTGCTGCTTATCTGGTCTTTAGCCCCATAGCATTTACAGTAAAGATGCTGTTAGCTGAGTTGTGTTATTTAATCTGGTGTTCAAAAGAAAATGTCAACTAGACCAGCTATGAAAATTAAACTGTTCCAATGCCTTTAGGACTTCTTTCTTCCACTAGCTTCAAATGAAAATAAACATAGAGATTTTTCTATTCTTTACTGAAATCCTTCTGCCCCCGTTTCTCTTTTGGTGTGATTTTGAACTACTGCATCTGCTTTTCCTTGCTTCTTTCCAGTATCTCTCATTGCTCTTGCTTTCTGTTGCGTTTCATTTTTTCCCTCTCTTCTTTTAATACTTAAATCCTTCAAACTGCCTGAGTTTTTAATTATCTAGTTTTCCAAATCAACCAAATACCTAATATTGTTGGCATTTCCTGTCATTTTGCTTGCAAGCATCCCTCTGCTTGGTGCCCATTCAGTGACTTGTACTATGCCCACAATATCGTTCACTTGAAACAAAGGTTACATTGCCTCCCTGCAGTCTCTCTCGTTGGTCTTTGGCAACTTGGAAGGATTTACAGTCAGCAGTTAATAAATATCTCTTTCTGGATGCATATGCTTTTAAAATTTAGCTCCTGGAATGGCAACTAGAGGATTGTGTTACATTTGAATTTACCAACTATTAGGCGTGCAAAAACTATTAGAGCTAGGCTAGATTTTTTTCTTCTATTTTTACAGTTGATTGACTGTTTCATACTGAGTTCTACAAATGAAGCTGAGACAATTCTTGATTATCTGTGTTAATTGAAGATGTGGAGTGTTCCATATAAAGCAAATAACTCTGCTAATCCAAACCCTGTGTGAGCTCGTGTAAAAGAGCATGCCGTGAGAGTGGGCTTGAGCAGAGAAGGGCATATGACAAAATTGACTGGAGAGCTTGTAGACCCCTGAGCTTAAAGTGTCCTGAACTAAAACATCCCCAGCAGGTTACTCTGCATTGAGGTTATACTGCTTGCTAGGCCTGGGCTGCTTTGCCCGGCATCTTTGCATGTACAGTAGAATTACCTGAGCCCAGAAAAAACGCCTGAGGATACTCGGGTTGTGCCGGGTTGGTTTTGGACTGCAGAGGTGGACATAGCCTTGTGGTCGTATCACTTGGTGCTCCCAGCCGAAAGAAGGGAGGAAGATGGAGAATATATGAAGGAAAAAGGTGAATGTGTGTGGTCTCATAGGCCTTTCTAAAATGTCAGCTTTTACAACAGCAAGGCTGTGCCTTCTCCTGCGAGCAAGAAGAGGGCCAGGTGACTCTTCTGGTTCCTGTCCCTGCTGCTGTGGGCTTGGGCTGGAGAAAGCAGGCTCGGGCTGTCCCAAACAAGAAAACCAAGTTACAGGGAGTGGACTATCACAGGCCTGTGCTCAGACACATTCCCTGGCCCTGTTTTATGTCATGGCATAAACATAACCAGAGGCAAATGTAACCAAACCGTCCAGCATAATCAGATAGGATCCTGTCTGTAGTGACGGCACGCAGCACAGCTGCACGGGGTGGAGGCAGACGTGGGACTGACTTGCTCAGAAATATCTTTCGAGAGCTTCCAAGTTCTTGAATCCCTCCTGTGATTTTTGGACAGTGCATGAGGTGCATAACATGAATTATTGCATTTGCTGATGTGTAGTGTCATACAGGACTACTCAAATTTTGTCTGAGTTGCTACTTCTTGAAAATGATGCAGTGGAACCTATACTTGGCTTGCTTTAATTGCTTCAAAAGGAGAAGGTTATTAAAAGAGATTTTTTAATCCCAGCCTGTGCTATAGTAGAGTATATTATTCCATTCCCATCACAAGTGCTTGAACAGGTATCCTGGGGAGACAGGCCTCTCCTCCTCTTGAGCACTATTGTAGAGGTATGTAAATGAAGAGTAGGGATATTATTAGCCTCTTGCACAGCAGTAGATAATTTAAAATCCGGAAACATGACCATTCCGATATTTTGTAAAAAGAGAACCTGAAAGATGTACAAGAATGAACTGAACTTCTATTAAGCATGAATGAATGTTAACAATGAGTGAATATTCCTGGAAGCCTATTCTTTTTTTGCTGTTCAGCTGCTTTAAATGTGAGTAATTGCAATGCAAAGACTTCTCTGTTTTGCCAAATGGGACATGCCCACTAACCTAAACAGCAATCCAGATCTCCTATAAAGCCATTTTGAGGCAATAAGGGGGGATTTCATCTGAAAACGAGCTCATGTTTTTTGATGAGAACCAGGTATTTTTTCTTCATGTTTGAAGATTGATTGATATTGGAGTGATCACTTGTGATCGTGATATACTCCACTTGCCAGCTTGCTGCTGACTCATGTGACATTTGCATTGCATTCATGTACAGGTTAGCAATGGTGATAGCCAGATCATCTACTGAATACCTTTAGTAAGAAGTGCCCTATGAAGGAAAAAATAAAAAGTCTTACCCGTATTTTAAAATACTAAGTATTAAGAAATTTCTTATTTTAAAAAGTTTGAATTATGTATTTATTGCTTAAGTTTTATACCAAATTTAAAGTGAAAGCCTTTCTACTTGATGAGAGACTGCTTCCATCTCTTACGTAGCTCATACTTGACCGTTGACTGTGCTGTTAATATGTTGCCATTGACTTTCAGTGCAAAAATAACAGTTTTGCATAAACCTCTTCTTCCTTTAAAGGTAGCATCTGTGTATCATTATAATACACTTTTACTTGGCAAAAGTCAGAATTTTGGTTATCCAGGGTTGAAAAATATTGTTGGAAGAATTGTTGGAATAAGGCAAAAGTTAAGATGGTCATTCATCCAGAACTCCAGCCAAACTCTAAATGAGCCATTCTTTATCTCTGTGTAAGTTCAGATCGCTTTCCTCCCTTTCTTCTTGTTTAGCTTTGTGTGCTTTCAACCGAGACTAAAATAAAAAGACCTAAATTCTCAAAAGATACATGTAGCACCTTTTCAGAGACTCAATAGAACTGGAATAGTTGGGAGTATGTTTTGGGCATTTATCCAAGCCTAAACAAATCTCTACATAGTCTGAGGAATAAGAACTGAATTGCTATTACAGAAACTGCTTTCAGAGTTGAAAAAGAAAACAGCCAGCAAGTGCGATAGGCAGAGTAAAACAATTCTGCCTTTCCCAGCTGAATAAGAAATAAGTAGATTCAGCCTCTAGTCTTTTTCCTTTCCACTTCACCTGTGAAAGCAGTATTTTCAGGGCAGTATATTTTAACTCAACTTAGAAAAAATAGTTAAAAACATCAGATCACTCCAGACAGTCCATGCAACAGTGGGGCAGAGAATGGAGCTTAATTTGTTGTTCAAAGCAATTCACAAAGTGATTTCTACAAATCAGTTCATGGTCTGTAAACCTGGTTCATTTTGTTGCATGCAGAAGCAACCTGATGTTGTGCTTTTCCTCAAGTCTGTATATGCTGTGCAATCATGTACTCTTGGAGTGAATTAATGATTTTCTGTGTGCACTTGTTTTCCATTATTCATTTAGAATCCTCTGTTCTCATTAATATTCTAGTTTTAAACACTATGATCACGGTCAAAGCGAGTTGTTTCAAGTATTTAAATGCAAACATAGAGAAAATAGTTGGCACTTCTTACCACCCTTCCCCTCCTGTAATTGATGGATGTCTTAAACTCACCTAATCTATTCAGGGAGCATTTCTTCATCCTGGTAGAAAGACCCTGGCTTCTGCTACACTTGAATGGACAGTTTTGAAATTTGTGTCAGTAGAGCAAATCATGTGCTCTTTGTGTGTGTGTGTGAAATGCAAAACCACATATATAAAACCTCTAGGGGACATTTTTGTTTGGTTAAAAAATGCTGATGTTGTGGAGAGGTGCGTCTGCATGTAGGGAACTGATGAGTGTGCTCCTTGCTAGTGTGGAGGTCATTGCTTTCAATGTAATCCTCCTCCTCCTCCTTTTAGGATAGGCTCTTACCTGTGGAGTAGTACCTGAGCAGAGGGGAAAGAAGTATCCCCATTTCTTTGGCCTCCATTTTGCATGCTTTTGCATAAGTGCAATGTACTGCACCTTTAGACTGTAGCTTTAAATGTGCAATGTTAATGCTGAAGACATAATCATGATGTTTTCACTTTATAAGAGGGGAGAACTTGTTCCAGATTTATCTTTCATTTCCCCTTGAAGTGGCTGTAGTATCTGGATACTCAGAATGTGCAGGAGGAAAATCTCACACCAGTCAGTCTGCTGATGGTGGTTGAAAGAGGCTTAGAAACAGCATAAAGGTCAAAAATATTGTAGCTGTAAATGGAAGTGTTTAAAGTTGGAGAGAGATTTATGGAAGAGGACAGCATGAATTCGCACTGAAACTATTCTTTTCCATTATTTCTCTAAACGACTCTTTTTAGCAGTGTTGAAATGAAGATAGTCAAGTTTGAAAATTAATAGGAAGGAACAGCAAATAATTAGGAACAGTGCTATCAAGTAGGTAAGTACTCTGATTTGACTAGTGGCGTACCTGATACCATAACTGCAGTGAATATGGATATAGAATGACAATAGGAGTAGATTACCTTTCCATCTGCCTCCCCACGAATTAGTAGTCCCTGCTCTCCCCCTTAGAGTGGTGTGGGGATATTGGCTAAGCATTTATTGCAGTTGAGAAGTAGAAGATGTCTCTCTATTTTTCCTAAAAGTGAAGCTCCAGGTACAAACTGCCTGTACCAAGAAGCTGTAGGATTGACCTGAGGAGGAGCTCTGTATTGAATTGGAGGATGTCATCATACACCACTAACACGTAGTTCTCCAGCATCGATATTCAGAGTCTCAAAATACACAGACTTATGGGACATAGCTAAGCAGTTGTATCTCATGAAGCGTATGGGCCAGATCCTTGACTGGTTTGTGCTGTTCCAGTTCTGGTGATTTCTATGGGCTGCCACTAACATCAAGTTATAGCTGCTCAAAATCTGCTCGGTTAACTCTCTGCCTTCGGGTGAATTTTCTCTTCTCCAATAAAAGCGGTAGGAAAGGTAGCAAGCTCTGTAAGTGTCATTACAGTTCTTCTATGGAAATTTTTGAAGAAGGCCACTTTAACAGAGACAAAAGTAGTCTCTGAATGTAGGTAGCTCTGAGACTGAACGTGGGAGGAGGAAGACCCTGCCTCTGATCTGTGAGTGAGAGCTGACGGGAATTGTCCATGTTCCTTCCTCTGCCTCGCAGAGCTGAGCACTTCTGCTTTGGGCATTCATGCCTGAGTAGATACAGGATAGAGAGGAGAGGTAATTTTCTGGAAAAAAAAAAGAAATCCGAGAGTGTGGACAGCATCAAAGATGAATAGGTTAAGCTTGAAGAAGCTTCCAACAAGCCTTTTAAAATCTAGCTGTGATTTGAACTTTCATATCTGGACTGAACCTGACCTTCCTAAGCATGCAAGTCCAGAACTTAACTGGTGGTGCTTAGCAAATATTTTGTGTTACACAAGTGGTCAGAAAGGAAACATTTCGTTTTGCGATTTAGTGAACTACAGAAAAGGTGCTGGAGGGTTTGAAATAACCTTCAATGCCCTGTACTACCACTGTGGATGTTGAAGGATAGAAATTCTCCCAAGACATTGCTCTGTGTTAAAGGGAAATTCTCTGTTACTGACCTGCTAAACCTCCAGGTAATCTTTATCCAGCCATTGTCATTGTCACTTCATGATGGATACATGACATCAAATTAGTGTACCTTTAATCCCTTATTTTGATTGTTTAAAGGGTAGCTGGTGGACGAAACCTGTTTAAACCCCCTAGAAATTCTTCCTCTGCAAACCCAGAAGAATAATTTGAATGGCTGAAATCTTCTGTAAATCACTGGACAACTTTACAACCCTGAGAGAGAAGAATCATGGAATCATATTTGCTTTGGGTTGGAAGGGACCTTTATAGGCCATCTAGTCCAACTTCCCCTGCAACAAGCAGGGACCTCTTCAACTGGATCAAGTTGCTCAGAGCCCCGTCCAACCTGGCCTGGAAGGTTTCCAGGGATGGGGCATCCACCACCTCTCTGGGCAGCCTGGGCCAGGGTTTCACCGCCCTCATTGTAAAAACATTCCTTCCTTATATCTAGTTTAGATCTACCGTCTTTTAGTTAGAAGAAGGGGCCTTCGTACCAAGATCTACTTCTAAATAATGAGCCTTCGTGAAAGGTGTTGGGGTTTTGTTTTGCAGTTAATTTATTTATTTATTTCATTATGAATGAGTGACTTTAGCTTAGAGAAGAATACAATTTATGAAACTGGTGGTGTTAAGTTTTCTTTGTGGCCTAGATGTAAACCAGCTGTCATGCTGTGTAGCCCATCACCATTTCAGAAAATTGAGTGTCATATGCCCATTTCTAATGGACTGTTGAATTAATAAGATTTGTTTACATTATTTTTGTTTTTTTCTTTTTTGCCATAATTAGAATTTGTTTTCTTTGGAAAAAAAATCATCATAGAACCATAGAATGGTTTGGGTTGGAAGGGACATTAAAGATCATCTAGTTGCAACTCCCAGATTTCACTGATCTGAGAAGCTTTGGGAAGTTGCATAGATCTTAAAGCTTTGTAGTCTTGAATGCATGTTCCACACTGCATCAAGTGGACTCTGACTGTGTGCCACGATGCAAAACTTTTTCACGGATTTTCACATTTTTTGAAATGCTGAGTTGCTGTCTCAGGACACTGTCTTCAATTGTGTTGCCATTTTTAAACATTGTTAGAAATACTCTTACTCCAATTGGATTAGTAGTGTAAATGACAACCAGCTGAGAAATCGTTTCAGCCTTTTGAGTGCTTTGAAAGGAAATCTTTTGTGGCTCTGTATCCCACATGGCACATGAATTGTGGTGTAGCCTGCTGCAAGGTGTAGGTAATAATGGTCTCTGATCTAAATTGGCTTAAGAATACAGTTAGGATGCACTAACAGCATAGAGGAGTTTGAGAGAAAACCCTGTGTATTTCATAGTGCTGTTGTTGCAGTGCAATGTCTCAAACAGATTTTATCCTACCAGTCTCAGTCACACTGTTATTTCGACAGGACAAAAGAGGAACGTACATGAATGCAGCAGCGGTAAACTGAACTTGCAGCAAATTTTGGATCTGCTCCTTCTGTAGTAACTTTAGTTCTTCAAATAACTTGTATTTTTTATGCTGATGATGCTGTTTATCACCATAAATCATTGTTTTATGCTGATGACACTGTATTTCTCTATCACCATTAATCATCTATAATGCTTGAAAAGGAAATGTTAATGGAGAATACAATTTATTAAACATCACGCAGTGGGTGGGCTAGAAAGGTGGACTAAGTGCAAGCCTTATTATAAACAAGGCCAAAACCCAAAGAGGGACTTGTGCGTCTGGTGTGAGACCTACTGGAAGAGGTGAGCAGGGCAGGGACGGCGGCAGTGGGGAGCATTGAAGGGTTTTGCAGAGTGGGCGAGAGCCCGGGGAAGGCTGGGGCAGCCTGGCAGAGTGGGAGGAGCTGCTCTGGAAAAGCAAAGGCGTATCTTTATCTGTGTGCTTCAGAAAACATAGCTTCCGATTTGGCATTGCTCTGTTACTCTTTGTGAAGCCATGGCAGAAATAGACAGTAATTAAAATTTAAGTTTTCTCCCCCTAAAGTCCCCCTGCTCTTTGGAAGCACAGGATACTCTCTGATATTTCCCTTCTCTGATCAGAGAATAATCAACTCTTGCAAATCAGGGAAAGAGTCTTGAGTTGAATGGCAGCAAAGACTGACAAAACAAATGCCTCAAGCCATAGCTATTACTGAGAGAGTGTTTCAAACCTTAATTCAGATAAATCTTTGGTTGGCTAGTTTGTCTGTGCTATAAACTTTGAAGACAGTGTTCGTTACCTGTCATTTTCAGAGGCTGTTTCTATACCCTGTCCACTTGAAATCTGTGTGTTTCCCAGAACGCACAGATTTCTTTTTCATTTTTAATTTTTATCACACTTTGATTATGGTGATATTATATGGGGTCAGTGCTCAGTCAACTGTTAAATAAATTGCAAATTCTACAAAACACAGCCAGCAGAGTCATTACTAACTGTAATGCTGAAAGTTCAAGCAAAATTGCATCTGGCTACAATGCTATTCGGATGCATAAATTATACAGCCTCTGATTATCTTAAAGAAAATTCAGCCATTAAACTTATTTTATGGGCACAAAACAAGGGGAACTGCCAAAAGGAATCTGTGCATCCTAAAAGTCACGAGAAGAAAAATAATTGGCAAACCTTTTCCGCCTGCAGTTTTATAGAATGTTCTCTCTCCCTCCTGATGTTCAATCAGCCTCCACCACTGGCACAGATAAAATCAAACAATGGCAGAACTGGTGGGGGGAGCGTAGCCTGGGTAGCTTTTGAACAGCAGGTGGGTCAAACTTTTCAAATCTGACCCCAAACAGCACATATCTTTATATGGGGATCTAGAAGGGAGAATCTCCAGGGAAGAAAATCGTAATTCAATGCAGAACAAAATAGGGATGCTTGATAGTGGGCTGTTCAGTGTGCTGCAGAACTCGTTCTGAAAGCTTTCCAGCTGCCATGATGCACGTGAAGTGAGTCCTCTTTGCGTACAGGTAGTTCACCGATGCGCCTGCATCATGTCTGTATTAAGACTCGAGAGGAATGAAGAATGGAGCCTGGAGTGGCTGATTGCACAGCAGCTCTGATGGCTTTTAGATTACCCACCACATCTGTGTCAGTAACCCCTTAAACTCCGGGGAAGGCGTATCGCTTCTTTCCTTGATCTCCCACACCTGATTTTATGTCAGTATTGCTAGTGTTAAATTCAGAGCTATCTTTGAAGAATAAGTGAGCGTGTTGCTTAAAACAGCCTTGTCACCACATTTGCTGAGTTGCTTCGATGTATTTTAAACCATTCATGTATTTGACAAGTAATTGCCAAAATAGGTTATATGTCACTGACCTTTATCAAAGTCTGATTTTTATTTTTTTTTTTCCAAGTCTTGTCTCGCAGTTCCCTTCTGTAGAGACATTCAGGGAAGATAATTGGTCCCTAAACTAATTGCCTTCTCTGGTGTTCTTTTCTGGACTTTCGCAAGACGGGGGAAAGCTTACTATTATTTGTTCTTTAAATAGGTCTGAGCTCCTCAGTCTGGAAATAAGAGGAGGTACCCCAGTTCCCTGTTTTCATTTCCTTCTTTCTTGTAACAAGAATTATGGATTCAAATGCATTGTTGCTTTCATTCTGGAGTCTTTCTGTGCAGATCTTACAGAAGAAATCATCATTTTATAATCCAGTATGTGTTAATATGTATGAGTAACAGGAGTTGTGGATAGTGCCTGTGAGTTCATGTGGAAGTACTGCATTACTATTACTAACATTACGGAACCTGAATCTGTTTTTTCCTCACTGATTAATCATAGCTATTCACTATTTCAATCTAAATTGATCTTTAAATCACACAGAAGTGAAGATTAATGTTGTTTTAACAAAGCTCTTTTTTTTAATTCAACTATAGGATAGGTGCTGACTGATTTAGTCAGTGGCTGGCACGTTCTTATCCAAGCCATGAGCTACTCATTGGGTGAGGTATATTGATAGCTATTAAATATGAACAAAATTATTAATGGTACTGAATCCTATCAGAGTTTCATGTAAATGGTTGGTGTCAGAAAATGGAGAATTCCCATGGTTTTCCAAAAGGAGTTGTTTCTTTTAATCTAATTCTGCTTTTGGAGAAGGCTCTTTCCCTCATGCAAGTGTGACTGTAAGTGTGCAGTGACATGCTTCCCTAATTAATGTTTATGAGCAGGTTTGACTATATAGCAGTCTGTGAGGACTAAATGGTTCCATTTACCCTTTTTTAGAGTTAGATGGCAAGCAGTTTATTTGCACCTATGTTTGGTTGTCTGTCATGCGGGTAAGGTGTGCACAACACTCTACTGGCAAGATGTCCCGGAGAGCTCTGCTTTTACAGCAGGAATCTTATAGCAGTCTTATTAATGTCACTGATGAAAACCTAGTTGTGTCACCATGTGAGAGGAGGATGCAAAATGATCTTCCAAGATTAATTCACTTAAATAGAATTACTTGACTTTTGAAGGTAAATGCCAAACTACTTATTGTATGTGCAAAGCTCTAAGATAAATTGGTATGTTTCCATAGGAAAACACATGCTGAAAAATTTTTGACCAGACTTAGTACTTGGAAAAATCTGAAAATCCTTTTGTTGAGTCCACTTAGCATCTGTAAGTGTTTATAGTGAATTCCATTGGCAATGGTGAACGACTTCATTAATACCAATAACATGTCATCTTAATTTATCAGAAATGTATAAATGCCTTTTCATTTTCAGCTGCAAGGAAGATGAGAACATATCTTCCTAAGAATCTGCTGCACTTAGCTTAAGACAATTTCTGCCTTTCATTTCAGTTGTGCTCTGTTGATTGTGTGAGGGTCTGATTCCCCTGCTTTGTTTGAGCCCATTCCATGCAGGTTAAAATATGGAAGGAGGAGAAAAGCAGGGCTGGGAGAAAGAGGAGAGAGTGATTTTTTTTCTTTTTTTTCCTTTTTTCTTTCCCTATCATAATTAGCCTCTTCTTAAGTGATAATAGCATGATATTCAGAGAAACTGTTTCTACTCGTTATGTAAAAAATGTTTGAAGCCCTAACGGGCTGAAATGGCTCCTTTTGACTACTTAAGAATAAATAATATTAAAAATTGGAACATATCTTAAATGTGAAAATAACACCTTTTACATTATAATTAGAACATGTTAAAATTTAATTTACATAAGTAATGGCAGGTAAAAATGAAAAGTCAACAACAAAAGGTGCTATTTTTATGCAACTGGAGAGCATTGGTAGTAGTGGTGGTTAGTTGTGAGGTGGTGACGCGTGAGCTCTCTGCTGCAGACTTCCTGTGCTAGCGTGGGTGAAAATGTTTGGGGTTGGTTTTTTTTTTTCCCTTTACTTGGGTTTTTCACTTGCAAGCTTGAGTTTATACAGTCTCTTTACTTCCATTTCCAGCTTCTCTGAGGAAAGGACTGTCTCTTTGGTGTTCAATCCACATAATAAATTAATTTGATATGCTTATTGGCTGTAGCACTTGATCCCTACACTCTTGTGTGCTCCAGCTTCAGAGAGATGAATCCTGTCGGTGCTGCTTGCCTGTAAAATGCTGCAGAAGGCGTGTTGTCAGTAGCCACACTGGCTGAAACCATCTCCCCTTCTGGAAATCTTTAATCAGAATTACCAACCAATTTGGGATACCTCATTTCTGTGTAAATTTCGGGAGCCTACAGTTTTTAGCATAACGCCAAAATACAATGTATGTTCTTGTTTTATTTGCTTCATACTGATATTCTGCTGTATGGAGCAGGCTCCCTGGTCTGGTTGTAAGCCTCATGATGCTCCAAACTCTCGCTGGGGACCAAACCCTTCTCTGTCATGGCGGCGATTCATGGTAGTGCATTGTGGGAGAGGGACTCCATTTTGCAAGTTCAAAATTCATAGAAGAAAATGTTTAGACAGATCTCAGCGTGAGCTATAAAGTGATTATGATTCCCAAGAGACACCACTGCTGTTTCTCCATATCTAAATATTTGAGACTTATTTTTGACAGTTCTTTTTAAATTCAAGGAAAGTGCACAGTTTTAATGAAAAAGTGTTGTGTTGTTGAAAACCTTGCTGTCAAGTAAACAAATAAGCCACCAGCCCTGGATTTTTAGCCATATTCCTTATGCTCTTTGCTTTTTATCTTGAAATATGTATTTTCTGAAAAATGAGCTTGCAATTTCATCACCATTCTAAGGAGGTTATGAGAACTATGTTTTCAAGGTTTATAGAAAAAATTCTTGCTTTTTGCTAGAAAAAAGAGAACACTAGTGTCTTAATAGCAATACACTAAACAAACTTATACAAGAAAATTTTCCATTCTTGACAGAGGAAGAATGTCCCATTTATGTACAGACCATAAAAAAAAAAGGGAGGTCCACTTCAGAGGAGTTGTCGATAGCTATGCTAGCACTCTTAGCTTCAGTTTCAGCTCTAGATTTCTGTAGCTCAGGCTGCAGTAGGTTCAGAGATGACTGCCATCACATTTCATTGTGTAGGAATGGGGTCAGGAAGGCAAAGGTGCAGCTGGAGCTGATCTTGGCAAGGGGTGCAAAGAATAATAAGAAGGGCTTCTACAGGTATGTCAGCCAGAAAAGGAAGGCCAAAGAAAGCATACCTCCCCTAATGAGCAAAACTGGCAAACTGGTAACAATGGATAAGGAGAAGGCTGAGGTACTCAACAACTTTTTTGCCTCAGTCTTCACTGGCAACCTCTCTCCCCACACCTCTTGAGAGGCAGGTACTGGGGGAGAAAAGTCCCTCCCACTGTAAGAGAAGATCAGGTTTGTGACCACCTGAAGAACCTGAACATACAGAAGCCTAATGCACCTGAGGACATATGTCTCAGAGCCCTGAGGGAATTGGCTGATGTAGTTGCCAAGCCACTCTTCATGGTATTTGAAAAGTCACGGCAGTCAGGTGAAGTCCCCGGTGACTGGAAAAAGGGAAACGTTGCACCCATTTTTAAAAAGGGTAGAAAGGAGGACCCTGGGAGCTACCAACCTGTCAGTGTCATTTCTGTGCCTGGGAAGATCATGGAACAGATCTTCCTAGACGCTATGCTAAGGCACATGGAGGACAGGGGGGTGATTTGAGACAGCCAGCATGGTTTCACCAAGGGCAAGTACTGCATGACAAACCTCGTGGCCTTCTGTGATGGACTGACTACATCACTGGACAAAGGAAGAGCTACAACTGTCATCTATCTGGACTTCTGTAAGTCTTTTGACACGATCCCCCACAACATCCTTCTCTCTAAATTGGAGAGATATGGATTTGATGGGTGGACTGTTTGGCAGATGAGGAATTGGCTGGATGGTTGCATTCAGAGGATAGTGGTCAACGGCTCAATGTCCAGATGGAGATCAGTGACAAGTGGTGTCCCTCAGGAGTCTGTATTGGGACCAGTACTGTTCAGTATCTTCATCAATGACATAGACGGGGGGAATTGAGTGCACCCTCAGCAAGTTTGCAGATGACCCCAAGCTGAGTGGTGCAGTTGACACACCTGAAGGACAGGATGCCAGGACAGACTCAAGAAGAGGGCTGGTGTGAACCTCATGAGGTTCAACAAGACCAAGTGCAGGGTCCTACACCTGGGCTGGGGCAACCCCTGTTATCAATACAGGCTGGGGGATGAAGGGATTGAGAGTAGCCGTGCTGAGAAGGACTTGAGGGTACTGGTGGATGAAAAGCTGGACATGAGCTGACAATGTGCACTCGTGGCACAGAAGGCCAACCGTATCCTGGGCTGGATCAAAAGATGTGTGGCCAGCAGGTCGAGGGAGGTGATTCTCCCCCTTTACTCTGCTCTGGTGAGACCCCACCTGGAGTATGGTGTCCAGCTTTGGAGCCCTCAGCACAGGAAAGACATGGACGTGGTGGAGCGGATCCAAAGGAGGGCCACAAAAATTATCAGAGGACTGGGGCACCTCTCCTATGAGGAGAGGCTGAGAGAGTTGGGGTTGTTCAGCCTGGAGAAGAGAAGGCTCCGGGGAGACCTTATTGCGGCCTTCCAGTACTTAAAGGAGTCCTACAGGAAAGGTGGGGAGGGACAAACTTTCTAGCAGGGCCTGTTGCGATAGGACAGGGGGTAATGGCTTTAAACTGAACGAGGGAAGGTTCAGACTAGATATAAGGAAGAAAGGCTTTTACAATGAGGGCGGTGAAACCCTGGCCCAGGCTGCCCAGAGAGGTGGTGGATGCCCCATCCCTGGAAACCTTCCAGGCCAGGTTGGACGGGGCTCTGAGCGACCCGGTCTAGTTGAAGATGTCCCTGCTCATTGAAGGGAAGGTTGGACTAGATGGCCTTTAAATGTCCCTTCCAACCCAAACTATTCTGTGATGCTATGATTCTGTGGTTTGTATCTGCCATAGTGGAGTTTCAGTAGAGTTTCAGACCACTTAAGTAACAGTAAATGAGAACTTTTGTAATTGCAAGAATCCACAGCCCCTTCCCCTTCCTATTTGAGAGACGTGTTCAACTCCCATTTGAAAGCTATACAGGATACTATAATTCTTCTAAACTTTATTTACTCTTTTTCCAGTATTCTGAAGCAGAAATAATTCCACAAAGATAGCTGCTGCTCTGGTGTTTTATACTATTGTATCTGACAGTCTTTCTACTTTGGAGGTTTTAAAGTTAGTAAACTCACACCGCAGACATGTACTCTTTCTGTGTGTGAATGTGGCTTGCAATCTTTTAGAAAAAAGAAACATTTAGAAATTGGGAAGTTATTTAGAAGCATAAATATGTTTTTTTTAAATGCAGTTAAAATGCATAAATATCTTCTGTGTATTTGCTGTAGCCTCCTGTCTTCGTTTTTGTGACCTCTAGCAGAAGTTTAAAAGGAAATTGGAAGAAAGTATTTCTCTCCATTGAGTGATTAAAAAAATCTATTGCAAATTCTCTAAGCAGTGGATTATAATAAATTAAATTTTGTACTCCCCTTTCTGGTTGTGCTTTTAAGGAGTGTGCACACATGGAATGCAGGAGTAAGATTGTCAGTTTGTTATTTGAAAACAGTTTTAAAATCTATTTCTGACTGTGAAATGTGTCAGCTAGGGAGCATATAATTTCTTCTATTAAGATGCCGTGTGTATATAATTTAAAATAACAATGCAAGCAGATATGCCAGTGTTGTGGTGTTTTTCATTTCAAGCAACTTAAAAAGAGAACAATTTCTGTTTGCTTGAGATCGCAGTCTGATAGTCCTTCTCACATGGAGTAATCCTTTATTACTTAAATGTTCCTACTATGATCAATAATTTTACTGAAGACACAAAGTATGTGTTAGATGAGCAAAGTTGCAAGGTTTGAACACTAACAGGTAACGAAGGCTTATTACTGATGTAAAGTCATAAACAATGCCAACAGGAATGTATTTATTATACAATTCTGCCTCCACAAGAAATGCATAGAATTCTACCAGTGTAGCACAAGATGCAACGGTATGAAATAACTTTATTTTGATAAACCAAATGAAGTTCTCCATCTGTATATGCAGAGGTGTTCAGAAACAAATCATGGATTTCAGTATGAAGCCTTGGCAGTACATGGGCTTTTTCGGACTGCAGACTTGCACATCCTTGCTGGATGTATCCATTTGTTGAAGAACTTTTCTGCTGGTGTGAGTGTTGGCAGGAGTGCGTACAGCCCTGCAGGTGTGGTAATGACTTCGTTACAACTGTGCCAGCTGCGGATTGGGCCCACTGAGGCCTCATTTATTTGAGACTTACATTATTAAAAGCGTGCTATTTAATTCATTGGGGAAGCTACCGTCAGTTTAGAAGTGCTAGCGATGCTTAGTAGTTTATGTGTTCTGAGAGCCCAATAAACATCATCTACTTCAGTGTAGCAGTTTTAGATGCCTGGTTGCTTTCCCAGATTGTGCTGCCTTCCTAATTAAATCAGACCTGGGGATTTGAAATGGAATTGGTGCAAAATACACCGTAAGAGACCGTAAGTAGGTTAAGACTGGCAAGGCCTGGACATATACTTAACTACCATGGAAAGTCAGAAGGACCTGAGGTTGCCTTACTGTCCTGTGACTGTGTCCCACTACAAGACTCTCTGCAAAAAGTTCCAATGCTGTTTTCTGTCACTTGTTGTTCTGTAAATAACTTTTGTTCTTAAATTAGACATGACTTTCCTTCCTGTAGTGCTGCTTTAAATGAGATGACAGGAGCATCACATCCTTAAATTTGACTACTGTCATCACCATTGAGAAAGAAAAATTGAATGACCCATAAAAGCATCCTAAAGCTGCTGAGACAGGACAAAAGATGACAGTTGGAAAGTAAACCACTCTCCTAAGGAATATAAACCATGTGTTCAAAAATAGGAATAAGAGGTATTTTTGGATAGTAGCACTACTTCGTATTTATTTCAAAACGGACAATAAATGGAAACTGCAGATCAAATCTACAAGCTCCATTCAGATTGTGGCTGTGTGTTAAATGTAAAGACGACAGGCCTTCCAGCTTTTCCAGGCAGAATAACTGAGAAAGTAAATTATATGACAACAATATCACTTAGGAAAGGAAAAAGATGAACACCTCTGATCATAGTGTAAGAGATATGACATCGTGAAAATGGCAGCTATAAACCAAAGAGGTCTAAGGAGGGCAAGTAGCGTTTCAGATAAAAGTATGAAACAACGATTACTTGCAGTGTAAGGAGAACAAGAAGCATATACAGTGAAAAGCCACAGCCTTGGGCAGAGTGGCATAGCTGTTGAACAAATAATTAGATGAAACCGTCAATTTTTTATAAATATTTCTCTGTGTATTATAGTTAAAATTACTTCTTTGCAAGCCTCTTGCAGCTTTTAAAAGATGTGCAGGAGCCCATCGCTTAGAAAATTTTCCACAATGCAGCAATTCATGTGGGGCATCTTAAATATTGCCATTTTGCAATGCCTCATTTCAAGGCCATAAAACTCCAATATAACTAGACAAGCCATTGCCGTGATACATGACAAAGCTGGCATTCCCAAACAACATAATTTTGTATGCATTTAATTAAAACACATATACTGTTTGCACATTCAGCTGAAATCAAAAGCGGTGCCCACACATTCTTCAGAAACTGAAGCATGGCGACTGTTAAAGCACAAGAAAATAGGTTACGGTTCTGATAGTGTAGTCTGTATTAGTGTAATGCAGAGGTTAATGCATATGCTTAATGCAGCATAGTTTTAAAGATTGCTAGGATATCAAATTTGGACCACCTTCCTATCCTTTTGAAAGCATTTTCCTATTTCATACTCCTGTAATCCTTTTAAATATGTATAAATTGTGCTCAAGTTATAAGGTAGAATGATTTCTACATGTATAAAAATATGTTGACTAGTGCCTAAATGCTAGACTCCATGGCTGTCACTGCCTATTGTATATAATTTTCCTAGACACACAGCTAGCCTTAGGCCGTGAAGGTAGGAGCTCTGTGTCAGAAAGACTTTGACAAAAGATATATAGCTTTTAATTTGCCCAAGGAACAGAGGGAGCAGATTTATGACCTAAAATACAAGGCTGAGAATTGGCTGTATACTTTCAGCTAATGGGTACAGAAATGAGGAAATTCGCAATGGCTACTTCATGCAGAGACTGCCTTTTTTGCATCTTGTATAAACAGTCCACAAAAATTTACAGGGCTATAATTTTAAAAAAATAAGGTAAACGGTAGCCCTGTGAATGCATTCTGTATCTTCTACCTCTTCTTGAGCTTACCCTTTCTTGTAAAATTATGTTTCTAGCCTGCTTTAATTGATTACTTTGTTTGCATGTGTATCAGGCTAGATTATTAGCATTTTTAAAGAAAGATTTATGAGGAGGTGCATCTTGTTTGTTTATTGGCTATTTTTCATTAAGGGCCTTTGCAGACATTAAAGAGTCTCACAAAACTGTGGAACTTGCAAATAGGACCAGTTCCACAGGTAGCATAAAATCCTGTCAACTTTATCTGAATGAAGTTGCACTGATTTATGTTGGCTGAGGATTTGGCCCGCAGAATTGATCTTGGACTGTAAGAGAGAAACTGTGACCGTGTCCTCTGTTCTAAACTCCTTTGACAAAGGTAGCTTTAGAAAACCATTTTGATTTTGTGGATTTATCCTTTGTCCTGACTGTCAGCAGACATAGCAGTTTAAGATCAAAGGGGAAGAGATTTGAAGATTAAACGTCTTTGAACTGAAAATGTCCTGCAGCCCCGTAAATTCCAGCAGAGATCACTAAATCGAGAGTGCAATCATCAGCTGATTTGTTTTAATGATGCATGGATCGAAGGCTGTCTCAGAGGTGCTGTGAGCTCTGTACATATACTCAAAGCGGTAGTGAAGGTGCACCGTCAGGGATCTTTGTGCAGGGGAGTTCTCTGATCATCGGTATCATCACGTCTTCACAAGCCACTGGGAACAGCCTTACTGAGTCCCGGTCGCCTCCTCTTACTGCTGCACAGCTGGGGCTGACCGACAGGATGGCTTTAGCCCCTGTAGAGCCTAGGTGATACAGAGCTCCCATCATCGCAGAAGCCTTTTGGTGGTACTAGCCTTGTCACTATTGTTAGATAAAGGGGTGCAAGGAAGTGGATTTAAGCTTATGACTGCAGCCAGGAGAGTGTGTGAATGAGACAGTCTGATCTGCAGTGGCTCGGACCAAAGGACTGTATCTCATTATTTCTATTATGGCCGTATTCCCTGCTCTTTTATCTTCAGTTGTTAAAGACACTGAGGGATTGAGACTGTACCTCATCTTAGAGAGTTTCTGGAGGTTAATTATCCTTACAATTAACAACTGTTCATTTATTTTTTCCTCATCAGCTTCCAACAACTGAATCCCATTATGATGTATCCTGTTAAAGCGCCTTCTACCAAAACTGTAACTGCTAGGTTGAAAGGAGTTGTTGGCTCTAGTAGTGATGGATGTTTCTCTGGAAATAGTTCTAAGGAATAACTATTGTGAGTGAACACCTGCAAAAGATAGAGAAACAATGAGTTGCCTCCTTCTTTAGTTCTTCAAAGATTTAGGAACGTGAAAACAATATATTAGCAGAATAATCCTACCAGAGTTTTTTCTATAATCCCTATTTACTCTTTTGTTTCTCCGTGTAATATTAGTATTTGCATGCTAATTAGTGATTAGAACTGAATTTTTCAAGGAAGAAAATTTTGTTTTTCTAACAAAACTTACTTTGGGAGGTGAACTTTCTACTACATTCATTTTTCATAGATAAACAATCTACTTAAGCCTACATGCCAAAGGATAACATAAAGATGTTAGTCGAAAATAAATTACTGCCTCAAGTAGCTTCTGTAGTGTGTTTGCAAAATGCCGGTTTTAGAAGGGCCATGGGATTATTGATTTAAGATAAATGGCTAGAGATGATATAATTATGAATTCTATGAGAAGCCCTTGTCACAAGAAAGATACAGATTGAAACTGAGCTATTTTCTTCTTTTTTTTTGTTAGCATAATCTATATGAAAAAAGAATTGAGACGTCAGAATGACAATGATTCATACTTTCTGTGACTTTTACTGTTGTTTGTTTTTTATTTATTCCTTTTTACCGAGAGGCTTGGTTACTATTTGTAACTCACTGGATTTTAACAAATGCTGGGTTTACTGAACTGCAAAAGTGTACTGCATTTTCTGAAGTGAAAACAAAAATAAAATCAAACATTTTTTGCTGCATTTGAAAGTGAGACAACCCCTGGAGCACGTAGCAGCTTTCCAGTGAAATAACCTTGGGGTTTTGATGGCAGAAAGAGTAAAAATGAAACTTCTAGTACCCTAGTACCTGGCATAATCATGCACAACTCTGTAAAGTACGCTTAAAGAACTGGAGGTCAGGTTTGGTGGCATTGCCCCATATGGTTTTAAACAGTAGGCACTTTAAGACTCTGTAAGCCAGATGGTTTTGAAATCACTGCATAAAATCCCTCTAACTTTGGCTAATTTGGAGTGATGGTTTCTAGCAATACTGATTTTCTTTTTCAGATGGGATTTTTCTAATCTGTCTTTTAATGCTAGAATTTCCTTTTTGCTGATGTCTTGATATTCTGGCAGTTTCTAAATGAATTGGGTCCAATGCTGTTAGGGTCCCATGAAGAGAGGAGAAAGATGTTTGTTTCTGTTGCAAAGATTTTTATAGACTAGGCACTCTACATGAAAAACTATTGCATTTAAGTCAAACTCCTCTCAGATTTATTTCTTTCCAGCTAGTTCTATGCTCTGCATTTCCTTTGTTGACTGATTGCAATGAATATAACTTTGTGTGTGTATAGAAAAACCCTTATTCTTGCTTTTTGATTGTTATTGTGCTTTCAGAACTGTCTCACTGATACTTATTTAATCAGTAGGCATAAATGTTGTTCAGGGCCCAAAGAAACATTTTTTTGGGTTTCCATAAAAATGTGTAGCTGATACTACTCTCAGGAGACAGATAAATGTCTATGGCAATCAGTGATTAAATAAGCAAAAGATCTCTTGTATGTTGTTAGAAACTTGGTGTTACAATTAATCAAGAAAGAGGAAATCTTTTCGATGGAACAGAATAACAAAAAGTATATCAAGATGACCTCAAACTCGGAATGAAGACATTTTTAGTAGCCTCTCAGACTCTAATGAAAAGTATGTGTAAAATAAGCACTAATCAAAAAATAGTTTAAGTACTACGTAAAGCTGATATCCCAGTCCTGCAAACCTACACGCTCGGTTAACCTTGCACACTGGCATCCCAACTTAATGGCTTTTTTTGTTTGTTTGCCATCTGCATGCGCTCTGTAAATTCTGCCTTTGCTTTGGCGACAGGCAGAAGGCCAGCCTCTTGCCAACTGGGACCTTGGGTTTTAAAGAGGTTGAAGCTTGACAGATAAGAGCTCCGGTGGCTTTCCGCCCCCATGGGGGAGCAGCTTGTCAGCAGCGACCAGCACATCCAGCACAGGGCTGCAGTCTGCTGGGAACATGCCTGTCTCCAGCCAAGTTGCAATGCACATAGGCATCTCTTCCTCGGCAACTTGAGTGACTCCCAGGCACTGTTACCCGCAGGCCTGTGCAGGGACATCCCTCTGGCCCCCACACAACCCCTAGACAAGCTGCCGCCAGAGAGGACTGCTCCCCAGCGAGTGGTCCTCCCTGTTCCCAGGGTCTGTGACAGCCTAGTTTTTCTGCTCCTAGATGATCCATATAGTTCTTGTCCGAGAGCTGGGCAAAAAGAAAATGGAGTGAGTTTCTCCAGACAAAAAGCACAGAACAGACCCTTAGAGGGTTTTTTGGGGGTAAAATTGCCTTTACTGCAATGCAGCTCTTAAGCTAACATTCCTGTAGATATGCCCTATATATGTGTATGTTTTTCCCCTCCTTCAGAAGAGGGAAAAATTTTCTAGGATTTATTTAAGAGCCCTTGAAAGTCCTTAGGAAAATGAATGGGCGATTTCCCTCCCAGTGGGAGGGGAGTTTTCATTGGAATTGGCAGCTCCTAAACACAAATACACACACACAGACACACACACAGTCTCTCTTTAGAGCCTAGTATGTCAGGATGGTGGAGGGGAATAAAGATTTGCTTACTATTATTTTTGTGTACATATCCTTCCCATTCACGAAAGACTCGCATAGCCCCTTTGTGCCATTATGTCTAGAAGCAAGAAGACATTTTTAATAGCACTGTCGCTTTTCAACCAATCCAGTGACAGATACGAGTGAATAATATAAATTCTCTAGCCATTCCTTGGCATTTATTTCAATGTAAGTGTATTTTTTTTCAAGTAGAAAACCCAATAGTAATTTATCAAGGGACAAATCATTTTTTCTTGGCAGTGGAGTCTGCAAAATCCCCATTTTTAAAGCACTAAATCTCCCTCCTTTGACAGGAGTAAGAAAGCATTAAAAGCTTTGATTTAGCTGGATCATACAAAATAGTTTCTCATAATTATCCTTTTGGATGATATATGCTTGTCTTTTTCCCCCTTCTTATTAAACCTGAGGTCTCCATTTTTCATCCAGCTGTATTACTAAATTAAATTGCCTTTTGTTGTATTCAAGTTAAGCACTTTGCCGAAAGCTTTCCTTGTTCAGGGAAATAACATTTACCCAACGTGCTCCCTGTTTTACTGTTTAAATTTACTGTTTGCAATTGTTTGGTTTCCTAAGCAATTTGAGGTTATTGTTTGTTTTAATAGGAATAATGAATCAGTGTAATTTAGTGTTGTATCTTAGAGTACAGTATCCGGGGGAAAAAAAAACCAAACACAAAACCCCACAGCTCACAAGGAATTCTTATTTTGAATTGAAATGTAGATTGCAAACATGACAGAAGGAGCTTCTCGCATGTCCAGCTTTACTAACTTTCCATTTTTATTGCTGCATGAAAAGGAAGTCTAGTTGGCTATGAAAGAATTCCGTGGGGGGTATAGTCACGCTCATTGACAAAATAATAGAAAATAGTTCAACATGCCATCTTTCTTGGACAGTTTGTGTCTGCACGTTAAAAAATTGCTGTGGAAGCCAGGGCAGCTTCAGCCAGAGTTTTAATTCTGTTCTTGCAAGGAGAAAGCTAAAATTTTATTGGACTAAATTACATAAAAATCTATACCAAAATTTAATAAAAGACTATTCATGATCAGCACAGCAAAATAAACTGCTCATTTAAGGATTTGTGAGATGCTGTTCAAGATATTATACAAAGAAATGAATTCAGGGGCCATTGTTTGTCATGTAGTTCTTTCCAGTGAACTTTACCTGGGCGAATGCTCAAGGAGCATGGTGCGTGTGAAGGTCTCCCTGTCCACTGTCCCCTTCTTGCTCGGGATATTTCAGATCATGCCCTGGGTCTGTTACTGGACATGTCATTGTTTGCCCTTTGCTCAGGTGCAGTGAATGTCACTGTATTGGAATTGGTCTTTCCTGGGTTGTACCAGCAAGACTTTACAGCCATGATAGCCAGATTATGGTCTATAAAGACACACGTTGTTCTCTTTAACATCGAACCCAAAGTTAATAATGCTATGAATTATACAAGGCCTGATAAATGTGGAATTGAAGGTGGTAACACAGGTTAGTGCAGCTTTATGAAAAATAGATCATGTCAGCCTCATGTGATGGGCTTTTGAAGAAATTCTAGATGTCATTGGTAAAGACTGGCATTATTGATGTGGATCTATCTATGGGTCTGATTTCTGTGACGTGGTATCTTGACTAATAACTTAAAACAGTGAAAGACCAACATAATACACCAGTGGGTCTAGTGTTAAAGAGAGCTTACGCATGCTTTGAACTTCACTAGGCTTTCCTGGCATGATCAAGTTAAGGGACAAACTGACTTCCTGTAGAGAGGTTGGAGCAGAGCAGTGCGAAGGATCAGAGATCTGGAAAAGACAGCACAGCAAACCATATAAACCAAGTAGATACGGGCTTAAAAATTGTACCTGGGAAGGTTTACATTGACTACCGGAGACTACCAATAGACATGTGGAGGTTGTGGAACTTTGAGGATTTTTTAAAACATGGATGTAGATTATCCTAATTTGAAATAAGAATGGAATAGGTTACTTTTGAAAGTCATACACAACTTCCATGACACAAGGATTGACGAGAGAATGTGCAGAACAGGCAAGAGTGAGGAAACCCAGTGGAATAGGTAACACGCTGTAGGCTGTGGAGCCCCTGAAAAAAATTAAGGCACAAGCGACTGGTACTCTGAAGGAGGTTGTCAAACGAGGTATTAGAAATGCAGAAGGTACAGGTACAGTCGGCAGAGCTGGCTCACATATTTATGACTGTATTTGTCAGATTTTATTTGAAGGGAATAGGGAAAAAGTTATGTGACAGTAGATGGGAAGGGAAGACTGAAGAATTTCCAGGAATGCCAAAAGATTTGTGGGGTGTGTGAATGTGGAGCGTGAGTTTTGGCTTGTTGTACAGGAAGTTATGGACATGGTGGCCTAGGTCAGCCCTGAAAATCTATGAATCTGTAATTTCCAAGATAGCTTTGAAAATCTCTCCTAAAAGGCTCTATTTGCTCTTTCTACCCTTCATAATAAATTGAAAAGACAGTCCTTTAGAGAAAAGCTTTTTCGTCTCTGTCTTATACTCCCATTTTTTTCCTGTTTTTCATCTAAACCCTGCTGCTGTAACAGATGCTGATATAACTTCTTCTGTTGACAGTTTCAGGCACAGCATTAGATTGTTGCTAATTTGATCATCTTTTCAATTTATTTATTTTTTTTTTAAATTAATAGTCCATGGTAGTTTTTTTTAAATATTTTTCTTGCTCTGCAGTTCCCCCTATAAATGCCTTGAGAGGGAATGCAAGCCTTTGAAATAAAACATTGTAGTAAACGTTCGGCCTGTTATCTAAGTTAGGCAATAGGTTTTCTGCCTGATCTCTAATATACTCGTGATGTTAGTATTAGTGATTTGCAAGTATCAGAAAGGTTTGTGGAGCTCCACCTCTGGGCAGCTAAATATTGCAAAATACTTAGAGAAGGCTTATGAGGAAGACCTGGACCTATAAGTCAGGGAAAGATCCAAATTTCATATTATACCATTTTGTTTTAGGCAGTTGGAAGTCACAAACTATTCTTTCTTTTGATATTTCAGTTTTTACATTTCATGTAGATTACAACGTTGATAACAATTAGAAAAGTGTGGCCTGAACTAGTCTTTTTAAAAAGCCAAAACTCAGTCTTAGGATTGCCACCAACACTGCATGGATATTTGATGTGGTAAAGGTACACACACATTGTCACATGCTAGTGAATGCTAAAACAGATTCTCCAAGTGTAGTTAGTACTTTTTCCTTCAGCTAAGTAAGGCATTGGAGTATATAAGCCATACAAAGTCTTTCATAAGTTAACATTTTCTGGCTTTTTTCTGCAAAAACCAGCTCAAATATTACTGAGATGGAATTTGTCTGCACTGCTCTAGACATATGCTCCTGCACTAATGATCACTTCCTGCTATGAGATTAATCAAATATTAATAAACTAATCATGAACGTCAGATCTACAGAACTGCCCGGCTTTCTTCTGGATTAAAAGCACTTTTCATTGAATTATCTGTGAATCTACCTTATGGTCCAAAGCTGGTTATTAGTTTCTGAGTATTCTGAAGTATCAGCAAAAAGGCAGACATGAAAGTAACAGTTTTCCATATTGAAGTATGCTGCATGAAACATCTACCTGGTTTCCAGGCTCTTAAAACAAAATCTTTTTGCTGTTTTTGGTGGATTTTGCTTGAAATTTGCATCAAACTTTCAGATAGGAAACTGTAATTTGTTTCCAGAAAGTATAGGCGTGATGCTACAGAGCTCTTGCATGATTCTGCTAATTATGCATATTTTGGATTTAGTCATGTTAGTAAAAGCATTTAATTATTAATCCTAAAGAGGGGAAAAACAACCCTACCCACGTGAAAGTTGAAAAGCTCTGCTAGAGTATTTTGCTAAGCTTCCCAAATTGTCATTTAGGAGATAAGAAATTGGGGGAAACTAGAGGTATATGAGACCATTTGTTCTTAGCATGCCAACGTGTTGTCAGTCACATGGCAAAGCGACATGGAAAGGGTAAATAGTTACTTTGCTTGTGTGGCTAAAAAGATATGTTAGCAATCAGAAGATGTATTACAGACGGATGAGAAAATGGAATGAGACTGCTCCATTGGGTTCTCCCGAGGGATGTGTCTAGTCCATCCAAACAAACTTGAGAGCTCTCTAAATAGGGGAAGCCACAGAAAAGCTGAGGAACCAAATGATTCTATCAATGAAAGGCAAATTGTAGTATACCGACCTTCATTTGGACATGTCTCAAGACTTGGAGGCTTGGCTGCATGTGTTCTATAAATGGACTTTAATCTTGTTTGGAGGATCTAGGAGACACTACTGTGCCTGACACAGGGCATGGTACTCCTTGTCTCAGTGTGCAGCTTTGTGAGGTTTGCAGAAAGATGTGAGGAGAGATGAGAAGTTCACATAGCCAGCCAAATCAGCCAAGTCCTCTCCAGTGATCAATGAGGAGACAGACTTTCACTCTGCTGCTCCAGATTTGTCATTAGTATGTTAACGAGGCTCTGACAGCCTCAGGTTATTGAGAGCTGGTGTACTGAGACATCTTCCGACCATACCTTCTGTCCAGGTATCTTATGATCATCCAAATGAATTGTAGCTATCTGACTCAATAGACCTGAAAGGAGTGGCAGGAACTGCAGTCCCGAAAGGAAAGGTGATGGTGCATAGTCCCATATTATGAGAAGATATCAACAGACCTTCAGAAGTCTTTGGCATAGGATTTTGCCTTCACTATGGACGATGGTTAGGTACACTTCCTAAGTAGGTAAGAGTTGTGATGTGGGTAGAATGGCATTTTGTGTGTTCCTAGTGTCTGGTTCTTAGGCTCTATGCTGACATTTAGCCTATTTCACTACATCTTTGAAAGCTATTTTGTACGTGGTCCTCTGTAAGTACAGTTAAGTCATGTTTGGCACTGATTCTGCTCCCCTTTTTGCAAACTCATTGGCCTGAAGGCACCTGCTGTATTAGGACATAGCAATTTCCAGGACTGGATTTGCTATTCATAGGATCACAGAATAGTTTGGGTCTGAAGGGACATTTGAAGGTCATCTAGTCCAATCACCCTGCAACGAGCAGGGACGTCTTCAACTAGACCGGGTCGCTCAGAGCCCCGTCCAACCTGGCCTGGAATGTTTCCAGGGACGGGGCATCCACCACCTCTCTGGGCAGCCTGCGCCAGGGTTTCACCGCCCTCATTGTAAAAGCCTTTCTTCCTTATATCTAGTCTGAACCTTCCCTCGTTCAGTTTAAAGCCATTACCCCCTGTCCTATCGCAACAGGCCCTGCTTTCTAGGGGGGAGGTTTGTCCCTCCCCAGCTCTCCTGTAGGCCCCCTTTAGGGACTGGAAGGCCGCAATAAGGTCTCCCCGGAGCCTTCTCTTCTCCAGGCTGAACAGCCCCAACTCTCTCAGCCTCTCCTCACAGGAGAGGTGCTCCGGCCCTCTGATCATTTTTGTGGCCCTCTTCTGGACCCACTCCAACAGGTCCGTGTCTTTCCTGTGCTGGTGCTGAAGGCTCCACAGCTGGCCACGTTGGGCTAGGACAGCAATGGAAAGGGTGGGTTTACACAGGAGTGGTGACGTTTGAGTTGAGCTAACAATCTGATTTTATTGAGGTTGTTACAACTTTGGAATAGCCCATGAGCCTGAAAAGGGGCATCTGCTTGTTTGATGCAGCTTTAAGGGTTAAGTATTTTTACCGTTTTAAAACAAAGTTCATCTTTTCCTTAATTATTATTCATCGTAATATTTTTCCATTATTAAAAAAAACCAAACAAACAAAAAACAAAACCCAAACATAAACCTTCCAGATTCTGCTGAATGAACTTCTACAAACGTAATAACACTTAGATTACACATATCGTGCTTGTGGTGAATAGAGTATTTGAGTAATAGATGAGAATGCCAGAGGAAGATTGAGAACTGACAAACTCGCTCTTATTTTTAATGAAATTATGCACATCTGGGATGTATTAGGGAGTATGTAAATTGACTCAAATTCAGACTTTAAGTACAGATAAGAGATGACCAAAATTCAATACGGAATGTGGTAGAACTACAAGGCAATGCAGATATTTATTGTCATGAAAGCAATTTCTGGCTCCTTTGTATCCCATAGGTATAAGTTGAGGGCTTCATTCATTGCCTGCTGGGATTTAAAGAGAAGCCACTAATGTTTCCCTTATTCACTGGCTCTGTAATTTAAATAGAAAAATCACTATGCATTATCATTGCTTGGCAGTCTTTTACCTAATTATTTAGGGCAGTCTTTTTCTGTAACTGAGAAAGCTGTAGTGATAACAAACAGGCAGGTCAAGTTGTAATTTCAAGAGACATTAATAAAGTAGTTATTCATTCTGGTGGTTCTTTATGCTGATAGAGAGCCAAGCCTGGATATGAGGAACAGTTCTGAAAGTTGTTATCCCATTCTGGAGAACCAGCAGCTCACCTCAGCTCCTGTCGCTGAGAGACGATGGGAAGGAGAATCCCGGGATGGTAAACTGAGAAAGGAAAAGGCAAAGAAATTGCATGGGATACAGGGAGGAAGGTACCATTTCACCATAGGTTACACCAGTAGTTGTGCATTCTGGAGATTGTTTTATTAAAGCAGTATCATATAACATGATGAATGAGATATGTTAATTGTGTATACTACAGCCTCAGTCATTTGTATTGGGATAAGTAAGTTTCTGATTTATATGAAGCTTCTTTAATATAGGATACTTGTTCTTGGATACTTTTACATTAAGAAGCTTCATGAGGGCTTACCCTTTACCTGCTGCAGTCTCTGGTAGCTCTGGGCCTAAACTCACCTTTCCACAGCACCTGGGAGCTGTTGAGCAAACCTCATTTTCTTCTGTTAAATAATCTTTTTCCCCATTTTATCAGCTGAGGAGGATATTCTCATAATAGACAGTGGTAAGCAAGTCTCAGAATTCAGCTGTTGCATCTTCCCATGCTGCTTTGTGGAGCGTAGTGAGTAACAGAGAATTTAATGTTCTACTCCAAAGTCAGATTGTTATCCAGAGGCAGCCTGGAAACTTCATTCAGATTCAACAAAATCCTTTCCATAACTACTGAATTCTTCCAAACTGGCAGGTGAGAAGACCAAAAAGATGTAAGTAGGTTGTTTTTGGATGTCAGAATGGCAACTTAAAATTATTGTGGCAGTTATCTTTAAAGTTACTATTTCTACAGTCTGACTAGGCTTACATATGAGAAAGCTATGTATGAAAGGGGAGGAATTCTAAAGTTTATTATAAAATCAGTTGTGAGACTGTGATGAAAAAGTCAAATGCAGAGCTAATTATCTTTTTCTATCTCTGTCAAGGCTTTCATTTATTGAAATGTCTGAGCAAATGCTTAAGTCCATTTCTAATCCTAAAGCACTTGGGCATAATGCTAAGTCTTACTACCATTAAAAGTGACTAAAACTTAATAAGTGCTTAAATATTCTACTGATACGTTAATTGAAGGTTAAACTACTGTTCTTGAGCACTTTTGATGGTGGGAGGCTTCACTCCTTGAGCCCCCACCTGAACAGCAGCATCCTCCCTCTGGAGCACCATCCAGGTGCCAGGGTGCTTTCTCCAGCTGGTGCTGGAGATCTGAGTGAATGAATTGGTATGGGATAGTCTGAGGAGCTGTTGTTTCAGTCCAGGCAAACACTGTCACAATTAAACTTTATTCAATTAATATTTTAATAGAAAGTTTTTTCTAATGCCTGTGGGTGAGGTAGCCAGAACCTAGCTCTTCTGAGCTGCATTGATATTCATTTCAAAACAATTTAAGAATGTAGAAATCAAGAACAAGAACTGAACAGTCATCAATTCACTGTCTTAGCACCTGCTTTTATTGTTGAATTAAAAAAGCTCTGGCAGCTTCCACTGACTCCACCAGATGTTGAAAGGAGTTTTTAAGATGAATAGTAAAGACTGTGTCAGATGATGTAAGGAACATTAATTTAAAGAATAAAATCATACTCTTGTCAGAACTCATGCGGAATGTAATGAAATATCAAGGACAAGACTGAAAAGATGTTTTTAAAAACAAATTCGTATAGGATAGGCTCGTTTAAAAGAGACTTTTATGAACATCAGCTTCACAGTTCTTAAAAATACGGCACAGGTTTCAAGCAACCAATTCTTCTTGTTTATGTTGATTCAACTCCTCACTTCCACGGGTGACATGAAGAAACATTTTTAGTAACATAGTTGTGGGGAAATGTCATCTGGATGATACTAATATCACTATCTGATAGCCAACTAAACAGAAATGAAAATCAACATATTTTGATTATTGTATTTATACCCACAATGAATTTCTGATAATGTGTGTTTTCTTATACATACATGCATGCCTTGAAGGTGATTGGAGGACATTTGCATATTCAGAGAATCCCATTAAAACCAATGGGATTTTGATCATGCAAGTAATTATACATGAAGTTTTCATTAACAGAAAATCAGCTGGTATGTCTGGATTTGATTTTCATTATGTGTGCTCTTGGCGATTTGCTGTGCATCCATGAAGGAACTCCTCTTCCCTTGCTTGTTACGGGCTAGGCGTAGGATGGGTAGCAGCAAGTGCTGTGGTGTGTCTCATTTCCAGCTGGGTTTTGGTCTGCAATAGAAAAACGGTTAGGTTTGTCTCTGCAGTGTTGTTGCCTAAAAGGCTGTGCTAGGCTAGAGATCGGTGTGGAAATTGTTTCCCCATTACTGTTAATAATGCACCATATATACAACAGAATCCCCTATTTATCTCTCTCCTCTCATAAATTTCACATTATCCATAATCTTTTCACATTACTGCAGAGATACGGGTACATACAATCGAGGATTAAGCTGTGACTTTAGCTATTTGGCAAAGGGCCGTTCGTTGGTAGTGAGCATGGATTAGGTCCATCAATTTGCAAGGTAAAATTTGCCTATCGAACAATTCTGCCATCTGTCTACAAAGAAAATTTCTACTTCACTATTTTTTTAACAAGCAGTAAGTGAAATCAGTGACTGTTACCATTCCTCAGCTGGGTTAGTTTGTTTGATCACTTTTAGCCAGGCACGAAGAGAGTCTGCAAGCATATTATAACTAAACATTTAAAGCAATTACTTAGTGGGTAGCACACAGCAAAATCAGCTAGGACATTGCTTAAGTGTCAGTAGCTCAATATCAGCTTAAGTATCAGCTCACTGGCCCTGATAAGGCACCTGAAGACCGCACGCTGTTGCAGGAGGCATCAGTTATGAGAAGAAGGGTTGGCCTCCTAGGATGAATCTTCAGTGTGGCTGAGTTGCTGTCTCCCACCAGGTCCACCAGAACGGTAACACTGACAACTTGACCTGACTATCCGAACAGCCTCCCTGGTTTTCTTCCTTCAGGAGTTTGTACTCTTCCATGTTGGTATTTTTCCTTTTGAATCCTTGAGCTACTAACCATCCCTGATCTCCCCAGTGCTACCTCTACTTGTAACTTTGCCTTTGTTAATGTTCTACAGGCTTTCACATGTGCCTTGGATGTCTCAGGAAAACTGCTGGGAAAAGTTTGTAGTAGGAGCTTAACTCTCATTGGGGTTACCGTTTCTAGTTAGCAAAACTTTCCTTGTGTTTATCCATCAAGCTTGACCATTCACTTTTTTTCTACTTTTACTCTCTTTACTAAGGGCATAGACTGTTACTTCATCTCTCTTCAAAAAATGCAGGCCATGATGAGCAAAGCTGCAGGGGCATCCATGGTTCAACCATTTGAAACCACAAATGACTCCAGGGGACTGCCAAGTCTTAGCACCCTTCTGAATCAAGCCCATTAAAGTAATTTCTTTAGAACTGTGTAAATAAATAAGGAGAAATTTATGTTGAAGCATTCAAGGTTTGGGACTAAATCCTTCTCTTCCTGGAACAGGCATTTATTTGTCTTCTCAGGCAGGATAAGAGCAGCATGTATTGAAGTTAACGGACTTACCAGCATAAATGAAAGAGCGGCCTCTCATGTCTGAAATCAGGACAAGATAGTTTAAAAAAAATCCTAATTAAATTTAAAAATAAATATCAGTAGAACTATTTTTACTTGAATTCAAGTCAGTGTATTCCATTGGGTAATAGCCTGAAAATAGAAAACTTTTCATGTAGATGATTCCATTCTGAAGATGAATATTCTTTCTCATCTTTTTTTTTTCTCTCTTAGTTTAATAATGGTGCCTGAGAAGGAAGGGAGTTGGGATTTGATGGAAAGATCTCTCTTTAAATAATTTGTAGTGAATTTTGATGTTAAAAACAGTGTGGTAATTCTTATTATATATCAGTATACTTCATAAATTCAAGAGGCATTGTTTGTATAAATACTTAGAAATTTCCTGGACCATGTTTTCTTCGTTAACCCTCTGAACGTAGACTACAGTTGTTTTTAAAAAAAAACCCCAACCAAACAAAAAACACCCCAGGAACCCCCACAAACAAAAAAACCAAGGCACTTTCCATCTATAATCCTGTATTACCATTAAATTGGCAATAAATCTATACCTGATTTATTGTAAATCCGGTACTGTTGTAAATTCAGATAAATTCTGGTAAATTTGACCAGGACTTTACCCAAATAGCCTTGTGAAACCGCACTAAAGTGCACACGTTTAAAAGGTAGTAGATGCTGGTCCCACAGTTCTAGGCTGTGATTTCTGTCTGTCCCTGTTGTTCAGATACTGCTTTCTGTGGAAGATCCAGCTGAAGTATAAACTGAGAATTTGCATGCAGACTAGCAGAGGATTCAAATAATTCCAAGCTGTCTTGAATCCTGATAATTTTAAGTTGTTCTCTGGCTTCTGGTTTAACAGATATCTATAACTACAAGTTATGGTTGTTTGTTCCACAGTATTGTACTTTATGGGGCAGGGACATCTCGCCAGCAGCACTTAGACCACTGCGTCTCCAGTACTTGCCCTCCACGGGAAAGGCAGAGGGGTCTCCTGGGGACAATCTTCAGGCTTTATGACACTTGAGAATTTTTGTATCTCACCATTTCTTTATATTTTCTCTGTGAAGCTGGATGCACACCAAACTCTTCTATCCCTTCAAATCTTTATGGGATAGCCTTATAATATGTTGACAGAATTTCTACTGAGTAGCAATAAATGGTGATGTTGAAGATCTAATTGCTCAGGGTTACTTGTGCTTGATTGGAAGACCCAAGTTAAAGCCGGAATGTGTTATGTAGTGTCTGACTTGCTTACCTATTTCAACACAGGGAGTATAAATTTTATACACCTAACAAATGACCAAGACTGAAATTATATTATAGTACTGTTCTGGGTACAATACGCTGCGTACTCCTGTTCAGTGATGCAAAATGTGCTCATCAGGAGATGACCTCTTCTGGAAATTCAACTCTCTCTTCTTGTTGTTTTGTGGGTTTTTTTTAAATTTTTAAAGCTTTATTTTCAGAGCACCCCACTTTTCGATGTGAATAAGGTCCCTAACTTCTTTTATAGCAAAAATAAATTTGAGTTGTCTTGTGTGCCTTTATCGTCACTGAAGACTTGATCCCTTCAGGTAGGAGTCTGTTTTTTCTCTGTTTTAGCAGTGCCTAATACAAGGGGATGACAAATAATTAATGACCCCCAACTAACGCAAAGTCACTGTGGCCTTGGGATTTTGTGCATCCCATAAAAATCTGTTCACAGCTATGTGTTTCAAAGATTTGGATAGATACTTCTTTGACAGCTACATGATACAGTAAAATGGAGAATGTGTATTTGGCCAGCAGAACTTTTCTCCAGATTATATATCTCAGCAGTCAGTGTTGCAAGAGCTATGTAAAGGTAATTGATAGTTTAAGACCTTAACAAAATTCATCCTGTTGGGCTTTTTATAGAAGGCTGGGGAATCCAGCTGCTCTGCACCTTCGCTAGTCCTATAACATACTGTCACTATTCTTGCCTCCAGCAAAGGCAAGTTGAAAGAAAGGTAGATCATCCATCCAGCCCACTGAACAGAAGAAAAATTGCAATGTGAATTTTGCCTCTTCAGTAGATCTGTCTTACTTCTGAAACGATTTTTTTTTCTTTTTGCTTTTCTATATTCCCTTCTTCAATCCCAAGGAAAAAAAAATCCAGTAAAGACAATGAAACAAAAGGGAAAAAACCCTTCAGAACGCTCTCTGCTCTGTTGGATTAAAACTAGTAAGCAGTCAGTGCAGTGTGCATCTAGAAACGACACAGAGTATGTTTTTCACAGTGCTATGCTATTTACAAGAAGTAAAGCCTGGAATGAGTTATGGAAGTCATTTCCTCATGTATAGAAGTGAATTTTATCACATCTCTTGCCAACTTTATGTCTTCTACTTTATCACTAGAGTTTCTGCTGGCTTATAGCCACTGTCCCATTTTAATAAAGAAAGGAGAGAGGCCCTAATCCGGAAAATGCTTTAAGCCCATATTTAATTTTAAGGCTGCTGAAGAGTTGATGACATTGGTGGAGATGTTCATGTTCACATAAAACGTACTATGCATGTGTTTAAAGGCTTAGTTGGATTTTTCCCGAAGGGGTTGCTGAAGTCCTGTGCATGTGTTTCAAGTAATACTGTTCTGAATGTCAGTGAAAGCTTCTCAGGGAGTTCAGAAACTTTGGTTCGGATAAAATACAGCGTGATTTTTGTTTGTGATTTGGATTTGACAATATGTCTAGAAATGTTAATTATTGATATTTGGAGGTGGTGCTGCAGCAGAGAATACTGTTACGCGTTTTGTTGCAAAAATTGAGCCATTTTGTAAAAACTGGTGGAAGGAAAACATGATGTGTTGGATACTTCAGGAGTTTGATGGAAATGCTCAATGAGGTGTACATTTTGAAGCAAAGCAAATCTTTCTTGAAAATCCAAATGAAGAGAATGGTCTCTTCTACTTTCCTAGTTTGATAAATCAACATTTGGGAGTGTAAGCTGTTTTCTTTGCTATTAACAATAGTGCTTCCCTGTGAAAATGTATACATAAGAACATGCCCAGTATTTCTTAGCAGCTTCTAGGTTGTTTTTGTTTCTTACTTTTTGTCTTGATACCTGGCACCACAGTTCAGGCGGACTGTGAGAAAATCCCAGACTAAGCCTGCCTTTTTCTCTTTTTATGTGCTCCATCTATTGTATTTTGTATGTCAAATAATTTCTCATCCTGCTTTGCAGTAGCATTCATGCATGAATGATACTCGGATTTATCATTCTGTTGGACTCATTTGTGGATCCATTGTAATAAAACATAATACAATTTTGATGCTTTTGGATGCAGAAAACAGAGCTGCTCAGAAATACTGAGCTGATCCAGTTGTTCCCCCTTGGCCCCCCTGCTACTCTGCTACAAATAATGTGGATTTCCATTTTGCCTATGGAGGGTACTGCATTAAGCTATTGTTCTTAAAGTGACATGAAAACATTCTAGAAGTGAAAGAAATTCAGTGTAAGACTGTTCTTTTGAATTAAGTTGTGATTTAATCTGGTCAATATCACAGTTTATGGCTTTGTGAAATAGAATGATTTTGTAACTGCTGTCCTATTCTTAACATAGGTAAGTGAATTGCTCTATACTTTTAATTCCATATTGACATTGCTAGAACTCTGAATTCATTTTAGAACATTTGCTACAGTGATGTAAAATGTGATCGTTCCATACACTGTATTGAATTTCATGGTGATTTAAATCCACTGAGAATATTGCTGAAAAAACTTGATGAAGATAATATTTTTTCCCAGTACAAATTGTCAGATTGATCTTGGTTATCCTAAAGTCTAAATAATTATTTGTAAAGGGTTTAAGTTGATTGTGAGTATTAGATAATCAAAAGTTGAGGACTTTAATGAATGTATTTCACCTTGCAGTTCTTTTCCCTCAATATTGTAAAGAATTAACTTAGTCCAGGAATGTTTGCCATCATCATTTCTTTAAAGAAAATCCCAGAGAAAATTATGTTTAAATATTCATACTGGAAAACGAATTCTAAGAATAAAGGTTGTGAGAGAAAAGGCTTCTGGATATGGTGAAGACAAACAGATTTAAATTTGACTTGTTGCTGTTTATGTGTCTGTACAATATTGAAATCTGATTCATTTGGCTCTTTGTCATTTGGAAATCTAAATCTTTTGCCCTTAGCTACACCTCGTGCCTTTATATTTGCAGCAGTTTTCCTAGCAATTTTTTCACAAATGTATGCAAAAATATATGAGGCTGTATAAACAGCAGTGATCGTGAGCAGTGTCATCCCAAGTTTCCTATAGCTTGTTGCTCACCATTCACAGCAGGAATAAATGCGGGGTTGTTGGGTTTTTTTGGTTGTTTGGATCTCCTATCAGTTTGCAAGTTGAAAAAAACCGTATGACAGGTGGTATCCTCGGTACCTTGCTGAGAGGCAATGAGCTTTATAAGGAAGGTTTAATCATCACAGCTACTGCCTTAAAATGGACATAGCAGTTCTACTTAGCCTGTCAAGCATGGGAGAAATTGCTGTAGGTGAAATCACCTCTTACTGCAGGCGAGACCAGCTTTCTAATGCTGTGTCAGTGCTCTCCTCTGGCAGTAATGAGAAGAGAATGTAAACCTAAAATGGTCCTCTGGAAAAAAAGAAACTCCAAATCTTTATAATTGCCTCTCTTTATCTTTTTAATGCCCCCGCCTGCTACCTTGTGTGGTATGATATGGTGCCTCCGAGGTTGAAAAGGCTAGAGGAAAAGTGGTGGGATGGCTGACTGTTTTAAGGCACCTAACGGCAGAAGAGGTGAAGGGAAGCATGTAGGCGTTGGTGAACGTGGTCCCCTTGGCCTCTGTCCCCCGCCGGGCTGCTGGCCAAGAGTGCCATCGGTGGTGAGGGAGATGAACGCTCGCAGTGGGTTTCAGAGGCACGCTGGGGGTTCCCTCTGTCACGAAAGGCAGAATGCCTTTCTGGAAGTCAGGTTTCCTCAGCAAATCTGAGATCAATACGTTAAACTGAAGCTAAACAGGAGGCAGCAGCTGACCTTACTGTGCTGGGGTGGAGGGGCAGGGAGCGGTTACACCCATGTTGCACCTGAAGCTCAGAGACAGTGTGGGGACCAAATGTGGCCAGGGCCCTCAGACGCTTCAATCACAGATGGGTGCAATTTTACCAATTGCACCACCTGCCACTCAGCGCGTGTGTGCGGCGGGGCCCGGGGTGCCTCCCTCCCCTGCGCCCGGGCACTGCCAGTGGAATAAAGCACCAGCACGGGATTCCTGCTTCTGGCTGGCCAGTTTAAATTACCTCCGGGCCTAACGGCCGCCAGCACGCACCCTTCCCCCCACCCCACGCTTTGGTGGGGGCCTGCAGGTGGTTTGTGCCTGAGGTCTGTCGCTGCTCTGCCAGCCAAGCGCCTGCCTTCATCTACGGGGCTGCGTAGCCCCGGCCAGCTGCCCCAGCCTGCTGCCCGTAGAGCTGCTGGTGGCCGGGGTAGGGCTGTGCTACCACAGGCGGGTCCCTGCGCTTCTCGATGTTTAACCTGCAGGGATGGCGCTCAGAAATACCGTCCCGAGATGTTTGAAGGCCAGTGAAATGCGTAGTGTGAGAGGGGCTGCCGTGATGGTGTCGTTGGCCGTGGTATCCAGCATCACTTATCAGAAGTATGATCAGTGGAATGGCATTGAGAAGGGCTGCCAGCCTGGAGGGACCCCATCTGATGTGTGACTGGCAGTTCAACAGCACGAGCTGTTGAAGCCAAATCCATCAGGTCAAGAAGCAGTTTAATACAGTAGGTGCTATGGGCAAGCACTGATGGAAAAGGCTGGAAGTGAGAGGTTTCTCTGTCTCCTGTGCCTGCCCAAGAATACATCCCTCTTTAGTTTTGGGACGTGGGTTTTCAGGTATGATAAAAATGAATTGTTTTAAGCTTTATTTTATCAATTGTGTAGCGAGACATAGTCACTCATTTCAAAACTAGCATGGCTTGACCTCGCCAAAGTCACGGAATTAAAAGCTGACCAAAAGGATACCCGTCCTTTCCCTTTGGTCAGGAAGATTAGGAATTATATTAGGTAGCTGGGAGATGCAGCACTGCTAGGAGAGTAGGCAGGTATGGGTATACAGTTGTCAAACCTCAGAAAAATAATTTTAGGCACCATGCACCATTAAAGGCCATTTTAGTCTCTAGAGCCACCAAAGGCCATTTTAGTCTCTAGAGCTGTTGAGTATCTGAAGATAAACAGGTATTAATAACCCGTTTCTTCACTGCTGTGGAAGATTTTTTTTTTTTTAATTTCTTTTAACATTCTTTTATTCTTAGCAATCTTTGGTGGGGGGAAGAGATTTAGAAGGTCACATGGGATAAAATTTATAGCACAACCACTGAGCCATTAGAGAATTAAATGAACAGCCTACATGGCCAGGACAAGACCTGTGGACTCTTGGAACAGAGGTGAATTTCACCTGTTCTCAGGAAAGATCGATTTCTCTAAAAGCTGCTCTTCTATCACTGAAGATTGGTTTTTCACACAGTGTACTCCTCCTGCATATTTTCAGCAACTGAAGAGCAACATGTTTGCAGACAAACCATAAAGATCAGTGTTTTTCCTTTCCTCTAAGTCTTCCAAAGATCCCGGTTTGATCTCAGCATGATTTTGAAAGCTTTGATCTTTTAAGGTTTAATTTAGTCCAATGACAACATGGTTCTCCAAGGCAATTCACCTTTCCCTGACTTGTTTAAAAGAATAAGAAAAAAAAGGGTGAAAAGGAAAGGCAAAAAAACACTTTGTAAGTGAAGAACAAAACCTTCATTAGAGAGAAAGCATCTGAAAATCTCTCCAGCAAAATAACCCTTTGCAATCCCATTAGCCTGCCATCAAAAAATTGTTCTCGGTGGTGGTATACTCTCTACACACCCTTGTTAATCCATTTTGAGATACTAAAAAAAAAAAACCCCAAATAAATAGTTTATTTACTCTTTCAGTTCAAAGCTAATACATTTAAAAAGTGTAAAATTGTTTCACAGTTGTGTAGGACAACCTTTGCTAAACTCAAATGGAAATAAGTAACAGTTCATTGTACCCCAGCTGAATCTTTTTTTGACAAACCCTCAGCTGCAGCCCTCTGTTAAAAATCTCATTATGTCTCTCATCACATGGCTGCACGTTCAGTTTTAGTTGCAACACGAATTGGCTGCAGTAGCTATATCTCCTGTAAGATATGACCGTAATAATGAATGTAGCTTTGGAACCTAATTGTCTTCTGTTTTCCGTGCTTGTATGACAAAGGGAAGGTGCTGGTAGGAGTCCTGAAATGTGCTTTTGCTCTCGGGCTTGTTGGTTGTTTGGGGGAGCACTGGGGTGTGTGATTGCATGCATGGTCTGTTTCATGGTCATTTGACAATTGTCAAGGAGCACATATAGAAAATAGGTGCTACTTTTTAATGGATGAAATTAAATGGAGTAAGAGTAGCACGGCTGGAATGCTGCTAATGTATTTAATTTGTCCCGTACTGGTGGGTAATTGGCATTGTAACAAAGACCACTTGTCCACCTACCCCAATAAAAGTTATTGCTACTTGCCTGTACCAAGGGCTTAAAAAGAGCTAAGAAAGCATAATGTACTTAACTGATTATGTAATTCTGTTCCCTAGAGGGGGAAAAAGAGTTTCTCCACACAGTTGGTGATGAGCTTGTTCCCTAGAGCATGAAACATTAATCTACATTTCTAAAGCCTCTTAGCTGAATATTAGTTAGCAACCTGTGAACCTGAAAAGGTTCAGAGCAGGGTGAATTGTTCGGGGGTGATTGGTGCTACAAATTTAGTGCTTCCTTTCAGTCACTGAGATCTGTCTTTGTGTGTACTGAATGTTGCTCAAAATTACAGTTGAACACATTTTCTTAACTGCTATGAAATTGTTCACTTTAATTTTCATTTCATCACTTGTTTCTCATTCTTTTCGTTGTCAGTTTGATACAACAGAAAAACATGACTCACAAACAGCGTTTCACCTTGCCACCATCTCGGCAAAGTACAGTGGTGTTTCATCTCGCCGTCGTTTTGGCAAGTGTGTGGAAAGGATTATATAACACAAAACGTATGCTTTTAGAAGGAGAAAATGGAGTGTGGGTTATGAATCCTCGGGCACTCAGCATGTTGGTGCCACCAGTGGGGTTTAAACAGAGACTAAAATTCCATTTTTCTGCACTGCATTATATTGTGTTAAGCTTTTGAGGTCTGCAGCATATACTTGAATAAGCAAGTAACAAACTATTTTACCTCTTAGTTCCTGGGTTGACTTTTTTGTCCCCCTCCATCTAACTCTGAAACACCGAACACAGACTGTAGCTAAAGACAAATTAGGATCAAATAGATGATGGGATGTGCTATTATGCCTTGTGCTATTAAGATAACCATTTGCTGTGTCTTGATGATGAGCTAAAGCTTAAACTAATGCCTGCATGTGGGATGCATAGAAATTTTACCTAGCTCAGAGCAGCCATACCTGTTGCAGGTTTTTTCTTCTATAGAAAAGGGGTGCAATTGGAGATGATCTGGAAATTTTGCCTACTAAATCGCCTGCTACTGCAGGAACTTAAAACCCTGGTCATAGCTGTGCTCCTTCTTCCGCTCAGTCTGTGGCGTTTTATGATTTCTATGCAATTTTAACTATTGCTTGTTGAATATTGGATACTGCATTTGAGGATTCAGTCCAGTGTTCTTAAGCAATATTTAATATGCATTTAATATTAATATTCTTCATCAAAGTCACAATTTTATTTTAAATAATGATTTTTCTCATGATTTTTAAGCCATTGATCATGTTATCGTGATTCTGTACTTGATATGACAGCTTAGAAACTTTTTTATTTTCTGATAATGAAAGCTGAGGTTCTCATGTTATCGCTAGCATCGGAAAATGATAGTTTAGCCAGCATCAAGAGTAATGAGACTTTCAGTTTGGTCACAAGCGATAGTAAAACTATTTGTTGTAACATTTGCAATTTTTTTGCCCAGGTGAGAAATACTAGAAAAACATATTCTGATGGGTTTTGACTGTTTGCTCTGTTCCCAAAAGGATTTAAAACCCCTCTTTCATATTAACTTAGAAGGAAAGGTTTGGGATGTTGTTTTCTCTGATACATTTCATACATTTCAGTACCCTGAGTCTAAATAATTTGGAACTTCAGGGATATGTGGAATATAAATCAAGCCCAGTATCGGTGATGGCATCTAAGACAAATGGATTCATACCTTTGTTTTATGCCATGTCTTGTCAAATTGGTAATGCGTTCACATTAGCTGATTCTCCAAGATATACAGCTCTATGCACCCATGTAGCTAACATAAAAATCAAATCGTTTATCTTTTCCCATCACTTGCGCCGTAGCTGTCTTCCTCTTAGTCTTGCCTTTTTTTTTTTTAAGGGAATTATGATAACTTACTGCTTTATCTAATCACAGAATGCAAGGAAGAATCCACATAATTAAGATTTTAATTAATTTTACAGCCCTAACTTTCTCATTTTGCCAATAATATCAAAGTGACGGGAGGAATTTACAATTGAATGATAATAGTAAGTTTGATAAGCTGTAAAGACAATTTAGTCTGAAGCATTATTAATCAAGAAGACACCTTGACAGATACATGGATCTGTTTGTGGTTCTTTTTATGGTACCCTGAAAAAGGTTGATTGAAGGTGGATTTTTAACAGACTTTATGTGTATTTTCACATCATTAAAAATAAAAACATGACATCATTCAACTCTTATCTTGAAGTAAGATATTATGGCTGTATTCAAATGCTAAACAAGAGTTGGTTCTTCCAGGGTCCCAAGGAGGTGCACGCCCTGTGAGAATTTTGAGAGTCACATCAATAAAGTCTTTGTGAATTACTTGTCTCCTGCACTTGGCGAGGATGCCAGAGGCAGACAGCCACAGTGTATGTGCCAATCACCTGCCCAGCATCACAAGGTTTAGAAGAGGAAGGACTTAGAGCCTCCCTTTTGAGGTCCCCATCGGGCAAAAAGAATGACAGCAGCCAGTGGAGTAATGTGCTGAAAAATAGTGATCCAGGACACAGAGCGAGAGTGGGGCTCAGAAGGGCTGCCAGGGTAATTTGACAGCTGTCAGTGGAACTGGGCACTCAGCACTGATTAAACAGGTTGCTGCTGGCCTGGGGCTCAGGCTGTGCTTGGGGACGAGGTCGGAGTGAGGCTTCTGAGAACAATAAATCTCAGATCTGTTCCAAGAGCAGGGAACAGAAGATGTTGCTGCAGCAAAGCAAGAGTGCAACTAGACTGCTCTGTGAAACAATTAAGTTCGGGGACTGGCCGGTCCCATGGCTGTTGTCTCAGCCTACAGTGAGGTTCTGTGTTTGAGAAGGAGAAAGCTGAGTCGTACAGGAGGAGTGTATCTGGCAAGTGGCTGTGTGTACCAGCACAGGTGCTGCCTGTGTGCTCCTTCACCGAGAGCACTGGAGCATTGTGTGGCTTCAGTTCAGCCTATAGTTAGGTTTAAGGTTCAGAGAAGAGGACTTGGGAGCCCTGTAGAAAGAAAGGGGCTCAGAGATGTTTTGGATGCCTATGAGTTACTCCTAGGCATATCCTCTGTGTAGTCTTAGCCTGACTGCATAACTACAGGTGAAAAAAAGCCAAAACCCATAATTGTTTAGACTCTGTGTTAGAGGATTTGGTTTATTTTCTTCTTGCAGAACATGTAATGTTACTCAGAATTAGTGTTCTGACAAGGATCCATGTGAACGCCACGGGAGGAGCACAGTTATTACCTGTGTAGCCCAGTATCTCTGGGATTGCCGTGAGACTTGGCGTACGCGTGGGGTTCAGAGATGGCGAAATGGAAGCCTTATTGCGGGGCTGACTTTGCCAAGGTCAGATGAGAGCTACTGTTAGATATATTCCCTGTGCAGCCTTAGGAATGTTGTCCGGTGGCATTAGTCTCAGCTCCCAGTTAAGGTTGGAGTACTGAGAAGGGAATTAGTAGACCTATAGGAAGACTGGGACTGGGAAGAGATTGCAAATGCCAGCTGGGGTCTGCTACTAGAGTTATCCACTGAGCAGTAACGGTCCCATGGCATTAGTCTCTGCCTATGGTATTTCACAAATTTGGTAAATCTTATGTTGAGGACCGAGGGCTGGGAAGTCTAGCCCCACCAGAAACTCGCACCCCTTTCCCTCTTTTTAAATCCCATGTCTCTCGTGCACCAAGTGCTCTGATGCATGGCAGTGCCCCACTTGGCACTACAGCACACCTGAACTGGTGGTATAGACCAGAATCTGTAGCACGCACACCAGTGGATGTACGCTGCAATTGCGCACGGCCCTCAGATGGTGAGTTCTGCCCCAGTCCAGGTGTGGTAGAGCTGCTGTTGTGCTGGTCTGCCCTGTGGTTTATTTAAGTAAATGAAGTTTATAACCTACTTTCGTTATTGATGTTTGTGTGAATTTTGTGAAATGTCACCTGTTTTGGTTTTTTCAGTGTTTATATTGATGATATGTTTTTTCTGTTTTGACAGTTTTTCTTGTTAATCTCTTTTTAATAAAAAAAAAAAAAAGCTTTTCTTCTGCACATGCCTTCGAGCATGGATTTGAGAGTCATATGTCTCTGCACCTGTCAAGGGTATACAACGTGTGACAAAGATCCAAAATGCGACCCACACATTACTAAGGTTGGGAATGTAAAAGGAGTAGGACCCATTCCCTTAGTAAATAGCTCTTTCTGACATATGGGCTATCTTAATGATGTTTCATTTTGGATTGAAAGTGTTCTCAGTATGAAGTTTTGTCAACACTGGCATGAAGCATTGGATGTTGAGGAGAAAATAAATGATGTGTCTTAAGTTAAACCATTAATGACAAATTGTAATAGGTAACCATAGGAAAAATTACTGGAATTCATAGTTCTGGGGAAAGAAAGTGGGACAACACCAGCAACGACATTAGAAAAAAACACTACGTGCTTTTTGATTGTCCAGAAATGTGAAGTGGACTAAGCTCTGCTTCTGAATTAATTCATGGCAAATCATTTGCCCCATTGCGACGCTAACAAGAGTCTATTTCATATTTGCAGGCCCCCAGACCTCCCATGGTAGTTCAGTGCATTTCAGCATGATGGCTGATCAGGCCTGCACTCTGACACATCCTGCACTGATCATTTATCACAGTCATATATGATTTATTTACTTCCGACCCTTCCTGAGTCGGCCGGCTGCCTTCAGGATAATGTGGCTATTCAGTTTAGTTGTGCTGTAAATTAATAGATTCATTTCACTTCACACTCACAGATTGTGCTTGCTTGGGTTTCCTTTTGATTAAAAATATAGCGGGAACTACTATTGAACATCAGAATGCTGATTTTGACCAGATTAACTTTGGGTGTAACTGACTCTGGAAGAATTTGGACTTTTGCATCTCTGGAAAATTTGGCGCTCTCTTTTCTGTTGTTTTGCTACTTTGTTGTATGGTACCATTGCAACTGTTCGGTTCATTATAGTACGGAAGAAGTTTTGTCCCACCACGTACTTGTATGCAAGTCAGTCTGGGGGCATTTGGGATAAAAATGTATAGAGGAGCTGAAGGCAAATTTCTCTTAGTAGCCTACTAAATTGGAGATAGCATTACCAATCCCATAATGTTCCTGTTGTAAATTCCAGCATAAGGGAGCATGATGGAAGCTGGGGTTGCAACGCTTGTTCCGCGGGATGTGTTATTCCAGGGCTTCTGTACTGTGTGGCTCTGAATTACTGCTGATCTGCATTCTATTGATGCTGGGCTTTTTTTTTTTTCTCCCATGGAAGAGTACTGACAAAGCATGATGAGAAATGTCTAATTTTGTTGTCAAAAAAATTAGAAATATATCAGCTAATTCTGGGGGCATACGTTTTTTTTCTTCTGTCTCGTTAACATACAAGGGCATGTTAGTATTTAAACCTTGTCAGAATTTGGGGGTACCATGAGGCTACTTTGCTTTAGCTCTCCTTTGGCTATATACGTGTGCATATTTCTGTAGGCATCTGTCATAAAATCCTTATGTGGTTATAAAGCTTTCCATTGTGTTGAGACTCCAGGCGAAGCATCACAGGAAGTATCTTCACTGGAACCCATTCCTTTGAAGTAAAATCTCTGCCAGTCCAGCATTAACAAAACAGTATCAAAATATGTGACAAGTCTCTGGATCTTTGTCACGCAGACTATGCTTTATCTGTAATAGGTATGAGTTTAGCTCATCTTTCCTAAAACGAATGCAGCAGTAACACAGATCAGTAAATGTTGCAGTCAGTGCTGCAAATGGGAGAATTATAGATCATATGCATGTATGTGCTGTAACCTTTCAGAGTGAAAAAGCAAATTTATTTATATATCTTTCATAATTCTCTCTGTTTGCCCGATCATTGCCCTTGCTGTGCTGTGTTATAGCTTCTCATTAGCTTTCCCCTTTGTAATGGAATATTTTATGTTGGATACTCAAATATCTATAAAGACACTAGTAAAAAAGTCTACATTTACAACTTAATGCAGTGAGGGCTGCTGGGATGTCTGTAATGTCCCTGTATTGGACATGGATTTAGTAGTAGAGAGATGCAACCAAGATGTTCCAGCAAACGGATTTATTTCAGTGCCAGTTAGAGATCAGAATGCCTGTACCCGGCTGTTAGTAGCCTTCCCTGATAACCTCGATCCTAGATCTCTTAAGGCTAGGGAGCTCTACCAATAAATGTGGTGAAAATTTCAGAATGTAGAGGTAGGCAGAATCATTAAATATTTATTTGTCTTTCAGCATTTTTCTTTTCCTTCTGCAGAATCATCTTGTCTTTCATGCAAGAAAATTGAGGTCTATACATTTTGGGTATCAGACTCTTGGACGTGGCTCTCATTGTTGCAATCCATTCTTTTGCTCTTGACAGCTCCTGAGCCCTTTTATAACTCACTACTTTGGGGTATTTTTTTCCCCTGTATCTCTGTCTGAAACATGGTCCTGAGCCTTAATCACTTGTTTGATTAAGCATAGTTCAAATTTGTCTGTGGGCTTCGGAGTTTTTGTATGACTTTTTCAAGTCAAAAAGGTGTGATCCTGTCTTGCTTCTACAGCCATGGCATCACATTCATGAAAATCAGTGCACCTTTTTTTTCTCTAAACTTTGACATAAAGTTCATGATCCACTGACCGTATGATTATCTGCAATAACGTTAATTTGGCCTAATTATGCATACTTATGTGAACCGATAAGTCTAGCTGTATCAGCTATCCATTACCGTCTTTCCCTGGAATTTTGGTGAAGAGCATAATACATAAAGATTGGGCTAAAGAATCTGAATTAGCAGTCTGAAGTTAAAAAGCTGATCACAGAGCAGCTTTTGATTAATTGCTTTTGAAAATCCTTTTGAAAATCCTGTTGTTTGTTTAGTAACTAAAGTTTCTAGAGTCACGTTCTTGAATTCTGGTATCTGTCTGTCTTTTTAAGATCAGCAATTCCATTCATCGTTTTCGCTAACTACTTGTTGTCCTAACCCACATCTGGGTTATTCAGAGCACTTCTTGACTAAAAATATTCATTGTGTCATAATTTTACTTTATTGGTTCAGTATTGGAAAAGCCAAGTGAAGTCAAATGCTTCAGATACATTCCTTTAAAACTAAAATATTAAGCTTCTGACAGTGTATAAAAATGTTGCATTTGAAAAGATGTGCTCTGATTTAACTCTAAGCAATTACAATAAATTATCACTGGGATAAGCCTAAAATGCTGAAAAATCTTACTAGAAAATGTGTTCCCATTAAATCATGAAGTAGAAAACAATTTTATCTGTATCAATATTAATTGTGAAATTATTTCTTTAATAGGGAATAAAAAGAAGGAGGGAAAAAGTCCCTCCAAAATACCTGGTAACTACCACGCCTCAGAAAAGCAAGTTACAACAGTTCATTTGCTCCAACAGAGATGGAGCCACGATTATGTTCGAAGTTTGGCCTTTTAGTGCCTTAGTGGAGAGAGTTTGGGTGCTAGAGCAATAAAGTTGGTAGGATAAAACCTGTGAAATAACCAACACCCAGAAACTTATACTTTCCAGAGCTTTGCAGACTTAAAACACCCAACCTGCAGATGACCATAGCGAGTCCCTGGCAGCAAAGGGTTCCCAGGGCGGCGCGGGGTGTGTTGTGTGCCGCCTCCTGGGCAGGAGCCTGGAGCCCAGAGGCCTCGCGCTGGGACTCAGCTCAGGTGCTGAAGCTGAAGTTGCCTTTTTTTCCCCTGTCTTTTTTTTTTTTTTTTTTTTTTTTTTTTTTTTTAAATTGACTCAGGTTTCTGTCTTAATCCTGGTCTTGTTTTAATCAGACATTACTTCTGCAGTAATCAAGCTCTGTAGAATTGGTAATTATTTATCATTTGAGGCCTTTTCCCCCTCTAGGCTCTGTCTGTTTGATTTATGTACCTGGCACCTCCTTTAACAGCTGCCACCCTGGTATGTATTTATTTATAACTAAAGAGGGAAGAAAGTGTACTAAGTTCAAAGGCTTTGAGCAATCTGAACGTTTCCTTTTAGAAGAACATTACATAGCAATAAAGTGTGGAAATGTAGCAAGGCAAGCTTGGGAAACAGAAGTGCAGAACACCTTACCTTTCTGACCAGGAAAAATAATGTTCCAGTCACTAAACCTAGTTTTTGAAATAGGAAGGTAGGTAGTGAAGAAGTTTAAACTGGGTAAGTTTGATGCTTAAGTGTTTATGGGAAGGTTCATGTAGGTTATTGTGAATTTTTCATCTGTAAACACAATTGTGAACAGTTTGACATGTGATAATGGTCATCAACAATAAGCTCTCAAAGTTGAACAGTGACTAGCAAACTCATCCTTAAATACCTTACACCATTATATATTCAAGGATGAGTTAAAAGCTGTGACTGTACTTTTAACCATGACCTGTTTTCCTACAGTAGAGACGAACTCATATTTTGCGTGTTGTGAGGAACCACTTGGGTTCATGCTACTAAAAATCTTCTGAGCTGAAATACTGAGGAGTGGTCAGAGCCATAAATGGTTTTGATTTTATTGAGATAGCTAGTTGGATGCTGTCTCCTGCTCTCTGTGAATGGGAAGAATAGAGATGTTCCTCTCCAGAATCTCTCTATTGAGTAACTCCTCCTCGAGATAGCATTTCCCCAGTAGCACAAGGGGCTCGGGACATCCAAAACCCCTTTCCCGTAACACTGCCCCAGGCTTGCTTCAGCCCATTCGTGCTGGGGGAGAGTTCAGATGGATTTCTCTCTCAGTCCCTCTCCCCCCGGCTGTGCAGGTTGCTGTTGGGCAGCCCTTCCAGGGCGCATCCTGGAAGCTCTTTGTGGGTGGCGAGCTTTGGGGAACTGGGAGCACGACTGATGTGCAAAGGGGTCCTTTCATCTTTAAATCCATTTCTCTTGCCTCATCTAAGAATTGGGTTGAATTTGATTGAAATATGAATACATATTTCTTCTGAGGTGTTTCTTGAGTACAGGCTATATTTTCTGTCAGCTTTTATTATTTTGTATCATTTTATGTATATTATTAGGATTAGGGACCTTGATAGACTATGATTATGAAAGTTTACTATACTGTTTACTCCTTCCTTTCCTGTTTAATGGTCCCTCTTCAGCAAAATGCTCAAATATGCATTTAACTTAACTTGCATAAGTCCATTCCTGTTTGGAAATTCACCTAACAAGCACACTGGGTAAAATCTTGAAAATCTTGACCCGGCTGAAGCCTGATGGTGCTGACTTTCACGGCTGAATGTCCTTCATAACTCCATTTGTTTTAATGGGATGTGAGTATGTGTGTATGTGTGAGAGAGAAAAGATAAAAGAAAGAATTTAAATACTACATGAAGAGATGATAGCACTTTAAAATTGTAATACAAAGGAAGTGATGTGGCAGCAGTGATCCTCAACTCTGTGGCAACTGTGAAAGGGAGAGGTGTAACTGCCATTTGGTTGCAAATTATGTTTATAATCTTAATCAAATTTAAAGAAATGTGGGAATATCTAAATAACCCAGGAAAAAAAAAGTTGGTGTTTTTTTTAATCATTTACAGCTTTGTCAGTGGTTAGCCTGACATTTAATCCCCATAGCAAATCAGTTGGTAAAACAATGAGGCAGCCTATTCAGATGAGAATTTTGGCTAACTTTTACGTAATTACAAAAATATACTCAAACTTAGCATATTTTACTTCCCTCTCTCATAGAAGCTTTTTTTCCTGGAAATGTTCTGAGAGCTCAGCATTTATTTATATCATCAGAGACCTCAAGTCAAATCTTGTCTTTTGTAATCAATACAATAAAGCAAAGACAACTGGAATGTTAAAGATGGTTTTCTTTTATCCATTAAATGAGGTTTAAAGGCTTTGCTTTCTCTCTTTCCACTATGCTAGCCCTTAAATCTTTTATCGCATTAATGCCAGTGGCTCAATATTGTGAATTTTGTATCCTGCAGCTCTAGCTACTTAACAAAATTAACAGAATGCACTGCTCTAATGTTGTTTGAGCTTGAGTGACCGATGATTCAAGTGACCCTGTTTGGACATCCCTAATATTCTTCAGAGTGTAAAACTGTGCTTCCCTCTCAGTTCTGCCTGTGGGAAAGATTACGATGTACAGAACAAGAAAAAAATACTAGGCAGATTAAAAACATTACATATGGGATCAAGACATATCTTAGGTATAAAAGAGAATAGTTTTTGTTGGTTTTTGTCTTGGGCTTTTAGTGTGTGTTGATGGGAAGGGCTTGGAAGACATGGAAGAATCTGAATCTGGTTGTGGCCTGATCTCTGGAGCTTGACTTGGAGTCCAGATTCAACATCCTGGAGATCTGAAGGGTTTATCTTCCTGCTTCAGTAATATTTCTCTAACTGTTGTCTCTCTTACTTGTGTATTGTAGTAAGGTTTTAAAGTGTATTCCAGAATTGCTTTGTTCATTTAAGATATTAATGAAGAGGCACTGCTGCATGGACTGTCCTTGATCCACAGTGTTAACAGCAGTAGGTTAGAAGTAAAAAAAAATAAATCTGCAAATCAGAATGTTGTTAAAATTTGATTTACATCCGTTCATCTGATATTATTACTTCCAGTGATCAAAAAGATTGAATGTTTTAATCTCAGAATCTGCCTTGGAATAAGGTTTCTTATAACTACAAAAAAAATATTTGTATGTTTTAGCCTCAAGATAAAATTTCTGTATCCCTGTGAGGTTACGTTATTAAACAGGTTATATAGATTTTGTTGTTGTTGTTGTGAAGATTTTAGTCACTTACATTGGTCAGTCTTTAGTTTTCCTCTAATGGTATGTATTAACACAAAAATTTTGGACATCAGGTAGAACTTACCTGATGATAAGGAACCGCTGGCTACACAGGCAGTATTATTACTCGTATGAACCTAGTGCTTCAAAATTGATAAACAAATATACCGGTTAAGCTGTGCTGAAAGTACATGCTATAATTATTACTTTTATTTACAGGGAGAAGAGAAATACAGAAATGAACTGACTCAGAATACACTTAGAACTTGGGCACTTTTATGTTTTCAGTCTGTGATGAATTCTCTGGATGATGCAGTAGTACTTTCTCCTAATAAATTCCTATTAAACTGTCAGAATATTCAGCTGTTCAGTCTTCCTCTCCTGATTTTGCTAGTCACGTTGCAATAGCATATCTGAAGAAATGCAAACATTTCTCATGTTAATTAGAAGACTGGGAATTCTTTGTTATTTACTGCTTCCATCATCAAAGGTGATTGCAGTTTTCAAAGGACTGGTGCACTTGCTCATATTATGATTTCTGCAGAGAAACTCAGCAGATGTATTCCATCAGTTCAGCTTCCTGCAGACCAGAAAAAAGGGAACAAGCTTTTATTCTTATTTATTACACTAATCTGGAACAGACATCTATGTGAATGCTGTTTTCTTCTTTTGCTAAACAAAACACGGTGAAATGAACTAGAGTCCTACAAAGCAGGGCTCAGCTACCACTGAGGACCGCGGAGAGAGCCAGGAGGTATTTCAGTAAAAGAGGTTGGGCAGTAAAGTCAAGGAGCAGATAGAGCTGTTATCTGAATGAGGTAGCTGTGTACGCAGGTAGATTGTCTGCATGTTACCTACTAGCCGGCACTGAGACCACCTGAGACAGTGCTTAGAGATTTGCTGTGTTCTTTCTCCCTCCCCTGGCAAAATAGCCCTTACTGTTGAGCTTCAGAAGTTCAGAAGGCATTTTAAAATATGATCTCTTTCCTGCTTCTTAACGGGTACTTCCTTATGTCCTTTCCCTCCCTGCTTGCTTTCCAAAATGCCACCGAAAGCCGATGGATATTTTCAGTGGAATCACTAGAATGGGCAATGCTGTTCTGAAAGCTTGCTGAGATCATCAAGGTTTGATGCTTTTCAGCGCTGGGAACTTTGGAGAATTCTCACTAGCTTGGGATTGGTTCATGAGGTATTAAAAAGTTTAACCAAAACATCTCTCACAACCTTTCTCCTGATCATAACAGATGAACAACGTCCAGATCACTCTGTCATTCAGAACCCCAAAGAATCCATATTTCCTTTAGTTAGTATCTTGTTAATATCTCAGCCCGGGTATTTCTTTTTTTCATGTTACTTTTCCTTCCGATCAGCTGAATATGTAGCAGGAATTTGGCAAACTCGTCTTCAGAATGAGAGTTAAGGACAAAGTTTACTGACTAGTTTGCAATTAAATGTGTTTCAGCTAGAACTAATGCACAACTGTGTACCAAGCCAAGCTTGCAAGGTAGTAAATTATTGCCTAGAAGCTTTTACAAATTCGTATGTATGTTATAGCAAAGAAGTTTACCATGGGAACAGTATATTTAAGCTGTTCTCTGAAAAATTGCTTTAATGGATTTTCACATGGTAAAATGTATGCTTCACAGATAACATCTTGTTTGTGTCAGATAGTGGCTGCGTAAATAATTGTAGGTAATGTTTTTAAAGTAAAACATAAATCCCTGATATTGAAGAATTTAGTAATATTTTGTGTGTTTTGATCAAGAGATTTGACACAGCTACATAAATAAGCTATTTTGAAGTAGAAAATATTACATGGCAATTAAGACAGATAGAAGAACTTGTTTAAGAGTTGGGAAAACTCCTAAAATAATGTTCTGAGCTTTCAGAAAAGGTATTAGTTGATGTCTAAGTAGCAAGGATATTTGGAACATTTTTGGAATATTTTAGAGGTTTAAAATAAAGTTGTGGACTAATGTTGGCACTAATTGTCTTTACTGCCGCAATGCTAATGTAGTAGTTCTATATCTGCAGGCTTTACATCCTGACTGTATAGGATCATTAGGGCCAACTGATCTTTCTCAAAGTAACTATATTACATATAACAATAACAGAGAGTCATTGACTAAGAAGTGCAGATAGACGTAAAAATCTGGGAAAGCTGGTGTGAATGAGGTTGCTCAGAATTGAAGTTTTTCATATGTCCTTATTAATCAGAATTATGGACAACAGTGAATTTATTAGATGCATGCACTGAGCTTGCCGCAGTCCTCATTGCTGCTTTTACCTTTTTGTGCATGAGAAGCTGTTAAAAGCACTCCAATATACCAGTGAAAATGGGAAGAGAATCAGGACATGTTTCTTCCTATTTGCTGGTCATCAGAGTGTCCTTGTGGGACTGTTTCATCAAGACCAACAAGGTTTAACCACTTAATTACTTTCCTGCTAACTCATGGAGGAGTTGTGCTCTGGGAAATCTTCTGCCACTGTCATATGTTTTGTGTTGCACCATGAAGATTGCATTGGTTGTACTTATTAAGCTTCTGTAAAACCCTGGGAGAGCGTTCTATCAGAAGCAATAAAGTTAGTTCGGCTTATTGATACTCTATACTCTCCAGCTTTTTTTCTTATCTCGGTTACATATCTCCAAAAAGACAAACTTCAGCAATCATGGATTGTGACTGAAGTCACACATGAAGCTACATATCAGAATTTTGCTGGACTTGGTCTTTCCAGTCTGAGGAAGCTTTTATTTGGGTGTTATGTTTAGTTTACAGTAAATACCATACTTCCTTGCAAAGCTGTCAGCACATGCTTGTGCTTCACTCCGGTGACCTCATCTTTATGTGAAATCACGGATGTAAAGCAAGGTGACAGCACAAAAAACGCTATTAGGGAAAAATCTGGAAAACCAAGTGAACAGAAAAAATCATGGGTATAGTGTCAAATCTTGTGACTCTGGCTTTACTCATCTTAAAGATTATCAAGTATAACTAGAGTAGCAGTAGGAACCACAGTTTGAAAATGTAACCCACCTTTTAATCAATAATGTGCTTTTTCAGTGTTCATGAACCTGTTTCTAAAGTGATTAGAAAATCTACCTTTGGTTTTATTTTTCTGTAAAATCTGTGATTTTAAAGAATGATTATACAAAATGACGTAAAGTCTTGGTTGTGCATATAAGGTTTCTTCATGTAAGTAAACTGTATCTTGATTTTTAGGTTGGGTTTCTGCCTTCATTACATAGGAAGACTATTGTTCGTGTCTTCATTCTGAGACTTGCACTGTCTCAGAATAGTTGAAATTGTTTGAAATTTTAATTTTACTGGCTATTTGGTGACCTACCCTGACTGCTGTTTTAGCTATGGTACCACACACCCACTAAAGACAGGAAACTCTTTCAACTTCTATACCAACAACAGATGATCTCCTCTCATATATTCTGAGCAAACGTTCAAACATAACTTCTATTGCAACGGTCCTTTTCCTTCCCTTGCACAATTTTGTGGAAAAAAGCCGTGTTGAAACAAGAAGCAGAAAGCCATTCTCCTTCAATACTGTGTCCGCTACACCTTCTGTCCTCCCCCCATGTGATGAAGCACGAAGAGCTCAGGTATTGTTAAATTACTCTGTATTCACATGAGGTCTGATTGTGAGTGTATGTGTCCGTGCATGATGCAAACACATAGACAGACTGTTGGAAATGTATTACACGGAAGTAATCTTTTATCCAGTAAGACTGAAGCTTGTTCAACTCACCGGATTTTGGAGCTCCTTACAGTTTTCAGACCTAGTTGCATTTCTTTCACACATCCAGTGTTACGGATGTGGATGCAATTTGTAGCTTTGGACTTAAACAAACAAACAAAACCAGTCAATCCCCAAACCTTCAACTGGGTAAGCCTTAAGGATGTCAGATGTTTTTCTCTTTGGTCTGTCTTGGTACAATCTACACCTTAATTTTTCCATTCATAGTTGTTGGGTATTCTGAGGTCAAGATCTTACTGTCTTTAAGTCTCTCCACATAAAAAGTCAAATGTGGAGGACCTGTTTTAAGTAAGAAGCTACCGTTTTGAGTTAACAAAACTGGGGGCTTAAAGACTTCATTAGATATAATGAGAGAAGCAATAAGGAAATCTGCATTTGTATGATTTTTTTTTTTATAAAGTCTATTACTTTTTCTGTCTTAAAGTAAGAGAAGTTACTGTATCAGTTCTTGTCTTTGTAATAGTTTCTTCCTTTTCTTACAATTAAATCTCCTCATCTGCCCAAAGGGCCATTTTCAATAGTGAAAATGAAATTTAGGCACCATGTAGAATGTTTACATTTACAGCAGAAACTAACTGACCTTTACATAAGGCTCAGTGAGTGCTCTGGGTTGATAGTTCACATTCCTCACTTTGAAATAGGTATAGCTATTTCCGAAGAATACCAATTCATTGTCACACAATGATCTAAATCCATCTGAAATTACTGTATTTTAATACTTAGAGGGTGTCTATAATGGCAGAGAGGGAGGCAGAAGTCCTTGTTTAGAGTTCAAGGATAGAAAAGGTATGTGAGAAAGCGCTCTCAGTATATCACATTTATTGTGTTCTTATGCTTTGTTGCAAATGTCACAGCACTACAGTTGCATGGAAAGTGAGTCTTAGCTAATAAAAGGCCTCACCTTTCTTTTCTTTCTCTATACAGTACTTTCTAATAAATATCTAATAAAACAGCATTTGTTATTTCCAAGTTTCTGATGTACAGTGATGAGATTTCCTCATAGGGGAAAGTCTGTGTGCTGTACAATGCTGTTCAGCATTTGGAAAGAACTTTTACAGCTATTTTTCTTATATTAATGTGCCTTGCTTTTGGTTTTCATCATTTAAATTTTGCTGAGTTTTTTTTTTTTAATTAATTCATTTGACATTTGCTATAACTTAACATTGATCAAGAGGAAGTCATGTGGCATTTATAAAAAAGAAAATATGTGACTAGTTTCACAGATATTATCTAACAATTTAGAAAGCTTAAATATAATTAATTTGGCCACTGAAATGGATTGGTGGCTGAATTCATGCAGTATCTCTGTGTATGAATTACTGCTATGGGTTGCATCCTGTAAAATGAAATTCTTTTAAGGAAGTGAATTGTGTTTTCCATCAGTTGTCTGAACACAGAGAATATTGTACAAAAACTAAGAGCAGAATTAAAACATAAGCGTACTGCTTATCTTTATGTTTTGTCAAATATTTTTCTTGTCTGGAGAGGAGCCTACGTATCTCTGTGAAGTCAACAAAACCAAAAATTCTAAACCAAGCAAGCTAAAGATTTATAAAAGATGCATAAAAACATAAAATTCTGTAAACTCCATTTCAGGATCATGGGACAGTGAACAAACAGGGTAGTCTTCGAGACTGCTTTGTACCAAGGAATCATTTAAATGGAAAATTACAAAAAAGCGCTGACTTCCCTGATGAGCTGTCAATAGGAGATTTAGGGCTCCCCATGTGCCATCAGCATGCTTTAATTGATTACAGTGTTACTATCCTGGAGTGTGCTAAAATAAAGGTTAGAGAAATCCTGAGGATATCAACTACCTTTATCAAACTGCACAGTTAAGGGTACAGTACATAATCTGAGAGCAGAAACCATCATTCAGAAATAAGTGATCTGCTTTACTTGGAATTAAGAACTTTTTTCTAAAAGTCATGAAATAGTTTGCAAAATGGCTGCTCAGAGCAGTGGTCTTTAACTGGATCGTTACGTGTTTCAAAAGAATAACACTGTGGATTATATACTGTATTGCACGTAGGACTCAGAAGGATGCTTGCGTCAGAATCCATGCGGTCCCTGGTGTAAAGTGGCTGTATTAAAATGACTCCTGATTTTTGTGAGCAATTTGGAAAGTCCATCTACTTTTAATACCTCCCCAGAGGCACAGAGAGGCACTGTCTGTGGGCCAGCGGCGAGGTTGGTTAGGGTTCTGTTTGTGTTTGGAGCCTAAGCTGGCTGGTGGCTGCCCTACACTTGATTCTGACCGCCCTGGACATCCACCTGCGAGGTTCAGGCCGGGAGCGTGCAAACAGTGGAGGAGATGCTCTGAAGTGTGTTCTGTGGTTGTGCCGCAAGTCCGAAGGAGAAATGAGGAGACAGTACTCGGCAAGGTTTAGGGACAGGGTGCCAGGAGACGGTCTGCACAGGAAGGGCCCGTAGGCCGATTGTTCTCGGTCACTGTGGGATGTCTTTATCCACGCTGTTGCCTGTGAGTCGGTTTTCAATTACCTATTGAATTTCTTCCTGAAATAAAATGATCTCAAGTCATCTTCTCGAACTTTGTCAGTAACTGGTATTCTTTACAAGGCAGACAAATAATGCCATGGGAGCTCATCTATTGTAAAACTTTTGACTATAACAGTATATACCTGGAAACTGTGTTTTGTTTTGTTTTGTTTTGTTTTAAAAAAAAGAGAGAAACCTTCAGCAGCTAAATATTGGGCAAAATATTATTTCAGGCAAATGAGAAATTACACTAATACTGCTTAATGGACATAGATTATACTTAAACTCTCACTCCTATTTTAAATTTGATTTGGGGTTTTGAGCAGCTACATTAGCCCAATAAAGACGTTAGGAAAGAAAAAAACATCTATTAATTTGCTGAAGGAAAATATCATAATGTCATAATACTTTACCTCCACAAATCAGCTTCTCAGTTTGGATAAATATCTGCTTTGATAGGGTTTTTAGTATTTTAAGTATTTAACATTTTTGAAATTGATTATTTTCCTTAAAAATATGTTATCACGTAGTCAAATACGACACTTCAAATGAATCAAAATTTATTAATACTATTTTCTAGGCATTTTTAAAATGCTAGCTTTCATCTCTGAACAAATAACAACAAAATTTTGAAATGTTCTGATAAACGAACGTTCATTTTTCTCTATCAGCTCTAAATGTTGCTTGTTGAAAAATGTTTCAAGATATTGAGAATGACAGTAGTGTATTGAGGCTTTCATGAACAGCTGCAAGTGGAGTGGTGGTATAATACATTTATAGCTATAGTAAACTTAAATTGTTGTAGGCTTAATGCTCTTTTCCAGCCAATAATTAACATTTTCTAATGCTTAAGTGTTGTGCTTTAGTATATTTGTATAAATACATGATAATAATAATAGGAAATAAAAGGGACTAGGAAGATATGGTGTATAAAAGAGCAGTTCAGAGATTTGAATTCAGAGAATCAAACTGCTACTGTCTATGCAGCTTTTTTAGAGAATATAAACAAGATGGAATCCTATGTAGTACATGACTAAAAGCACTTTTGATCAGAACGTATGGTAGCGATCATTAAATATATCATGTGCAGTGACACTGGGGAAGGCATTGTTCTCCATTCTGCTCAATGGACCATGCTGGAACACTTGTTTTGTATCTTGAAACCATTTATGATTGCTGGTAAAGAAGTCAATGCTTTAGCAGTGCCAATGAATCAAGTCAAGTCATCCTGTTCATCTGCCTGTTAAAAACAAAATATTGGAGAGAATAAAGACAAACAGAATCTAACCATACCGAAAGTTGCATTAAAAACTCCCTTTATCTGTTTGTCAGCAGAACGTGCCAGATCAGGAAGGAAGCAGCCTGTGTTTTGTTCAGGTTTTAGGTTTTTGCCTCCACCTCAATCCTTATTGTTAAAGTAACCTTAATGGAATTAAGTTTCCAAAGGATAAGCTGAGGTTGTCTTTCCAGCAACTGTCTGCCTGCAAATTTGTCTCTTTCAAATCAAATGCAGGTTGGTTTGTTGTTTTGCTTATTTATTCTTTAATGTGACCTCGTCTTCCTCCTTTGTAACAAGGGCATAAAAAGGAAAACAGTTTTATCTAATCTTAATTCCTGTGAACAATCTCAGTTCAAGGTGAAGCTCTTTGTCTTTGACTGACAGACTTGAGCAAACTAGTCTGAACTTTTTTTCCAGGTAGGCAGGTCGTTGTGCATTCAGCTCTCACATTCAGAAAATAACAAATTCTAGCCAAGAAGGACAGGGTATTTTGCTTCGTTTGTGAGTAGAAGAGGATTGCCTGGAGGATTCCCTCATTAATACCAGGAAAAGCGGACCGCCAGACAAGGAAGCCTGCCCGCAGTTCCAAGCTGTAATGAGTGGTTCACGTCTTCCTGTTAAACAGAGCCGCGTTTCCAAATGCATCTCTGAAAGGCACAAAGAGGTGGCCAGAGTGGATTCACTGCAATTCTTGGATCATATTCTGCAGAGCCTAAGTGGCATCCTGGAATACATGTCCATCCAATACATGAGTTCTGGCTGATTTTTAGACTATTTGTACATTTACAAGACGTGTTTGGAGCCACTTAAGCAGCTGCTGCACTCATCAAACTCATGCTTCAATTGCTTCTTGTTCAGTTTTCTTGCATTGAACTGAATCCTGCTTCTGAGGTGCCCACACTGAAATATGGGTATGGAATACCACTAAATGGGGAGAAGAAAATTAGTGAATCACATGGAGAATCTATCATAGATCACCTTCCAGCTATTTGTTTTTGACACCTGGTACTTCTGACACTTTACAGTTGAGGAGAAATGGGAAGAGTGGAAAAGCTCCTCCTTTAGTTGCATTGGTGCAAAGCATGGAGACCTGGGTACGTGCCATTGCAGGTACTGCTAGGCAAGGTCTGAACTCAGACATGTGAAGCCTGTGTGCTGGTGATGTGCAGATGTGTATAAGCACATCTGGAAAAAGTCTAGTTGCTATTTGGTAAGTAGCTTCTCTTTCCCTAGGGGTCACTGGAAGGAAGCTGCATAGTTTGGCAGCCTGGAGCTTATCAGTCTACCTGACATAGAAGAATGGCTCCGGGATATTAATTTCTAAAGGACGCAGATCTTCCTAGAAGCCTAGCTTTCCTTGGCAGTGAATTTCAAGGGTCCTTGCTGTTGGCTGGCAGCACCTTTCACCACCTTTATTGGTAACAGGGAGGCAGAGTGTTACCAGCTCCCTGCCAACTGTATGTTACAGTATCTGGGGGTGAAATGTTCTTGCTGTGCACATCTGTATTGGATTGTTTGCATACTGAATTTGGTGTGCAGCCTTAAAATCACGATACTGTCCACTAAGATTGCCTTCCAGGCTTCTGTTCTGCAAATCATGCAAAACATGATCATGGTGACTGTTTGGCGAGTGCTGGGAACACTAGGAGAATAGATGACAGTGAATAACGTGTTTCCTGAAGGCATCAGGATTGAATCTGGGTTCAGATAACTTTTGAGACTGATGGGAGTAATGGGTGTAACAGAAAGACTCAGGAGCAGGAATTTTGGTGTCTTTGGGATGTGCTGTTAGCTGACAGGACCTTCCATTGAGAAAGGAAGAATGCTTCAGAAATCAGGGCAAATCTGATTTTTGAAATTCCGGATTTACAAACAAACAAACACAAACCCCTGTGTTTAGCCATGTCATTCCGTCTGTGCCTCTTATGTTAGCGTTTGGTGGAGATGTATATTTTCTTGTGGTGCTTCCAATGTGTTAATTATTGTATATTCCCACTGAAGCTATAGTTCAGAACTGCTTTTGATCAATAATTGGTTATTTATGCTTCATTATGTTCACGTGTTTAGACTGTGAGGTTTTAGGGAGAAGGCCCATGTGAGGGTTTTTTTCTGTGTTTGCATGGTAGTACTATAATTAGTTTTTTATTTCAGGCTAGAGTTAAAATTTATGATGGCTTTGAGCAGTAATATTGATGTTCACATTGAATGCAAAAGAAGAATAACAACAAGGGCTTTTTTATTTCTTGATAATGAATAACACGCATTGCTAACACAGACTAGAGGTGTACTCCTTACTAAGTAAGAAAAGTCAGTCAGTAAGAAAAGGAACTGCGTAAAAAACGTTGTGTGGATGTATTAGTTGTTACCCTCTGTATTTTGAGATGTTGGACTGGGGGGAGGAGATAGATTATAGACTGGAAGTTACTGGGTGTTTACTCAGGATCATAACCTGGCGTAGGAACTGCATGTGCATGCTACTAGCCATGTATTGAAAAGGGCAAATGGAATGGAGCATTTAGCATACTTGCCCAATGCCTAAACAAATACCCTCTTGCTTAGTCCTAGATGTTTATATATGTGATTCTGTTTCATTCTCAGTGCGTGGCAGTGGTTCCAATAAGCAAAGATTTTTTAGATTTCTCTTCATCTACTCCCTGAGACAACATTGTAATTATCATTTTACCAATTTGTCAGATATTGCATCTCCAGTAGTTACTGTCACATTGCTCGTTAGAAGTCCCAGATAAGCTGCTTGTGTAAACTAGGTAATAAATGACCAATATGGGAATTCCCCAGTGCGCACTCTTGATTTCATCTGACGTTATAAAGATACTTCTTGTTGAGATTGCAGAGAACACAGAAAAGTGAAACATTAAAAATGTGCTTTGGAAAATGGAAGATTGTTTCTGGAGTCTGCTGAAAGGACAGGATTTGGGTCTGAAATGACTGAAATCAATAAATAAAAATTAAAGCTGGCTCAGCATTTGCCTGGTATTCTCAGATTTGGAAGACTGTCAGACCTGAATTTATTGTTAGTTCTAGTTTTTGTGGAATAAGAAGCTCTTTTGCGATAAAATGGTATTTGCTAAATATTCATGCATGCACACACGTATATATGCAAATTTACTACTGCTTATTACCTTAGACGACATACATGCCTGCAAGAAATTCGTATATAAAGCTCATTCCTGTTTTGGATACAACTGTCTTGTTCAAGGATCCATGATTACCATGTCTCTGGAGCCTTAAGGAACTCCTTTCAAAAGCAGTGTGACCTGTGTTTTGTATGGGCAGTAGCCATTCCTGATAATGTCCATTGAACGCCTCCAATAACTTCCACGGATTTTGGATCAGAACTTGTATGTCATGCAGCAGCGGGCAAGGCCTTCTATTTAAAATCCCAAAAGAATGATTGCTGCACAAGTAAATACAGCTAATGAGAACAAATTCATTTCTACAACCACATCAATTTATATCCGAATTCAGGGATCTGTTTAGTTTTTGTTGCATTTAGTGCTTGTGAAACATGTTAGATTCACAGGTCTCCAAACTGTAGCTTTTTAGCTGCCCACAAAGCAGGTATAGCACACGCAAAAGAAAAAGACATTTCCCCGTAGGTCACTGCCAATAAGCTAACCTGGAGGATCACCAATTAGTATCAAAGATTTTTACAGCGCAATTGACCCATGTCCACTGGGACCAAGACTGAAACCATAAATTGTTGCTTAAAGTAGGACAGTGCCTTCTTCTACAATCAACTTTAAGTATGTCAATAAATCATTGGATTTTGTAGTGAATCCTTGGATGTAATTAAAATTTTTATACCAACTGCTAGGTATGAAAAATTTAAAAATGCTAAGGGACTGCCCTAAAAATGGTGCAAATATTGCCCATGAAAGATTCTAGGTTTTAACTTAGACCTGTATATCAAATATTAATACAAGTCATTCCATAATGGACCTTACTAGCTAATCATAAATAAATTTCAGCAAGAGGAGTGCAAAAATCATCTGAAATAGCTGGTTTTCAACCATCTGTTTACTGAATAACTAGAGCAGTAGGACTGCTAACTCCTGGATTGTAGGCTGGTGGTGTATTGTTCAGCTTCCGAGGAAAATGTCTCGGCTAAAGGAGGTCTGCAGACTGAGTGCCTGTGCAGGACTGCACCTCTCCAGGAAAAACCTTGTTTACCAGGTGGCCCGAGATGATTCCTTTGCTTAAAGGCTGAATTTGTGTCCCCAGGCAGTTCTCAGCCTTCCTTGGTTAAAAAGTCAGTTTCAGTCGTCCTTTGGTTCACGTGGAGCAATGAAAAGGCAGCAGGGTGAGGCAGATGTGCCAGAGGCGCGGCTGGGGGGGGGTGGATGTTGGTATTGGGGGAAACTGAGGCATAACTGAGAGTGTGACAGTAGGTTTTGTCCAGTGAAAATGAGTTTGCTAATTTGTGGTAATGGTGTTTTTATCCAGCATTACAAAATTTCTTTTAAGAGCTTTTTCATGTCATCATTCACTTGACGAAAGATGAGGGGGTTTTGTGCGATTGGAGAAACAGCAGAAAATTAAAGGGAGGGCTTAAGGTGTTGCACTTGGCTGTTGGTAGAGCTGCTGTTGTATGCTATAAGCTCAGCTGCTGAACACGCTGCCGACGCCAGCATCTGAAACAACGTCTGTGGCTTGGAGCTTCCTTTCTCTCGTGGAGATCATAGTTTTCACAACTGTTTCCTATTTGCGCGTTTTAGGATAAATGCCTCAATTATCCTTTCTACTTGTTTTCCAGCTACTGAAATGCTCCGAAGTTTTGAATTAATTCAATGGTACCCCCGCAGACAGGCAAAGATTTCTCTGAAGCCAATGTGAGTTTTGCTTCAGTTAGGGATAAAGGATTTAGCCAGAGATGGTAGACTACTTGTGTAAAGTATTAAAGTCTCTCTTTCTATTTTATGTATCATACTGTACTAGGCTGAAGTCTACTTGTTTTATGCTATTAAACAACCCATCTTTTGTCATACAGGGGAACGATACCTGATTTAAGATAATATATATTCTTTGCTGGGTCTGCTTATGCTTGGAAATTATCTTGCTGTATCCATGTATTGAAAATTTATGAAAGGTACTAACATATTTCTTGCTATATATTTTTTCTAAGTACACTTTCGTAACTTTAGCGTGGTTTGAAAACTATTTCTTGCCCACAGCTAGCAAGAAACAATGATTTCATATTTCCCAAAGTGGAAGCCAGTCAACAGCATTCCTCTTTATTGCAAAGAGGGGATACAATAATAAAAAGACATTTGCTGGTGGAATATTGCCAATAAAGTACAATAATACATTAAAACAGATACTTAAAGTTGAAATTTATGAGTTTGTTTTTCTGTGCCAGTCAACGTATTTTCATATGTTAACATCAAAATGCAGACTCTCAGCAAAACCTTTAATAATAAAAACAGCAGCCGTCAAAAGCAAGTGGAGAATTTTAACTTTTTATATAAGGACTTTATATTGTGATTTTGTTTTTTCTTGTTTTTGGATTCAATTTTGTTTTCATAACTTTTTTTTCCTAATAAAATATTCATCAGCTTGTTCCTTCATACACCCTTCAGTGGAGCTCTCAGACCAATAATGTCTCTGTTCTGCCGCTTCTCTTTGCAGAAGATTAATTTGGAAAATGAGTGTTTCAGTTAGAGAATAGCAAAACTAATCAAAGCTGGGGATAGCAGTCTTTCTAACGAAGGTAAATAGTCTATATATTCCATGTGTATACAGTGCTAAGACCATAACTAGCTCTGCTCATTTTCTAAGATAAATTATCCAGCGTAACCTTTTCTTTTTTATGGGATCTTTCGGTATTTAATAAACCATTTTTGTACCAAATAATTCAAGAAACAATTACTTAGAATAATACCTAACGGTCAGCACAAACTGTCTAAGAGTTCCATGGAGTTACCTTTTTGTTTACCCTGTTGTTACTGAAATCTGGATCTAACCCAGTTTGTAAGACTCCATGGGCACATGTGTGCATGCGCACACAACACAGAGTTTTCAGAAATGAAGGATGCTGCTTCAGGGCCAGAAAAGTCCGTTCAGGCCAGGTTGTTAATGTACTCACCAATTTACTCACTTAATGCCGACCAATCCGTACGTATAGCCAAAGACACTGTAGTGTCTCTAACATGCTTAGAAGAAGGTAAGGTAAATTTATTTTTATCACTGCATAATGTCATCTGGAGCCCTGTGAAAGGTATAATAGGTTCCAGAAAAATTAGTTTCAGATATCAAACTGATCGAGTCTCATGACCAAAAGCATAATGACTATTTTTCAACCTGTAGACCTCTGTTTATAGATGGCCATATAATGGCATTGATCTAAAACAGATCTCCTATTGACTTCCATTTGAGTGCTCTGCAAGGACTGAAGACAGCAGCCTAAAGTTCATCAGGGAGAAAATAAGACAGGCAACCGCCATATGCTCATATTGTACCCATCCAACCGGTGCCCGCTGAAGAGGTGGTGCAGGATAACTCAACTCAGTAAAATCCAGTTTTACATTCCTATGAATTTCAGCTGAAGACATGGGAAAATGTCTTTTATTGAAAAATAGTGTTGAATGCTTTTTATTTTTTTAATTTTTTTTAATCTGAAGATTAACCAAAGGCAGTTGACAAGGCTTGCCTCCAGTCATCACCTGGGAGCATAGCTGTGGTCAGGGAAAGCAGCACGGCAGTGTCTCAGGTGCTTGGCTCCACCTATGTATGCACACTGCAACTCAGTGACGTGTTATGTCTGAGCAGGATCCAAGCCTTAGGTACTTGGAGATTTTATTAAGCTTTCAGAATTAGGTAATAGGTAAATGAGGTAACAAGCTGCAGGGCCATAGGAGTATTGTTGAGGGGCTGTGAGAGCGTTAGGGAGTTGACAGGTTTCTTGTATTGGAGAGTCAGAGGAGGCAGAGGCAAACCATCTTCTGGTGGGCTTTCGGGTCTTGTAACAGCTACTAGGAGAAGGCATTGCTGCTTTCTGAAACAATAACTGGCACTTCTGTTAATATATAATGGGGGGAGGGGAGGCAAATGAGCACAGATCCAAGTTGTTACCTGGCCAGAGTATTCTGTGAAGCAAAAGTCAATGCTTTTAGCTTTATTCACAGCATCCCTGTAATTGACTCCGTTTGGACTAGGTAGACCGAAAAAACCCCATTGTGTGTCACTGCAGTTGCTGTAACAAGGGTTCTGTTATTTTCCCTTGCAGAGTTAAGTGTGATAGTAGGGACAGATTCACATCTGTTTATAAGCAACAGTAAGACCACACTTATGTGCAATAAAAAAGGGAGGCAAAAAACGTAGTGAACCATAACTTCCAGGCAACTTAAAATTATTCTTCTGTTTTTTCCCCACTTCTGGAACTATTCAAATCTACCTAATAGTAAATAAATTGGTAAGAACAAAAAAAGTTATGTAACTTTACTTTAAAACAGCAATTAACGTGAAATAAGTATTTTATTAAATATCTCCATAGCAGCAACTGCCTGAATCTGGCTGTTTTTTTCCTCCAACAAGGCTGTTTCCCCTCACCCTATATCCGTTGTCTGACATGAGCGTTTGCTAAGTGGTAGTAAAGGGAAGGTTACAGTTCTGCGGGAGACTCTCTATAGCAATTGTTTGAGTTTTCCTTCTATCCAGTTGTGTGTGATACAGTGAAACAATTTGCTGTCCCTGTTTTGAATATCTAGTGGACAAAGGAATGGCTCTTGTCTATCACAAGTACCATGTAGAACAGACTTCCAATCCTTATCGGATAACTTTTGTTTAAAAAGAAATTTCAGCAAGGAAGCAGAACTTCACTGTGCTTTCAGTCTCTTGGTGCTTTCCTTGTGCAAGGTTATGCGTTGCAGATATTTCTGAGCCTCAGAATTTCTAAATGGAATATGTGTTTAACCCTGTATACTAATAATGTTTTCCAATTGGTGATGATGTTGATGACCAGAAATTATTGTGTAAAGCAAAGTGGTACCCTTACTATTATTTTATGTTAAGCATTGTCTTTTTTTAGCGTCACTAGCAATTTTCTCTCCTCTACCCTGGTCTAGCTATGTTCCACATAGAACATATTGGAAAAATTGTTGCATTACTTGCACATTTCTTTTGTTTTTTTCATTCTGCACTTTGAAGCTCTGAATGAACCCAGACAAGAAACCAAAATTGTTAAATACCATAGGGTGAAGGAATCTAAAGAAGACATAATAATTTGCCTGGGGAATGGTGACAAGTCAAGTTCAAGGTTATTTCTCAGTAAATGCTTCAGAGCAGGAGGCAAATGAATTGCAGAAGCTAGAGGCAGTACCAGAATGTTATAAAGGACAGAAGGGAGTGTACCTGGGTCACCGTCAAGCTTGCCAGTTCTTTCAGTCAAATTGATACTGGTTTATTTTCAAGTTGCTGTTTTGCTGTTCTTAGTACTGAGATGGAACTTGCACATAGATCAGATGCACTGGGACATACTGGCTGCACATCATGGGGGAGACATGAACATCATTTAATACCTGATGATACTATATGCTTGTAGACCTGTAAGGTCTTATATTGCCATCAGGGGATTTGTATTTGGCTTCCTCTCTGCCCCTTAGGATAAAAATAAGCCCATGTACTGGTACAGGCTGGGAGCTGATCAGCTGAAAACAGCCCTGCTTAAAAGAAGCCAAGGTTTAGAGCAGAGCAAACAGTGCTCTCGTCACAAATACCACAAACCACATATCTGCGACATCTCGAGTGTGGGAAACAGGCTCAGGAAAGTTGTTACAACCCTCTCGGTGGTGCTCGTCTCACTACCCAGAGCGGGAGTCTTGTTTTGAGACCCACAGTTCTAGAGGGACGCTGAGAAACCGGACCCGGTCCCAAGGAGGTTTACCCAGATGGTTGGGGGCCCTATAGCATGTGACTTGTATGTGCGGGTTGAGGGACCTGCGCGTGTTCAGTACAGCAAAGATGAGCGTACATCTGATACCTGCCTCTGACTGAAGGTAGCTACAAGCATGGCGGAGCCAAACTCTTCCATCTTGTGGTAGTACCAGCAGACACAGCCAGGGGCAATGATCACGCATCAAGGCTTGGAAAGTTCAGACTGGGCGTGAGGGTTTATCACTCGGTTATTTTGCAAGGGTTATTTCAGGCCCTTTGTGCTTGGAGATCCATATTTGTGCTTAGCTATCTGTGTGATCTTCTTGAGTGCTAGAGGATGGCAGAGACTACAGGTCAAAGTTTCTAAATTTACAAAAACCACCTTGATAACTAAGAGCCCCTGCAGCAGGACCTGTGGAATGTCACCACCTGCTCTGCCACAGATATTATCAATCTCTTGATTAGCAGTCGTATCCCAGGGTTTCTCTCTGATGATCTCCCGGAACACATTTCTGTTGTTAGAGTTTTCTCATAGTCAGCCTAATAACATACACTTTAGTAAGAGATGCTATGAGATGGAGGCAAGCAAATGTCACATAAGGTACCCAGTGCAAGTATCTCAAGTTGAAGTATATTTAAGATGCCCTGAAAAATCTGCCATTGTTTGGTAACCAGGTTTTTGGATCGAGTGACTGTCCTGGAGGTTCACCTTCAGGGGTGGTGGGATCATTGCCCCAAGATTAAGAGACAGGTCTGGTGGTTCCTGCTCTCAGGTTATAGCAGAGTAAAATGAGGTTTTGGGGACAAATAAGCCAAGGTACTACAAACATTTTCATGTGACATAGTCTAGCCTTTGCTGTGTCACAGATGAGTCTGGCTGTGTCGGGGTTGGCTGATTTTTCTCCCTCTATGTTACCAGTAAGGCCTTGTTTTCTGTCAAGTATATTTTAGAGACCTTTATTTAGTAATTTTCACCTTTGTATAGATAACAAAACCCAGAGATTTTTAGGCTTTAAAATAAAAGTACATTGTAATAGGAGCAAGTTTCTCCAGATTACATCAAAGTCCTATGCAGCAATTCTATTTCTTTCATGTTTAGTTTTCTAAATCTTTGACTCTGCAGCTGGTTTGTGGTGCTGGAAGTGCTTGATTTTAATGGTAGGATTCCTACCATCTCTGTTTTGGGGCAGCAGATGTTCAGTATTCTGGTAGAAGACTTCCCAGCATCATGTCTTGTAGCTTCAGTCATGTACAACTTTCTCCAATCTATTGTGTCACCCAGTCCTGCCAGGAATATGGGAACAAATGTAATCTGGTTTTCTTCTTCAAGGACATCTTACAACCTGCTGTCCTGTACTGTCCTTCATAATCGTAGCGTCCTAGAATAAGAAAGGGATATGCTATGTGTGTAGGGAAAGTGGGAATGGATTAAAAGTATTGCGCATAAATACAAGTCAGACTGATGCCGGGGACTGCATGTAAGGCTGTAGTTAATGCAAAATTAGAAATCTTATTACCCTCCCTGCTTTTTGGAATAAAAGCAATGCCTCGCTTGTGGTTACTTTAGTAGTTAAAAGCAAGAATTTGAAGTTATACTGTAGATGCATGCTTATGTGGAGATCCTAGGAGATTTGGGGATGTTTTTAAATAGCATCGATACAAGTTCTCCATGTTGGTGATCTAATAGCCTCATTTTCATCGTGTAATTACTTAGAGCTCTGTTGGCCAGCCTTCCTAATTCAGTTGTTATATTGGAAAGGAAAACATATTATGCCAAGTTGACTACAGCCCAGAAGAGCGTCTGAGTCCTGCTGTGGTCTGCATAAGGGACTGGTAGCCTTAAGGAACTGCGGATCTCTGGGACACTGGGAAGAAAATGTGTCCCCCCTCCCTTTTACTAGGTAAAGAAGCTCCAAGGACTGGTTTTGGGGTTTGGGTTTTTTTTTATTATTTTATTTGTACCTCAGTAAATATCTATATCCTTCATTTATGCCAAGCATAAATCTACCAATAATAATGAGCAGTATGTATTAAAGAACCGATTCATGCATGCATAGAAATCACCGCCATGTGATATTTTGCTGAGTATGGTCATCTTGACCAATATGAGATTTGGACCGCTGAGAACTGGACACCTGAGTCCCACTTTGAACTCATCCTAACTTGTTTCCTTTTTGAAGCTGAGTTCCTTTTTCGAAATACTTCTCGCTGGAGGCTTGCTGTACACCACAAAATCATGCTAGAGTAAATACAGATGGAGTATCGAGCTGCTTCATTAAAATCACTGTGATTTGTGTAAGGAGCTCCGATCTATTCAAACCTGACTTGTTAGTTTAGATTCCCTTACTGAGATATAGGTCAGATTTAAATTAATAAGTGGTGACTGCAAAATTTTAATTAAAATGATACAGTTTTGTAAGTAGACAAGCAGTCTTTAATTCATGTTGAGATGGGAATATCTTCTTTCTATTGGTAAAAACCTGCTTATAAAGGTGTCAGACCAAATTAATTCCTGTGGTTAATATTAGTGACTTAATTAAATTACCAAAAATTATAAATCTGACTCTTCAGTCACAACTATCGTCAATTATTTAGGGAAAAAATACTTTTTTGAGGTGTGTGTTTTGTTTCCTGTTTTCCCTATGATTAGCAAAAAGCTTAATAATAATTTAAGGGAATCCCTCATGTTGTTAAATCATTTCCTTCATGTGGAGCTTGACTCTACACAGCTTTGCAGTTTTTGTGGCACACTAGCAGGGTGAATGTAAAAGGGCTCTGAATTACATTTTTAAGAACGTAGTGCCTTTTCTTACCCATTTGCACAGCACCGGCATAAAGTCTGAAATAGTGTGATTATAGTGTGGGATGAGATCCTCGGGCAATCTGATCTCCTCGCACTGGAAGCCTGAGAAATCGTGCTGAAGATGTTAATGCCACGCCAGTGCAATTGAGAGGTGCGTTTTGGCCTGCTTTGCATCGGTGTAATGGGCTGCGTATGCAATACACTGAGGGCAACAGACAAATAGCACCACAGGTTTGGGGGTTTGCTTATACTCTTGTAGAATTGTAGTTCACACAAGTTCTTGAGTCACCTTGAGAGGTACTGTACTGAATGTAAAAATTCTCGCTAATCTCCATACGGTTCTCCAGCAGGCAGAGGCAATAAAACTCAGGTTACTATCCCCACCCCCACCCCCTTTTTCTCCCCCTTTTCTCTTTTGTCCTCTGCAGACCTGCTTACAAGTACAGCTGGGAAATAATATAATATCTGGTCTAAGGATATATTGTGGAATCCACTTTTTATCTCAAGAAGACTTTTTTATTTCTTTGCAATAACTTCGAGGTAGGCAGTCTAGATTCATTATGGACGCAGAGAGGAAGGGGGTTGTGTGGGCCCCTAGCGTGACTTTTGCTATTCTTTTGTCTCTTTCTCTCGCCCTAAGTATAAACAACATGTAGACAAGACAAAACCTCAGCAGTGAACAAAAGCTGCCTGCATGTTATCCATCAGTATTATTTAAGTAGGACATGCTGGGCTGTTCATGATACACTCATACTGTAAGTGATAAGCTATAACGTATGGTATTCATTTACTTCTCCATTCCAACAGTAATATAGCGAAGACAATAAATTTTCCTGTTTGTTCTCTGACCCACTGTTCTTGGGTTAAGCAGCATGTTTTGTCTACATTTGTCAGTTGTTACAAGCTTCTGGCTGCTGTGGACTTGGGTATTGATGAACCCTGGAAAATGGAGCCTTGAATAATGTATAAAGCATTAAACATGCAACCATTTCACTGGGAAAAAGGGGGGAAAAGTGTATTATATGTTTTCTCTGTTGTAGCTCCTTCATTTACAAAACATATTTGTCAAGTCTTTTGCTAAGAATAATGCCAGGATGCAGTTTCCCATCATTCTTGTTAATGGGACTGTCTTAGTGTTACAGTAAACAACCATAAGTCTTGTGTCTCAGCCATTGTGCAGCACGCTTAGTTTTTTCAGCTTCCAATTAAGGGTATTTTAAATTTGCTGTCTACAGTCATAGGAGTGCTTGTGCAATTTCTGGTCTCGCATCAGGAGGGGGGCACTAAGAAAAAGGGTTTTTTAAAAGGCAACGGTATACTTGCAGGATTATGGTGTGACTAAAGTATGTATATTATTGGGTTCTTTAAAAGCTCAAAACATATTTCTACCTGTTAAAGCAATTTATTACTAAAAAAGCAATACTGATTCATGCATTTTGCTGAATGAATTTATGTGATAAACCATCAATATATATTTACATTAGCAAATGGAACTTTCTATCATATTTGTGAGACCAGAGTCCAAGACTTCAGTGGCTGTGAATCAATGCAGTTACATTAGCTTCAGTGGAATGGTGCTGATTTATATCAACTGAAGCTCTGGTTTGTTAAATTCTTCCTATTTTGGAAGCATGTATCAGAGCAGTGGAAAATTGCTGGATTTGATTTAGCCCCTATTTGACATGCCACAGAATTCACCATTGCACTGGGAAACTTCAGTAAACGTGTGGAGATTTTATTGACGCAAAGTTTGAATTACCTTCTTATCCTGGCCAAGGTTGAGAGATTTCAGTGAACTCTGCGGAGGACAGTCATGGTGTTCCATTTGTCCTGTATCAGTTCTGTAGGTAAACGAGAAATGTGATGTTTAGGGCTGGTAGTCTGTTTCCACAAGGACTAAATTCATGTGCAAATTCAAAGATCTCATTTTAGAAGAGGAATATTACTTCCTGCATATAGGTGTGAGTTTTCTAAGGTTAAGCGTTTCATGATTGAATATGGTTACCTCTATAAACTACAAGTATCTTGCCACATTTAGGTTTCTGCACATAGATCCTATACAGAGAGATCTGGGTGTACTGAGATGAGAATAGGCCCATCAAATTCCTTGAGTCTGAGACTCCTGAAAGCCTAAAGCACTGCACAAGCTGAATAGTCCACGCACGCAGGGAGACGTAGGGGCAAGACTCCCATTAACTCGAATGTAATCATAAATCCCTGCACATTGTACTAAATATTTGCCCCTATTTGTGTTTCTCCTCAGAAAATTGTCAACAGACAAGTAGAAATGTTTATGACACCAGGAGAGGAATGTGCATGCAATTGAAGGCAGAAATATAAAACATATACGATGTGAATCCTCTTTTCTACATTTCTTGGAGGTCTTCACTGTCCTACAGATGTGATAAGGAAACAGCCACTGGAGCAGAATATCTGCTTCACGGAGACAGCTGATGGGATTGGTATACAAATTATTTTGGAAAGGTTATTCATCGAGAAAACAGAAGGTGTTATTAAACTGTTTATACAATAAATTGATAGATGTACCATGTATTACTAGTGTATTACTTTCAGTTAAACAGGATCAATGCAATCGCTCCTAAAAGTGAATATGATGGCTTTGGAGTGAGAGGTTTTAGTATGTTTTTAGGGTAACTTTTGTTTTTGTTTTTAAGAAAAATAATTGTCTAAAGCTAAGGAGTTTTCTTTCTGTTGCTGTTGAAGACAGCTTTCTGACTGTCATGCTGGGCAATAGCCCCAGTGGTAACTTCACAAAGCTCTTTGTGGTTATTGACATTGTTTATTAGCATTTGAAGAGATTACCTCTCTGTTTTTTGATTCATCCAGACTCTTCCTTTTAGAATTAGTTGTCTGGGGCTTCCTTCTTCTCCACATACGCACCAAGGGTGAGTTCATTGTTCCTAGGAGGAGTGCAGGTTTATGGTACTTTAGCATGTGGGTGTCTATGAAAGGCTGATGTTTAACCTCATGACTTCATTACCAGACTCCATCATACCTAGTATCTCAGGATGTTGTCAGTCTATGATTTTGAATCTCTGGCATTACTTTCAGTTTTTGATTTACCGACTATGTTCTTAACATGAACCTTGCTAGTTTAATTCTCATCAGTGCTGCTGTCCGCAATTCATCTTCTGAAGAAAATTATGGATCCACTGAAAAGCAGGAGGAGATATATAATTCAAGAAGTTTTCAAGATTCATTTTCAGGAAGATGAAGTGCCGACCACATTATATGCTGAGTTGGGTTCTTTGAACAGTAACAATGCCACCTGCAGCACTAAACATGTATTATGAATAAATGTTTTATTGCAGGCAAGCCAGGAAAAGAAATGGTCCATCACTATTGCCATGTCTTTCCCAGCAGAATAAAGATTCTTCTTTTGCAGCTGTAATGACTTCTGCAAAAAAGTGTGCACTAATATAGACCTGGGTTCCATTTCTGTGACTGTCACACATTTACAGTAGGTAGCACAGTCCATGCATTTCTAGAAGAGATAAATAGAAAGTACCTAAATACAATGCTGGAAAAGAGTAGAAAGCACATTTGCAGTGCTGCAGTATGTTTGATTAAAGTGGTACATTCTCCAGAGGGAATATATGAGGGTACCAGTAGGTGCTGCCACTGACTATCAATAACACTGGAATAACGTGTTCTTTTCTCCGTCCTACCATGTAATTAAATTAGCAGTAGCCCAGCTTTACATCATTGATGTTGTGCAGTAAAACAGAATATGAAGGAAGAAATGCTGAGCATTTAATTTCAAGCAAGAAGCTACGGCTAGGTGACAGTGCTGGATGGAAAAATAAGAACAGGCTGAATTCTGGGGTTGTTTTGTACATTAGGTTATTGAAACTATTCCAGGGGGAACCTGAAGAAGAATTTGGTCTAGGGTACAACACTTTGAAAACCTAATATTTATACAACTTTCCTGCCACTTTGTCTGTGTTACTTCACCAGTTTCAAGACACTGTATTGATGTAGATCGGGAGTGGAAAAATAACTAGTTCCTGAAGAACAGGGCTCCTGATCCTGCTTCTCTGAAGTCAACAGGGACATTGCTAGTTTAATTCTGGTAGCATTAAGCAGAATAAAAGCTGAGATTAGTATATGGTTTGGCTTGTGTAAAAAGTTACCTGAAAACATTTTTTTGTTCCTGAGATAAAATGAAAAGGTAAGAATTTCACATTTAAAGCATCAAAAAATCTGTTATTTTCAACAACTGCCTTCTAAAACCAATTGGCTTTCCAGATCTTTGAGCTGCTGAATAATTTGGAACAGGTAGATACCTAATAATCTTTTTCTTCTTCTTCACAAATTGTCTAGGAACACTGTAAGAGGCTTTCAAATGATCTCCGGGATAGGAATTATTTTGCTGCTGGGCTTATTTTTTTGACCTGTGGCTTGTCTGTAGATTGTGTGTGAATACTGAGTGGAACTCAGAAGGGCTTTGGGAACAGGAACAAAAGGTCTTCTGCAGAGGAGGGGCTTGGCAATAGAGCCACTCTTCTGAAATTCAAAAGTCTAAGCTAGAGGTGCTAATGATTAAATTAATTATTAAATTACTAAACCCTTTGGGATAGGTTTCTTGCAGAGAGTTACCTTTATGGTTTAGGATAAACTCTGCGTTTTGTGAATTTTGGACTTCTTAAACTGAAATACAGAATCTAAGTCAGTCAGAATTTGTTTTTACGTTCCCATTTTCATCATTCTTACCTTTACATATATTTTCTTTCTTTCTCCCTATAAGTCTGTTTTGGGGGTTACTGTAACTGTACGTCCTCCATGAAAAAAATACAACCAAATCCTTTGTGAACTTCCTTTAGGGCCTGGTATTTCTTTCATTTTGTAATTTTACTTCAGATAAGATTTTTGTCTTGGAATTTTTTATTAAATATTAGCAATTCTATCCTTTTGTACTGTATGTTGATGTTGTGGCCAAGTGGACTGAGAAGAATGTTATGTGATTGGAATACATATTTACATTTTAGGTATATGTAGGTTTTTCCTTTTGCAGAGGAAGTTGTGTAATGTTTTTAAAAAAAAATTCTAAATGTTTTCAAAATCTGATGAAATTATCACCTACCTATAAAAATAGTTGGAAAGATAAATGGAAAGTGACTGAACCAAACAATAACTATAAATACACAACAACTTGTGTATTAATGTAGATGAAAACATTTCTTTTCATCAAGCTTCTCGAGTTTCTCTTGGGTGCTTTTCCTTTCCTCTCGTATTTGTAAAATTAATCAACCCAGAACAAAAATGATGACTTTTGGAAAAGTAAACGCTTGGTTTGTATATAACAATAAATTGAAAAACACTTGGTGTCCCCCCATCTTTTAAGGAAGCTGATTTTTAATACAGTCATGATTGGCTACGTGATTCACTTGAGATCAAATAAAAATATATTGATCACATGAGTAATTCTTCCTTAATTGGGCACCTCCCTCAAAAGTTCTCATTACTTCTTAGAAACCAAAATGCAATTCTTGGTACTTTCTCATTCAAAGCTGCTAGATGAAAATGAACTTTTAGAAACAATCCAGAATCCATTTGTCAGGATAATAACAATTCTCTGTAACAATTCTTTCTGCCTCTTCTCGCTCCCCCTACCCACATTAATTATAATGCTCTAACAGAACAGAGCTTGATTCCCTTTTTTATTAAGGTTGTTTCACTCTATTATTGATTAAGCTTATTTCCCATGATAAATAACCTTCCTGTCAAAAAATGATTTATGAAAGCCAGTGGTCTTTCTTTTTCCAGTTTGCTTTTCCTGTGGTTACATATTACATATTATCTCCTGCTGACTGGTTTGGGCAGTCTTTGAATCTACAATTCCTGGTCCTCATTAAGAGAACTGAATTTCAGTGCTGTAAAAGGCTTGGAGATTTATCAGGTGAATCATTCAATTTTAAGTAAGAAACAGAAGTATCTTTCTAATATGAGTATATAGTCTTATGATATGCCTTTAAATCTTCAAAATGTTAATAAAGTAAGGTCACCCTGCATTGCACTTGTGGAGACCAGCTCCTTGGAAGCAGCATACTTCATTAACTTTTTTCTATGTCTTCTGGAATATAGCAACCATTGACCACAAAGAAAAAAAATAAAGTAAAATTAAAAAAAATCTGCAATTGAAATCATACACTTCTGGAATGCTAGTAGTCCAATTTGGATGGCAGTCTTTCTTTTCCCAGCATGTATATTTCTATGTGTAGATATGAAATGCAGAAGAACTTCTTAGAAGACAACAGTTCTGTTTTATGCAACTCTTGAGATGGAGTAAGTGTGGTTTTGTTCCGATATGATTTGTTCTGTTATGTCAATAAACCTTTTGCCCTTGGATTTAAGATAAAATGTGAGGTCTTGGGATTTCTTTTTACTAGGTGGAAAAACTGGAAAAGATACAGGGTGCATCTAAGCTGTTTATTGTACAGGATGTATCTAACCTGTTTATTGATGAAAACTGCTCAGAGGTTTATGTCTTGACTATATCAAGAGCTGAGCACCTTTCCAGGCAGTGGTTTGTCCAAAAACTCTGTCATGTACCTTTTTTTTCATACTCTCAAAACAAAGTCTTCATCTGTGTCTGGAATTCCTCCACTGCGTTTTTTAATTGCATCTCTGTTTTCTCTTTTCCATTCATATAGTTCCAACTATCCAGTCCTCTGTTTTAAATATGTTTCAGAACAAATAGCTCAAGTCCAAGGGGAATGTTGCTTGTCTTTTGGGTGGCGGGATGGTGACTGTCTTTTGTTCTGTGCCTGGCACTGCAGACTTCTGATCTGCAAGCAAGTTTTCTCTGCAATAGAATAATACAAATGAACAGTCTTAAAAAAATTCTATAAAGGAACATCACTGCTTTTCAAAAATGCTGAAGAAGGCTGACTGTACAATCCCAGCTTTAGTAACATTTTCATATAATTCACATTACAATTCTGTATAGATAGATATTGCGTTAGACAGACCTAAAAAAAAAAAATTGCTCTTACATACCCTTGAACAGTCTCACGAAAATCCTAGTGCTTATAAGTGAAAAAGCATAAAGCAAACCCTAATGTTATCATTGCTTTAATTCTCAGTCTTTGTTCCTTCCAGTCGGGGCTCTTAATAGAAACTAATGGTAACTACATAATCAGGATATTTTCTTTTCTGAGTCAGTAGCAGAATTAGAGTCCTGAAAAGATAGCAGGCTGACATTTGATGTTTTTAATACCTAAAGCCAGCTTCAAAGAGAACGAGTCAGTGTCACAAACCTAACAAATCAGCAGAGGCAAATACTTTTTACCTGTAGTAGCTCTGGTCTCAGAATTAATTTTGATAAGAAGCATTTTACAAATGTGATATTTTTTTCTCCTTGTAGCCTGCTTACCTTGCACAAAAAAAAAAGGGGGGTCATTTTTCTTGTCTACTGTTGTGGGGCCATAATATTTCAACTCTCACAAATTTTGAAAGGACCACTTGGTCCTGTGACAGGTGATAAAATCAAAGGGGCCAGTAAAGGACAGTGCTTTCTTGCTTTCTTTTAGAGAGTGGTTTCTCTTAAACGTGGTACTCACTGCTTGTGGACAGCAGGTCCCTGGATTTCTGAGATCAGAGGTTGTCTGCGGTGTCAAAGATGCTTCTGTTCTCACATTTTCTGCAGTAACTGAACTCTCCAGATCTCGTCACCGTATTATCCTGTTTGAGAGATGGGGAACTGAAGTACAGAGAGCCCAACGTTACAGGTAGCCTTTAGAAAAGAGGGAGTAGGGGCTGAGTCTCAAGCTCTGATCCTGCTCTCTAACACAGCCTGGGTGGTGGGATCGTGGTTGGCCGAGATGGTGAAAGTGCTGTAACGACTCAGTGATGGATGCTGAGATTATGAGCTGCGCCTCAGCCACCTTGATAGTCATTTTCTGGGTAACTGAATTTTGTTACGTATTAAAGTAAATTAATCCATGATTGTTAAACAGCTACTCAAAACTCAACATTTCTCAGAACAGTATCTGCAATAATGAATAACTATTAATTCCAAATATAGACCTTTGACTCTCTGAAATGAAAATAAAGGGTCTTATTGTGCCCTGAGCTGCTGTGCGGTTGTTCATTATACAGGATATTCTGTAGAAAGGACCTGGATTATAAAGATGCACTAATAACCTATTTAAATTGGGCAATATTGGAATGAGTATTAAGTAAACAACTAAAAGAAAACAAGTTGTATTTCCATACAATGAAGTTTAAAAAAATATGTATGTGGAACATTTAATTTTACCTCCTTGTACAGATTTAACTACTAAAAAAGTTATTTTGCCTGAACTCGGTCATTCATTTTAAGCCTTTGTGGTCTAGTTTCCTTTACATCGATTTAGAAAGTTGCAAAAATGACTTGCTGAAGTCACTGTTGGTCTGGAGGGAGATATGAATTAAACACTGAATTGTGAGTTAAAAGGACCGACTCTATAATGTGCTTTAAGGACTTAAAGCCCAGTGGAAGACTATGTATCTTTAAACCGTCTTGTCTCACTCTGATTGCAAAGTGCTCTGGGGACTGGGAAGGCCTCAAGCACTATCTTGGATGTTCATGATGTCCTGTTTGAGGCACGTTAACTTCCCCTGGTGATCCTATGCACCATGTGGTACCTCTGGAGCTACTATCAGCATCCTGCCTGCCCTGAAACATGTGCATTGGTTGCTCTGACTGTTCCTTTTTTCTTTTTTTTTTTTTTAAATCTTCTAGGAGTGGATCTGAAGAATTTTAAGTTTTGCACCTTTGGCAGGGCTAGGAATATTGCATACTTTGTAGTGCACGTTTCCAAAACAACAACTTAAACTACACAGGGACAAAGCCATGTGAGACTGGACTTGTGACTGCTGTCACTTTCAAATCCATTATTGCTAGCTGAGAAACTTTGTCATTGTTTCACACTTTCAGTGAACATGGATCTTCATCTTCTAAGTGGATCTGTTCATGCTCAATCCAGATGTTCACTGGGTTTATTCATTGTCCATGTGTTACAAATCATCACTTGACAGTAAAAGTGTTTATGCCTCTAAGCATTCAGAATTCACCACTCTTGAAATAACCCACCATTCTTGAAATCACGGGCATGAATAGGTTTGTTTATTTCTTAGGAGTGTAGATAGAGTTGAACAGAGAAACAAAGGAATTCAATTGCTTCTAAACCATCAATTTGAGGTATAGCCTCAAATGATGGCATTTATAGTCACATTCTTTCTCTCTCACAGTAAGGTGGTCCATCTGGTGGTTTTCCTAGAATTTCAAATCTTAAGAGTTTCTTGGTTTCCTGAAATTTGTGTTTTCTTAAATGCTGTCAACAGCACAGAGCCAAAAATCTGTATTATGCATGGCACTGTCTTACCCAAGCAGAAATAAGAAAAGGACACTTATGCTGTGTGGTTTTGTCTTTCCAAAATCGACTTTATTTTTAAATCATGTTTATATCATTCTTTTTCTATTGTGTTATATTTCAATGATGTCTGCCATAAATGTCTCTTGTTCTTTTAGTAGGAGGCGTAGCATCTGAGAGAGGAGCTCGATATTTCAGAGGCAGTCAATTGTTCTGATTTCCAGAAATAACCATGCTAGGAAGTAATGCTCTAATTAGTTGAAGTGTCTGGCAATAGGCATTCAACCATAAAAAATGGCCAAGGAGGAATCAAGAGGCTCTGCAGGGACATTGGAGATGCAGGACGTGTACACATTCCACAAACTTTGCAGTGAATGTATTGAATTTAGTATTCAAAATGATGGCTGGTTCTTCTAAAAATGAATAGGAAGATATTGCCTAGGGTATCATGTGTTCTGGCCCATCACCGTGCAATATACAATGATTATTATTGTGCTTAATCAGTCAGATTTGCTTTGACTTTTTTTTAATATCTAGGATTAATTTCATATTCTTGGTGTATTGTATCCAGAACCTTCTAAAATGTGATAGTCTAAAAATAAACCCTGAATTAAGACAGATGTGCACAGAGGTCTTGCAAAACGGTTATCACTGAGTGGTCACTTGAAAGTTATTACAGTGTCCATGAAAGAGCTTCAGCCTTTTGAAACCTGTAATTTTAGAACTTGCAGAAAATTTTCCTTCCTTTCCTCCCGCAGCTCTGGGGGAAGTACAGGAGTGCGCCCGGAACGTAGATGAGTAGGAGGTATGCTGCAACAGGACTTATTTTGTGCAAACCTAAATAGGATAGACTTATCTGAGAATTACATTGTTATACTTCAAAGGGGAAAATTTCTTTTCTTTGAGTTTGAAAAATCACTCAAAGACCCATCTTCTGTGTGGCAAATAATTATCATTCTGTTTTTATATGCTTATGCTGGTTTTCCTTTAAAATGCTTTGGCTTAATAATGCTGAACAAAGTAATGTTCAAAAGAAAATTCTCTAAGAGTAAATAAATGAGGCACTTCCCAACTAGGAATGATTTTAGATAAGGTAATTTCACCACACCGAATCTCCAGTCATCAGGTATTTAAATAGCAAATACATGGAATGGATGAAGAGAATTTATTAGGAGAGTCGATATAGCCACTTCAGATGCACTTGGCAGTTTTATTATGCAGGTATTTCATTGTGGCTACGCACGGTTTTACATAGCAAGGAGTTTACAGATACTATACTGAAAGTTTGAGCACCACATTTGTCTCCTTGACCATACATAATAAGGGGCCTAACTCTATGGAGAGATCAGTAAGTCCTCTCTGGAATGCCTCTTCTCTCTCTGGGATGTATGTAGTGCCTTATTTTCTGATATACTTCAGGAAAGTGCAGTAGTATATTCTCGTACAATTCAGCTTGTGAAGAGCAGAACCCTTCAGGAGCTGGAAGACCGTGAAACAGGTGGAGGAGGGAGGGAGACCATAAAGAGAGGAAGTCCCCCTCTTATGAGGGCAGCAAAATGACTTCCCAACAGTTTGCAAAAGGTCTGTTCTTATGAAAGAGCTGCTCGAAAATTCTGCTAAGCACTCAACTCTTGGAGGCTCTTTTCCTCTTGGCTACTCATACATAAGGAAGGGTTGGATCATTGCACTCTGGACCCATACTGCCCTGCTGGAACAGGCACCTTACATGCTATGCTATCAGAAGTCAACACAGAATTGGGCTTACATACATGGCACACTATGCATTATACAGAAAAATGCTTTGTTCATCTTTCTGCTGTTCTGTGAGTGACTGCTGAGAGTGGTCCAATGCCTCATCTGGTTTATGTCTGCCTTGAGAAGGGGAAAGATGTAGGGCCAGGGTAGAGAGCCCTGTAGGGCTACAGAAGGCCTGGGCAGAAAGTCTTGCTGCTGGGCCGCCATTGAAAAGGATGCTCCAAGTACTGCTGCAACCAGGGACCCATCCACCACAGCTGGCTCTCCCACACATCTGGATCGTGCCTTTGCTTCCAGCACAGGGCAGAACGAGTGGGAGAGAGGGGCTGACTCTGTGTTAAGCAACTACCTGCTTTGCCTCTTAATGTCTAATTATTTTCAGCAATGCATATTTTTGCATAATCAAAATGAGAATATTGTCATGAGGTTGAATTAATGTAGTTTCATAGCACCAAGTCCACTGTATCTAACACCACCATAGAAGCCCTCTTCAGCGATGGGACCTCATATTGCTAACCAATCTCATAGTTAAGGTGCAAATTTTCAGCTATTTTAGGCAACACAACCTGAGTTGTATGTTGAGTGGATCTCTTTAAGCTTTTAAAGTGCTTTCAGATGGAAGGTACTAGGGAGAATTTATCCTATGCAGCCACAACTGTTTGTTCATTTAACAAGCATACTTTTAGCTACTTTTTACAATTACATAAATCGATATTTCTTTATATTGTTATAATTTGCTCCCATTTGTATTTAGAAAGGAAAGTTGCAATGCAATTTTTTTGCCTTTTCTCAAAGCTTTTCAAACAGGTTTCCTGGCCTCCCTTTAAATTTCCATTGACGTGGCAATGTTTCCCTCTATGTGGGCCTCCTTAGCATGTATAAACAGTCTGGATGAATGAGAAATTGTGCTTAATCAATTCTGTAGTAAAGTGGTTTGCAGTTTTTAGTGTGTAATTTTGTCTAGATTGAAGTGACACTCATTATTAATTTTTTTGCAACAAGGCAAGTAATAAGGCTACATCCATGTTTTAGGTAAAACTTAAATTTATAGGTGCGTCTGTCCCAGAGCTTAACAATTCCCTCCCCACTTCCACTCCAAAGAGTGAAACCTTATTAGCATCAACAATCTGGCTTTGGCTAAAGTGTTTCCTTTAACAAAAGTTTTTAGGGCTCTAAAATTATCAAAAATGGAGGTCAAGCAATGGCTTTATAACACTCCATTGAGCTCTTCTGCGTGCCAATATACATTTTTCATCCTTAGCTTAAGGTTGTATTAATAAAGAAGAGGTCTGCTGCACATTATGCATCTCCTGATCTCGGCTATTTCACAGGAACAGTAAGCTATGAAACTTCAGAGTGATTTTTTCTATAATAATCTGCTTCTGTTCCTACTGATGAGGATCCAGCGCTCCTCTTTCTGACCTTCCATGTTCGCCAGCCAATCAACCCTGAACAGTTTCAGCAGTGTTAAACTTCACAGCTATTTCTGTTACTCTGAGGTCTGTCCCCATCGATTTTTAAAAAGTCAGCATGCCAGGAATTCATGTCAGATGTCAGCAAGCTTCAGAGTCACCAACAATAACCTGCTGTCTCAGCACATCGTAGCAGAACAGAGCATTCATGTTGTTCTGTTCCTGATTGTCTAGTGAATTGGGAAAACATTGTGCAAAATACAGCAGCTTCACTGGTGGGAAAAATTGCTGAACAGCACCTGCATAGTAAAGCAAGACCATCTGCTTATTTTCCCTGCCCCCTATTTCTCTGTCTTGGTATCTCTCTCATTTTTGTCAGACAGGATCATGCAGCTGTTTTGATGAGAATATATATGTATCTATGTAAGGAAGAGAGAAATGAGAGAGAGAAATCAAGAGCTGGACCATGTTTTCATACAACACGGAGTTTCCCCGTGGAACTCACTGCTACAAGATACCAGCAAGGACAGGAATTTACCGGTGCTCATTAAGCTGACTGGCCTATTTATCAAGAAAACGTACACATTTTTGGTTTTGTGTAGTTTTAAATCCATCTACTTTAACCAAAAAGGGTTGACGGGATGTAAACTCTTCTTTCAGAGCATAAATCTTTTTGCTAAGGGAGACGGGAAGAGACACTTCCTATTACCCGTATTTATTCTTGTTCCTGTGTGTGTGGCAGTTTTTATATTTTCTTGTGTAGCGTATAGCAGTGATTGCTGTCACAACCACTACATTAGATCAGATGAGTTTATTCCAGGTTAGTAATTTTTACACTCTAATACAAGTACTGTCCTTGGACAGTAAGAACACCTTCTGCATTTTCTTTTTGTTATATGACACCTAAGAAAGTAACACTACACTAAAATTTAGCAACTTCTGCTGTTGTGGGAGCAATTGTGCTCTTCCCTACTGGAGGTTTCATAAACCTGTTCACTGTAACATTCTGGTTAAACTGAAGACAGCTTGTATTGATTTTTTCTTCCTCTTCTCCTCCTCCTTTTTTTTTTATTTCTTGTGCTTATCCGTGTGGAGGACAAAGAGAGTATCTAACTAAGTATTTTTCCCTTAATCAGGCTGAGCGAAAAGGAGGGTTTCAAGGTCACTTACAGTGCAAGATGCCTTTTATGACCTCCATCATCCTGTCTATTTCTTCTGCCTTAAGAAGAGAGGGTTTTTTTCCACGACACCAATTACGATACACTCTCACACAGGATTTTTCCATTCGGGCTTGTATTTGCTCTCACAGCGAAGTCCCAGCTCTCCCCAGTGTTGTTTTGGTGATGTGAGCTTCTGACCTTTGGGAAACTATCCTGAACTTCATGAATTCCTTCATCCCTCACTTCACTTATTACAGCTGGTGGTTACTATTTGTCTTATGCTGTGTTAGCAAAACACTGTGCAGAAGGGGAATATAGATTTCTTCACTGAGGCTAAATTGGCAAAATATATAATGCAGTATCAATTGCCCTTGGTGCCCCAAATTCCTGCCTTTGTTAACTAGGCTGCAGCAACTGTTGAAGTTAATCTGTCCACTGGCTGGGGAAGGAATGTCAGAAAAACTGAAGGTGCCTGTCTCAGGTTTTGTCCAATTTATCCTTTATTTATTTGGTGTAGTTCCTGACTGCAGTGTTAGCTGAGCTGCTTGTGTGCTCTAAAACAGTTATCCTCATAAATCCCTCCTAATGTAACTACTGTAGCACTGTATTCATCGTTTACATAGAAAGATCGAAGCATGGTAAAGTTGCATGATTTGCCAGATTGTTCATGACATCCGTAACAGAGGTATGCGAATCTGGACTTTTTTGACCAATCTGGTGCTCTGACCTCAGATATTCCTAATTTGGGACATAAATATGCATTCGCTTTGAAAGCAGCTGAAACACTTCAGGACATTCCTGCTTTGTGTCTGTGTGTTCAGCTGAGGTTAACACAGAGCTTGTTGAATAGAGCTTCTGAATTTGCCCGCTTACCGAAGGTGACAGGCTTGATTGCCTCAGGCTGTGGGGATGATAACTCCCAGGGTGAGGGTATTGTAGAGAGGAGGTGGTGTGTGTATGTTTTAAAATACACTTTTAGTTTTAGAAGACAAGAGAAGATGTTGAAATATTCAGAGTTTGTTTATAGGAATCCTACTTTATGGAAAAAAAATACACAGAAACTTCCTGAATCTGTGATAAGCAAAGCAGTTCCCCCTACACAGAAACATGAAGCGTTAGCGGAGATGTGTTGGAGATCGCAAAAGAGTTCCTGCTTTTTTGTACTTTATGTTGTCATCTCCATCTATACCTTAATGAGTTACTTTACCCAGTGGTGATTCTTTTCTTCCAAATTCAGCTTTGAGCTGATATCTCTCTTCAGCTTTGTGTGTCTTTATCGTAGGAGTCTCTTGACAGCATGGTTAGAACTGGTTCAAGGTTACTTTAGATGGTGAATTTAATACTTTGGTGCATTCCAAAAGAAAGGCAATATCCCAGTCTTCTCTTTCTTGTCCAGTGAACTGACATTTCAGCTTACTTGTGACACTAGCAATCATCGATGCAGTCTCTCCCCCACCCTTTCTTTATGCATTTAAGAAATTTTACCTTTACAGAGTTTTAGAAATTGTACATTGCACAGGCTTTTTGTATGAACTGAAGAGTTTAGCACAGTTAGGCATACAGCAGCGTATTATAGTTATACCATAGGCCGTGATCAATCAGATCAATATATCAAACATTACTTTTTGTGCATATGTTTAAACTAAAGCTCTGACTGACACGATCGTTGTACATGATCTGAGAAAATGCGGTGGGAATCAGTTACACTTAGAGCTTGGCCCTATGGTAGTACCTTGCTTGCTTTCCTCTTTTTCACAAATTTGGTGGTCGAGTGGTGATTTAGTCTGGTTCAGCTGTTAAAATTGCATGCAAAAAGCTGTGCTCCCTTCCAGCTCTCCCAGAAGCTGGGGTGCCTGTTGGAGGCCACCCTCCTCCTGCCTGAAGCACAGACTCAGAAATAGCCACTTCCCGAGAGGGGGTCCCGTCCCTCTGTGCTCTTGGGCCCCGTCCTGGAGACCAGCCCACGTTTCTTACACGAGACATCTGTACTGATGAGCAGTTACACCTCATCTTCCTCTAGCTCCAGCTTGAAGGGTTATCTATATGTCCTCTTACAAGTCTCACTTAAGAGCTACTGCCCTTTCTTAGAGTCCTACATAACAGCTGAAAGTCTTACACACCTGACCCAGTGCATTAGTCAATGCAGCTGTGGAAAATCAGGACAAATGCCTCTTGAAGGAGGAGCTTCTACCGTAGGAAGTGATAGCTGTTAGTGCTGGTACTGAGCTTTTCTTCTCACGTGTGGTATAGACACCGAGAACGTGCCTCCGAGGTAAGCAAATTCTGGTGATTGTTGTGCTTCATTATTTACAGAAGGGTTGAGCCTTAAGGCTACAGTCTGGAATGAGAAAAGGGCCTATGTGGTAGTCAAAATTATAAAAGGCATTCACTGCTATGAGAGCAAATGGTCAAAATGTATGGTGAGAGGTAACAGATGGATGCCAGCCCATTGGAGCAGCAAAAGGGAACAGAGAGACGTTTCTGGTTAGTGTGGTAAACAACATCTTGCCTTTGTAGTGCTGGTAACCTAGTCTGCACCAAAGATGCTTTGCTGTCTAATTTCAGGAGGTGCACAAACTCTTTCCCACAACAGTCAAAGGCATTTAATGAGAGGTAGAGCAGTTATTAATGCTCCCTCAAGAGCTGGCTTGTTGACCTGGCAAAGAGCACGGTGGCCTGAGCCCGCTGATACACGTTTGGGTACAGGCGGTGCACTGTCACTCTTGCCGCTTTGCAAAGTGGAACCTGTCCGTTGCTCAGCTGTCTTTTGGGACCAGAGGAGCTTCGCCGTTGTCACAGGACAGGTCCATGGGGCGTGTGACTGAGGATGGAGGCGTGGGTTGTTTATTCCTTTGGGTCTCTGAGATGGCTTTGCGTGCTATCCCGATTCTGAAACGTTGCCAGAAGAGAGACTGGATTTACAGTGAGAGGGAGGAGGAGGGAAGTGGTGGCAGGGCAGAGACAAATAAAGTGAATATGAGCGTAGAAGAAGGGGTATTTTAAAGCTTTCCAAACACAAATCAACAGATTTACCTTAGGATGAAAGTGAATTTAGACTCATAATCTTTCACTATGTGCAACATTCTGCAACTATAATTCAAGGCCTATTTATATTACTGCCATTATGATCAGAGTAAGACAGCATTTAACAGGATATAGCTCCGCTTCTTAGACCAGCTGGTGGGTATCTATAAAATTTACTTTCTCTACACCGCTCTGGTCTAAATTCTGAAGTGAGTTTAAGGAAATTGCAGCTTTCATTTTTCATTATTTACTGATTTCAGGAATAATAAATAATATTTCCTTCTAAAGACTACTGCATTGCAGCAGTGTTAACTATCCAGAGATAAGAAAGATTAGCATGCTCAGAATTAAGCATGGGATATTAAACTAAATTCTTCTCTCAGGGCACATGCCGTTAAGGGGAATTATACATGGTCATTGAAAGAATAGTCTCCATTGTTTCCAAGTTACACGGTTACCTCTTGTTACTGCAGTGTGCTCTGCAATGCACTTTGCAAAAAATTATGTCCTCTGGTGAGGTAAGAGAGAACCATTGCATTATGTTGGTTATTAAGTATTTATTGTTTCTTTATTCCCCATAGTTTGCAGCCACAGCAATAGTTGAATGTTAGTTTACAAAGAGGCTGACTGCCCCAAAGCTCTCACTTGCGTAGCTGTGCAAAACGAGAAAGAATAAAGAAGTTTTCTTCAAAGGCATCCCATCCTGGAGCTGCCCAGAATCAAAAGCGTGGCTCTCCAAGAACTGCGTGGCTTGCCCAAGAGCATGGGGCGGTCAAGGCAGACATGCTGTCTCCTTGCTGCTTTGAATGTTTGGTTCCCAAAAAGGGGTGGTGTTTGTGCGCAAATTACAGCTGGATGGCAGTATGCAGTGTGGTTAAACACTGCAGCCTGGCTCTCAGGATTGTGCCGGGGGTCATCTCCCACTGAAACTACAGAGCAGCAATAAAACTCGGGAGCTCTCATATTCAGCTGTGCCTTTTCCTGCAACTGCTCGTTAAGGGGTTTGGTAAAATTGCTGTCATCTCCTAGGAGTGCAAGACAGGGTCTCTGTTCCTATTTGTGGAGGGAGTTTCTTCTTCTGCTGCTTGAAAGCTTTAGAACTGGTTTTCTTAAAAAAGAAAAAAAAAAAAAGAGAGAGAAAAGCTCCTTACCATCTGGCCATATCCTTGTACAATATGTTACATTTCAAACTGTAAGAAATTTTTTATGATCAGGTTATGATTTGTCAGCCGCTTACAGATCTTTAAGTTAAAAATGTACGGTGCAGAATAAAGTTGCTCTGTATATTGTTTTCGAAGATGAGTGGAAGGAGAAGGGAGGAAAAAAAGACACTTGAAAGTGTTTTAATTGCACAGGGATGTCATTGCCTCTAGCAAGAGTTCTCCTGCTTCTGTCATAAATTTTTCATATTGCCTCGTGAGAGTGAAAACTGGAAACTTTACCCTCTAAGTGAAAGTCGATGAACCTCATACCAGCCTCAGATCCCAGTAGCCTTGCACTCAGGAATATTAATTTAATTAAGATCGCTACAATAAATTCTGCGAGGAAACTCTCCTGGCACCTAAGGTAACTCGTGCAAAGAAGGAGGGAAAAAACCAGCAGAGGCAGATCTGATGGAGGGAGATACAGCAGTACAATGTCCTCAGAACAGTTGTACACTTATCAGAAGTGACAGCTAAGAGACACGTGAGACCTCCTAAAGTAGATGACAGAGGTTTTAGTTGGGAAAAAGCACGTGATCACACATAGTGTAATTATTTTATTTTCACTACACTGACCTGTCTGCAGTCTGAGGAAACAACGCAAAATGTCTTTAAAAACTGCCTCTCTCCTGGGAGGCAGAAGGCCCTTTTACGGGACAGCAGACGTGTGGGCCGTCTGCCCTCCGTAAGGCACCTACGCCTGTCAGACCGGGAGCGTGCCGCCTCGCGGGGGCCCCTGCGAAAGGCAGCGGATGAGCTCCCGTCACTGCATCGTGGATGGAGACGAGGGGGACAGAACTAAAAGCCAGGGGCCCGTAGTCCTCTGAGGCTTTGGACTAGACAGTTTAATTTCCTGCGTTAGATTAGAGAGGTAAGATTAATTAGAATTACATTATAGGAGGTGGTTGACCTGATTTACCCAGGTGCAAGGCAGGCGTTGTGCCATTGCAGTGGGTGGTACTGCATCTTGAAAATCACGCAGCTGAGATCAGCTGAAGCTCCAAAAGGGGTAACGAGCAGATACCACATGCCAATTACTACTTTTTTTAATTCTTTTTTTCTCCTGAAAATGGAAGTTCAGGATAGATCAGAATCGGTGCCACAAAAGATACCAGGATTCAGCAAAATTCTGAGGAAAATGATATGCCAAAGTTAAGCTCTTTCACATTATTGGCTATAAAAATAAAACAGAGCTCCCTGGGAAGTTCAGTCTGAAAAGATATGCTTAATAATTGGGCTTATTGTGGGGCTTTTAAAGGCTAAAATTTGCTTAAGAAAGCCTCTGTTGTCAGGGTTGGGCAGAGCATGTGGGTGTCCCCACAAAGGGAGGTATGACATTTCTGGTTTTGGGCTCTAATTCTAAACCCAGGGCTATATATTTCTTTGTATTAAAATAATTGTTAATGTAAGTGGTTACTGGCTTATTTTCTTGGAAAATTTTAAAAGTATTTTCTTTATTATAAAATTTTGATGTTTGGTCTTATGAGAAGAACAAACCAAGAATGAAGGTTTTCTTTGTCTGCCCCCCAGGCTTTGCTTTTCTTATAAATCTCTTGCTATCTAGAAGTACAGAAATGGCATCGTTTGCTAACACCTTCCGTGCACAGGGACACAGCTCAGCACTCTGCCCGAGCTGGGCTGCTCTAGTTGGAATCTTGGTAGGTCCTTTTAGTTCTTTCTACTCTTTTGATAGTTTCATTTTCTTCAGTACGGATACCGATGGTACGATGTACTCTGTAGAACAAATGGAGGTCTGGGAGTCAGGCCCGAACGCTTCCTAGGATGAATTGTCTCCGGTGGGACTAACCACGGGCTCGGCAGTAAGAAACTACAGCACGTGGTCGGAAGGGGGGCGAGTCGGGGGAGATAGGCAGATATGCTTTCAAGCTGCAGGTCACCTGTGAGGGGAAAAGGATTACAGAATGTAATAGATAAAGTCTACTTTTTTATTTCATAAAATGTTCCTTGAACATGATTTGTAGTTTATTCATGAGATTTAAAAACTGAGTTGAACAACTAAGCTGACAGAGACCATGCATTGGCTACAAGGGTACTGAAAAAAAACCCAGCAAGCAGTAGAAAATAGCCAGTTGTGTGTCTTGAGTTGGTGGGTGGTTTTTTTATTTTAAACTAAGTAAGCTTGGATGTAGCGTGATTATTTTTTCTTGCCTATTCCTCTGTCTGCCCTTTGCTAAATGGCACAGTTCAGTAAGATGCATAGATTGGTGCTACTGCAGGCATTGTAGAGCCCTTAACTACAGTATCTGTTCCTCATATTCCTTCAGGGTTTATTTGCAAAAGGGCAACATAGCCAAATGTGATATTTGGGCTCTGGTTCCTATTAAAAGAAAACAAATGCAGTGCTACAGGAAGTGCTGCCTTGTTTCAAGGCAACCTGTGGCTACTTTAATAAGTAAAATGCAAGTTCTTTTCTTTCCTGGTTTTTAGATTTTATGCTTGAAGATACTAGGCAGGAACTACAGAGAGAAAAGGCAAAAGTAAACATTTTCCTGGATAATCTTTCAGACACTGAATATCAACAATAAAAGCCAATGATTGGTGGCCAGTGAAGCGGCTGCCAGGTTCAAATAGAGTTCTCTTCTTTTGTCAAAATCCTAGCTTTGTCTTCTAGTACTATTGGACCATCCCTTTTTATTCCCAGAAATAATGATAACTAATTCTGTTCTTGTTAGTGCTGTAATAGATTTTGAACACCTCTTTGAAGCTGCAGGTATGCATACTGCCCTGATAATGGCGTAGACCTAATCTTCCATCTGTTTAAGCTATAATCCTTCAAAATTCCCATTTGGCGTGGTTTCTGTGGACTTTCTGTGGACTCAGTCCCCCACCCCTCGTTTTGTTTGGTTTCCTTAATTCAACCCATTCATGGGTCAGGTCCATGTTTCTGATTGCTATTTCTTACCTTCCCACCAAAGAGAAGGACATTTGGGTCATTCTTTTAAGGGAATGCATCCAGTGCATTCCCTTAAAAAAAAAAAATATTTATAAAATGCAGTAAAATAACAGGGAGTTTGAAACTGTTATGGAAAAATGAGGTGTTAATCTCGGCTTTCAGTGTGTTATTACTGGTATCACGGTACTGCTAATAACGATAGGCACTTTTGAAATGGATAAAGGGGATTATGCATGACCTCAAACATTCCATATTCTGCTTCTAAAACACATCAAATGGGATAACACTTTTTTTTTTAAAAAGCGTGTGTGGAGGGAAGTAGTATTTATCATCAGGGCAAATATATTGTTTTATTTGAAAGGTTATTCTGGGAGGTTTCTGGAGAAGCACGAAAGATTTAGATGATGATGTTTGGGTATTTCTAAGTAGTTATTTCATGTTAAAGGGCTATAGTGCTTTCTCATCAAAAGTGTTTGTTTTGTGCATTCTTTATGGCATTTACTGTTCTTCTGAGGATCTTAAATGTTTAAGTTCAGGATCACGATCAACTGGCATTCTTCACTGCACGTTGAAGAAGCTATTATCATTCGTGTATGACTTTTCAGGAATTTTCCTATAGGCTTTTCAAGCTCAAAACTATAAGCATAACTTTTGGACTTTTGAAACTAACTCTTCTCTCCATCTTCTTTCTAGCTACTTTAAATATTGCATTCTGAACAGAAGCTTCGTGTCTTGCGGAGTAGTTAGCAACTACCCTGATTCCATGTGCGTAGGTTTGCCAGCTGAATTATGCAGTACTTAGGAGATAACAAAGTTACGAGCTGGCTTATAGATAGCTTTCATCCTTCCACGTATATACATTTCACATATTACCCTATAATTTCTCTGTAGCACATGGAATCTTCAATAAAACTACTAAGGTCTATACAACTTTTGCTTGTATCTTTTAAATATAATCTAATAAGGTTCTAGGGTTTTATTCACTACTGGAAAATTTTCTGCCAAAATATATTTCCTTTTATTTTTTTTACTTTGATCAATTGTCTATCTTTTTTTTCCCCTCCCTTCCCCCCATGAGCTAGTGTCTGGTTTCATTTTAATAAATTTAGTTTCTTACCATGCACCAATATATAAATGGATAATGCTGATGTGATCCCGAGATAGTCATGAGGATTTTACTTTCAACAAGAAACAATACAATTTGTAGAAAATATGAGAGAGGACGCAAGGTCTCCAGATCATATTGGTTAATAGATTGATTCTGGTCCCAGGGGCCAATCTTATTAGTCTTGTTCACTTGTGGGGGTGTGAGCAGCTTGCTGAGTCAGCACGCTCCAGCACATATAGGTACTGGGCTTATTGCTACTCTTTTGACACGTTTGGTTTTTGTAAGATTTGAAGCTTGGTTCACTGCAAAGGAGAATCTTACTTTTTAATACAAATTCAGATAAATGTTTAAGTTATTTCTCTTTGAGAAAGATGTCCAAAAATGTATTCGCTAGGGCTGAACTTCTGAGTGGACAAAATTGGCCACATCCTTCTTAATGCTTTTCTTATAACTGTATTATTTGGAGCAGGAAAAGGGAAAAATGTCCTGAATCTGGGCCTTTGGCCAGAGCTGAGCCCAAAGGATGAATTATTTAAGAAACAATGCAAGATGATAGGTTCCAGTAAATGTGGTAGATAATTTTTTTTTTTTTTTAATGAGCTATCACGCTGAAGCTGAAGAATGCTGTCAGAGCTCTGAGCTGCCTGCCCTGAGGGCACTAATGGGTCTGAATAGCCCTGTACAGCCTCACTTGGCCCTAACCACCCCCTGCCCCTGGACCCGGGAGCTCCAGCGATGCTCAGCCCCGGGCGGTGTGGGGTCCCTGCCACCAGCCCTGCCCGTGGGGCTGCTGGCACCCACGCTGCGGCTCCTCTGCAGTCCTCCACACACCGCGCGCCTGGTTCACCACCTTGTCTGGGGCTGTCGATAGTCCCCGCTGGTAGGAGGTACCCAGCTCTGCTGGTGGTGGGCAAAGTCTGTGGGGCTGCAGCCTGCTGGGGAGGGCACGGCTGGCACTGGGGTGGCTCTCTGCTCCCAGCTCCCTGACACCCCCTCTGCAAGCTGAAGTTTGCTTAGAGAAACCTCCTCATAGTAAACTATGTGCTGAAGCTTTCTCGCCTCTGCCGACAGCAGAATGAATGAATGAAGACAAGAAATGACATAACTGAACTGGAGCCTTCTGGAAGCCGCTCCGGTGCCTGAGCGGCATGTCATGGGATAAGCCAGGAGGGGAGGGTGTTATGCCATCCTCTCAAGTTTGGTCATGAGTGCAGGCATTCGTGCCATACAGCACAGCACTTCACCTAGGACGTCTTGGCTCATCAGGAACCCACGTGAGCTATGGGATGCCCGCAGCCGTGCGCTGTGGGGCAGGAGAGCTCATGGGGCAGGGGAGCAACAGCGGGTTTTCACTTTTTTTGCTCTGTGAAGGCATGGTGGGTGCTGTTAGATGGTGGCTATGGAGGTGCCCAGTGGGTGCCTGCCAGGAGCTGTCAGGACTCCCCTTCATCCTGCCGGATGAGGCCATTTCCCTTCACCAGGAGATGACCTGCCCGTGGCGGGGCACAGAAAGCAGGGAGGAGATGGTCAGGCCCGCTTCCTCCTGCAGCGTTGGCACAGGCGGACTTTGCCTTCAGCCTTTCAAGTAAATTCAGAGCTTTGGGCTAACTGCTGTTCTGAAGGCAGAAGGTTTCATAGTTTCACCTTTCTGACAGGCGGCTTGTGGCTCTGCTGGCCCCCTCCCGCGGCTGGGCCTGCCATTTTGCTCCCCCTCTTCCCCGGCTGCGGGTAAGACGCTAACAAAGCAGCCAGTGTCTTCCTCTTAGATGGGTCTTTATTTTTCCCCTCATGTTGCTATTGTGTTGGCAATTCCAGCTGCAAATGTTGTGTTTGACCTTCAGTAAGGGAGCCTGGTGATTTGAATTCATTTCAAGCAGTTTTCTGACAGCAAGCCTTAACCAAAGCCCTTAAGGTTTCCCCTACAAAAGCCTCATGACAGCTTTGCTTGAGGCTTACAATGGTCAATGCAAGTGGAAGTAGTTTGTAAACTGTAAATGGCCTTATTAACTTCCTTGCAGTACTGGAACGAAGCCCGGGTCTTTGCTAGGCTAAGTCTCAGGAGCTGATGCAGGAACCCCCTTCCACTTCTCATCATAGCAAATCAAGCTGTGTGGGAGATGCATGACGCTGCTGAGACTCTCCTGACACAACAATGTGATGGAAAATGGGAATATTTGGAAAAGATGGTAATTAGTCGGGGTTTAACCTTTTGCTTATTCATTCGTCATGGTCAGAGCTAGACAGTGGTCATTTTTCCTGGTGAAACCAGGTGGCTGCATTACTGATACACTGCTGTGTCTGGCCACGCTTACTATCAGTGTGATACGGCACAGGGGCAGCCTTCCACTTCGTCCTGCTTTTGGCTGTTGTGCTGCTTGCCACCGTTTTTGATTCCAGTTCTGCAGCCACAGTATTAGCACAGTTGCACTGGAAGGTCCAGGAGGGAATAAAGAGTGTTCAAACTCCTCTCTGGGGTAGGTGCTGGGACTTGGCAGTTTAGCTCCCGTATGTCAAGAGACTGTTGGGTGAGATGCGCATTTTCCTACCTCTTGGTAGTTCCCACCTATCTTCTCTCTGTTTTTTCTTCAGATCAAATGCCTGTAAATACTGATTATGATTGCTAAAAATTCTTACTAACCATCATGTTAGCATCTATGCCACGTCATGTTTGTTACTCACCAGAACTGCTATGAATACATATGACAACTACAAAATAGCGTTCAGTCCTCAGAAATAATTGCATTCCTTATGAGAGACAGAATTTTATTCTTAGCTGGTAGGCAGCCACAACCATGGTTCTGAGCTAAATTGCAGATGATCATCTGCGGCATGGGACTGGAAGATGCCTTCTGAGTTCATGAGTCTGGTCCTCTGCTGCTGCAGCTGGTGCCATCCCAGAACCGCTCCTCAGTAGTGTACGCCGTCTTAACAGTACTTTAACAGGCTTTGTTAGGGGTTTTTATTTTGTTTGTTTTCTTTGGGTTTTTTTTTTTTTTTTTGTTAATTGTGAAGTTGTTTTAGACTGTTGCAAGTCTAATCAGTAAAACCCCTTCCTAATCATTGGCCTAAACTTGTTAATTTATACCTGTTTGCGCTGTAACAGCCTTCAGGTGTCAATTTTTTTCCTTCTCAGTATTTACAGTTTTCTTGTCCCAGTATGTTTAGGGGCTATCCTCTAAACCATTTTCATTGATTGTTCTCCCTTCAGAACTTGTTCCATAGTTAGACTTACCAGCTTGCAGTTGCCCAACTTGCTTTTAGTTTTTGCTTTTTAAATTCAACATTTGCTATTCTCCAGCTGTACAGTAGCAATTCCACATCAAAGGCTTATTTAAAATGCCCTGAAGCCAAATGAGTGACTTTGGAGGGAGCGGGCAGATCCAGCAGTTTACAACTGATGTGAGGTCAGCATTGGATCCTTTTGTCTATCACCTTTTATATTTCCTTGGGTTTGTGGGCTCAGCACAAGTCATAGCTGTCTTCTAACAGAACTTGTGTTCTTCATGGTTTCTTTTCTTTTATTTTAAAATGTTTGTAATACAAGAATAAGGTTGGAAATGAGACATCTCTCTACAGAGAATATTATAGTCTTAGAACATACCTCTTTAGTATTTCCAATTTTGCTTTGGAAACTAATTTACTATTTTATTACATAATGTAGGAAATTAATGTTAGAATTTCTTGGGAAACAACAAAAGCATTGGCACCGTAGTTTTATTATATAAAGCGATAGGAAAGTTTTCATGGGCAGGCATTTTTGGCTTAGGAATTAGAACCAGATGAAATATTGAACTTTGACTTTGGCAGAATTCCAAACAAAAACCTGTTGTCTGGAAAGTTCTTGGGGGAAAAAAGCTGTCATCTACAGCAGACGATGTGGTCTACTTTGCTCATAGCTTCTGAGGCTGGAAGTCAGTCAGAGAAAATTTGGGATGAAATATCGGTTATGGTGAATAAGAACCATTCTCATCTTCTTTTGAAATTTAAGCAAGGTTTTAGTATAACGTTTTAATCTGTTTGTTTGTTAGCTTGAACAACGTGATACAGAAATTCTTGGTATGACTGAGCAGAAGTAAAAGTCTTCTATTAACTGCCACATTGAGAGTACCTGCATTCCTTGCAGTTCAGATTCTGGCTTTAAACCAAACCTCTAAGCATTCCAAATGCTTTTCTAAACCAGACCTAAACCCACATTATAATAGGACTATTCTTAATTAGTGTAGTTGTTCTCCATCTCAGGGAAGTTGCAACAGTCAGGCTCTGTACTGAGCTCGCCTAGAAGCAGGAGCCCGAGTTGTCTCGGCTGTTCTGGGGAGCTGTACTCACACGTGGAGAGGAGATCAAGCAGACCCCAGGGTGTTCCAAAGCAGCTTGAAAGACTTCAGCTTACTCAGACTTAGTATTTTGTTTTGACACTGGCAGATAATATAAAATATGTCCTGTACGCGTTAGTAAATTGCTAATGTTTTACATCCTTTTAAAAAATAATATGTTCTAAATTTAAACAGATTCAGGAGGTGTAGAAGAAGCGGCTAGTAAAACCGCACCAAAAAGAGATCCAGGAACAGTCTTGCTTAATATGTAGTCATTGTGTTTACTGTTTTTCTTCTGTACTAATAGTACCGAAATACTGTTTGCTGTTCAGCTAGGAATTCTAGGCAGACCGTTCCGTTCTGTTCTAACGTGACACCTTGTGTGGCTCCACCTGCTTGATGTGTCTGTAAATAGGCTTAGAATTGTTTTGGTGCTGATATGTGACATTTTACAGAAATTTTGAGCAAGTTCATGGAACTCCTTGCGGGCTGTCCAGTGACAGCACTATATTTCACTGTGAGTGCCAGCTTCCCAGAGCGAGCTCCTAACCTTTCAGAAGCATGTCCAGGGAGACCTGTCAAAGATCTGGATGTCCTTCTTCCTCAACTCCTGCCCCCTGTCATTTCCCCTTGTGGATATTACTATCAAATCCAATATGGTCTTGGAAAAAAACTTTTCCAGCTTGTTCTATGGCAAGAGAAAAGTCTTTTCAGAGGAGCTTTGAAAGCTGTAACTTGCTACCTTCTAAGCAATTTGGAAACATCTAACTTTGAATGCTGTATTGACAGTGCAGGAATTCTGGATTATGTTTTCAGGAAACTTAATAGCATTTTATATACCTGAAGAACTTGCTTTCAATGAAAGACTGCTGGGGAAAAAAATTGAAAACCATGTTATTGTTGATATGGGAACCGTATTCCTTTCACGGAATCTGTTTTCTTTCTCTTCCTTGCAGCAATTCAAAAATCTCTGTAGAATCTCTAGAGAAAGAATGGCAATGTGGCTGACTTCTCTCAGAATAAGCGTGCAGATGATATGCACAATGTACTTGTGATCTGTCGTTTCCTAAATGTTTGACTTCGCACAGGAATCTGTTTCTGTTTAGACGTGTTGCTCGCCTTGCCTGTGGTTCAGATGTGTGAGCTGGCTGACGAGAGTCCGTGGAAACATAGGTGCTATAGGAAGGTGAAACCAAGTATGTGTCAGATGCAAACCTCTTTGTTCGATTATCATATTAAGCATTCGCTCACCCAAATGTTACACACACAAATCTGAGAAGGCTTTTTAAACTGTAGCTTGATGTGTGATGTCACAGGGTATCTTGCCATATTTTATTGCCTAAGCCATAGGGTTAATATGGGCTACTGCCTTTTCTCTTTTTTGGGGGATTAATATGCTGTCATGCAACTGTAGCAAAGAGTGTTGTGTAAAAGTGTTGAATTATGAAACCAAAGTTGGATTAAAGCTGAACTTCCTGACAGAAAGCGCACTTCAGAAATCATTTCCTCCTCGGTGGAGTGTCACCCACAGGCAGGAACACCGGTTTTGTGCTCTCTTTCATCTTGCTCATGTGTCCAGTGATAAAAATCAGAGTTTGATCTGTGCGCTCCGTGTGATCCTAGGCAAAGTCCTGCTTCTGCCATCTGTAATAACCAACGGGAGTCTGGAAACATACTTAATTAACATGATAAAATATTTACTGTTCAAAACTTTAAGAAAGTAACACTGCTTTAATGCTCTAAAAGAAATACTTTTTTGTTGTTATTGTTACAACTAAGTGGATAAATTGCTTAAGGCACCACATGCGTAGAGAATTGAGGCTAATGGAATAACTTCTGTTTTGTACTGTTTTGCTAGCTGGTAGAATTAATCTAGAAAATGCTTTTAAGAGGCACGCTTTGTGCATTGTGGGTCCCTCTGTTTCTTCAGGTTGGTTTGTTTGCGGGTTTTTTTTGTGAAGAATTAAAATGCTTCCAGAGCTCTTATATTGTTCTTTAAAATAAAACAGAATTTACAAAGAATTGCATTCATTTCAGAGACGCAAATTAGTTGCTAGATACTAGATTTTAGAAACTTTTAGTGGAGGGAAGAAATACCTATCAGTGCTCTCTTTGGAGAAGGAAAGAAACTAAGTTAATTTAATTAGGATTTTGAGCTTATGCATGTGTGTGACAAAAGCGTGACCTGTATATGTGAATTTTTATTTCTTTATTTTGGGTGACTGAATCTGGAACCAACTCTGAGCTTGTGACATAATTAGTACAATAGTGCAAATCAGCCATTTTTGAAAAGAGTAATTTACTCCATCTGCAGCTTCTCAGCAAGAACCCTCATTAATCAAAGAAGGCCATGTACATCAAAGTGTTCCTTGCTTGCTACAACAACATCCATCATACAGCTAGTAAATGTGCTGTGGCAGGGTTTGATAAATATAATGCCTTTGATGTGCTGATAATTCTGTGTATTGGCATGCTGCTGCCTGGAACTCCCTGGGTATGCACAAAAATCTAAACCAGCCCAGGTCTCTGTGCTAAAAGTGTACCTAGGCTCACTCCTAACTCTCGAAAACCAGCTATGTCTGAAGTAGAACTCAAGTTCATTTTCGCTCTCACTTATGATTCAATGGGGGGAATTACTTTTAACTTATTTTTAATCTAGATTCCCAGACGCTACAAAATTCCTTTGTGGATATATTTACGTATGGATGCAGTTTTAGCTGACAAGAGCTTCTGTTTGTTCAGGCACTTGTATTTAACATGGTATATTCATTATTCTGTATGAATGTGCAGTAGAGATTTAGTATAAAACTTGTAAGAGACCTCATATGATATGAGAAGATAAAGCATAAGGTGGCAGAGATTGGAGGAGCATGGTCTTAGGGGAAAAAAAAACCCACCATAAATAAGCTTTGTTAGATTAAAGTGAATTTTTTGTTTTTAAGAGCTCAGTCCTTCAGGCACACAGAATGTGATCCATTCGTTTATATTAATTCTCTGCCTTCTCTACAGTTTGTCTACTGCCAAAGTGAATGAGTGAAAATTCATCTTCAGCAAATAACAAAAATGATTACGTGTGGAGATTTGTGACAAGTCAGAGAGGGGAACTCAAATTTTTGCTCTGCTTAATGCAAATTGTGGAGTTTCAGATCTGAATGTGTAAAGAACAGCAGCGGTGCACTGAAAAGCAGTACTGGTACATCTTCCGTTACATTCTTTACTGAATTATAATTTAATGGAAGGACAAATTACAAACTGGGAACTTTCACCCTGTATTGTAGGTACAGTGTGTCAAGTCCCTGTTTCTTTTGCTTCTTCACAAGCTGCAGAAGCTTGCTTTCCTCTGCTGCTTGTGTTTATTTCCTGGAATGGAGCATGAAAGCAAAGCAGGGAAGAGGCTTGGAGAAAAGTCTTTGCCCCCTGGGTGTAGCAGAGCCCCTCAGCAGCTGCCGCTCGAGCCGGTGGTTTAGAAGAACATCTGCCATCCTGCCGTCCTCCATCTTATGTGGCATGTTGGGGGTTATGAGACCAGTGTAAGTGAAGATCCCAAAGCACTCTCCTCCCCCTTTCTAGCCTGCTGGGCCCTACCTTACCTGCTTGGGCCTGTGGTGGCCCTTAAGTGGGATGCATGGAAAGAAGGGGCAAATGTTACCTGCCAGTGCCACAAACAATTTCATTTACTCAAGAGAACTGCCTTGCTCTATGGTTTTATGGTCGTGGCATCGTTAGGGGGCAAAAGTCCTGAACGAGGCCTTTTGCTCACTTTGCTCTCGCATGTGTGTTTGGTTCAATGGCATTTGCTAAACGCGGTCCTCCTGTGAAAGTATGACGGCCGCCGAATACCAAGAAGCTTTCCAATGCATCTCAATTACAGTGCCAGCTGTGCTGAGCAACTGTATGCTTCTCCATTGTTAACATTTGTAGAGTGTTCAATCATCCTCTAAATGTGTCATTTGTTATCTCTGATAGCTTGCAGTAAGAAAATATGGAAGGACTTCAAGAAAGAGTGCACGTGGTTCATAAGCACCCAGAAAATGTTGAATAGTTTGCTTCTCCTTTGATTAGGTTTTTGTTGTTTTGTGGTGTTTTTTTAAAGTTAAGCGACAATTGAGATATAATTTTTCTGTAGCTTATTGCATAGCAATTACTTCCTAGGAAAGTAAAGCTTAAAGTGAACAGATCTTTTAAAAAACGCGGTAGAAATTCTAAAGGAGACTTGGCTGGGACATACTCAAATTATACTCCAGGCAAGCCAATAAATGTATCTCAGTGCAAACAGTGGTATTGATGGGGAAGGGTGATCTAGACTAGTCTGCAGCCTGAAAGTTGTTGGCTGTGCGCTTACCTGCATGCTTGTTGTGGTTGAAATGTAACCGGCAGTGCTCGAATACTAATGCTGCAAGTCCTGCGTTTTGTTAGTTTGAATATGCACGGCTGATGCGCAAAGTAGGAAAAACTGAGTACAGTGTGCTGCTTGCATTATTGCTTCTCTGTAAGCTAGCTCTGCAATTAAATATTAAGATATTACTAAAGTAATAAAAACAATGAGAATCCACTGGAGTTTGGTTTCTCTTCCTTGGTGTGATCTCTGGTGATCTTGGTAACTTTGATATTGGACTTTTTAATGGCAGCTGACTAAACATCTCCGAGATAGGCCTCTGCTGAACAATGGGTTTATACACATAATTGATTAAAAGCATTTATTGTGTATCACTGCATCTTGTAAAAGAAATTAGGCACTATGATTGTCCTATGTGCACAGGGTTACCAATACTAAATGCTATAGCAGTAAGTAGTATTGGGTAGGAAAATGGAATTAAGTTGTATCTACAAGACGACTAAAGCCCAGGTCTCCTAGACATGCAAATAAACCGAATAGTCACTGCTCCGTGTGAAGAGGATGGAAATCAACATGAGGCTTTGGCAGCTCCTAATCATACAATCATAAATGAAATCAAATGCACTTTTATCGGCTCTGTTTTGAAGGCTGAGATGCTGGAGTTTGTTTATTTTTCGGATGATAACAGGGTAGCTTAAAAATCATACAAGAAACACTTATCTTACTCTTTCCTATTCCATCACCTCCCATATGCTTATAAATACCTTCTTGGTTGGCATCAGAGTTTTGAATAAAACTAGGAAAAGCCAGGTCCTTTTTGCTTTAGACACAGTGTCTGAAGGTACAGCTTGGTCTTTTGTCCTTCCAGCTAAAGCTACTGAATGACTTAACAATTGCCTTAAAGACAGTAACGGGTACATTAAAATGGTATCATTTTGAAACTGTGTAATATCTGGAGAAAGATATCCATTTTAATGGAATAATCTAGCTAAACCATGATAAAGGTAAAAATGTTCCAACCTACTTTCTCTTTTTTTTAATAAATTTTAAAAGTGTTGAAATTTAATCTTACTCTGTCAATCACTCAATTTAAACAAAGCCCAAATTCTTAAGATTTTGAAACCCTGAGGAGTCACAAGAAGTGTAGCTGTGTAAATTGTTTGACGTTGACAGTGCCTTTGCCTTATTCCAGCTAGTTCAGTAACTTCTGAGATCAACATAGCTATCGCTGTCAAAGCCCAGAGAACGAGCAGATTCAATTAAGCAAAGGTCTCACGTAAATGTGTTAATATGCACACTATGACAAAGCTTCTCAAAAGTGACAGGTGATATTTTTTTTCATTATCATGTTTTTGATTGATTGATTAGCAAGGAAAGCTGAGTATCCATCCTCAGAAGCTGGATCTGCTTCCGGATGGGACCTACATCACGAACACACGAGATGAGTCAGTCATTCCAAATCAGTTGGTTACTGTTGAAAATCTTTGCTTGTCCTACCCTGTTCTGTAATATTGCTGCTGGGGAGCGTGCCGTCATTTCTCTAGATAGCAGGCAAAGCACGTTTCATGTGTTGGAAAAGTGGCTTTTGTTCTGCTTTGTCACAACCTGAGGAGAGAAAAAAAAATCATTTAGGGTTAGGAACCAACTCACTGTGAGAAGCAGTGGGCTTTTCAGAGGACCTTGAACGCGGACAGGATGTGGCAATTACACTGCTAACCGTGTTTCTTGCTGTTGCAACATTCACAGGGTAAAAGATCCAGTGAAAATTGTCTTCTATTGAATTTAAGCCTCAGGTGTGCTATACAGAAAGGTGTATAGCAATGAAAAAATGTAACTTGAATTCGTATCTCAAAATAGAGAATGTGGTTGTTGTTCTTTACTAATTTTAAACTGTCAACAGTGATTTCCTGAACCTGAGGCAAAGAAACTACTGATCAAAGTTTTTCCTTTGAGTGATATGACAGCAGCCTGATTCTTGTCTTTTTTTTTTATGATGATGAATATTTTATCATGATCTGTGCATAACAGAACAACACCTATTCACAGTGCAGCAGACACATTCATCAGCATATTGAGTCTGGCTGTTCAGTGCCAGGTTCTGGAGATGCCAGACAATTCCAAACTTCTGCTGTATAAAGAACATTCATTATTATTATTTACCTGCTTTATGGGCAGAATGCAAATATTATACTTGCAGTTCATTTTTGCCTCTTTCTTTGTAAGACTTTCCCCATCCACAATCTGGCAGGTGTGCGTGTCGCCAACCTGAGAGGGTCTATCAGGGAAATGTAACAAACTTGATCTTGTCAACTGGGGAGCATTCCCGATTGCAAGGCACTGGGTAACATGAACTCCAAGTGAAACATCATTCACCAGAATTATTAGCTTTCCAGTGGGGTGGGGTTTTTTTGTGCCTGTACCTGTGTTTACTCAACTCTTAATAATTTTTTTGTTTGTTTTTTTCCCCTCCGCCAAAATGTCGTATTCTGAGCATGGGGACTCTCGTACTGGGTGGGGGGAGAAGCTGTGGCACCAAAACCTGTTTCTTCTCAGGCATTTTAAATGTGTGATTCAAAATCTTTTAATTTCTTTCCTTGACCGTGAAGGATTTGGAGTTGGGCCACCAAGTGCAGCTACACGACTGGTTTAGTTCAGACTGGGGTGTGCTTAGGAAGGAAATCTCACAGTTTTTCCCTTAGTGAGACGTGCTTTGGAGCAGTCGTGGAATATGTGATTTGGATACCTTACAAATGAAACTTTACTGGAAGATATACTCCAGGAGCATGCCTAACGCACCACAGTCCATGGGAATAGACTTAAGGTAGTTTTGAGTTTTACACACACGCGCACGGACGGGTGTCCGGGCCTCAGTACTAGCTGTGACGTTCATAGATCTGCTCCTGCTGAGCTGTACTACTTGCTGGTGTAAGCAAAGTCTAAGTCCATGAGTTGTGAAGATCCAGGGTTACATTTCACTTGTTTTTTAGTATCTCTTTCAAATTTAGATAAGGCAAAACTAGGTAGAGGTGAAAATGCCTTATAAACTCCCTGTCTGTAGTTGAGGCAGCACGTACCCGAGCAGCAAGAATTTGGTATTGTTCAGATCTCGCTTGAGTCTATTGCAACACATTTTTAAAAAGTAGGATGACGCTTTAAAATATAGAGGGGAAAATAAATTGTAGGAAATGCATTAGAGGATAACAATCTCATAGAAAATCTTAAAATACAACATTATTTGTCCAACTGTAACTGTCGACTTATTTTGCCAAATTGCATTACACTGGCATGAATTTACAGAGCAGGAGACTAAAGTTTATGGCTCATTAACAATAACAGTTGTACACCTACACCGTAATTCCCGAAAATGTATTTTCTCCTTTAGTACTGCATATACTGTGTGGAATGACAATAATTACAGAAACTAATTGAATGAGACAGTCATAACTCTAACAGTCATATTACTCATTTCAAAATGGTTTATTTCCTGAAATAAACAATCTTTACGGAGTGAACAGACATAACATCTCTTTAAGTTTATTAAACTCATTAAATTTCCTTAAATATGTTAAAAAGTGAATGCTGTGCATTTAATAGAGGGTATAGATATATGCAAGTATGACATTCATAAAAATTAAAATCCTTAAAATGAAATTTCAGTGAAGCAGTTTGTCTCAAAAGTTTGTTTTTCTATAGCTAATAGAAAATAGGATAAGTTTTCAGAATTTAATAGCAAAGGTTTGTTGAGAAATGAAATCTCTCTGTTTTTGTTCTTGTATGGGCACAGGTGATACGATATCCTCACCCAATGGAAGTTTTAATGATTGCGTGGTCAAAACAAATCAGTCCTTCCTCATTAATGCAGAGTTACGCTTCCTCAGCAGTTGTCCCTTCAAATGTGCAGTTGCAGGTTTGAGGAAAAACTCCAAGTTCTGGAAACGGGCTGTGGATGCACACGCATCACTCCCTCTCTCCCCGGCTCTCGGGGAGCCCATAGGAAACACCGACAAATGGTGTGTTGGATGTTCCTGTACCGAAAGGTGGCGGGATCGGCTGCAGCGCTTCAGCAAAGGCTCGGTGCGGCACGAAGCAGTCCGGGGGAGCCCTGCAGCTTAGGCGGTAGCTGAGCCCCTCTTCTCATCACCACATAACTTCGGAAGAAACAGCTTCTGAATGTTTCATTTCACTGTCGTGTTGGGGAGGCCCTTTCAGCCGAAAGGCACCACCCTTTTCGTGCCTTAGAGGGGAGATGACTGTAGGTTGGGGTTTTAATGAAGAGAGGTAAAGACTCGCATCCCGTGGCGTTATAAGGAGGACTGTGTAGGAACTGTTGTGTAGGCGAGTTCCCGTGGTGCTGCGTGGGGAGCACAGAAAATGCTGCCCTGTAGTTCCTGATGAAAGATGAGTGTGTAATGGAGCATTGCTTGATGAATGCATAACTTCCTAAGTCTCCAGTTATCTTCAAAAGCTTGGGTTTTACGTGGGTTTTTTTTTCTGCTGAAGAGGTTTGGGAGTACATCAGGCAATCTTAATTCTGCATGAGGTTTTTGATTTTATTTTTTTAATTGCTGAGTATTGCTGCTGCTCGTTGTTGTTTTAATAGAAAATGAAGGGTTATTTGTAGGAGTTAGTAATGATTTAAACAATTCTAATTTCCAAGAGTTGCTTCCCATTTCATTTGAAGATGCTATATATGAACTCACTCTTGTTAGTCAATATGATGTGGTTGGACTACTGTAAACGTGACGGACTACTGTAAAACAGTGGAATGTAGAATGTGTTTACATATAGCACAGTCCTACTCCTCTCACTGCCTGCTTCTGACATTATACTTGATTGTTGCTGTAGTGTACTCATTTTACATTGGCTTTTTTAATGCCTCTATTATTTTCGAAGGTTTGGGTCTGATTGCTGTATGCTTACCGCAAGTGCGTTGTCTTCGGGAGCCCACATTTAGATCAAAGTTAAAAAAATGATTTTTAATCAACAGTTATCTGCTTTGCTCCCTTTTGTAGTTTTTTTTTATTTCTAAACCAATCATGTGAATTTCCTCCTGGTGGAGAGTCTTTTAATACAAACTCTTTTACTTGTGGAATTGCTTTCACTGACATTGATGCTGACAATCTTCATCAACATTCATCCAGTGTGTCATATAGAACAAGGTGATAAATGTACCCTTGCACCCTAGGGTGTTACATGTGCAACCATTTTTCTCCACTTTGCTTTCTTTTACCAGTCACTATATCGCTGGACTGCAAAACCTAATTGTAGTATCTTCTGCTCTCCTAAACAAGCTCATTTTTCTCCAACCTAACCCATCAGAGATGCTGTCAATCAATGAGAAACATGTCTCGCAGATCAGGGTGGCAAAGGGCTGCAGTGTTTAGGCTATTCGCAGGAAATACTTCAAACCATTTTGTGTTAAACCCCAGATTTTTCTATTTGCAGTCTTATCAAATGAATCCTAAATTTTTATCTGCTCGGTGTCTTCAACAACAAATTGTAAACAAAACCGATAAATGCTTAGAATAGGTCTGTGTAACACAAGAAAAAATCCAAGGCTAAGAAGATATTTTGTTCTAATAATTTTGAATACGGTACCTGGATACAGCCGATTTCCCTGTCGTATCGCAAGTGACTATAATGGAATCTAATAACCATTGGAAATTACATTACATTGCACTCTCCCTGTATCTAAGGGGGACAGAAAGCTAAAAGCAAGTGGATGGGTCAAAATAGGGTGACTTTGACTCAAACTCATTGGCTACAAGTATTCATTATAAACAAAATCTGTCAAATCTTTTCACTAATAAGGGTGTAGATCTTATTACAGCCTCAGGACAGTAGTAACTTATTCTCTGACATATTATGTGAATTTTATGTGCCTACTCTATAAAAAGTGCACAGTTTCCATAGCAATTTTGATACTTCTATGATACATGATGTGACAGCATGTACCATTTTTCCTTCTTCCATGATAAATTGTCCCCACCACTCACACTCACGTGCTAGATTGCTGCTAGAAATCAGAATTTCATTTTGATGTCACTAAAAGCTAGTACCAATAATTAGGCTTAGATGTTTGCTCTGGCAAGAATAACAACTTTATTATTATTATACTGCTTCATTACTTAGGTTGGCAATTTTGAAAACATAAATCAAGTATGAAAGGATGAAGTCTAAGAATTGGTTTAGAAAACATTAGGGATAATCCCAAATTTACAGGAAGAAGAGGTCCCATGTTAATTGAAAATTTGGGGGCAAGGGGTGGGTCATTTAAGAGTATCTCTCAACACTTCTTTGTCTCTGATCAGCATTTACACGTACCTAAACAAGAGGCATGAAAGAAAGGCATCAAATGGCTCCTTGCCTTTGGTGACTGATGGCATCTCCCTACAGATGTAGAAGCACAGGTCTGAGGCTTGCTCCAAACTGCTGTGACACTTGTCTCCCATTAGATTTGGGTGTAAAAACAACTGCCTGATCCCCTCAGCCAGGGAACTGAAACTGGTGGACGCAGTGGTTTGCCCCTTTGGATGCGTTTAGCTACAGACAGAACTGACAAAACTGTCTGTTAGCTCCAGCTGCTGAGGGGACAGTGCAGGTGGCGGCAGGATGCTCTAGGTAAGACTGGAGCGTGTTCTTTTTGGCCATACCCATGCACCTGGGTAGAAGGCTCCTGAGCCTGCTATGCCCTGCTCCTTTCACTCAGCCAAGCCTCCCCAGTGCTCTGCGGCTCGTCTGAAGTAATGGTCATGTGGAGTGCTTGAAATGTCAAGTCAGTTTTGTTTGGTGGGTTTTCGAACATGGCCATTTTTATGGTTTTGGTTTTGTTGTTGCCCTGAAGCTCATGAAAACTGATTTAGTGGCTGGTTTGGTGAAAGCACAAAACCAATACGGGCTCATTGAGATCTTGGGAAGGTTAATTCCGTTCCCCATGCTCCACTGTATTCATTTGAGAATTCGATACTTACAGTTACTCTCCTTGGAAGGTACTCTGACTGTTAACTGAGTTTGTTAACATGTTTTTGATGATTCTAGTAATGAATCAAAATATAGTTTTCAGCAAATGAGTAATATAAGCATTTTGCTAATACTTTGCTAATTTTAATAAGGGAAAATATAGACTATGTGAAGAAATATTGAGATATGCTGTTAATTTAAAGGCATTTTGGCAGAACAAGCAATTCAAAATATTTCAGCCTTGTTTGTTCTATGCATATGAAAGTCACTTCTTGAATTTCAGTCTGGTGGACATTCTGAGTCACTTGATATCTCGCTTGAAATGTATCACAGAGGACTCTTGAACTAAGAGTGTGATAACTCACTGAACTGTCATTCTAGCAGCTTTTTGTTTGGTAAAAGACAAAAAGACCTTTCTCTGAAAGCCTCTCGTGGCACGGGTAGCTCAGCAGGTGAGGACAGGGTACCTGAAACAGAGAGAGGTAGTAGTCTGTAGCCTTGTAAAACCAGGGCCCCAGAAAGAGGGTGCTAATCTACTACTACCTATAAATGTCTTATATGAAAATTTTGTGCCAAATCATACAGAAGTATCATTAGGTGCATCTAAGTGAGTTTAGATCCCACTATCTCCTGCAGTAGTTGAAACTAATTGTTAAAGTTAGTTTTCCTGGGAGAAACTTTATAAAGTAAACAGACCATAGATTGCCAAGCATGCCTGCTGTTGCTTCACTTTTAATTAGTTTACTGCGTACTTTCAAAGTTACATGTCAAAGTGGGTAGAGATGAAGCAGGTCTAGAAAAGATATTCACTGCTAATGAACGGGATGGTAACCTTTGAGGAGTGTTTGTTTGTCACACTCCTGTAGTTCTTGTATCTGTTTTATTGTTACACTACTCGGTGTATCGATGCATCAGAATTTTGAAGCTGTTCCAGGCTTAATTTTTTTATCTGAGAAATGATCATCATTTTGTTTTGGTTTTACTTTGCGTGGTGACTTTAGCTACAGCATTTTTCTAGCTGTAACTTTTCCAGCAGTGCAGAAAGTCAATTAGCAAAGAAGTTGAGTAGAAGGCTAACCCAAAGCACATCTGAATCCCCAAATGATGAGTAGGACTGCAGTAAGATACCAAGGTTGGACAGGAATCGTGTACCTACCGTGTGCTGGGCTCAGCTGCTTTTTCTGTAAAGCAGATTTTTAAACCCATGTTTAGTGCCATCCATGTTAGTACCCAGGGTTGTTCTGGGTGGGTCAATGTTTGTTTGTAATAGATCATATTAAGGGTAAAACGTGAGTTTGCATAAAAACCTCATTGTTTGATGTTATTAAATTATACAGTATGGAAGGTACATCAATTTACAGGTGTAATATACCGTTATGTCAGAGAGCTGTATTGGTTTCTGTTAAGTATATTTTCAGCGAAAATTACTCACTCTACATAAATATATGGATTAATTTGTAGGGCACTCGGAAGCTTTAGATTTATGTTGATTTTTATGTACCAAAAAGTGTTGTTCCCTAGTGCATGTCAGTAATATTGGTTTATGTTGGTTTATTTATTAAAAAGAAAAGAAGTTGATCATGTCTCATTTATTGATTTAGCAGTTAATTGTATTGCTTTTACGAAAAAGTCTCAAATAGAATGTAATCTTATTCCGATAGGCTAACACAGATTCCGATTTATGAAAAGTGAAACAGGAGGAACTTGTCAGCATTATTATCGCTTTTATTATGCTTGCAAATATAGTCTTGTCATATTATTTTTCAGTAGAATAAGTGCTCCTAGCAAAACAAATTTAACATGACCTTGCTATTGCACAATCCTAACTAGCTAAACATATTTTGGGGTTTCAACTACTGATATTTCAGTTTCCTGGCGACCTAGAGAAAGCAGTTGAAAAGCTTGTCAAATCTCCATTAAATGAAAAGAAGAGAAAATTGAGCTGTGGAAATATAGTCTGCACACAAATTTTGAAAATATCCCTCATTTCTTGTTCAGTTATATGTATTTTTAGCGGGGCTGTGTTCTAGGTGGCATTATGACATACATTAACTGTCGCTTTGTGCTGATGATGTGTGTTCAAGCTCTTGCTGTTCTTGAAGCCTTTTCCATTAGGACAGGGCAAGCAGAGAGATGGAGGACAGGGAAAGAACAGTGACAAAGGAATGTGGCTCCTGTCCCTGATGCTGGCTCTCATTTATAAACTTGATACAGGAGAGACAGCGCTCTGGTCTGAGACACCTCTGCCCCTTGAGAGAGGGGCTTGGACAATGCTGTGAGAGCAGTCTGAGAGCGCAGGAATTTAGGGGAGGCGGGCATGAATGGAAAACAGGTCTTCTGGTTTATTCTCTGGCATGACATCAAACTTTTGTGAACTTATAACCAGCTATTTCAATTGATTCATTTACCTTTGTTTGGACTTGCATCATAGCAATATAAAACCTGGAAAAATACCCTTCTTCTGTTTTCTGTTCCATTCCTTGTTTGATTTTTTTTTTAAATGGATTTTATTTTGTTGGGGGTAGGGAATGGTGAGACATTGACCAATGTTATTCTCGTTAAAATTTAATCCATCGTCTATTGGTAGTAAAAGCCCTTCACCTTACCCTGTTTGCTTCGTACTCTCTCCCAGCATATGTGCTAACCAGGTGGCAAGTTTGTTCCTCTGCACCCTTTGCAAATATAGTTTAAAGGAACAACAAACTGTGTAACAGTAGATTGCAGTATCTGAGAAAAAAATTGCCTAGGCAGACAATGGGGGTAATTTGGCAGAGCTACGTGAAGCCTCAGTGAATTCCTGAACTTTGCTTTGTTAAACAGAAGGGCAACACCTGACTGGTTGGTGTCGGGTTTTACCATTTTTCTTTTTCTGTAAGCAGAGATTTTGCTGAGGTGCAATGATCTAATCCTTTCTGACTTTCCACTCTGTCTGCTGTGCTTGCATCTGCCCCGCCACTCTAATCATTTTGCCAGTGCACAGAGTTAGCAGTTATTAGAAAGCTTGTTCATTATTTAATGGAGGCTTAATGACACATTTCGTCATGTTTTTTCTCTGTATGTAAAATTCCAGGTTGGCACGATCTTTCAAATTCAGCCAGATGTTTGGGTTAAATGGGAAGTTGCTGAGAAATTTTGAAGAAAAAGTAGTTTGAACACAAGAAGACTGATTTGATAGAAGTCAACCTGTTTTCTGCATTCATTGGATTCAGATTTGCTTTAATAATGTAATTTCTATCTTCAAAGGGTTAGAAACCCAAGAATTCATTTTGTTTATGGTACATTTATGGATTAGATGCATCCACTTAATTATCTTGGTAGTTTTCAGTTCTGTGTTATAATGAATTCTATCTGCAACTATTGAGAAATGACAAATCAGAAGTGACAAGTATTGATCAAATATTTTCTGCAATCAAATTTTTTCAAGCAAAACTGAAATGTGGAAACTTAAGTGTTTTTCTGGATCATATCTCTTTTCAATAAGTTTTTCTATGGAGAAAACTCTAAAGATTGCATTTGGTCTGCCTTTGTTATGATTAATTTCATTTTGACTTTTTTGTAAAGTGAAATCAATACAAATACCTTCCAAATCATTATAATATCATTGAGTGTGCTACATGTAAACCGAATTATATACATGTAGATCAGGGAACTGCACAGTAAAATCAAACTCAAACAAATAACTGTAAAGCAACAGCCTGGTAGAGATCTCGCATAAACCACCATGTTTCATTGACAAAGCAATATATTTAGTAGACAAAATAATATGTAACTCTAATGAGGTGTTTAAATTTCAGTCCATGTTTCACCTTGTAGTATTTCTATTTTATGAATGAACAGAACCATTAAATTAAAAATGAAATGAGGTGGTAAATCATTGATTTGGTTGTACGTGAAGTTGTTGTATGCCTCTGGATTTTTCTGAAAGGAAAAAAAAAAGCTTGCAAAGCTGTTCAACAAGTGTTGCCTTCAGCTTGGCTATTTTTCTTTTATTCCTCGTTCCTTCTTTAAATTCTGGTCTCTTGGAAATCATCAACAAAAAGTCAGTCAGTCTAACTAAGCATGGTTCAGTTTAACGGTCAGGTAGCTCAAACCGCTGGAGCATTGGTCATCTCATTACTTTGTTAAGGAGTGGCACTCGCTGGTATTCCAGAAATCTCTTCTATTTTTCCATATATCAGTTCCAACTTTTCCGAGGATTCTGGCTGCTTTAGAACAATCAAAATTTGAATTTTACAATATTAGGCAGATCTTTACATGTCATTAGACAGCCACTGTGCTGCTGCGCTGGTTGGCGAAAGGCCTGGCTGGCACTCCTGGCTTGCCTTGTTGTGCAGCACTGTGGGCTCGGCCAGCGGCGTCAGGAGGGCAGGCGCTGGTCACCTTCCTGCCAGGGCTGGTCCTCGTCCCAGCCCTTCAGAACAGCCCAGTCTCAGGGCCTCCCGTAAACTCACTGCTGTAATGTTGAATTCTTCGCGGTTTTAAGGGCAGAGTGGCACGGGTCTGATTTCAAGAAGTGTCTGAGGCCTTGCCAGTGCTGTGACTTCTCAGAGGGAGCACTAAAATGGAAACTTGACACAATTCTGATTGTAGTCAACACATTGAAACCTTCAGGCTGCGCAAGGTTCAGAAGTTCTAGCATAGCATGGTAGAAAAAAGTCTTAAGGTGTAGGTTTAATAACTGGCTATCTACCTGTTTCTTCAAATAGCTACCGCTGTGCTAATACTCTACTCCAGTTTCAGCACTTGAAAGATAATGTACTGGATGCTGTTACAGTACGTGACACCGACAGGAAAAAGCAGTGTGCCATTTCTTTGGGCAACTGATATTTTCTCTGGGGGAGTTCCCATGACTCTTTAGTAGTTCCCCTTTGACCTTCAAATCTGTTTGTCTTGCTGGAATCTGTGTCTTCAAGACATCTCTTAAATCAAACGTACTGTCAAAGAGCCGAGAAGTTAATCCAAGAAACACCTACTTCCTCTGTGAAAAACAGTCATTCTCTTTGTCTTGGTAGTGGCCCTAGGTGAAAATTGTTGTGAGAAACCTGAGTCCTAACGTGGCTGTTACTGCACCTGGCTTAGGGCTCTGTCTTCCAGTTTAGCTCAGAGCTGCTCAGTGGCCTCTGACAGATGACATGCAAATCGTTCCATTCAGGTAATTCTTTTTCTGCTGTTGGAATAAAGGCATGACAGTTCTCCACAATTCTGGCCTCCGTGACATCTAAAGACTTCTTTAGGGTCGGCAGCCACAGAAGTGAGAGTATTCATATGAATTGTGATGGCCCCAAAGTCTGCAACTGTCACCTTTAAGTGAAACAGGAGCAAATGGTACTGTCTTTGGAAAATTTTTGATGGGCATAAGGCATAAAACCCAAACCCTCTTTCTGCCATCAAACCCCAGTAGTACTGGCTCTCCAAATAACTTCTAGTATTGCGGCTGGGTTAGTCAGCGTGAAACTACAGCCTGTACAATGCTAGAGTTCACATTTGATGTAGCAACTACTTAATAAACTTCAAACTTAATGGGGAGACTCTGAACTTCAAATTTTTTTCTTTTTTTTTTTTTTCTTATTAAATCAACTGGATAAATAGAAGATATTACCTCTCCCTCTGTCTCAAACACTAAGGGTTATTCTCTCACTGATCCATTGCTATTGGAAGCAGACTTGGTTAAATATGTGGTAAGGATTTTGGTAACTGCATTTCTACAAATGAGTGTGTACTTGCGTTTCAGCTTTCCAAAGTTCAAGATCTCTTTGTGTTCACTTTCTCTGGGCAGCAAGGTCTGAGTTTTCATGTTCGGCATTCTGGTTTTGATGTCCAAATCATCAGCTCCCAGGCTGTTGAAGGGAACTGACTTTGCCTCTGAAAATCAGGCTCTCTTAAGTCCCTAAAAGCAGTCGCTGTGGGAAATTTGAGCCTGAAACAATAAATCTTTACAGATACAGAATGACCTGTGAGTAAGTTGGCATTGTGTACTCGGTCGTAAAATGTGTGTTGGATACATAAGACATGACATTTTTGTCCTCTCTTTTCCTGACTGCGTGATCTATGTACTTTGCTGTCACGCAAAGAACTTCAAATCTGCACATGCTAAATGGTATATTCTATTCAAATAAATTGCAGAGTACTGTGTAATTTACTTGCACTTTGCAACTAAGCAGTCTACGGAGAGAGAATAATTTGCTGAAAGAAAGAACAGGTAATTTTGAGTGACAAAGTCAGGAAAGGCTTTTTTGCAAGACAGTTCATGAACAGAAAACGACAAGAGCTGTGGCAAATCTTCTTTGCTTTTGTTTAATATGAAAAAAGGTTGGTGGTTCTGAGTTGGTATACTTACCAAACTGATTTCTGGCAGTTGTGTACCTTTAGCATGTTCCTCAAGGGCTTATAAGTCATCTGGTAACCTCCTGATCAGGAATCTTAAAAAACAGAGACAATAAGGTAGTTAGTTAATCACTTTCAAAATTTAGATTGCCTTCTTAATTTTTAACATGTAAGTTCCTTTCCTAGGAACATACCGAAAGCTTAGCACGCTGTGAGATTTGTGTACATACAACTGGTCTTAAGCTTTGTAGCTCCCCAGTACAGAAATGGCCTGTGGTTCTTTTGTGGAAGTAGTGTGCCTGTCTCCTGTACCACCAAGCCTTGTCATTGATGTGACATGGCCTGGAATTGCCAAAAGGGGCTGCTGAGTTACCATTTCTTGGTCATTTTTCTATTGGGGGTCACTGACAGCCTCCCCCCCGCCCCCGCTGTTTGAAGAATGCTTTGTGAGTCTGTAAAGAGCCTCTGAAATGAATAACAATGAGGTCAAAAGAAATAAAATGAGCTTGTTACCATGATGGCTGTTGAAAATTTATGAGACCTGCTTTGTGCCAGCAAAACAAACTCAGCTGCCTTCTGCCTATCTGCAAGAAAAATGCCCTTTATAAACAAACAAACAAAAAACCCCACCAAACAAACCCAAGAAATCTTATATTGTTTAAGTGCAAAGGTGTGGGAACTTCTCAGCTGGAACAGCTGTTAGATTCTTCATGCTTCAGTCTTTTCTCAGAAAGCATTAAAAAGCTCTCTCTGATTTGGGTTGTCTTTTTAAGGAAGCCTGTTCAAAAATCAAGCAGAGTCTGCTCACTCATTTAAGGAGGAAAAACAAAAAAAAGGCAAAACTGATTTGCATTGATTGATAAAATCCTAAACCGGATATTCTGTGTTCACTTAATCTATGGTAATCCATTTATATCTGGCATTGGAATATTGTGGAAATTGGGGCCTTGCTGTGTGAAGAGCCACATAAACTCGTACTCGCATAGTCCCTGTCTTAAAGGCCAAATGGACGTAGGGGAATGGGAGGAAAAGGGTGATTTCAGAGGGGAGCGTACAGACATAAGTGACTTAAACTTAAGGGTTTTTTTGCAGGATTTTTTGCCAGAGCTGGGAGCTGGGATTGTCTGAACCCTAGTCAATGTCTTTGTCATGGGGTTATCGAGTCTTCTGAAGATGTACCTTTTTTTAAGTGAAAAGTATTATTTATGTGTCAATATAACTCAGTTCCGTTCATGTTTGCAATGATATATATTACTTTATCATTTTAATTCTGCTGAATGAACACTTACCATAGCATCCAAGATCCAAATTATTATGAAAGTATTTTTGCCTTATTTTCCTTTGAAAAATCCCTTAGGGTCAAGGTTGAGGCACAGCCGTGACAGTAAGGAAACCCAGTTGTGCCATTGCTTGCGCCACCCCTGTTTTGCAGACAGACTGCCATATCCACAACCTCTTTCTTGGGATTTCAAATGGAACAAAAAGAATAGCAATGTGCTTTAGAAATCTCGAAGACCAGTTTGCTTCAGAGATCACCCAGCAAAAAATGTTGGGATAGTCTATAGCCTTTACGGAAGATAATTGTATTAACTCCGATTGCTCCATACAGTGTTAATAGTGTTTGATGCTGCAGCACCTCATTGATGCTGACCGGTGTCATACAAATGTATATACTGCGTCTGGTTGGGATGGAGTTAATTCTCTTCACAGCAGCCTGTATGGTGCTGTGTTTCTGTTTGTGACCAAACCAGTGCTGATAACACACTAGCATTTTCTGTTGCCGAAGAGTGTTTACACAGTGTCAAGGCCTTTTCGCTTTCTTGTTCTGCCGCCCTCCCGCGGGTAGGAAGGTGTAGACAAGAAGCTGGCAGGGAATACAACTAGGACAGCTGACTGGAACTGACCAAAGCGATATTCCATACCGTTTAACGTCATGCTCGGGAACGAAACCGCAGGGAAGGGCGGTTAGCTTTGACCAGTAGTTTACGGCACCATCTTCAGCTTCTTCTGTTTTATTGGTTGGTGTGTTACCAACGCTGTTTTGGTCACACATGCAAGATGCGGCACTACAAAGAAAACCAATGCCAGCCCAAACAGCCCCAGTACCCTCCGTGATCTCAGCTTGTCTTTGCTGAATGCAGAGTTCTGCGGTAATACGACTGGGTCAAAACCACAGCAGGAACAAAGAAATGCATAGCAGTTAGAAGCGCAGGACCAGTTGCGGGGGGGAAACCCCAAACCAAACAACTATGCACAAACTTTTAAATGAGGTGTCCTAACACTAGCTTTGTGAGGCATGTGGAGCCTTCTTGGTAGATTACTGTTATTCTCCTTCATAGCCTAAAACCACTCATTTGTTTTCTGAGCCTTCTTGCAGAAGTGAAATTTGAGGAAAGGGTGGAAGAGAATGGGGAATTTAGATCTGTGAAACAGTTATTATACACAAAATGGGTCTCTTTTGGTATTCTTTTTCATTCTGTTCCACTTATAATGTGATCAAATTTTGTCTCTGCAGCTGATGAACCTAATTTCATTAGAAACTCAGTTTTCTGAAACTTATGTGCCTTTCTCCTCACCTTTAAAGCTTCCATTTAATATAATTCATTTGCACATTTGAGTGTTTATTTCCTTCATTGTTCCTTTTATCTGCCTGCATTCCATTCTCTTGCGGAGTCCTAACAGGACCCATTTTTCCCCACAAGGTCTGTATCAGTACAGTGCCACCGGTGCAAGACATTCCAGTGATGTATTGCACCTATACATCATCAAAGCAACAGGGTTTTGATAAACAGCTTTCTAATACATCATTAGATCATCACTGATGGCACTTTGATGATGTATTATATTAGTACATCATCAGAGCACTGTCATTTCAGTGATGTATTTATAAACAGATGGTGCTGTCATGCAAGAAAGAAGGGAAAGCAGAAGAGAACATTTCATTCTGTTACAGTACAAAACGTGTCCCCACCATTCATTCCATGAGATTAAAGACAAAGACCCTGTGAAGGCATAATTGTCTCATTAGGTGTGTTGGCTCTAAGTCCATTGACTTCTCTATTCGGCACCTCGTAAGCAGGCAGATAATCCTTTTTGACCAGTAGTACAGAGAGCTCTGAAACACGTTTTCATGTTTGCTGTCACTCAGTCATAAAGTTAGGGTTATATATTATTTTTTTCATAGCTACATGTTTGTATGTATAATTAAAATACATTTTATTTTATATAGACATACTAAAATTGTATTTCTAGCATAGGGTGTTTTGCTCAAACGATGAAGTTAGGAGACTTCAGCAGCAGCAGATGCACTTGGCTCACCCCTGGACATTAAGCGTTTCGTCCAGAAGCTCTCTAGAATGTTTTTCCCTAATTCTGTAGGATCGTTTTCTCCCCTCAAAGCCATTGCTTTGAATGAGTTTGAAGCTGCAAAACAATATATTGATGAATCTATCATGCTCCCAAGAATAATTCTGTAGTAGGGACAAAATTATTTAGGTACAAAAAAAAAAAAAAAGCAAATGATCGTTTTGATTTTAAGAGATACAGATCTTGTTCTGTGTAGCATCAAAACTGCTAAGCTAATTATTGAATTTACAGTCAGTATCAACTGTTTTGAATGCTAGCTGTGTAGATTGTTAGATAAACTCTTCTGTTATTTCCCCTAAATGAACAGAATCATCAACATTCATTTGCTGGTTTTGTGCATCTGTTGCTCTTGTATTGTCTTGCTGAACTGTACGATTTAACTGCTTTTGCTGAGGAAGTCTTTCCATGTTTCCGTTTTAGGTGAGGAAACTGAGAAAGACAAAGATGGACTGAACTGTCCAAATCACACAGAAGTTCACGCTGGGGCTGACAAACTCCAAACACTCTCATCCAAAAGCACGACTGATGCGGCAGGTAGGCCACTCTTATGCCATGATGTATTTACAAGGTTGTGATTTGGGATGACTGTGGTGAAATGTGACCAAAGTTCTTATCCACTGTTGACCATCTGTTTTGGATATTTGATTTTCATATGTTTTTGGCAGAGTTCTTCCTTTCTCCAATTAATATTTTTACAAAGATATTTTTCAAGATTCTTTGCAGGATTAGTCATCAAAATGAAAATTGTGTCCTCACAAAAGATATACTTGCAAATATATAACTTACATAAAATATATATAAAAGCAATGTCCTGGTTCCGGCAGGGATGGGGTACGTTTCCCCAAGGATGGGAGGGGACACAGGTATCCCATGCCATGTGAGCCATGCGCGGGCAATAGGGGGGAGCTGCCGGGGGAGGGGGCAGGAAGTCGCCGCTCAGTGCCGGCGGCAGCGGTGCGGGTCCGGTCGGTGAGCGGTGGTGCTGTAATTGCGTTTGTATATTCCTTTATCGGTGTTATTGTTACTGTTTTTTTCTCTTCCCTTTGCTGTTGTGTTAAACTGCCTTTATCTCAACCCATGAGTTTTGCCTTTTTCTTCCCATTTCCCCCCATGGCTGTGGGGGGGTGAGCGAGCGGCCGCGTGGTTCTTTGTTGCTGGCTGAGGCCAAACCACAACAAGCAATTATCACAAAAAGTGTATTCCAAATATCTAGCTGTATTGTAACAGGACAGGAGGCGATATGCAGTGAGATTTGCTTTCCTAATTGTGTTTTATTCCGTTAAGAGTAAAAACTTGTTGTGCAAGAGGGACTTCAGGGTTAAACACAGTTTCATTTTGCACATAGAGAAATTTGCCTTGTAGAATTGTAGATGAAGCTGTGCTTTCTGAGAAAGGACCTTCCGTCAAAATAGCGTATGTGGTGGTGGATACATGGGGAAAAAACATACATGTTTCTTTCAGCAAAGATTCGTCAAAAGGAACATAAGCATGTTTCTGAACCAAAACAATAGCCTGCACAATGTAGTATCAAGCTAAGACTTTACAAAATCGCTGGCAGTGTGCATCTAATTCCTTTCTTTGCATTGTTTGCCCTGAGTAATTATTGTTCTAATTCGTTTATTCCAGTGTGCCTTGTAGTCACAAAATAGAAATAATTTGAGAGGAATCTGAAGGCTGTGAATTTCAATGAAGTTCACTCGCAGTGAAGGCACCGTGCATGTATAGAAACGGGAAAAACCAAATCAAAGGTGTACTGCAGCTGTACTTAACGCAAGAGTCTCTGAGCTGGGGAACACTGAAGCATTCCCAGGCCTGCAGGGCCTCAAAAATGGTGGTGTTAACCTCAAGAGCTGGGACAAGCTCCAGTCAAACCGAGCTTGTGCTAAAACCCTTCCTGCGTTGAGGGAGGAGTTTGAAATATGTTACCGTATTGCATTTTACCAGACCTGAAACCAAGTCACAGAAGACATCAGCAATGCCAACGCTGTGCTGGGTTATGCCAGCAAGAGTGCAGCCGGCAGGTCACCAAGGGCAGTGATCCTTCCCTTCTGCAGGGCGCTCAGGAGAGCGCACCTGGAGGCTTGTGTGTGCTTTAGGGTACAAGACAGGCATTGAGAACCTGGAGCGAGTCCAGCCAAGGGCTACCAAGATAGTTGCGGGTTGCAGCACACAACATACGAAGAGAGGCTGAACAAGCTTCCTCTTGCGGGGAAGACCTTGAAATAGTCCAGTGGCGCTTCAGGGACAGCTCAATATAGAGCAGCACCTCTAGGGAAGAGCATGTTGTTTAGGGATTCAAATAATTTGATATGAAAAAGGGAAAATTGTGTTTCAGCTGTGTTCATGAGAGGTAATGGATCTTATCCTGTGGAGATTTGCTGGCCAAATAGGAAGCAGAAAACTGTGGATATATGCAAGTCTCGTGAAATTCTCTGAAGCTTAGCATTTGGAGAAGGATAATTTTGTTTATTGGAGGTAATGAAAAATACTGCTTGGCAATCACCATTTAGCGGTGTTTTGTGCTCAGAGAAGGAACAAAACTGGTGCCAAAACTATTCATGTTAGATTTACACAGTCGTTAAAATTGAAAGTAGTGGGGTATTCTGTGCTTACTGTATTTTCTAATGTGGGGATGCAAACAACGTTTTTTAACACTGGTGAGCATTTTCCACTCAAAGGTCTACCAGGTTGAACTCCAGTGTGTGAGCTACTATATGACTATTCAAAGAGTGCAGCAGGGTCTGAATTTCTCTCGGCTCTTTCTGTGTAGCATGCACCGCTAGCCATGACTTTTCTAAGAAGAGCAGGCAGGGTCATCTAAGTCATAGTAGCAACCTGATTAGGTGGTTTTAATCACACAAACATTTTTAGCTCAGTAAGGAGTGGGGGGTGGTTGTCTGTAAATCTGCCAAAAAGTCAGTTTTAGGAGAATATGTAACATAGTAGAAACAGATTCCTTTCAGGAGGAAACAGTCTTAATGCTAACGGAAGGATTTCCTAGGTCATTCAAGGTTTCTTTTTTTTCCCCAATTATAGACAATATGGTTATCTGTTTTAAGATACATTCGTATATTAAAACCAAAACTTGCTCAGTCAAAATAGAAATTGCCATCAAATATGAATATCCGATTGCTGTTTGCAATTGGAAATAGGAGAATACATTCTTAATTAATGGTCACTTTCCCATTATTTTGTACCAAAGTTACAAAAGGAATCTGAAATTCCATTCATGTTATTAAAAAAATCCCTTTGTTGGTCATCTGCTTCTTTAGGTCGCAGTCTACCTGTTGTAGTCAGAGACAAACATGTAACTAAATGGAAAAAATCAGCTTCAAGGAGCTGATGGGTATAGGAGCATACTATAGTGCTAGCACCTGCGGTCCAGGCAGGCTCGCCCCAAACTGAGGTGTATTTTATGCACAAGGGTGAACGCATATCTAAAGAAACCATGTTATTTTCTAATTATTATATTTTTTCCCTTTGGTGAAGTTGGGAGGGGCAGCAGCATTGGGCTACTTGATCTGATACACAGATTGCTCTGAAGACAAAATTTTAAAACAATTTAAGGAGTTCTGCTAAGTGAAAGGAGATAGTGTTCTCTGGTAGACAGACATGGACTAGATCATGTAGACAGCAGGAAGTAGTCCATGAGATGCAAACATTTCCCTTTACCTGGCACTTTTAAACTCCGATTTGTGCTACTGTGTCTAGTTTTGGCCCCCCAGTACAAGATGTTGATAAACGTGCTCAAGCCCAGAGATGGACCCCGAGATAGTCAGGGGGCCGGAAGGGAGGGAAACCAGGGGAAAGAAGCTCCACTGAGGAAAGTTGAAGGGGGCTTTAAATTTATAGCTGTAGCCTTTCTCTGGAGTTTTCTTGTTGGATAAACCAGTCATAACCTGCTTTAAAGAATATTCTTTCCAAATGTTATATTGATATGGTCTGACTTATTCCACTCATTTGAAATGTGAAGCCTTCCTTTATGAAACGGTGAGGTTTAAATGGGAAAGGCCAAATTTTTTGGCATGTGGGCAATAGAGAAATAACTCCAAAGCATATGTCTGAGGTCGTATATGAAAAGATTAAAAACATATTTTCATTTTAAGTATACAGAATAGAAATCTGAGATATTTGGAGTCATGATAGGATTTGTCAGCTGCAAGAAGCAAGTATTATTTAATACCAGTTATGAGTAAAATTAAATAACTTATTATTCTCAATTTGGTTTTTATGCAACATAAGATGATTCCACAAGCTTTCAGCAATTATTTTCTATATTGATCCAGGTTAAGGAAATAAACTTCTTTCTGTTCTTTTGCTTTAAAAGCAAAACGAAAGTGTTGGAGGCCTTAAGTACTTTTTCAGATACAATAGAACATTTCTATCAATGTAAGAATAAAGGAATAGATCTGAAATGTTGGTCAGCCAACTGTGTGTGTCGAAATTATTAGTGAAAATGGAAATCATGCAGTTTGTTACTGCAAATGGGACAGACAAAGGGAAATCATGCTTTCTGTCAGAAATGTGAAATGAGATTGATACTGGGTAGTATTCCATTATTTCAAGATGCCAACAGTTTTGACACTCCAATTGCAATTACCAGAGATAGTGGCTCAGCAAATTGAGAAGTAAATTAGGTTTGATCGCATGAGAGAGAGCGAGCCATAAAGAGCCCTGCCTCCCCCTTTTTAAAGGTATGCAGACTGGCCAGTAAGCATTTTCCTCAAGAAGGGGAAGGGGGGGGGGGGGGTGTTAGAAAAAAATAATCATAAATCAGAGAAATCTCAGACACTATGGAAATTCAGGCGAGTTCATCGCCTCCCTACAAATAATGTTGATAAACACTTTCACTGATGTGACCTGCTGTTCTATGTCACGTCTAATTTTCATCTAGGGCCAGGCTCAGGCTAGCTCCTTGTGTCCTGCCAACATACTCCGTCAACTCAAACAGCAACACAGATTTTTTTTTCTTCTACTTTAGAAACCATCATCTTGATGAATTGCTTTCCCTTATTGACATATGGTGGTTTTATACAGTTCCTACAGAGATCTTTACAGTTACCTGTAAAATTTCTTTTTCAGAAATTTCTTTGAGGGGGAGATGGGAGGTTATTCCGTGGTTGAATCAAGAACAAATAAAGATGACATATATGGCAAGGTATATGAGGCAATTTCAAGTATTTAGGTATTTAAGTAAACTGAACTTTGCACTGGGTCAGCAGAACTGCTGTAAAGAAAAAAGGGATCCTCTTGACATCTCCCCCTGTAATGTCTTAAAAGAGATTTTAATTGTTTTGATACTGGCATTGGTAAAAATGAAATTTAAAGATAGAATGCAATGTTTGATGTGGAGAGGGGGAGAAACGCTGCAAGCCAAAAATCAGAGCTGAAGCAGATGCCATCCTTTCCAGGCCAGCTGAATTTAGCACGCATTGCTATGTATTTAGGGAGGTTATTTTATTAAAGACTCACAAAAGTCTACCATACTGCCAAACAAAATAATAATCATTCAGTTGCCCAAAAAGATAAAAATACAGTATTAGAGGCATAAAACCACATTGTTGCATAGTCATATCTGAACTGCTGCTGTTGTGGTTCTGTAACTCGTATAATTTGCTGGTCAGCTGCTATACAAACACATTTTTGCATGATATTTAAAAGACTGAATCTAATGGCATCTTTTGAACCTAAGTGTTGATGATCAACATCTAATGTGTCTAACTCAGTACTTAGATGTATATGGTTAGCAAACAAGTTCATGATTGCTTATTTCAAACCAGGATTTATACATGGGGCTTGATTTCTTTCCATGAGTGAGCAGAGGATCTAAATCAGGTAGAACTGTGCAAATTCCCCTTCCTCAGATCGCTGGTACCCTACGCAGTCCCCAAAAGGTCTTGGGAATGTGGTGAACCTCTCCTGAGAGTCAGGTTTGTAATGGCCGAATTTCATCTCATTTTACTTTTGTCATGCTCTATTAATTATGGCTTTGCAAGCCTTAATTTGATATAGGATTTTAAAAGCTTATGCAATTAAATGGGCATACAATGATCAGCAGATACTAGAGTTTAGAAGAATATTTATTAAGTTGTAAAAATTACAGTGATTACAATCCAAGTAAATGTTACAGAAAACTTGGAAAGCTCTGGCTCTGCCTCGGCCCCCATGGTGAGGGCGTCCTATGTCCCTGCCCTCAAAGAACTGCACCTCACTAACTTAGAGCAATTTCACTTTCCCAGCCAATCTGCCTGAAAAGTACAAAAAAAAAAAAAAAGCCATTGCTGTGGGCCTCCTCTTCTCAAGGTGAAACTAGCAGAAACAGCAGATGGGCTTGACGTTACTGAGAGAAATGGAGCAGCCATCAGTAGTACCGTTGTTAGGTGAATGCAGCACAGGATAGCGCTGAACCCAGGACAGTTTATGTATTCTCTAACATCCTGCATATTCTTGGAAAAGTGGGCCGCTGGTCACTTCCCAGTACTAAGAAATAACTGTCTAATGAGAGGAGTAGGCTTTAAATGTCATTAGGCATAGTAGAAAGGTCGTAATTACAACAGAATGCGGTGTGGTCATGCAAGACGTCAAAGTCCAAGGTGGTTTTGCTGTAGCATTGATGTAGCCTCCAGGGACGATTGTTCTTTAGGAATATTGTAATTCATTACACTGTTAGCATCAACTAAGCTCCTCTGTCACCTTGGCGATGGGGGTACCTTGCAGGTAGTTTTCTTGAAGACTGAGAAGCGTGTGCAATTTTTGCGTGAGAGCTTGGGGGATGAATCTGCAGTCAGTGCAGTGCCCTTCTTTGTTCTTCTGACCGCATATTTTTCTCTGTGAGGAGTTAAACTTTGATTTCTGAGGCAGCAGGCCACTGTGGTGTGAGGTGGAAACAGAAATTTCATCTTCACCGGCAGTGAAAGCAGGCAGTGCAATTCACTGAACAGCAGCAACAAGAGTCGGGTTTTGTCATACCAAGGCTGTGAGAGGGCTTCATTTGTCTTGGGAAGGAATTGCAGTCGGAAGAGCAGTTGTGCAGCGTGCCCTGCCGCTTCCAGAGCCCGTATCACTACAGAAGGGGGCAACTGGAGGGAGTATGGACAGAAGTAGGTGTGGTTTTGGTCACTGGAATTAAGTTAACTCCTTATACATACCAAAAGGTATGCTAATTGACCATCACAATAGTAACATGAAGAATTAGTTCTGAACCACAAGATGTAAAGTACTGTTAAAATTATAATCAAATAAGTAGACACGAAGAACCTTTATCCCAATACCTTAGGTACTCCGTTTACTTACAAGGTGATTTAACCTGCCTGGCCAGGGTACAATTTTTTGTCCAAATGCTTGTGTGGTACTTAAAGTATCAACCAAAAATTGCTGAAATTTGTGGTTCCAGCACAATCTAAAAATTACAGGGGGTGATCCATTACATGTGTGTATATAAAGACGCAGCTTTTGCAGCGCAACTCCTGCTTGTTGACCTTTATTGATCTTTCTGTGTCAGGGAGTTCCCTTTATAACCTTTTTCCATTTGCCTGCCTGCCCACTGCAGTCCTTTTCTGAAGGACTAAGGGAGGGTAGTATTAAAAGTCTCTCAAATAAAGAGAATAGAGGTGCTACAGTAGAGGTGGCTTTTCACCATCTTTAGATAAAGGAGGAGAGATTTGTTAAGTATTTTGTTGGTTTTTTTTATTTTTATTTTGTTAATATATGGTCTACCCTATTTAAAGAAAATTATCAGAACCTTACTAGATAAGATTTATACACCCATGTCGGTGTAAGGTTTGATTTAATGACCTCAAAGGTCCTTTTTGGAGGACTATCAACATAGTACACCTGTAGATGTCTACAATATGCAGGAGGACTAAGTATATTCTAGACTAGGAGGATATATCAATAACACTTGAGAAAAATATTACTGATAGATAGCATTAGGCATTTTTAGGCAACAGTCCTACCAAATGTTAAGTTCATTAGGGAAGTTTAAATATACAGTTTCCTTTCCCATAAAGAAATAGTTTTAAATGTCACGTTTAATTCTTGTCATCGTTGTCTCCTAACCTTACATTGCTAGTAAAAAATGGGAATGCAAATGACAAAATTGGCAATTTAATTCTCTTTTGTGAAACAATTTCTCATTGGGAAAAAAGTCATTGGTAAACAAAAGCCAGTGGTTACTGGAACAGAAAGCCCAAAGTCATTCCCGATACAAACCATAGACGGCATCTCTGCATGTATGTTTGAGAGAAGGAGAACATGTGCAGTAGGTGATTAAGAGACAAGACAGTTTGTATTTAGAATGTCATGGGCTTTAATTTTTTTTTAGAATTGCTTAGCGTTACCCACGTTCAAACCAGCCAAAATTACAATATGGGCAGCCACAGGTCAGTCAGCTTCACTTTGGTCTTCCAGGTACACATGGAAGCGAAGATTATGAGTGGTAACAGTTGCATGAGTATACCAGGGGTAAAGCATTCCTGGCCATGGACAAAGGGAGAGCAGAGGTATCATTTGTCTTCACTTCAGCAAGGCATTTGACATGGTTTCCCATGATATTCTTGTATCAAGTGAGGATGTTCCAGTCTAGATGGGTAGACAACTGGTAAAAACTGGTTGTGATCATGGTCAGCGGGTAGAGGATCCATAGAAAGGATCACGCTCTGTCTGGAGGCTGGTAACTGGGATGGAGCACTGCAGGGTCTGTATGGAAAACCCGTCCTGTTTAACATCTTTATTAGCAACCTGCAACAGGTGATGGATTGCACTTACATCGAGTTTGCAGATGGTATGACACTAGAGGAGACCAGTTAATAGAGTGAAGGCAGGGCTGCTATCCAGAGACACCTGGGTAGGCTGGAGGAGTGGGCTGAATGGAACCTTACAAAATCCAGCAAGGCAAAATGTGAAGTCTTGCACCTGGCAAGGCAGAAGCCCTTGCAAAAACATAGCCTGAAGAGCAGCAGCTCTGCTGAAAAGGATCTGGATGCCTTGGTGGACAGCAGACTGAATTCAAGTCAGCAGTGTGTCTTGGCAGCAAAGAGGGCTGGTGGGATCAGGGGCTGTGTTAAGGAGCGTAGCCAGTAGGTCAAGAGAAGTGATTATCCCCCTCTACTCAGCAGTTATTAGGCTGTGTCTGCAATACTGCATCCATTTTTAGGTCCTACGATACAGGAAAGGCACTGATAAACTGGGGGAGTTCAGTGAACAGCTCCCAGCTGGTCAGGGCTGGAGCACATAATCTGTGAGGAGAGACTGGAGGAATGGGGCTTCTTCAGCCTGGAGAGGAAGAGGCTTTAGCAGGACCTAACAGCAGCCTACCAGGACCTAAAGGAGGTCATCAAGGAGATAGAGCCAGGCTTTCCGCAGCGGCGCGGTGTATGGCGGGAGGAAGAGACACACACAAATTGTGACCAGAGAGGTTCAGACTGGAGATAGGGAAAACTCCTCCACCATGACAGGGAAGCAGTGGAGCATGCTGCAGAGAGGCGGTTCAGCCTCTGTCCTTGGAGGTTCTCAAACCCTGATGGGATTGAGCCCTGAGCTACCTGGTCTGATCTCACAGCAGACCCTGCTTTAAGCAGGAGCTTGGGCTAGAGACCTCCCAAAGGCTCTTCAAACCTGAGTTTTCCCAATCTTGTGAAGTTCTTGAAGTTTCTAATTTTTTTCAGCATACCACAGGTTGGAAGAATTAAGATAAAGTTCCTCAGTTTACCATTCATATCTACAAAGGTTAGCAATTTAATTTTAGTCTTAACAAAAATTCCTGGCTCTCTAAAACTTCTTGGCTTTTCTGCACCTATGTATATTTTACACATAAGGTACCAAAATTGGCTCCTTAAATTAATTCACAGCACGTTTCAATCTAAAAATTAGAGTATCAATTGTAATAGATATCATATGCTAAATTCCTCAATACAAACTTTTCATTAAAATCTTTCTTTCATTTATTTCCAGGTTGTTGAAATCTGGAGTTACCTGGTTTTCTCAGGTGGTCTTTTGTTTGTTTAGGGAGAAATTAAATGAGTGCTTCCAAAACACCCACGCCATGGAAAGAAATATATATTGATTTATTTTGAAATTGAATGAACTACAATATACAGATGATAGAGAGGGAGAAGAAAATTCTGGTTCCTCAGCATTCTGATTGGCTACTGATGATGTAATGGTGCATTATTAAGTGATAATTGTTTTATTGTGGTGTTTACGAGGAGACAAATGGTTTGTGAATCAATGCACGTGGAGACCGCAAAACAAGTTGCTTATTGATCCACAAGCTGTTTGTGTCAGAGTTTGCTGCTCAGAAGAGAAAACAAAACCGATGTATCCAGGGTGTATTCATAAGGATAATAATTTTGAAAGTGTGGAGTCTGAATTTACATTCTAAATTGGCTCAAGTCTGAAATATGCTTTGTTCTTTAAAATATTGAATTGAAAGACACATACCGAGCCATGGAAAGCAATTCATAGCGTACCTTTCTCTGCCGTTGACTTTCATCAGCCATCAGGATGTGGGGGCTCAGTAAACTCATTTGTTTCCTCATTTCCTTAAGTTGTTTCAGAAGTATACTTTGTCATTATTTTTATAATATGTTGAAGTTAAAAATGCTTTGCTAAAAAGGTCTGCCTTTTTGGAGATTGCAGGCCTTTAAAAGTTGGTGAAATCGGATTAGTAGAGGGGGACATTTCCACTCTTTCAAATGGTGGAACGGTAAAGAGCATAAAGTTGTTGGCCTACGTAAACACGGAGCGCTAGGTCAGTCCTTCAGTATCATGCCCACAACTTCCACTAATTTCAAGAGTACTGCCCTGGAATAATCTACCAATGTAATCTATCACTGGGCTTCTGATTTTGCAGATCAGTGTCTCTAAGAATTCATATCCACAGACAAGTCACTGGAGCTTAATCAATCACTATGCATCTGCTGAACAGAAAAAAAACCCCATTTACAAGGTACTGCAATTTAGCTTATATGTTGGAAACCCTTAGAAAAAAAGCTTCACCAATGTCAGTTTAACTTGCAACTAAGACTAAAACAGGCAACACAGAAACAGATATTGAGCTTAAGCAGGGTAATGTAGTGAATCATCCCAACTCAGCAAAATGTTTGAGTCTTCATGGCTTAATCATACGCTAAAAAATTCCCAAATCCCTCTTCTCTCCGAAGTCCTATTACATTCTACGTTGAAGACACAGTTTGTGTAAAACTAAGCCACCTGAAAGAGGAAAAGAGTTGAATGACATCTTGTACCTGAGTATTTTTGGTAGAATATCAGTATTTTTTATTCAAGGCTGAGGAGCAGCTGTGTTCCTTTGTCTATGTTTTTTCTTCAATAAGAATCATGCGCTCATTTGAGAGCCTTCACAAACTGCTGCATCCTTGTGTTCAATAGCTTGATCTTTTGCATGCATCGTGTAGGGTATATTACAAAAAATATGGATCTATTGAAATGTTTTAGTCTATTTCCTTTAGAGATGTTTTAATCTGAGCACAGTTTCAAGGAATGCATTAGCAGATGAGAGAATTCTAAAGTAATGGTTAAGAAAAAAAATACAGTCTTTTGGCAACTAAATGATAAATATCTTGGGTTTGATTGTATATAAATACAAGGTGGGGCTTTATAAGATGCAGATAATCTCACAAATATGTAATGTATTCTGTACCCAAAACAGGCAGATTTGAATGGCATGATCGCATACTGATCATCATCACCTGCAAACTCCTCATCACAATCAGCAGGAATTTTAGAAAGATTAAATAGACAATATAAAATGGTAAATTTCAATATGAGATAACTCGATTTTTTTGCATCCTGACACTTGTGCATGAAGTCCAAAGCATGAATAACTTTACTCTAGAGTCTTTCAATTATTCATGTGCATGAGCATTTTCAGGATCGAACCTTGGCTTTCATTTTTATAGGGGTTTTGTGTTTTTACATATCAGTCAAACCTAGTAGAATAATTCCAAATTTTTGCTTCTTAGTGTAAAATCAAATGTTAAGTATTATTTTATTTTGGTTTATTTTACTTCAGCGTTTTATTTACTTTTGTTTTATTTAAAGCTGTATGAGCAATGCTACAAGAATTCTAAAGGCTCTTTGATCTGTTTAGACCAATTTGCAGGAAAAAAAAAAACCTCAATTAGGAGTTAGAGGAGGTGGGGGGAGGAAAAAAAGCATCTCCAATGCTGCATCCTTTGCAAGAATAGTCCCTGTCGGATTTTCTCTGGTCTGTTGCACAACTACTTGAAATCTAATACTTCCTCCATAATATAACTCACAGCCAGCCTGCCTCTTCCCCTTTGAATTTCAGAAGTGTTGGAAGTCTTAACTGTCTCTGCTAGTAGACCAACTTCTTATCACCACTGATGCTTTTTTGTCTCTGCCTGCAATGCTGGTTTAGAACCTCTTTCTCAGAAGAAAAGTAACAGTATCTTAAACAAGGCCTGAGCATTTACCGAAAGTTAAACACCTTGTTGTATGTTTTTAGAAAGAGGATGGACCTTGGCATATTCTCAGTTGTTTTCCTAAATCAAAACTTACGTTCTTCCAGTCTTAAGTCAGGTCTGGCAGATACTTGCACTGTGTCTTTACATTAGTTTCACTTTCTTAGCATTGCTGGTTCTGAAAATCCCTACTTTATCCATTCTATGACCAGGGGAGTCTCAACTTTTTTTTCCACAACAGCATCCACAGTGGTCTTCTGTGAAACTCTTCCTCACTGAAAATCTCAGTAACCTCTTAACAAACCACGCATTGTAGACAGGTCCCTACTGTGTCCTGATGCAGACTCTTGCCCACTATCCACCACACACAGTTCCTGTGGAGAACAGCTCTCTCTGCTGCTTGCTGAGAAGGAATGTTTGGGGGAACATATATTTGTACAGTTTGTTTGCAATCATAGGTATCTCTTCGACTTGCAGTCAAAGGTGCTGTATCAGGGTGAGTCACAAGGTGTCAATTAATATAATCTTTTTATAGAATCACAAAATGACAGAATGGTTGAGGTTGGTAGGCACATCTGGAGTTCATCTAGGCCAACCCTCCTGCTCAAAGCAGGGTCAGATAGGGCACGTTGTTTCAGGCAATGGCCAAATGGGTGTTGAATGGAAAATTCACAGCCTCTCTAGGCAACATGCTCCAGTTTTCAATCACATCGGAGAAAAACAGCTTTTTCTGGTGTTTAAATAGAATATCTTGTATTTTGGTTTGTGCTTGCCATCTCTTGTTCTTTCACTGGGTACCACTGAGCTCCACCTGGCTGAGTATTCACTGCTTGTGAATAAGGAATTGATAGCAAGACCAGAAAATGTATTCTGCATGGTAAGGACCAACTCAAGACTGGAAAATAGGTTCTACTATGTGGTTATGTCCTTCCAGAATTATTTGGCAAGATGTAAAGATGCAGTTTACAAACCTCTCTGACCCCAGGTGCACGGTCAGAAGGGCAATTCTTTTTGTTAAATGAAAGCCTTTGCTACCAGACTAAGCCATAAACTTGTAAAAACTTTTTGTTATGCTGCTTTCTTCATCCACCTGCGGATTGTGTGCTCTGAAGCATAATCCTGCAGAAACATTTTTATCTGATTGTCGCCTGCCTTCCTTGAGACATGACCAAAATACCTCTGCTGCTGTGCTGTTCCGGCAGTAGTACATCAATTGTACCCAGCTTTTGAAGCATTCTCTCATTGATCTTCCCTCCTTCGAGAACATGTGGAAAAGCTGCTAATAGCATCATCTCTCTAAAGGCTTCAGTTGACACCAGTTCTGACATTTGTAAAGCAAATGACACGCATTCATGGGTATAATATTTTAAAATCCCAGTAATTGTATGACTTGCAGTATTCTCTATTCTCCCCCCTACAATAGACTTTTGTAATATTAATAAGAATCACAGGATCCCAAGATATGCTCAGTAGCGATATTTTGCTGAAACGATGTATAAAACTATGCTTTTTAAGTCTTTTATCAAAAATAAAGATCCAATTAGGAAGGAATAAATTTTTGTGGAAAATGAATGATTGTCAATCAGAAAAAACCATCCAGCAGAATTATTCAATTTCATTTCAGGTTTTCCCCACCTTGGGCACAAACTGAACATGAAAAAGTGAATAATGGCATCTTACATGATTTTGGATGGAAATAACTGTCTATAGATTGATTATGATGGGAATATTAGGACATTCAACATTCAAATCACATTTTTTTTGTTTACTATGTATTTTGGTCTGATCACAACACATTTCCGAGTCCAATGCTGTCCCTGTTTCTAATTACCTTACCTCGTGAAGTAATAGTAATAGGGCTAAGCTTGAACCATCTGACACTCCAGCATGTCACATGGTATTCAGAAATGCATCAATTCAGAAATACATCCATTACATTCATACATTATTATTTATTTCTAAATCATTAAGCATAATGTGATTTTTATGTAGGTTTACAGATAAATCAGTGAGTAGTAATGACTTTTATCTCATTTGAGTGTATGCTTGGAAAGCTTTTGGGGTGTATCAAGCTTCTATAACCATGATGAACTTACATTTTTAGCAGGTGGGAAAATCAGGCAGAATTTTTGAGACCTGTCAATCAAAAATAACTGTTTTATGAAAACTCCTAGGAGAACAGTCTAACGGTTACAATTTATAACTAGGCACAATGACTAGTCTCACTTGACAGATTTTTGTGGTCATGTTTGGTATCCATTCCTTTCTCTCTCTTAGGGGTTCTGGTGGTATGTTTCAGCTTTTGAAGATTAATTTGCAGTCTCCATAATTCTTAACATTTCATATACTCTAAATGGCATATTACATTCACAGTGATGGAGACTCCTCTTCTGAGTCCATGTAGTATCCATTATGAAATCAGCCCAGCGATGACTCAGTTACAGTTTCTTCACATGTTTTTCTCAAAGATGCAGTGTTATATATTGTACTGGTTCAACTCAGCGTGTTGTCTGAAATTGCTGCTGACTAAGGCATCAGATACAGGTGTGGTAAAGAACTGCTTATGTAAACTGGATACTTAATACAAGAGTTTTACATTTATGGTTCTTAAATTCCCTGTATTCTCTTCCTCTTCAATGCCACACTTGAAATTCTTTCTCTGCTCACCTTGTCAAAAATCTGTAGCATTAATTACGTTAAGCATAGTCATTACTGTTTTTCAGTTAGGAATTCAAGCATTGCCTTTACAGTAACCTCCAAAAAAAAGCCAACCAAAACCAAACTTGATATGAAATTCCTGAGAACGCTGAAAAACAGCACAATATACCGTGTCTTGGTCTCTTGGATCAGACTCTACTTCCTTTACTTCCTTCCAAATTACCGTAGGACTGCAAATAATTTTCCAGATTAATTTTTGAATAAACAGTATAATAATAATAATTTAAAGGTTGCATAGACTCTGTAGGTGGAAATAGGAGTAGGTGGGGTAACTCTACATATGGTCTGGAAAGTGGAATAATATTTGATGTTGACCTGAATGAGACAAAAACCATACTCTATGTAACTGTACCTACCTACGTACACACATATTTTTATATATATATGTATACATATATATGTATGTATGCATGCATTTTCTTCTCCTAGCAGGTACATTTAGGTTTGGTTCCCATTAAGGTTTCTATAACATGCTTTTTTATTTCCTTAGCTGCCTGTCTCTCATGTATGTTTAGCGAGTTGTGAGCTGCATTGATTGCAGCAGGCTCCTTCCCAGAGAATTGCGCTGAGCTGCAGCAGCAGAACGCTTGGTATTTTACTACCGTGCCCTGTGAAGGGGAAGGAGAGAGGGGGAGAAGCCGTGGCTGAAATGCATTTGCAAGGGCTTTTTTATCACCTCTATGGCACAAATGTCAATTCATGCCATTTTTTACCAGTTGGAAGTTTGGCCTCTGATTATACTGCTTGCCCAAATGCTTTTGCAAAATGGGTAATGTTTTTGATTTTCTGATTTACATTAAAATTTCCTTCCCCTGCAGTTTTTATTGTAAGCAGAATGCAGAATATCGTGTGCTTGGAATAGTGCTATACAGAGGAGCCCCCCCCCCCCCCCCGCACCCCCCGAATGTTTTATGCATGCTGGTGCTTTCCACAAGGCAGAAACAAGTAACTTAAACAATACAATAAATTTCACTGAGACATAGATACAGGTCTTTTCTGGCTTGTCTATAAAGTAAAAAATATGGAATGATTTGCTTCCCCTTTAAGGAGGTTATTAGCTTGCTTGTATCTACCAGAGGAATAGAGGTGCACACCATCTCCCATTATTCACCGGGTTTTTAATCTTGATCCCTGGCTTCTGCGATAAGTTATTGCTGGGGACTGGAATTGCTTGGGGAGTGATGCGGGTGCCTGAGGGCCAGCAAGTGGCTCTGTTATGAGAACTGGCTCTAATGATTAATGGTAGGATGCAGTGCACTACTGCTGACTTCATTGGGAAATACAACATTGTTAATTTTATCATTATAAACTCCCAGCACTGCAAGAGAATGTGTCTGCCTCCAGGATGGTGAATTTGATAAGAAGGCTTTTCTGATAAGATATCTCGTACTCCCAGGGAAAAGCATTCATGTTTAATCAGGGAGTATTTAACTTGCAATCCAAATGTTACCAAGTAATATGTACAGGTCATTTTAAATTTGTGCTCTACAGTTCAGGTCATAACATTGTAAATGAGTTTGTATACACACTGAAGAAGGAATCAATATAGCACTGCTCTTTACAAAGACTGTCATAAGCCAGAGAAACTAAATATTTTTTCACTCGAAAGCAGGACAGGCTTTTTAATGAATACTAATACTACAGACAGATAAATACACACACACACCCTGGGAACTGTCCTGTAAAGTGCTCGGCAGCTTCCGCTCTTGCTGATGTCGGTGTCTGTGATTTCAAAGGAAACCACTGAGGACACGAGGGATTGCATCCTCTCCCTATTGAGTATGTAAAACAGGTCATAGGACTGGTATGTAGTATTGGGGTAAGTAAAGACTAATGTCCTTAGTGTGCCAATTTCTTATTTAGGTGTTTGTGGGATCAACATGTACACTGTCATCTTGCAGAGATGTTTGTGCTGGTTTTGGCTAGGGTAGAGTTCATTTTCTTCATAGTAACTTGTATGGTGCTGTATTTTAGATTTGTGATGAAAATAGTGTTGATAACACACCCGTGTTTTAGTTACTGCTGAACAGCACTTATACAACATCAAGGCCTTTTCTGTTTCTTACGCTGTCCCACCAGTGAGTAGGCTGGAGGTGCACAAAAGTTAGGAGGGGACAGAGCTGGGACAGCTCGCCCTGACTGATCAAAGGGATATTCCATACTACGTGACACTCTGCTTGACAAAAAAGCCGCAGGGAAGAGGAGGAAGGCGTACGTTCACCCAAGTTTAAATTCTTCCTCCATTTCAGTAAATACCTAATTTATATCAAGGATTTTGTACAGTCTTGGCTCAGCCTCACCGTTAGTGTTCCTACATCGTCACTGCTCTTTGCAGCATCTTCACCCCAGTTTAGATCTGTACATTTCCTTCCATGCCCTCATCTCCCACAGCTCCCCCAGTACCTCGTACCCTCCTAGCTACTTATTTGTTTCCCAAAGCTGTTGAATGATCAGGTTTTTGTTCGTTCTGCTTGTGTTACGTGTCTTTCTGCTATGTATGGTGGGGTTTTTTTCCTCTCTTTAAATTAGAATTCTTCAGGCTATGGTCTTTCTGCCTTTTTAAACAGTGCCTGGAACAGTTTGGCTGTTATTTAGTAGCTCCTTAGGCCATGCTGATACATATGATGGAGACTATCAAATTTGTCAAATTTTCCATGAAGGTAGTATTAACAGATATAAAGAAAAATTTGAAATAGTAAGTATTGTCTTTCCATCAAAGATATCCAGTATTGGAGTTATGACATAAAGCAGAGAACAGCATTTGAAGGTAATAATGTGATTTTATGGAAAACCTAGTGTGGTAGCATCACTTAGTTGGTAACTTTAAAACTAGGTTTACTTGTCTTGAAACTGGAATAACTTTATAAAACAATGCAGAATGTCTTGTGCTGTGACTCGTGTTCTTAACTTTGTGTAATGTGTTAATCATTTGATCTGACTGGCTCTAATGAAATAGATTTTGTTAATAATGTAGATGTTCCACTTGCCATTTGTTTGAATGCAAACTACTGTTGTGACTCACTTTCTAACCTTGTTACGCTATTTACGTGACGTATTTGGTACATGGATGGGGAAAGCGGTGGAAACTGAGAGTCCTGTCATCTAGTGGACCGATTGAATAAATACTAGTGAGAGAAGAATGTGTCTGATTCTCCCGTTCTAGTTTAGATCCACAGCAAGTGTTTCTTTTGTGAGGGGAAACTTGTGACGTTATCAGTACAGAAACAAGTAATGTTTACCTACTGATAACCAAGAAATCAAAATTATAGCTAACCAATTTCAAAGCTTAGGTTTTGCCATTTCAGGTTGATGTATAAGCAATAAGATAAGTGCTGCAACAGTTTCTGACTTTACGCCCTCTGGAAGAGGGAGGAATGGCTGGTTGATGTCTAACATCTCCAGTATTCATAACACAGAAGTAATGGCAGCTGGTAGGATCAGCTTAAGTTAAGTAGATGATATAGTAAAAGCTTGTAGCTAAGTGGATAATGGGAACGACGTCCTGAATCTCCAGAGAGATGGTAATCCATAGCAATCGAGATGACTCAGAGGCACAGAAGAAGTGCTTAGATGACTTGGATGTTAATGTGCGCCGACAGAAACTGCTGTGCGCTTTTCCTGATAGCCCTGAAACTGTTGTATTATCTGTGTTGTATATGCATGTGGTTTTCAGTCCTGGAGTATTCTTTGGCGCATTGTTGGAAATGGACTTTATGCATTTGCACAGAAGAACTTCATGGCATAGTAAATGAGTAGCAGAGAGAGACAGCTGACTACTTCAGAGGTGAACCTCAAGAAACTGAAGCTTTAGAAGTCATCCTAGGAAGAAAGAGGTGATTCCGGTTTGAAAAGGGAATGTGTGCTGAACTAGGCCAGATTTCAAATTGCCTAACACCTTGTGTAAAAATAAACACTAGTGCCTTGTGACTGTAAATAATTGTATCTGATCAAAATAGTGGGAATGAATTAAAGTCATTTTTCCCTGGTGTTAATGTTGTACGACTCAGGCTAAGATTCTGCACTCAGTTATTTGTACCTTAGTCTCCTACAGGCATTAGAAGGATTTTTTTTCCTCCTGTGTGTACTTGGCTATATGTATTCTGTTTGTTTTTCTCCCTTCCTCTGAAGCAACAGAAATCAGCCATGGGTGGGAACAGAACACCAGACAGGACAGGAAAGTGCTTTGAAGCAATACGGAGAATCTGGTATCCTCAGTGTCTGAAGTCAAGAATGAAGCTGTATTTGGTTTTGGGGCGTGATTTTGTTTTGTTCTCCCTTTAGTACCCTCCTTCCTGCCCCCATCCCCAACACCAGTCATATTGTCAGGGCCCTTTGAGGGAGATTTATTCTAATGGAAGATGGAGAGTAGTTTAAGAGCTGACTTCATTTAGATCTTTATCTCTCCCTCAGAGTGTGTCTAGCCTCCTTAAGAAGGAAGTAGTAAAGCAATGTTTACCTCTGACAGCTTTATTAAAAGAGATTAAACATTAAACATTAACTTTTTATGTGATTCTTCAGAAACTGATGAGCTAGGAAGCAACTAGTCCCTCAAAAAGGCTGTTCCCTGACAGGGCTCCGCTGCCTGTGCAGTGCAGGCTAGTGCGGTGCTCAGGGCAGAGCTGTGCTGGGCGGACGGCCTTCCAAAAGCCTTGACATCAGGAATATAATCAAAGCGAGTGTGCTGGCATAAAAAAGGCCTGGATGTAGTAAAGAAAGACTGGGATAAATCTGAACTGTGGTGATGTGCTTCATTTATCTTCTAAAAAGTTTGTCTCTTTTAGGTTTACCTTGAAGCTTAACAAATGAGAACCTGAGCAGAACACACTGATTAATATTAAAGTTGTAACTTGACTGAACTATGATCCTGTTTTGGGAACTAAGGCAGGCTGCAACCACCGCATCACCTCAGGCAGTAAGGAGCATCTGTCCTTACTACTTACTTACGATGTGCTCAGATACCCAAATCCTTGTCGGTTATTTCATAGCAGCTGAGCTGCAGTACTTTTCCTGTTTCACAACTAGGAGGAAGATCAACTTTGGTTCAACCCATTCATTTAGGCTAATGCATTTAGAGGTGTTTTGTGCTGTAGACTAGGAGTATGAAAAGAGCACAGTTCAAGCAGTGAATTGTAACTAAATAATTCATGCTGATCCTTCAGTCTTTCTTTCTGCCTGTGCTGTGCTGCTTAGTCTTCTGAGGACTAAAGTTTTCAGGAATAAGAGGATCTGGATGAAACACGACAGACGATTGGAGTGGATGGTTGGTTTTCCCTCTCTAAAACAAAGCTTTATAAAAATCTCCGTATCACGACATAGCATGTAACCCACTACAAGTACTGCTGTCCTTGTAGTGTGACATGCATAAGTACGTTATACTTGTGATACATGGTTGACAGGTCTAAGAGAGACGGAGGCCTTATATTAGCACCACGGTCTCCTTAGGTCCTGGCGTATAATGGCAACATTTCATCTTGAAGGTGCCCAGACTACAGTGTTCCTTGGTTTAACAAAAGCACTGATTCTGTTGTAGCCTGCTTTTCCTGTATCTACTTGCAAAATGCATATCTGACGAAACACTCCTATTATATGTAACCCTTTCCAAAAGACAGAAAATCCCACCAAAATAGTAATAATCCTTCCTCACCACCACAAATCACGTGCCTTGTGATTTTTGAGAGGGAAGAGCAGAACTTTTTAAGGATTTCATAGGCAGCATCTGAATTAATGCTGGATATAGTATTCCACTGTTGTTCTGGGGCCTGCTGTGCTATTAGAAATACCATTCTTCCCCTTATTTTCTTATTTAACTGATAAGATCAACCACCACCACATCTTCTACCTACTTAGGAATGCTCTTGATGGTATAAGACATAGCTTAGAATTTTTACCTTAGCAGACTTCATTGAATAGTCTGTTCAGGTGTCAGAGTACTTCGGAAGTGATGCACTTTTCAGTAGAAACAAATTTGATCCAATTTAGAAGAGACAGTATATATTGAAATACAATTTCAAAGCCCCGTTGGATCCTGAAGGCTGCCTTCTTTGCCAGCTCGGGTATTCATGTACAGCTATACAGTTGAGAAGTTGACATTGTGATTAGCACAGGTAGGAGCAACTTCGCAAAGGGTACTGCAGTGGACGTTCAAGGTGTGAATTTCTGCGAAAAGAGAGAAGCTGTATTTTTGTGAAACACTTTTACATTTGAATGCTGAGAAATAGAAGCATGCATCCACCTCAGAGTAGTCACAGACTTACCCTATTCTTCGCAGTCGGGCTTTGTGATCTGTAAAAGCAGTTTTCTTGTACTCTTTTACACATGGGTAGTTACTGTAGCTATGCATGAACAGAGTATGAAAAAGGAGCGAGACGTGGAATGGAGGTTGGTTTGTGGGTTTTTTTTCTCTCTCGCAGATAACAGCATGCAGCCAGGAGGCTGTTCTCTGCTCCGTGACACGCGTGTTCTGGGCTGGTGTGTTTGTATGTCCTAAAAGTTGCAGAATGACAAATGGAGGTAATGTTAGGATTTTGCTGTTCCATACCCTGTGGCATATGGAAAAGAGTCTAATTTAGTTATTGACATAGCCTTGTCACCTTGAGTTTCCATTTTCTGCTTTATTGTTTGAAAGGCCCTTACACTTCTCAAGGCATCTTCTCATCCAGAGTTCTTCATAGAAAATAGAGAAAAATCAGTGCTTCTAGGTTGCGATTCCTCTGGTCTATTTTAGATGTCCCTCTTTGGACATGATGATCCATGCTCTAGTAGAAGTGTCAGTTGCTTTCCACTGGTTTTACAAGGATAACTCACTGGGATGCCAACATCTACTTTGTGAGCACCTAAGATTAGGCAAGGTGAATCCCCGTGTGACTAACACGCTATGAGTCACCATAGTGCTGCTTCCAGCAGTGGGAGGAACACAGGTGTTGGGCTTTTCAAGTGCTACTTAACTCTGTGTATCAGTGTGTCCCTGGAGGCATTTGTCTCTCCTTCTTCCGTACTTAGGATCATTGCCAAGAGTTGTGCTGCTGTGTTTTTTTTTACTCCCATAGCGAGAGTAGCTATATAATGCAGCATCTAGCCTGGAGTCTTATTTGTAGAGGCTTCTGCGTGAACTTAGGACAAAACTTACTTGCCCTGTCAGCATCCTCTGCACTGCTGAGTGTTTAGAAGCAAATGTGATAAAGAAAGTAGAAATGCAATTAACAAAGACCAATAGATACAAAAGCCTAGAGCCAGTTTTAGCTACTATTTGTCGATCCAGACTGCCATTGCACCAATGCTGAGACATGGAGTTATTGCAAAGTCAATAGTAGTGGCATGGCTTTCAGTAATGATTTCAAGTCAGTCGTGATATGCTGCGGAAAGTACTGCAGTCAGCTTGCAGTGTTCACCCTTGCCCTAAGAAGTTTTGAAGCAGAGTCTTTTCTCCTTGTTCCAGTGACATACGCTGCCTGAAAGCTTTGTGGGCTGCCATTGTATGCCACATATCTCTTCGTCTGCTTTATCCATGGAGAAGGGTTTAAAAAGAAAAAAAGGGAAAACAAATATCTTGACCACTATATGTGTGCCTCTGGATAGAACTTATCAGTTTACTTTTTACCAGTAACTGTAGAGATTTGTCAACCTCTAGCCTAAGGGCAATTGCTGCCCTTTACAGAGACCCCATTGTATTTTCCTACAATATTTTGAAGATTTTTAGAAAAGACTGAGTTTCCACTTTTGGTTTCAAGCGCTGAAGTGTTAGGGTAATCCTAGTCATACAGTGTGACTGTGACTGACATGATTGGACAGTCTCTAAACAAAGATCAGAGGTGTGTGTTAAACAGCTGGGTGTACATTAATGCCCTGCAGTTGAGCTGAAGCTCTCTAGACAGTCACAAAGTTGGAAAGCATCTGTAAGGAGCACCAGGGACCTCGTGGCCTGAGGGCTTAAATTTTACACTTTGTGTATCCCAAACACCATTCAGTGTTTCATAATATTTACAGTGCTTCTGGTGTGCAGGAGACATTCTGTTTCCTAAGACTCTGTTCAGTATGCTTTAAAAGTGTCTTTGAGACATTTGAGACCTCTTCTTTAGGTTGCCCAAATCCTTTTCAAAAAGTCCAGCACTGTGATAGAACTGTGTGCTGGTCTTCAGTAACCACTAAGCAAAATCACAGAAGAGAAAGAGAATCTTGTAGATATGTGTGATTCTTTTTTCAGTGTTTCGTTGCTCCATGAAAATACAAAAGGCTGAGATAATCCTTAATATGGAAAACATAAAGACTGAGAGAAGATGAGTTGCAAAATGGAAAGGCAGGCATTTTTTGACACAGCAAATTCAGTGTAGTATTAGTGCTAGTGGTGTGATTTATACTTTACCACAGAGTCACCACAAATAAGAAGGATCTTTTAACACTGTAATAAGCTTTTGACAATGGCAGAAGGAGCTCTCATGACTGAGGTTGGGCCAAGGTAGTATATTTAAGGGTGGAAAAGCAAATTGCTTGTTTGCACTGAAGATGGAGGCCAAGTTGGACATCAAGGCTTTCTTTTCAGCTAATATTTTTTTATCTACCAGGCCTTTTCATTGTTTCACGTGTTAGACTTTATGGAAGTAGTGTTTTACCGCATTCATGGTCACAACAGAGGGCCACGTAAACCAGGATCCGCCTCTTTGGCAGAGACCCTTGGGGATGTGACTGGAAAATATTGAACACAAATTGTGGAGGATCTCCCTTCTTCAATTCAGCTGTTTTTGAGACGGGTGTGCTTGCCAGCTAGCCCCACGCCTGAATGCCTTGTAGCAGTCAAAGAAATGCAGTTCTTAGTTACTTCACTAACTTCACTGATGCTGTTTCAATGAAGGGTACCAGTAAGTCCTGTCCTATTCACAGAGTTCTTATTTCCAATCCTCTGAAAGTGGGTAGAACTGAATTTAGAAGAGGGAAACTCAGTATTAGAAATGTTTGCTGTTAAAACAAACAAACCATCCTCTATAAGGCCATACTAAGCATAAGGTAAATAGATTGATCTGGGATTGCAAACTACAAAGAACCAAAGCATTATTCCTTGCCCTTTTCCGATCCACCATGAAATCCACATATTGTGGGTAGTTTATAATTTGAAAATAATAGTCAAGATGATGCAGTTTCCAAAATTAAAGACAAGGTGAATGCAATTTCTACAAGTCTGATCTACATAAGATGGTAAATTCCATTTTAAAATCAATTGACTGTTGGGGATAATTGGGTACATCAGGAGAAAATGCCAAGAGCCCTGCCTCCAGACTACAGCTTTTGGCGTTTCAACTGTAAGTTTTAAAATTAGCTCTGGGTAGGATATCCTCAGTTGAGGTGAGGGAATCTGGTCAGCATGGAAAAAAAAAATTAACCTTTTTCGAGTTGACTCATGACCAAAACAGTAGCTTTGATTTCATAGTGTTTTGTGGCATTGCTGCTTAATTTTTTCATATCGTAGTGTCTTACCTAATCATGACTTTTATCTGTTATGATGAATAAGATCCATTCTGAGTGCGTCAGCCTATTTCAGCCAAGTCTGATGGAGAATTAATAGTTTAAATATTCACTTCTTGAAAATAGCTGCTAGAATTGAGAATTAGTTCCCCTTCTCCTTCCCTTCCCCTGTAGCAAGATTTCCATCAAAGTTTCAGAGTTTACATGGTATTAACTTTCAATCACAACCCCATCACAAAATAGAAATCTATAGGAAACAAACTTTATTAACTCTCCTGTGCACTCAACTACGTCCTTTAAAGAGGAACAAAGACAACCTCTAAAAAGACCTTGAAACATTAGAGGTAACTCACCCTCACTTCCCTAGAACTGTATGTGGACTTCCAATAAAATTACTTTCTTGCTCTACCTGATCACTTTTCTGTCTCCTGAGAAGGACACAGGTGTGCAAGAGAAGTTGCCACAGCAAAATTCCCAAGCTGACCTTTTTCTCTGCCCCCCCCCTCCTTTTTTTTTTTTTTTTTCCTTCTTTGCTAGCATATATAATCACTCCACTTACAGGTTGCAAAAGCCAAATGCTTCTCCCTGTAATTGGCCCAGAATTTAACATTTATCTTTTCTCTGGAAACCTTTTCCCCCTTTCCTGAATTTGGAGCCAGCATAGCTTAATCTCTTTTTAAACTCAAATCTATGTGAAATGCAATTGAGAACGCAGGTGTGAGCGGAGCTCTTGCTTAAAATAGCAAACAGTAGTAAAAGTAGCTGCTGTTCATTTGGGAGAAGATAACAAGTGAGACCTCCCAGGAGTCAGCAGTGCGACTTCACACTGTTTCTCATCTATATAAATGATCTAAATAGAGATAGCAATGGTAAACAAGCAAATTCTACTGATAGCAAAAGTATCAGGGAATAATAAGCCCAGAGCAAACACCAGAGCGTTCAGGGGATTTTGATCTACTACATCTGCAAATGCATAATTGTCAGTCTTTCCTGCAAAAATAATAGCATAAGATAATAAGCACAAATAAATGTGACTGAGCAGCAGTATGTTGCACAGACATTTTAGCAAAGACCTTGAAATAAAAAAACAGAACCTTGATCTGAACTTTAAAATGCAACTGAAGTGCCAACAGTGAGCCAGGATACCACAGCAGATGGGTATAAAATACCTAGCTTTGAAGGGCTGTTGTTTGTAAAGTTGCACCATTATAAATAGGGCCTTTCTGAATGTGAATGCCACGGTGGTTAAACAGCCTGTCAAAATTAAATGAAAGATTCCTTCCCTTAAGTTTGTTTGGTTTTTGCCCGGGGTTTAATTTATTTAAATTATTTTGATCAAAACATTAAAACCAATTTAGACAACTGTGAACGGAAGACTGTTCATTAAATAACAGTATTTTGCTCCTGTCTTTTGTTTCTTTGTTTTATCTCTTTTATAATGCTACAAGGTCAGTAGGTGTATTCTGATGCCCTTCCTGATGCTGCTGCTTATTGTAAATGTCTCTATAAGCTCTGTGTCATAAGCAGATGTTTTTCTGAGTCTCTGATCATTTTCCTTTTACTCTGCTGACCTTCTGTTCCTGTTGGATGTTTTTTGTGAAGGGTGGGCAAAATGAAACCTGGTGGCTAAAGCATCCAAGAATGCTAGCATCTAAAAGGCTCCAGTTAGAATTATGGCATGGCACCAAGTCATATGAAGATATATTGCATGATCTTAAGAAATGCTGTCTATATCCTGGAGTATGTGAACACATTGGTAGAAGAAAACAAATCTACATGTACACTTTTTTATGAGGTACAGATGGAAGGTGTTTATTTCAGAAGCAGGAGGGATACCAAGCTCCTGCTGAGCTGTGTTACTTATCTATATGTTCCTTATCCTCACTCTCCCTTGATTGAATGCTAGTTGGTTGGGTTTGCATGGTTGGTGTTCGGCAGGCCCTTAAAAAGGAAGAGGGAATTGTTTTCTTTGATGGAAAAGGAGCAGCCTCGTGAACGAGCAGATGACAAGTGGTCTGATGATTTGTTCATTAAGAGTGGAGTGAACTAGGCTGAGAAGGAGCAGGAGGAGAGAGCGTGCCTGGAAGGACAAGAACGAAATAACCGGCACAGTGATTCAATGGCTCTGTGCTCAGAGAGACCAAAAATAATCTTATACTCTGCATTTGTAATCTGAAGGTGGGTCAGGCTCTTGGGTGTCTGAACAAAAATCAGACTTCAGCATAGGATAATTCTGTGTATTTCTGGTCAGGAAGAGAGAAGCCTAAGCACGCTGACCAACAGAGCTGGAAGAGAAAGGAAAGAAAGTAAAATATAGTTTTGCTGAATATCAAGGTATTGATCTGCTGATATTGCAAGATATGATTTTTTGTAAATATCTCAGGTGCTGTGCTCCAGGGTGAAGGCTTTCCCTGTTTGATACAGTGAGGAAAATTCTAAGCAGCTGTGGAAGCCCTTTGCCAGGGAATAGCCGTGCTGCAGATACCCACAGTGCCAGGGAACAAACCATGATGCAAAGGAGGTTTGGGGATTTTGTTTGTTTGGTTTATGGTTTTTTTGGGGGGGGTGGTTGGTGGTGTTTTTTGGTGGTTTGTTTTGGTTTTTTTTCCCCACAAAGGTACCGTATTCTTGACAACCCTCTCTCTCTTTTGGCATTATAACATAACTTATTTTAAGCATTACTATTTCTGAAGAAAGTTCTCTGCTTCAGTTGACAGCATGTCTTCTCTCTTCCATGCTTGCGATACTTTAACTGGTATTTGGTTATTTTTTGTGTCGTATTTCAGACTGTAGGTCACCTTTGTATTATTGTGCATTCCTTCTTACCCTCCCACCTCTGATCTGCTCTCAAGAGCTCTGCTTAGTTTGATGTGCTTAGAAAGCCCATCTAGCACCCTCACTTTGTGTGTTGCCATGGAAATCTATAGCATAACGCAAATAACTAATAATGACATGGTACTGGGGAGATAAATTTAACACAAACTTAATGAAAGCAATACTGGTAATGATAGTTACCTGAGAATGACTTAATCAAAACCAATTAGGCGTTACAGTGTATCTTAGAAGCAGGTTCTTGAGTTTGCCTGTATGTAGTCAACTATTTAAGAGTTTTTTCTCATCGGTGGCATTAGTGGTTTTGGCTAGCTTGACACCTCCCTTTGTACAGAAACTATGAAGAACAGCTAACAGCTATATTGGCAGTAAATTACTGGTAGCCCAGACAGACCTCAGGACTGAGAAAAGAGCCAGTTGTCAGGGGACAAGAAAAAAAAAACCTGAAGAAAATATATACGTTTAAAACTTTTTAAATACAGTTATTTTGGGATCTTTCAGGCTATTCAGTTTTCCTTGAATAGAAGGCATTCTTAAACATTTCTTATTTATTCGTGTTACAGTTGTGTCTCAGAGTTACTGTCATGGACCGATGCCCTGTTGTGCTAGGAACTCCAGAAGCATCAAATAGAAGTATAAAATCAAACAGATACGGAGCAGAAAGAAGTCACAAGGCAATCTTGGTTAGTCTCATCTTGCCATTGTTGAGATTCTCGAGGCAGTGTAGGACAGGAGCTGAAAAGAGGAGATGGTTTTGTTGCTGTTAAGGGGGCAGTAAGGGTGGGGAGTCCTTTCACTTTCAGAAGGAAAACTATGAAAACAAAAAAAAAAACCCAAACAGTTTGAAAACCTAAAGGTTTAGCGTTTTTCACCCTTTTCACTGATATATCACCTCATTAGGGTATAAGGGAAGAGATAGGTTAGGATATATAGTTGCACAAAATTCTATAGTGGTACTGACCTGAAATACTGAATGAGCATGGTCCATCCTTCAGTTTTCTTTAATTAAAACAAATGTATTGAGGACAGAGTGGTATAATCCATCACTGGATTAATGGGAAGGAAAAAAGCTTCAGTCCTAAATTCTATCTAAGTACACTAATTTTCCATTTTATCACCTTCTGATTTTTACCTAATTGTTTTGTGGAGATGTGTTTTCTCTTCTGCTGATATGCCAATGTGTTATAGAAGCCACCCAAATTGAGCTTGTTGGCCTGATTCCAGCATGTGCTCTGCTTTGTTGTTGTGGTTAATTCAGCTAGCAGAGGAACAAAATCTATCAACTGAGCAAGCGTGGATTTTTATTTTACAAAACTTCCCGAGAAACAAAAGCTGTGGAAGACAACTGAAGTCTGATGCAGCAAAATCTGGGGCAGAGGGAGGAACCAACACCCTTCTCTTTGACTCCTTGCTGTGCATGTAACTCATAATTCAGTGAAGCGCGTTTTTCTTTTATTCACATCTACAAGCCAACCCATCTGTACATTTTTATATGTAAATTATAGAGGAAGTAGGTTTGGATTCTGCTCTGTTTTACCTGTGATGTGAGTTATCAGAAGTTATCAAGTGAGGTATTGCTTCACTATTCTCATCTCCAAAATCTCTTTCACTTAACTCTTTAGAAGAGGTGTTGTGTTTTCTCTGAGATGCACAGTGCAATGCCACTGATACTGTGATACTGAGCCACTGAATGGCTCCTGTAACTGACCTGATGTAATACAGAGCCATTCTGGTGGTAGGTACCTCTGTGAAGTCTTAGGACTTCTAGGTGAATTGCAGCATTTCTGGAAAGGTTTAAGTTCTAATTTTTAATTACTCTTTTTTTTTTTCTTTAGGTGACAAGAAAGAGCTGTACCAAATTGTAGAATTATATTAAATAATTTTCACAATGTTTCTCAATCTTTCTAAGCTTATAGTATTTTATGAAAATAATTCTTAGAGCTTTTTGCTGCCAATTTCTGTGTCCCATTGCTTAACTTGAGCAAAAATAGTATGATATATAGCATAACTGATTAGTGACTGTGAGATAAGAAGGTACATTTGTGCTCTACATTTGCATCACACAAGGTTGGGTCTTGTAAATTAGATGAAACACCATTAATAATCAAACCAATGAGGTCTTATTCATTGTTCTTTTAATTCTCTCCACTTCTGTTATGATAATTTTACACTTCTTGTGCTCCACAATTGAACAATGATTAGTTTCCTAAATACTACATGAGTTTTGACAAAACAAACCCCTGCGGAATCAAAATAAGTAATTTCTATTCAGCAGAAATGATTTTCACATTAGCCTGCATGGGATATTATACAATGCAATTATCACAATATGTGGACATGTATAATAAATAAGATACACTATAACACTATATCAACAGTGTTTTGCAACAGAACTGTGTAATGATCCTACCTGTATCCAGAGAAATGTGGGGTGTGAAGTAATAAATTGCTTCCCCCATTTGAGTTTTTGTCACCCAGAAAGCGTAGCACTAATGGTGGGGGACCGTATGTCACCAATTCTGCCTTAAGCTTCCGATGTTTCCTATATTGCAACGCTCTTGGCCAAGAGGGATACGCTAATGTTTCCTCTAACAGAATTTTCATGAATGATTAAATCTAGTCTAGGTTTTAGTTGGGTTTTGGGGGGCCGGGATGACTTTTTATTAAGGGAGCAGGAAAGGCACGGTTTAATATTGTCAATAATATGTAGTTGTTTCCATTTGTGAAAGTGAACGTGAGTATGGAACCAGGAGGAGATATTGCTTGAACAACCCAAGCTTACATCAGGGCTGGGGAAAGACTGAGGCTCTTGGGGAGTGACACAGTCAGTTATGGAAAGTGCTGTCTGTCTCCTCGACCAGTTTTGTCGTGTATGTGGAGGCCCGAGTTACCTGGCAAACACAAGAGAGCACAGCTGATAAAACCGCTTGGAGTTTAAATAAGAAGAATAGACAAAATGCTAAGTATTAATTGGGAAGGAGAGTGCGAGGATTGAGGGGACCTTACATCTCATAGCTCCTAAAAAGATTTAGAATTAATAAGATTACAGGGTGACCATGCCCAGACGCTGGCTGGTGCTGCCCTGTGCCGCACACAACTGGTTCCTGCCATCCCAGGGTTGTTTATGAGGGAATTCTCATCGAATTATGACACGGTGGATGACTGTAGTACTGATTTATCCCAAATCTTCACATGCCTAGATTCTTAACCTCATGAGAAACCTGTGAATGGGCTGTGCAGAACGCTGCAGAACTACTTACCCGTCCCTTATTACCTTGGAGACCCAGTTCTGAAGGTTGTGACACCTTATTCACAACCAGTGGCAGAAGAAAGGCGTTATCCTCTTTCATGCACAGGTATACCATTTTATCTGCATAAAGTAGACACATATTAGGAAGCTGAAGATTTGTTATCCTTGCCAGTCCTATTTATTACTAATTTATTTTCTGGCTCTAAAATGCTCTAGTAGTCCCTCCTCCCTTTCTGGCTAGTTATATTTGCTCCACAAGTGTCCGCTTTTGCCAGATCAATACCTCTGGGAGCAAAATCAGCTGTTGAACACTTGAGACTCTTTTCTTTGAAGTATTTTATTTAACACGGTTGGACAGCCGGAGGACAACAGGAGAGTCAGGATGAAACAAGAAAGAATTTAATGGCCTAACATTTTTAGGCTAACTGTTCCAGGGTGATGCCTCACTTTTATTGCATGTGATGTAAAACAGTACTAAAGTTAATCTGCTTTCCTTCCTCTTTTGCCCAAACCCATGTTGTTATTCTCCATTTATCTTTTTTGCCTCTTAAGAATACTTTCAGTGAAAGTTTTACACTGAGCCTGTTTTATTTTATACTTGTACTCAAATCATTCAAATCACAAGTCTTAGGAGTAATCATCAATATTTCTTAAAATTTTCACTGCATGTTCAAAACAAGACAAGAAAATCAAATTACCCAAGAGACTGAATTATAGAACAACTGTGACGCAGCACAGATATACGTTAAAAAAAAAGAGATTTTTAGAGCTCTGGAGCTACATGGAAAAGCAAAAAGGATCTAGATCCTAATTTGCTGGTTTTTCTGCTGATAAAGCTGTTCTTTTGTTTACAGTCCTTTGAAAGTCCCAAAAAAAGTGTATTTACAGATAGTCCTAAAGGAAAAAAAGATGTAGGAAGGAATTCATTTTAGTGAGTTTCAGCAGAAGTTTTCTGGGACATTGCAATTAGGCTGAGATGAAAAGCGTTGCCAGGAAGTAATTTACCTTTGTTATGGATGTGTTGTGTGTATTATTGAGTAGTTTCACACTTTAGCCTATAGAAAGTTAGCATTCTAAAGAGAAAGGAATCTCATTTTCACACACATGGATTATGTTTCAGAGCTCCCAAATACCTTGAAGAAAAGTTTGGCCCTTACCCCTGACCAAAGTGTTAAAGTCTTGATGCATTTCATTTTAATTTTGTTTTCATATGTCAATAGTGACATCTGATTAAAAAAAATAATCAAAATTCTCGGATGAAAAATGACCTCTGTTTTCTAGAGCAATAAACTTTGCCAAAATCTTAATTCATCAGTAAAGAGCAGAATGTTAAGTGTCTAAGAGAGATTGGAATTGAGGCGGGGGGAGGAGGAGATATATTTCAGTCGTCTACTAATTGTAACCAGGTTATCTTTAAAAAAATGAGATGCACAGAATGGACTAGTACTCTGTCTGTGAGGCCAATGGTATGAGGTTCAACAAGGCCAAGTGCCGTGTTCTGCATGTGGGTCACAACAACCCCATGCAGCGCTACAGGATTGGAGCGGAGTGGCTCGAAAGCTGCCCGGCAGCAAAGGCCCTGGGGGCGTTGGTGGGCAGCCGGCTGAATATGAGCCAGCAGTGTGCCCAGGTGGCCAAGAAGGCCACCAGCATCCTGGGCTGTGTCAGGAACAGTGTGGCCAGCAGGACTAGGGAAGTGATCGTCCCCCTGTACTCGGCACTGGTGAGGCCCCCCCCTCGAGTGCTGCGTTCAGTTTTGGGCCCCTCACTACAAGAAGGACATTGCGGTGCTGGAGCGTGTCCAGAGAAGGGCAAGGACGCTGGTGAGGGGTGTGGAGCACGCGTCTGCTGAGGAGCGGCTGAGGGACCTGGGGGTGTTCAGCCTGGGGAAAAGGAGGCTGAGGGGAGACCCTATCGCTCCCTACAGCTGCCTGAAAGGAGGGTGTAGCCAGGTGGGGGTCAGTCTCTTCTCCCAAGTAACAAGTGACAGGACAAGGGGAAACAGCCTCAAGTTGTGCCAGGGCAGGTTTAGATTGGATATTAGGAAAAATTTCTTCACTGAAAGGTTACCAAGCCCTGGAACAGGCTGCCAGGAAGTGGTGGAGTCACTATCCCTGGAGGTATTTAAAAGACAGGTAGATGTGGTGCTGAGGGACATGGTTTAGTGGTGGACTTGACAGTGCTAGGTTAAGGGTTGGATTCAATGATCTTAAAGGTTTTTTCTAACCTAAACAATTCAATCTACCTGGCATAACAAATTTATGTAGTTATCAGCAGTCAAAACTCTATTATACTGTATCAATTTTGTGAGAATTTTTATATACAAGCAAGTTTACCTGAAACAAGTAAGTGTTCTATGAGTAAAGCTTTTTTAAATGTGTGCATTTTGTGATTGACAATATGGTCACTAGGATGTGAGCTTCGGGGGATCAGTGGATTCTGTTTGATCTAGTAATCAGTAACTTTGTACTGCAGCTTCTCTCTGCATTTTGGTGTGTACCTTCTTTACCTAACAACCTACATACTATGTATGTAGAACACACAGGAAAATAATCATCTTCGTGCTTTTTGTCTACCTTAGTTGAAATTAGCCAATAGGTTCCAAAATTGCTGGGAAGGCATACTGTCATGCAAATGCAATATGAATGTGTAGCCTTTGCTTTAACAAGACTTACCTGTATACAAAAGCTGGCTAAAATGGGTTTTACAATGTGCTAGAGACCTTGCTAGGCAAGTTGGTCATAGAAGCCTTTTCATGTCTGAGTTATAAGTCCTCATAGACTGATTTTACATTGAAAATGCTGAGATAACCTTAATGTAAAAGCCTGAGCAGCGTTGTTCTAATTAGAGTTTACCTTTTCATTTTATCAAAATTCAACTCCTGAGTACTTTGTGTAAAGATTCCAAAAGAAACAAAGGGTTAAATACTCATATCACAGCTTAAGGTCCCTTCAGAGGTTTATTGACTTCTGTAAGTTCACATACTATGGACCTGCAGAGGATTCAGAATCCTTAATGACAGCTATGGTAACGAATAATTTCCTCATGGGCTAGCTGCCCCAGCTAAGGGGCAGTTCAAGAGATGGAAGTTTGATTTTGTCGAACATTATGTTCCACAGGACAATTTTATCCATGCCAAACATGGTGACAAAATGACACAAGGGACAGAATGAGGAGCGAGGAGAGGAGCAATAAAGGGTGACCACTCCAAAATTACATTAATTAATATAGCTAGAGATTATGTTATGTGTGACAGTAACAGTAGAACTCCTGTGAATAATAATAAGATTCAGTGATGAGTAGAAGCTTAAGACTTATTTTGCTGTATCTCCCTGAGAAATACTGTCTTCTGAATTAGAGGTGCAAACATTTAAGAGAAGTGGCCTCATGTAGATTGTAAAGAATTAGTCTTTTTATATAACAACCTAATTTTCAGAAGTCATGGTCCTGGTTTTATGTTAGTGCCCAGGCTTTACTTGGATTAAGACACAACTTAGAGCCATGGTTTCAAATAAATTTTAACTTGCCTTCAACTGTTCATTTTTGTTGAAAACTCTTACAAACAAATATAAAATGAAACATGTTTAGGAATCGACTGTGCTATACACAATAAATAGAAGTACTTTTTATTTCCCTTACAGTAGCTGTGGTTTCCCTAAGCAGGTGAGAAGGCATCCTTAGAGACTGTATCATCAATTTTTCAAAGGGGTAGCATTCAGCTAAACCATGAGTTAGACTGCAGATTTTATGTTCTAATGCTCTTAACACATCTATCTTTCCCTCTAGTTTCATTTTATCCTCATAATCTGACTGATTCTTGGATAATTTACTCAGCGGAACTAAAATCAGCTTTGGAAAGTGATCAAGGTTGGGAAAACTTGCATAGGGAGTTTTGTGTCCTAAATCGCATTAGAATATGGGATTTTTATCCTTAAACTCAGTATAATCCTACTTTACAAAGAACTCCAGTGGCTTACTCTTTAGCAATAAGCCAAGGTCTATATTTCCTTTTCTTCCAAGACATACCATGCAATAATTCCCAAATAAAAAGAGATGCCTAAGCATGTTTGACAAATTGAACTGTTTTCTTCCATTTGTAGTAGCCCATTGTGTGCATAGAAGGCTTCCAAGTACTTTCATAATTGTGTCTTTTGAGGCGTACCTGAAGGTGCTTTACAACTCACTTCCTCAATCTATATGCAGATTTATACTAAGCCAGTAAATAACTTGTAACAATTCGTATGGTTTCTACTCTTTGCAGTCCAATTCTGTTCATTTGTAAACTGCTTCTATTCTTGTGCACATCAACAGTAATAAGATTACTAATAAAACGCAGTTAATATAATATATAATGGGAATACCAAGGGTAACTTAGAGGGGTGATTTTTGACACAAGCTTTTTCAAGCTTTGGGCAAAAAGAGATTAATACAATTTTATTTGTTCTTTTGTTTTGCTTTTGCAGTCTAAATACAGCCTTGTGGCAAAACTTCTGTTTCTAATCCCATTTCTCTTTCTTTTATGTATGTTATAACCCTGTTGTTCATTTCAATATTTCTGTGTTTTGACAGTGTCTTGAGGTCAGGTGTCAAAATGAGTCAATTGTACACTTTTGAAAATGTTCACACAATGTTTTCCATCAACTTTTTTGTTCCAAAACAGAAGCTATTGAAAATGGACCTCCTCTATGCTGTTGACTCTGAGTATAAACAAAACTTGTGGTTGCAAAGTATATGTACAGGGACTTCCTTGGTAACAGCATCATTAATGCTGCCCGTGCAATCTCTTCACGTGACTGTCGAAGTTATTTTGCCATCTGTATGACTCCAGTTTACAAGAAAATCAACATATGCATGGGAAGGGAATAATCTCATCTACTGTAAAAAAAAAAAAAAAAAAAAAAAAAAAAAAAACAAACCAAAAAACCCACCCAAACAAAAAAACCCAAAATAACCCAAAAACAACCACAACCCCAAAAAAACTCCAATCTTCCTCCTCTGAGACAGCGGAAAACTAGTTTACTTTCAGCCTTCGCAGAATCATCGAATCTCCTAGACTGGAAAAGCCCTGTAAGATCATCCAGTCCAATCATTACCCTAACACTGACAGCCCACCACTAAACCACATCCCTGAGCACTGTATCTACACGACCCTTAAATCCCTCCAGGGATGGGGACTCCACCACTGCCCTGGGGAACGCGTTCCAATGCCCGATGACCCTTTCAGTAAAGAAATTCTTCCTAATATCCAATCTAAACTTCCCTCGGCGCAACTTGAAGCCATTTCCTCCTGTTCTAGCACAGCCTTCCGCTAGTCTGATCTGTAATGTCTAAGGACTAAATTGTCTCAGTGCAGCACTAAAACTTGAAAACCTTTTCTTTTCTAGCTAGCGCAATGCAGGCAATGTGTGCAGATTGTCTTATGTCATGCTGATTGTGGCTCTGTCCTGGCTATTGGAATCGCTTCTCTTCTCACCACCACCACTGCAGACTTACTCCTGGATTTTGACCACTATAGCTGTGTCCTGAGTGGCTTGAATGCCGCAACCTTGACTTCTCAGAATCCTCTTCAGATCTTTGCACATAATGAAGTTACTGAGCTTCTCTCCATCTAAACCTTGGAAGAATATGAGAGAACTCATCAGGAACCAATCTTGTATGGGTCTGAGATAAGGCTTTGTGAAGGAGCAAACTGGAAGAGCACATAATGCTTTCAGTTTCTCCTTGCATAAGGAGGAACCGCTTTGATGAAGTACAGCCTAATGATTTTGGCTGTTGGTTTCCACTGAATTTAATGCAAAACCTTTCACAGCTGTTAACATTTACTTAGGATCAGGGCTATATGGTCTTTTCTGTGATGACATCTATATGCTTATATTTGAAGATCCCTACAGGAATTTGGGGACTTTAAATGGAACCCACTTTCACAAACATAATTATAGGTGTGGGCTTCAGAACATATTTTCGTTCAGTAGCAAGATATCAGGAGACGCCTACACTCTCACTTTTTCTGCAGTTGGATCTGTGGTTTAATATTTTCGTAGAATAGGGAATGATTGAGAGTGGGAATTGCAGATCAGAGGAGAGGTAGTGAAATGTCATTTGTGTTGCATAATTTGTACTATCACTTGTCAACAGTGATCCCCTTAATGCCATCCCTTTGACAGATGAGCAAAGCAAGCTTTTAGAATTCTAAAGAGTAAAAGCTGGGATAAAAAGACAACCATGTTTGATTCCCTTCTGCAGTTCAAAGGATTTGAAAGTCATGACACTGGTTATTACTTATGGTCTTTGGAGAGATGCAGAGAAACTTAATCTATCTAATCAAACTGTCTCAAAAGATATACCTAATCAAAATTTTTATCTACACAACTTCTACTATGCTTTTTTCCCCCCAGTATTTATTATTAGCCAAGGGGATAGCACATTCAGTATATTAGCAATATTAATTAACTGCTTTGCTGCTACGAAATGCATTAGGTACATTCACCTGATATTGACAGCCTATGCTTCTGAGGACCTCATTGGCGTAGTGGGCAGGTTTTAACTGCAGTGAAAGACATCACCTAGAAAGTCCTGCAGGAAAGGTGGAAAGTTTGGTTACATTATTGGATAAAAGGTGCTGTTTCATAACGTGATTTATTCCAGTAATCATACTTGTCCAAACCAAATGGGAGTCCAGCGAAGAGAATCTACAGTATAAAATCTTCATTCAGGATTAGGGCTGTATTACATGTAGGTGCCTATATGTGCACAAAAATAAAGACTTCCAGTACCATTAAAGGGCCTTGGACTGAGTTGAAGAAAGTTAGGTAAGCTAATGCAAAGACACAGGCCGCTTTGTTGTCTTTAAAATTCAGAGAGAGTATGGACAATCGGCCTAACCTCAGTGGCAATGTGGTTTTATCAAATGTATGGATAAGGCTGGGCTAATCTCTGAAACACATGGTAGAGTGATACATGGGAGATTATTAAAACTGTCTGAAATGGAAGCTAGTGTACAAACTGAAATTGTAAGGAGTTAAGTATTTCCCTTGCTGTAAAGAAGGTGCGTGGTAACCTGGGATGCATTAGACAAAGTATTGCCAGCAGGTCCAGGGAGGCGATCCTTCCACCTACTCAGCACCTCTGAGCCACGCCTGGAGTGCTGGGTCCAGTTCTGGGTTCCCCAGTACAAGAGGAACATAGAGCTACTGCATGGAGTCCAGCAAAGAGCCATTAAGATGATTAAAGTACTGGATCATCTCTGCTGTGAGGAGAGGCTGAGCGAGCTGGGACTGTTGACCCTAGAGAAGAGAAGGCTCAGAGGGGGATCTTATCAATGTGTATAAAAATATGAAGGACGGGTACAAAGAAGATGGAACCAGGCTCTTTTCAGTGGTCTCCAGTGACAAGGCAAAAGGTAATAGACGTAAACCAACATACAGGAGATTCTTTTTGAACATCAGGAAACACTTTTTTTACTCGATGCTCAGCGTGACTGAGCAATGGAACAGGTTACCCAGAGAGGCTGTCACATCTCCATCCTTGGAGATATTTGAAAGTCATCATCTGGCTGTGGTCCTGGGCAGCCTTCCCTAGGTAACCCTGCTTGAGCACGAGGTTTGGAACAGATGACCTCCAGAGGTCCCTTCCCACCTCAACATTCTGTGAGTTTTGGAAGCACTGTTTAATATTCTAATGACTAACCATCAAGTAAGAACTAGGCAGGTGTATACTTAGGAAATTTGGAGGTGACATAGTCAGTAGGTATTGCTATTACTGACGATGCCAAAGTTTCTTTGAGGAAGACTTAGAGCAGGATGAAACTTAAGACTACAAACTTCTATGCTGTGTACTTGTGAATGAGTAAGAGTGTTGACTAGAAGACTAAAAAATTGAAAGCAGAGGTGGAGAGAAAGATCAGAATGTGTCATTCAGGTCCAGGATGATGGTGAGCCATTAGCACAATGCAAATGCAAAAAATAATTTAATGCAGTTTTAGGATTTTGCAGGTCAACTAAGGAAGAAGGACTAAGATAATTAGAAAGATGTTGGTATGAAGATATGTAAAATATTGCGTCACTACTTGTAACCTGTATTTAGAAAAGATGAATGTAAAATGAAAGCTAACCTTTAAGGCCTAGAGGCTGACCAGAGGGATGGAGAAGCTATTTTAGGTGATGGGACTTAAAGAACTTGGTTTAGCTTAGCCAAACAAGAGCTGTATGTGAATATGATTATTCTTTTTTGAGTATGACAAGTGTAAAAGTTAGTGCCAAGTTGGGAAGAGAACCATTTGAATGAAATGGCAATACCAGTACAAGATTATGTTCAAAATGACCAAGGTTTCTAACAATTGTAGAAATGAAGCTCTAAAACTACTAGAACACAAAACAATGTAGAAAGGAGCCTTTTTTTCAGGGTAGTATTTAATAAAGTCCATGTAAGATGGACTTCTGTGTGTTTCCAATGAACTGGGACTGCATTCATACACTGTTACCGATCCAAATGGCAGAGTTATTGCCAGTCATTCTTAAAGGTTGAAAATTTCCTTTATCTTTGCCTTATTAAAGCTGGATGGGAGTAGTGTTTGGAGCGTCGGAGTTGTCTGCTGTTAGTGTGTCAGACAGTTGAGCTTTTAAGCGATACTGAGAAGTTTCTGAGGTATATACCTGCCTATATACCCTGCTCATAGGGTAGAATTAACCCAATTACCACATTCAGTGGAGGAAAGGACTGTAACTCTGCTCTGCTTTGCTGGGACCGCTGGTGCCACTGTGTGGTAAATCATTGATTACATCCTTAGGCTTATTTACATGCATGGAACTTTTAAGGTGAAATATGCCCAAAGGTGTGCTTTTATCTTTTCTTTGTGGCAGATTGCAGTTCTGAAGCTCTTGACTGTTTGTAATATAGGTCTTACATTTATTGCAAAGTGTTGGAAGATATTTTATGCCTACTGTCACATAAAAGAGTTGGAGTAGAAGTCTTGTGTATCCTGGAATTAACGTCTGTGACTTAGTCACTTGTCCATGACATGAGTCTGTCCTTCCAGTGCTGGGCCTGTAGAGAGTAACCACCATTTCTCACATGTGCACAGAGTGCCAGCTGCTGAAATTCACTTTGATGTATCTCTTTTAACCTCAGAGAAGTACAGAAGTGTTAGTCTGTTACCACTGCCAGAACACCTGCACTTGTTCGTAGAATATCTGTGCGTTATATCACAGCCTGGCCACAGTTTAGAAAAGATGGATTTCACGCCCTCCGGCCACTTACTTTATGTCTCTGAGCAGTCAGAGTATTCAGGCTTCAAGAAGGTAAAGTGAATTTCACGGTAAGAGTGTAGAAATTGGTTAGCAAGACTGTTGCTCATTTCTACATGCTGAAAAACATTTTAAATTACAATTTTGTGAGTTGGTTCAAAATTTAAAGTCTTGTGTACTGTGTAATACATTAAAAGTCAGGTAGCTATAAGAGACATTCCTTTGCAGCTTGACTGGCAGCTTAGTTGTTTTCATATCTGCTAAGAGGGAGTAAATAAATTGAGGAGGGGACTGTATATGGCCAGAATTTTGTCCACTCTGTTTGTTCTTTGTGTCCGTTTTTGTTGATTGTTTCATCAAATAATAAATGTTTCTAGTAAGTTCTAATATAATATGGGAAAGTACAGCTATAGTTTATTCTGTCTGAGAAGAAACTTAGTTGAAACTAGATAGAATGATATGCCCAAAACGTTCCTCGTTTTTAGCCATTACATGACGACTCTGGATGACTTCATGTATTCAATTATCTTGTATTTGCTAAATGAGTAGTAATATGTTAATGATTAGTTGAAAGTTTAGAGAAATTGAAGGGATTGGGGGGTTTGAGTTTTTAGTTTTAGGTTTTGAGAATAAACTTGAAGTGCTGAATAATTTGAGGAGTGGAATGATAAATACTGCAAAAGGATTCAAAAGAATTTCTAATTTATATCATTTTTGATTGGTAGTCATGAGGGATATTTTCAAAGGTCAATAGAGAGGTGGAATGCATAATTAAATACAGATTATTCGGGGAAGATTGGAGGTTGAAATATGAGCAGGTTAAATTTGTATCAATAAATACTAAACATAGGATGACATTATTTAATTTCAGCTCAGATTATATATCACTCCTCAACAAATGAAAATGATGTATAACTGCAGTTTCAGAGCTGCATATTAAATGTAAGAGAAGGAGTGAAGATTTGATGCATGTGATTTAGAATACAGAAAGACAACAAAGTTGAGTATGAAGAGGACCTGCACAGTGTGTGTATGATTTAATCCATATATTTATACTTGTGTGCTATGTGTAATGTGTTAAATAATTGAAATTTATGGAAGATGCAGGAGCAGGACAATTTGTATCCCGTATTGAATATCTCCAATGTATATCAACTATTGAACAACAACAAAAAAAGGTTTAATTCTGTTCTTTATAAAGCAAAAATACATGTTCGGTTTGAAGGTGGTTCACTGTTATACAAAAATGATGTGAAAACAGAATCACACCTCTAGTGTGCCATGAATTAGGGGTGTCAATGCATATTTCCAATTAGAATTCATTACTTGGTCAATACTGTAGGAGAGACCTAAAGAACATGTATGACTAGAATCCAATTTTGAATGTGTTACATTGTTTAATGATTAAGTAATTTTGTTGATAAGGCTCTTATCTGATTCATCCAAGCAACAGTGCTCTTTTATGTGTAACAATATAGTTCTTGTAAACAGTGGTTTAAGAATGTATGTGCGATGGAGTTTGTAGAGAGAGGCAGTATCTTTTATTGGACTAGCTGATGTGACTTGCCTGTGCACCTGACAGTTTCTCTGTTCTTTGTTTGCTATTTCAGTTGATATAATAAGTAATATTACCTACAAATCCTGTCTCGTTCTTACCCATACCCAGAGGTGGGGGGGTTTCGCGTGTGTGTGATATACTAGCAAAATGAAAAAATGTTAACAAAAATGAATGAAATTATTAGGCATTTAACCTTAAAACTTATCACTTTCAATTATTTCACAAAATTTTGCCTTAAAAATCTTTCCAGAATGGTGGCAGGAATGACAGTAGCAAAAATTCTTACTCACTGATGATTCTCTACAGAATCTTCCGAAATGCTGCTGCTTCACAGTTCTTCTGTATGAAAACCCCTAGGAAACGGCCGAGATGCACGTTCAGGGGCACATGTGCTGCACCCCGCTTTTAACTGATAGCGCTTAGCTTGTACAACCATGCTCCTCTGGACTGCCTCGGTGCTTTGCTGCCTAACTGACTTTGCTGGACTGGAATCTTTAGGCGGTGTTTGCAGAAACAATCTCACAAAGTCTAATTTGTCCTCTGAGTGATTAGATTTAAGTAACTTGTTAGTCTTCTGCTTGTGAAACCTTGGATAACTCTTTAGTACTGATTCACCCGTTACCCTAATGGGGGGAATGTGTCGCTTACTGTATTATGTCCGTGTAAAACTAATATGTGCAGCTGTAAGAGGTTCATCTTGAGTTTTGGAGAACTGTCCTGGTTTGAGGTAAAACAGGACCAATTTTGTTCAGTAACTTCGCTTCTTAGCTGGGCCTCTTCTAACTACTGAAATTAACAGCACATTGTGCAGACAATGCACTCTCAGAGTGATCACACCGATGTTTAGAGCTGATGCCCAGGCATGGGATGCAGAGAGGCTCTTGCTTACACTTACTGCTATAACACCCAAGGCCAGCCAACTGTGTTATTTACCATGTTGGAGAGTCGGCAGCGGAAAAGCGTAATGGGGTCCCACCTGCAGGGAGGAGCGGACAGGAGAGGGGACCCAAAACTGACCAACAGCATATTCCATCCCATCTGCCTCATGCTCAGTATAAAAGCTGAGGGATCAAAGGGTCAGCCCTCTTCTTCCTTCAATGGCCGACGTCTGAGGAGGACTCTGTTCATCTGCCTTTGGTCCCGATCCTGAATCCAGTTCCCGTCCATCACCAAGTCCAGCCTGGACTTCCCCAGTGCCAGCCGGTGTCGTGACTGTCATCCTGGGAGCTTGATACGGTTTTGTATATTTCGCACTGCTTCTTTTTATTTTATTATTAATATTCCATTAGTTTAGATCCTTCTAAACTCGTAAGTCTCTTTTTCCTGCTCTGCCTCTCTCTTTGAAGAGGGGTAGAGGGGAGCATCTGTCGGTCCCGTCTGGGGTCCCCTATGTCCCCAGTGGCCGATTGGCCTAAACCACGACAAGAACTGATCAACCTCTGTCCTGTGACACGCGGATGGTGGATGACCTGTACCCTTAGGGCCACGCTGAGGCGCTGCCTTTGCCTGGGGCTGGGTGCCGCACTGAGGAGCGAGCGCTGCTCCCAAACCCACTTCAACCCCAGGGCAAAGCCTCGCCGTGTTCTGCGTTCTTCTTTAACTTAACATAGGCTGCTTCGCCTTCAGCTGTGACTCTGGTCTGAGCCTTCACAGCACTTTGCACCTTCTCAACAAACAAACAAACAAAACATTAGAAGTAGCTTAATAACAGATGTCTACTAATAAGGTCTTGCGGATTTTTCTAAATTACATTCATATTTTATATGGCTCTTGGCGTAAGTACCCACCTCATCATCTTTCACAGTAGAAGTATTTTTATCTTGCCTAGGCTTGCTTGGGAGGCAACGTTTCTTTATATACTTCTAATAGGAAAATCATCTTACTCGTTGTTAAAATAAAAATTATGTGAGATACCTCATATAGTTAATTTTAGTCTAACATACATCTACTTTCTGAAGCGAATGTAGGTCTTTCATATCGTTTTGTTCATTCTGCTCAGACTATCAGGCTGTTTGCCTGAGGTTTATTCCTGTGTTCTTTTTCATAAAAGTAACATAGCTAAAAGTCCCATGTGACTTATAGAAAATTATTCATGTAATTTGCAGCATTTTAATAAGAGCTTGCATACGTCCAAGAATGTCTTAATCCGATAATATACCACTAATTTTATTCTAATAAATTTAATAATAATTTAATAATAATTTAATTCTTAGTGATTTTTCTCTTAAAAAGTTTTAGGACAACTCTGTAAATATAAAGCAGAAGGTTAGATAGTACAAGATGCACGAATATTTTTTTAAAAGAATAACGTTAACAATAAAAAGACCAACAAAAAGTGAGAAGGAGGACGGTAAAGCAGAGGGTCAGCCCCTTTCCCGCCGGCAGGGGCGGGCGCGGCTCCTCACAGAGCCCTTCCAGAAGGTTCCCGCCGGGTCCCGCCCGGCCCCGCCTCAGGGCACAGCCGAGCCCCGCACGGTGGCGCCGGGGACGCCCCCGGGAAAGGCGTTGCAGGCGGGGCCGAACCCTGCCCGGGCAGCGCGGGGTGAGGAGAGCGGGGTGGGAGCCGGCCCTGCCGGGCCGCGGAGGGCAGGGGGGGCTGCGGGCCCGGAGCAGGGGCTCCCCGGCAGCCCCGGGGGGGCCGTGGCGGAGCAGGGGAAGGGCGTGAGGAGAAGGAGCGGCAGAGAGGGGCTGCGAGGGGCTGACCACAGCCCCCATTGCCCCGCACCGCCTGGGACAGCGGGTGGAGGAGTCCGGAATGGAGGAGGGAGGTTGAGCCTCACAAAAAGGCGACAATGAGGGGCAGGGGAAAGTTTGTTATTTTTTGTCCTTGTTTCTCACCATCTGATGCCATTTTAATTGGCAATAAATTAATTTAATTTCCCATGCTAGTTGAGTTCATTTTGCCCATGATGGTAACTGGTAACTAATTTGCCTGTCTTTATCTCAAGCCACGAGCTGTGCCATCTTATTTTCCACCCTGGCCCTGTTGGGGAGGGGAGTGAGAGAGCAGCTGGGTGGGCCAGGGCAGCCCGCCACCTCGGAGCATTATGGCAATCCGTTGTTGCCACAGAGATTGTTCAAGGAAACTGAATTTTGAGACCTAGGTCTTTTTGTGTCCTAATCTAGTAGTCCAATCCAAAAGCCATCCTGCTTTCTTTAAATATGTACATTTACTATTAGCTGTTATAATAATAATGCCATTACCTTTTGCTTTTGGCCTTCTCTCTATTAAGGATGAGGTAAAAATGAGGTCAGAAACTGATGGATTGTAGTAAACAAATTTCTTCGTGTCCTGTTCTTGTCTTTTGCTCCTGCATGAGAAATACATGCTTTTGAACTGATGGTGAGTGAGCTTTGAAATGTTTATTATGTACAATGTCATCACTTGTAATGCCTATTATCATTGACTCATAAAAGGGGTTTCCAGTTCGGAAGGGAAGGGAGTGGGGGCTGGGTTGACGGTTCCTACTAAATACAGGACCAAGCATGAGGAAGTCAATTCCATATTCCATGAATTATCTAACTGTACATTACATTTTTAATCAATTACCTAGGCAGTTAAACATGGGTAGGAGGTATGTGTGTCCAGGAGGCAAAATCAATTAGTATTTTCCCCTAGTTAATAAATTTTAATAAATTTATTAGGGGGAATAAAGTAGTTTAATGACATACCTCGCTGACCGTAGAATAAGTAATGAAATTAGAAATAGTCCCAGTTGTCTGTGTGTATATATATAGTTACCACATATACTCTCTCTATATTTGTATTTTAATATTTAAACATAAATTGCATGAGACATGCGAGAACCCCAAAATGTGTCACCAGATTCATCCTTCATGTGGATGAAATTCATCCCTGATGGACTACCAGTGCCATTCAAGTTAGTAGAGGGAATAATGATATTAAGTGACTCACTTAACCAATCATAGTGGAGTAGAATTGCTTAATAGTGAGAGTCAACTCAGAAGACAAAGTATTTAAGATGAATTTGGAAATGAGCTCTCTCAAACTTTGCAAGGCTGGAGCCATCTTTTTGTTACAGACTTTCAGGGATTTATAAAGTCAGCCCTTTTTTAAATTAGTAGTTACAATAGGAAGAAATTTTTCCCTCTAAGGAGTGTTGTAAATAGGAAAACATGTATGTGAGTTAGTTATGAATAATTCATTCAGTCTGCAGTCTACTGGATATCTTTTTTTATTTACACCATTTCAGCTATTTTATCATCTTATCCTGAATTTACCCCAAATCTGTCTCCTGATCTGTGAAAGTGCATTTACTTCCTTTTATTATTGAATATCTGCTGATGTTTCGGCTCTTAGTCTCGTTACCTTACATTCTCATACACTGCATAATTCAGTTATCAGACCGTAAGCCTAATTCATCCAAATAATTTCAAATTAATTTGGATTATTCCTCTTTATTTTCTGCGTGTCTGACTGTATTTGTGCTTTTCAAAGCAAAAGCACAAAAACAGTGCATCTTGTATTCTCCTCTTTTATGCCTTATAATCCCTTTCTTGAAGGTTGTTCTGCATTAAAACCCTGATACTCAAATGTAAACCTATGCAAGAATCAAATGTAACTCTTCGGTTAAGGTCCTGTAATGGCTGACACAAACTCAGCTGCCTTTATTACGTTTGAATTGAAAACAAAGTAATCGCTTGAGGTAGTCTCTTTTTACACCATCTAAGGCTCTAATGTACACTCCTTAAAATATAATTAAAAAGGATTATAGAATAGTAACAACTTACCTCTAACTGAATGTTTTTAAACATTTGGTATAGGTTATTATTTTGCACCATTCACATAGTTTTGTCAACAAATGTGAGGAAAAACACACAAATGAAGAAACAAATCAAATAAATAGACAAAAAGGAAAGGACATAAAGCACATCATTAAAATCCTATTACCATAAAATAAGGGGGGAAAAATCCCTTAAACTGTTCTTTGCTCTGTATTACTTTTGTGTGCTATCATGCTGCGCTTTGTCAATTTCTGATGAACACGCACTGACTACTGAGTGGCTGAAATGAGTGCAGATTTTGTGAGCTTCTGGTATAAGATGTTAAATAATGTAATTCTTAAAATCATGCACCAACAGGCTATTCAAAGAGCTTGCAAAACATGGGGCATGTAAGATTTGACCATCAAAAAGAATTTCTACAACATTGGTTCTTTTGTCAGTCATAAGAAGACCCTGGAAAACGAGGCCACGCAAGACATGCAGTCCTTTCCTCTTGAAGCTGTGCTGGTGTGTTGGCTCCCACGCGCTCTTGGGAAACCAAGGTGGCAAAGTGCAACTTGGTTTCGTAACCTGATCCAGTGTCTGGTGAGACAGATGCTCTCTAGAAAGATCAATGTTTATGCAGTGCACAGATCAAAGTGGAGTGTGCTCCCAGTCACACTTGGGTAGGGCTTGCTTGGTGACGTCTGACATGCTGCACAACACCAGATTGTGTGTCGAAAAAAGATGAAAGAACTTGTTGTAGTACAGTACCTCAATAGTTGTTGGGGCCAAATGTTGTGCCCCAAAGAAGCTCAACCAATGAGCGCCCATCCTCAGAGCAGCCAGAACAACTTTGTGAAAATTTGGTTGGGTGCAGCAGTACTTCGTGTTCTACTGTAAGGCTTAGCCACGGCAGGTACAAACTGCTGATACCCCGCTGGAGTCGGTCGTTCAGAAGTGTGCTGTTAGACCAGCAGAAAAGCTGACTATAGACTTGCTTTTTAGTGGTATTATTGTGGCTTGTTTAAACTCGTGCTTAAGCTTTGTTATGAAGAACGTGCTTTCCAGAAACATCTGAAGACATAGGCCTTCAGAGCTATTTGGGATTCTGACTCCCGTGGAAGTCAGTGGGGTTTGACATCTGAACGGTACTGAGCCCTTTAACGACTTTTGATGATCTAGTTTTAAGATACTTTTCATGCTGAAGTCTCCAGACACACACTTCTCCTTACTGCTCCTGAACCAGTATTACAGAATATTGTATCATATTTCTGGTGAAAGATGAAGAAAGTCTGCTTGCAAGTTCAGGGTGGGTTGGCTGTTTTTTCTTTTTATGGTCACAGTTGAATTATATTCATTCTGACTTTATGAACAGGAAAGTGTTTTTATTAGGTAATCAGTTTTGGGGAAAAGGGGCAATTTCGAGAAGCATATTCCTGGAACTTTAAATATTATGTGAAGGAGGAGAGCAGAGTTAAGGAATTCCCTCAAGCAACTTGGTATGTGTGAGTCGGTAGGGGATTTCACCAGCTGGGGGGGTGGTGAAGAGAAAGCTACAGGAAGTAATTCTCTTACAACTTACATGTAGCTTGGTTTTCTATTGGAAAAACAATGCTGATGTTTCTTGGTAAGGGGTTTTACAGTTCTTAATGAATAAACATGCTTACAATTACCACTGTTCTCTGCCTCTCCCTCAGTTTTACCTGTGGGCAAAAAGATCCCTCATTACACCTACCAGGAGGAGGCCAACCTGATCCAAGCCCTGCCCAAAAGGTAGCGCAAAGCCAGCCCTGGTGCTGGTTGGCTCTGCCTCGCCTCACATTCCCTGCCATCAGATTGTTCTTATAACACAGAATTATCTTACTCTGCTAAGAGTATTGTAGTGCATCTCACCATTAACTGTTGGAGGAAAGCCAACCAAAACTACACAGCGTGTCCTGTGTAGTTTGCCTTTTCTGTGATACATTAGAAGCTTTTTAAACGAGCTCATATCAGAGAGTTTAACTGTGGAGGTCTTCCTGAAGCCTGTATTTCACTGGGGAAGAGGAGCTCTCATAGTGCTGGGAAGGTGACAGCTGTTTGTCAAAGGAAATATATGCAGAAAGCAGTGCCAAAGGTCTTCCTTGTAGTTGGGGTGGGAAAGCAAAACCCATATAAGAGAAGTCTGTCGGGCTGTTGCTGTTATTAGACAGGAGGACAAATGAGTGGATAGTTCCTGCTTGTTTTCTTACCAAAAAAAATAAAATAGTTCTCATCAGTGTTATCAGCTTAGCCTCAAAATGACTTTCCTCCCCATTATTGCTTATAAACAAACCTTTATCACAGATAGCTAGCCTGCTGAATTAAGACGCTGTATTAAACAGTATATTGCTTCTGTCAGGGCCGATCGGCTGTTTGTGCAGATAATAATGCCAACTGCAACAACAACAATCAGCTAGTGTAAATTAACTTAACTGTGTGAAATAATGCCTCCTATATCAGATTAGCTTGCTGAATGACTTTATCCTTAAATTAAAGCTTGCTGGGGCGTAATAGTAAATCATTTAAATGGTGCTGGGCTTTTCAGGTAATGTCTTCATATATTACTGTAATTTCAATTCGCCAAGGCATGCAGATGGCTGTAGTCTCTAGTTCCTTGTCTCCAAAGCCTCTCCCGTGCTGCCATTTTGTAATTACAGCGCAGGCATGCTGCCTGCTGCTGTTAGATTTCCCATGGTGCACCAGCAGCCAAGGCAATGTATTTTAAAATTATTATTCTTGTGTGGCCCTCATAACATAAATGTAAATCTCTTATGCTAACGCTGTCAGGGGTTTAGCACCAGGGCTCCAAGGTGCTCTGATGTAGAAATCACCAGCAATCCATCAACTAAATATCATTTGGGATCCGGCAAATGACTTGCATTTTGGGAGGACCGTAAGCAGAGCATTATTGTAAGGTTAGAGAGTGATTTTGTTACCTTGGAAGCCTTGAAGGTGTTCTTTATTTATTTATTCTGCCATTGTACATGGGTGCTTAAGTAAGAAATTCTGCCCCAGCTCAAATGCCCAGCGTGTGACTTGATGAAAGCTTACTGTACTTAATATGCTGAAGATAACATCTGAGCAAATAACAGCCTCCAAATTAAAAGCCTTAAAATATATCAACAAGACCAGACTAAGATAGATAGCTGTTATAAAAGCAATATAGAGAAAGAAATTCTCCTGGGTCTGTGCTGTGAGAAAGAATGGGATTATTTAGTCCTTCATACTCACGTGCAAAGGTTCAGTGATTGCTTGGTATTAAAAATTCAGGTTTTATTGCCTACTGTTTCATAATTTTTTTAATTTGCATTTTATAAAAGGGCAACAAAATCAAATGGTTTGAGAAAGCCTTGTGATTGCTGTTAACTCTGTGTGCAAGATACCGGTGCCGCTGGATGCCGTGTGTGTTAGAGTTCTTCCTCAGCCGAAGGTGGCATCGCCGAGTGCTGCTTCCCGACTGAGTGCTCCCGGAACACAGTAGTGGGACACATGGCAATGAAGGTGCACCCGTGTATTTATCCAGTTGAGGGTAGAATGAAATTAATGTACGACCTTGAAGGTAAATAGCTGGGGAGCAGTGTTGTGCCTGTGCAGCTACCGGGCTCCGTATGCTGGGTCAGTGTTCACTCAGGTGAACACTGCACTGCTCTGCACTTTTTATTGTTGTTGACAGCTTGAGCTGCCCATGTGTCCACTGCTGGGTGACGTATCCCACCCAAATTTCTGTTTTCAAAGCAGGTGCTTTAGGCGCCCCTGTTTTCTGGGTCAATTTGTGGCAGGGCTCAAGAAAAGAACCTGATTACAGAAATCCTGCAGGCCTTCGGGTGTCGTGCAAACACAGTCGCTTTTGGAAGCAGAGGCCAGGCTGCCTAGCTCTGAGCGTTTTGTACAGCATTGTGCATAAATCAGTCCAAGAATTGTCTGATATTGGTAGCCTTGGTTGGGTCTGTGTACAAGTAAGGATTTAAGAGCATTGCTTCTGTTGCAGGGAGCAATAAAATTCAGCTGTTTCCATTTCTTCCACCTGAGCACTTCTGAACCTACGCACTAAGTTTTGCTTCTCCCATGGTAGTTGTAACCCCCTTGCAAATTGCAGGTCAAAGCACGTTAGTCTCTTTACACAATGCACAGGTAGAGAAAACAATCCTAACATTTGTAAGCAATTGTGGCATGTTGTAGCTCTGCAATTCCCAGGAAAGAACAGAAAAGTGCTAGGTCAATTGCCTCTTGTCTTTTGGCTTCTCTCCAAAATTTGCCTTTCTCGTCTTTTGGCAACCATCCAAATCTGCTTGGACAACACAGAACAGAATATTTGAGGGCTGGGCACACACACTGCCACAAAGTGGCATCCCTCCAGTTTTATATGATGCTGTATGTGCAGCCTGATCCTCATGACCAGATCATTCCTCTCCCAGATGGACAGTCAAGACAGCAGACTATTTAGAAGATCCTGCTGAGCCCAATCTATTTCTCTTCCTGTGCCAGAACTTGCAGCTGGATAAAACAGTGGGCTGTGCTAACTAGCTGATGTATTTAAAAACAGAGAACAATTAAATCTTCTCAGCATGTATCTCTATCAAAAAAAATGATGGATGGGGATAGCATCTTTTTCTTGCAGGCTACAAGGATTAGCAGAAGTCTCTCTTATAGATGAGAACTCTCTTGAGTCTGGTGTTTTGAGAATATGGAAAGTGAACTGTTGACTATAACAATGTAAATCCGCTAAAATCTTTTAAAACTAAAGAGCAGTGAGATATAGCACAAAGGAAAAATATCAGAAGTCTCACCACTCTTGCTATGCTCTTCTTTGATATCATGATAGCCATTACTGGTTTTCATTTGGCTTCCTTAGTGTCTGCTAGTGGCTTCGTGTCAATGCTGGTTTTATGAGAATTTTTCTTTTTTTTTTACTCTGCATATCTCAACAACTCTGCCTTTTCTTTTCTGGAGATGGGCAATGTAACAAATAGTATGTTATTCTGATTCTACTTCTCGGGATTTTTACTAGAAGTCTGCATATTGAGTGTTAAATGCCAGCATTATCAAGGTATTTATGATATTGCTATGTGCTCCCTCTCTGTTTCTGTGCTCCAGGTGTGGACTAATGCTTTTCACACAGCATCGTAGCTCCGGTAATAGGAAGGGTGAAGCCTGAAGTGAGCTGAACTATCCCCTTCTGCTCAGCCTGATGCTGCTGCTTTTAGTGGCAAAAGCATAGAGCAGAAGAGAGCTGCTCTGCACTTGGGGTCTCTGTGTCATGAAGAATATGGGGGTAACAAGGTTCTGCAGTGGAAGGCTATTCCGTAGAGAGAGGAGAAGAACAAGACATCAGTGGTGCTGGCACCAGCATCGCTGAAGGGATGGCTTGTGTCCTGCGGTGGAGCTGGCTGGAAGCGGCTGTGCCCAGCTTGGGGCAGCCCCAGCCATCTCCTCACAGAGACCCCCACTGCCAGCTCCTGGGCAGGGACACCCCGCACACCAGATTTTCGCTGCAGAACTACACTCTTCATGCTATAGCTAAGTACTGCTTCTCCAGGTGAAAGAATCAACAATTTGTTTTTTGAAAGTCATAGCCTGCATAGAATTAAAATGTCATTATTGAACTGACCCCATACCAATCGCTCTGCCATGAGAAATCTAGAGGCGAAGTCTAATGAACCTGGCCTGAAACGCTGCACTTAGCGCGTCAAAAGTGAGAGGCTAGTGTCATGTATGCCAAGAAGTGATGAGGTTAATTTGCATGATGTTTCCTGCAACACTGTTACCTGAGCTGAACATCAGACAGTGCTGATCTATACTCTTAAATACGCAGTTCCCGTTCCCTTGCAGCCGCTGATTGCGATGTGATGGCTGGGAAGTGGCTTTCTCCTGGGTACCTTTCTGCAGGAAATACTGGCAAGGTTAACATAGCTACCTTTCAGTATACGTTGAATGAGAACATACTTCAGCTTCCATTAGCTATTCCTGAATAAATTGAAAAAGGAAAATTTATATGATTTAATTGAGAATAGAGTAATATGTAATGCAGCAAAAGAACAATAAAAACTCCTGTTGTATTAACAATGATAGATGGAAATAAATACACAGCAATACTGGAGATTAAAAAAATACACCCAAAAAATGACATAAGCACATGTGATGTGTTGCCTGATTGTGTAACTGTTTTCTCTTGTTACCGTGATTGTGTCATTTTTAACTGGGGATTGGAAACCAATGGTCTTCCTGGAGAAAACGATGGAAGAGTGAGGATTGCTGCCTGAAAAAAGTATTGTGGACTTCTTGTTTGAGAGTCACTACTCAGGAGGGATCATTGAATACTAAGATCTGCTTTTCTTCTTTCATCAGCTCTAGCCGAGTACACTATATGTTCACTGTAATTTAACCATAGCTAATTAGAGCGGGGAGAATGGGAATTTTGCCGTTGTTTTCAGTAGAGCCAGGATTTCTCCCAGCCTGTTTTTCTGCAGAGATCTAATACTCCCTCAGTGGGCTTAAGATTTTGATAATGATAATGACATAGCTGTATTATATCTCTGGGGGAGGAAGACTGCTAATTGTCAGCCACGACAAAAGTGTGATTACTCTTTAATTGTGCTCTTATAAAAAGGCATTATATGTCTTTCCTGTTAATTGCCTAAGCACAAGAACTTTACTCTGAAATATGTAAGTTTTTTGTGTTAGAAGGCCATAATAAAGCTATTAGATTGGGATAAAATTTTTGTCATAGCACAAAGAACAACCTAAGGCACAATCTTCACAAGGGTTGTACCCGTAATTTTGGTAAAAGTGGTGCTAGTAGATATTCACCATAATCAGGCAGGACCACAGATGCTTTTCAGACCCTGATACTTTCATAGTTCTGATGTTATAATATTTTCTGCCATATGGTATGGGTTTATTGACTGACTGACTGACAGGGATCTGAGATGGCTATAGAATTTCACCCTGATAGCACTTTTTAGTATTATCAAAAGTCACTTAAGCTTTTCAGTCTGGCTTGGGAAACAGAAGTAGAGTCAGATTTAGGTCTTTCCCAAATTGCTTTTCAGAAACTTTCCATATTACGAAGATGTTACATTTGTAGGCCTATTTCACGCGGTCAGTTTTTTCGATAAAGTGCTGCATTTTACACCTCTCATCCCATGCAAAGTGCAAACATCTGCTGCTAGAGTCCATGGCACTTCCTCTTGTGTTATGTCTTGCCATTCCCAGCCTTGCCGTCACCTGACCTTGGGTACTTAATTCTTCAGCAGTCATTATTCTCTCTAGGAAGTCAAAAGGCACACTGAAACACCCATGCAAAATTTTCTAGTGCTTCCATTTCAAATTCAGATTGTTACAAACTGCACTAAAATCAGGTGACAGTTGTAATCCGTCTTCTTTTTGTGCAAATCAGAAGGATTCTGTATGTTTTTCCATTTCAGATCTAATTATAGGAACTTTTTAATATCTTTCTCTTTATAATCTTTATCTACTGTATATGTAATGGAAAATTGGTCTCCTTTCTATGTCTGTGAAATCTAAAAAAATTTATTAAATATAAAAATATCGATATGTCAAGTAAAATATCTTTACTTTCAGCTCCTTAAGCTGGCAGGACATGATACATCTGTGATAATATTTGATAACATAATCTGTAAGAAAAGTGTGAGTCCTTGAGGAATAATGGAAAGCTAAAAAAGTAATTTCTTGAAAAGTTGTGTTAAATGGGAATGACGATAAAAAAAGTTGTAGTGCTGAAAATTAGCCTCTTCTCCTTGAATTTGCAGGGATGTGGACAAAGCAAATGCTAATACTAATCTGTAATCGAATATCATAGTAGGCTTTGTTTTATACCCAAAAGATTACTTGTTTTGAATCTAAGCAGGGTGCGTTGAAGAACATTCCCTGCTGACTTTTCAGTGTGGGCTGACTGATCGTCTCCTTTCCTGCTGATTAATATTGTACTGTCCTGATACAAGTGAAGGTAATCCAGGATTTCAATGGGGTAAAGGGAAGAAGAATCTGATCCTCCATATTCATGTGTGGTTTTCTTAATATTTTGCTCATAATTTTCTAAAACGCTTTATTTTTTTTCCGTAGAAAATAGGTTGGTTTTGTGTGCCTGTAGCTTCACCTTTTCCTGGTGATTATTTACCATCCTCCCTACTGCTCTTAACCTGAACAGAAGTGGGGGAAAAAAGCAGGGGAGGGGAGAATCCTGTGTAAGTGTGTGTGTGTGATTTATTTACATCACTGATTGCTAGGGAAATAGATGGAGCAGTTAATGGAAGAACACCTGCTATTGGGTATTCATATGTCCTTAGTAAGCATTCAGAATCCTAAAAAGACTTTATTATCATTAGCTAATTGAAACTGAGTTCAAAATAAGAAATAATGGCTATCATTTTTCTTAGCACTAAAGCTTGGATTCCTTCCCCAATCATTGTTTCTAATTGTAGCCTCATCTGCTGATTACATTTACCTTTTTTTCATAAGATCTGCTGGAAACACTTTTGTATGTAGTGTTAGCAGAGAGTAAATCAATTGCGAGTTACTGGAAGGTGATTTTTCCATAATAGCAGAGATCATATCAGTTCCTTTTATTTATTAAAAATTAGATTAATTCTAGGCTTTTAGCATGCACACACACTCTCTCCTTCTCCTCCCCCCTCATTAATAGTGTTTTGTACAGTTATGGATCTGTAGAAGTCAATAGAATTTCTCCATTTACTCCAGTGGGGCCAGAATTTCACCTTTACGTTTTATACAGATTTACAAAATATAATACAGGAACAATGCTTTTCTATCTTCTTCGTTTGAATCTGGGATGGGCACGTCTGCCTGTAAATGCTTCTGCTGCGTACATGACTTCCTACTAAAGTAGGTAGAGATTTCTGTGGATGGCAGGAGTCACTACTGTTAATGACCAGTTTCGAACATCAATCAAAACTCTGGCATTTTGTGAGGTTGATGTGCAGCCCTTTTCCTTAGCCTCCAACACCATCTTTCTTCCCGAGACTTGGTGATATTTTACGAAATCTATCATATAACCTCAGTTGCTCTGGACATTTTCGTCTAGGTCTGGAATGCAAGAGTCAGCAGCACACTACTATCAATTGTGCTAAAAGATACTGACAAGCCATGTATTACGAGGTTTGACCTCTAGCCATGGTATAAGAAGCCTGTGCAATGTGGCTTGAATTTCTGACCCTGAAAAACAAATAAAGAACAGAGAAAGTGTTTCTTCAGCTTCACTTCTTATAGGAATGAGCAGGGAATAAGTGCCTTCTGGTTTATTGTGCGCACTGGTGGAACTTTCTTTTTCTCTAAAGTCTGAAAAAGTATGTGCCCAGACTATGAAGAAGCAGAGAAGACGGAATAGGAGAAAATGAAAAACATGAGAAATCTCTATCTCTGTATTCATCTCTAAATCTAGATGCATATTTGGAGAATTTCAAGAGTCTGGTGAAAAAGAAATAGTCCTTGCTTCAGTGTAAGGTTAATCTTTGACAATGACAGTGTGTTATAAATATGGTTTAGTGACTAACGCTAAGATGAAAAAAAATTGTCCTATATATGGGGTAATGTCTCACACACAGTATATGCTGAGAAAGCCTGCTGCTCTGGTCTATTTGGGATATTGGATTTGACACACACACACATACACCCCCCCCAAACCACCACATACGATAATTTGAGAATATCAAAGGTGTAGCTATTGCTGTGCAGAATGGATTATTTTACATGAGAGATGGTTCCAGTAATAATTTTGTGAGCAATGAATCTTTGATGTTAAGGACATGCTTATCGGGCCACGTGATTTCCTTCAGTAAGAGAATGAGAGGACACTTGGTATAGACTCTGACTTGTATTTGATGGATGGAGGGTTTGGGCCCAAGAATTCTGGCGAATTCAAGAAGTCTGGCAGACTGCCTTTTTTAATTCCATTGCAAGGAGGGATTGCAGAGGCTTTTTCTCCGTGCTTTGCCTTTCTTGGCAGGAAGATAGCCTAGATAAATTGCAAACTATGCAAATGAGGTCTTGAAGCCAGTTTTGGGTGCAGTCCTGTAGGTTATGTAAAATGAAATGGAAAGGATTCTGGACCTCATTTAACATTATTGTATGGTGAAAATGGGAAACCTTTATTAAGCAATTATTACAAGCACATATTAATTTTATACAACTCAGGTTGCAAACAAGTTATGGTACACTAAAGCCTCTAATATGCCTTCAGTAAAGAATATGCTAGACTATGTAGGAAGGAGAAGGGATGAGGATTCTTCAAAAAATTGTGGTGGGGAATAATCAGACTTGGTTGCAATTCATCTGTGTGAGATGTAGGAAAATGTCAGATGCTTACTGGTGCAGCTCAGAGTATCTGTATTCAATAACTTAGCGTACGATTGTGCAGAAGAGTTACTGGTCACCCTTTCCGTCTCTTCCAGAGTGCATCTTGTGCTAAGCTAGGTACAGGGCATCCTGCTTTACCAGTGTGCTTCTGATGCTAGTTCAGATTGCTGCTCGAGCATGACGCTTATGTTATCAGAGATGACCAAAGAGCACGTGCCAACAGGGGAGACAGTCAAGGTTTTACATTTCTTGTGTGTTCCATGGGAGCATGGTTTCAAATTGATCCTCATGGGGAAGTGTAGTGTTCCCGTAGCAATCACGTCTTTCTTTTTTTGCTGACATTTCCCAACATGATCATCTAAAACAAAATCAAATGACTGTGATATACTAAACCGAAGTGACAGAACAGACTTAATGGGGGAAAAGTACTGTACTCCCTTACCTTTACTGCTTCAGAAAAAGTGTTTTTATAATCTCTTTATATAAAACCTCAATATAAGATATGGGTTCTTAGTGTAATTGGTAAACAGCCTGCCTTTTAGTCAAGTACATCTTTAAAAATATGATGCATCACCTTACAAAAACAGTTGAAGATTTTTCCACAAAAATCCATATCTTGTCCCGTAAATAAGAATGTTAAATGATGAGCACTTCCTACATTATACACGTTCCTGGATGTGATGTCCTTCTTGGTGAATTTTTGTTAAGAAACAAAATACAATTTTTATTGAGATCAATAAAAGATTAAGGTGACAGTGTGATTTATCAGCTGTAGTGAATGCTCGTTTTTTCCCCAACAACAACACAACAACCAACCAAGGAAAAAAAAAGAGCATGCCATGAAGTGTTTTGTGTTTAGCTTTGTTTTTACCTTGGGTCCTTGGAAAACTGGGAAAACAGAGAGAAGTCATCCATCAAATCTTAAAATAGTGCTTAAAATGAGTAACTGCTGCTCTGGCCTTCAGACTACAACATGTGGAGGAACTTATTATATGACCCACTACACACCAAAGTCCATGGAAATACTCCCATTAACTTCAATGAACATAACTCCAGCACTGCATAATGAAAGCAAGAGAGAAACCAATTTATCAGTGCATGAGAGGTGGCGTTCACCATCGAGTCTTTCTTTTGATTACTGCAAGGCTGCAAAGCCAGTTTGCCTCCTTGATGTATGATTTGATGTGCCTCTGAAGAAAAATTTGTTTAAAAGCTCTCAAAGAGGGGTGGATTAAATGTCCCTGGAAAAACATGCCCCGAATACACTTTTCCCTTAGGACCGACATCTCATATTGGTTTCCCCTTGTGTTGAGTTTAAGTAGGGTCTGTAATGAAGCAGTATTAAAGTCGTTGTTTCTGACTCCTGCAGCTCCTCCCCAGTGTTGGCAGAATTGCTTTCAGTGACAGATCCCACGTGAATCAGGGTCTAGGAAATGAAACAGTGTTTTGCTATGTTGTTGCTGAGCATTCCAGATGAGCTATCACCACTGGTGCTCTGAGATGCTCAGGACGCTGCAGGGGAAACTTCAGAGGCACTCGAAATTCTTGTACCCTGACTCTTACTGCAGAAAAACTTTGCACCATCTATTGATTAAGTGGCAAATATCTACATCTGCTTCTGTCTAGTCTGGGAAAGAAAATGTTACAGGAATTGGTTTGCACGACCAGCAAATTTGTTCAGACTTCACTTCTGTCTGGCCATTGCTTTTCATAACATGAAAAACAGTAGTAAACTACATCTGAAATCCTAAAAATGGGATGCCAACTTCAAAAACAAGTAAAATTTACCACTGTTATGAAATCAATGATCCATACCTCGCTAAACATGGATTCAATCAAATATATAGCATAAAACTTAACCATTTATGAATGTAGTCATTACTGTGCTCTGTTTTTAAATAACATTTTAAATTTGTATGTTTGCTCTGATATATTCTTTATCAATTTTAGAGTGCCATTGCAACATTTTCTATTCATGTGAACTGTAATTTCATCTTAATTTTTAATATCAGATGCTTTCCATTAGTTAATATTTTATGCATATTTATTTCCACTGTTGTTGCAGTGTCCTTGAAATTGTTGATACTATTGATTGGAAAGGAAACCCGCATTTCATAGAAAGTTTTGGAGAGGGCATGTTGTAAATGAGAAAGCTCGGGCCCATTTTCATTGTTGTAGTCTTCTGTATGAGTGTTACAGAACAGAAGCGGTCTGCTTAAATCCGTACGTCTTTTAGCAGTGAGATTCCCAGCATTGTGACCCTGCACCAGTTGGTTGTACCATCCTTCAGCTATTCTTGTCTTCTCATGAGCTTGGCTTGGCTTGGTTTCTTTTCTTTTCCTGCTGATTATGGAGGTTATGACCAGCTGTAGAATATGTGGCAGAGGGGAGGACTGTGCCATGTGAGCGTTGCAGAGTGAGGTGCTGTTCCTTCCTTTCTGAGGGCTGCTTGCTCCTCTGCAGCCCCATCTCAACACACAGCAGAATTCAATGAACTTTAAAAGCATTGGTGCACCAGATTTTGCCTAATGTTTATTTGGTGCACCTAAACAAAAAGGAGCTTTTGTTCCCTGGACATACTGAGCATCAAAATTGGGGATTTGGAGTTTAAGTACCGATTAGGCTCAATCCCTAAAGAAGGTATGGAGCTGGAGAAAGTCCCCTATGGATGGAAAGTGGGTCCCACTAAATACCAGTGAGAAGCACCTGGAGAAACTACATCAGTGCAACACACAGGTGGCCCACTGCTAAAAACAGAATAGTGTGGTGGCATCCGATTTTTTTAATATGTAGTAAAAAATTATTGTGCACAGGAAGTACTTGTTATATGCTTCTTATTCTCATCTGGAATATGTAAAGCCTGGGTTTTTGTCAAGTTTTGTAATTCCTGAGACTTCAGAGTTAAAGCAGCCATCTGTACGTTGCTTTAAAACAAGAACTGACTTTTCATCACACATGTTTATCCAACTCTATCAGAGAAGAAGAATATGTGAAATAAGTAGTATATCTTTGAACTAGACAAAATCTCAGCTGGCAAAATAATTTGTTGGGATGATACTGCCTTTGAGCATTCTGCATATTTGGAACGAGCTAGTTTGTGTGTGCTTGTATATATATATATAGTAGAAGTCCTTGCATCAGCCTTCGTGCTTTTTGGAGCATTCCAGCTATTTGACACTCCCCGAGTCCAGTTACAGTCAATACCATGGTGTGCAACTTCACTGGAAAGCTCACTGGAGCTTTCTTGCAATGGAGAACAAAAGGAAGGAGGGTAGAACAGGACAGTCAAGTCCAGTTATTATTTTGATGTTCTGGAGACCAGTTTCTGCACTTAATTTTCCTGTATCACTGTTGGTCAAGTCACTTACACCTCTGAGCCTCTGTTTCTCCCACATTAAAGGAGCTAGTAGCGTTGCTTTACTTCACAGATGTGGGTTTTAAAGGTAAAGGAAGCTCAAAATTCAAATTTTAAAATTCTATTTTAAACTGTATGACTGGTACGATGACGAAATAAAGCCAGGGTTATCATGATTATTGAACAATTTATGTCTTTCCCCTGAGATAACTGTATTAATTGGGCCTAGCTGTGCATGCAAAATTGTGGGAATGCAAGCTTGTGCCAATCTGTATCACCTCTTTGTTTGCCATATTAGCCTGGCCAAGAAACCCTGTAAAGCATGTTTGTAAAATACATTTTCATGTCTTAAGGCCACCTTGGAACACAAGCAGATAAGCTTCTATCGTCTTCCAAAATATTATGTAAGTCCTTAGCACAGATTTGTGATATGGGTTGTGCTTCTTCTGTGTCATCCTTCAGGGGCTCTTCACCTTTCAATTTGGTAGAAGCAGCTGCCAGTCTAGATGCGCCATTTTTTTAAATCCATCTACACATCCTCTTGCTGAGATAAACACATTTTCTTCTCCATCTTCTCTTTCTTACTGCAGAGAGAAAGGCATATTAACATTGTTTTCCCTTTATGCATCCTATGCATGTTAATGAACATGTGTTCTGTATTTTGTTTGTTCATTTTGTGATACTTTCCAATGGGAAAAGTACGTGTAGCAAAATGGTAGTGACAGCATGCGAATTGAAAAGTCTTCGCCCATAGATGGTCAAATGATTTTGTGCATCATTTTGGAAAGAGAAAGAATAATTCCAGTGTTTTGAGGAACTACTCTGATTTGCACAGAATTATTCATAGCAAAATATGTGCAGATATGGAGCTCTTATCTATAGATATCTTAAAATTTATTGCTTTTTAATTATTTGAAACTACATCCTTCTTAAAACAAGATTCAAGGAAAGTCACAGACTGCCTATTAGTGTATATGTGTTTTATTGGAGGAGATTGATAAATAATTTGTTTAACTAAGGCAGATAAGACATTCAAAATAGTACTACTGTTAATAAATTAAAGTTAAAGCAAATGTATGACTATGTTGCTAGCATTGCAGAAAACAATGAACCATGCATTTATTATTTTAACTTATGTGATACATTCAGCAGGGAACTCTTACCTGGTTAGTGTCTGCTGTGCTTGTTAAAGCCAAATCCAGGGTGCTTGGATTAATGCAGCTCATGGAATGAGTCTAATGCATAGAAATCAGAGGGCAGAGAGAAAGAGAGCAATGTGAAGGGTTTTTTATTTCTTTATTATTATTATTTTTATTTTTTTAGAAACAAGTTACTGCTGGTTTACATATATTATTTGGCTTGGTTAAAGAACACTAGTGGAGGACAGAGGATGAATGGGAGTCACTTTCCTAAGAGAGCTGGGTTTTGCATTAATGCTGGGCAAGACTCATTGTGCTATAGAGAGGTATTTTGAAATAGGAAAATACCTACGTGTCCTTCACACAGGTGTCATTGCAGGAGGATATATCTCTTATGCACTTCATAGAGCTGCCTGAGAGGGAGAGAGTAGCAACAGTACTAGACAACTGCTTAAGACGGAAAGTGAAATTGCAGGTGTTCGTGGTCTCAATATTTATGTATTAATTACTGAGATTTGCATAAAAGTAAAACAATTTAACTTGTGTAAAAACCCATATAAGCCAAAATGGCTGTTGAGATCAAAGATCCATCCGCTTATGGTCTCTCTCTGCTCCTTTCTTCCCATATAAAATTCTACCGACTCCTCCTTGGGGAAGGAAGCTGCCATCGTAAAAAGATCAGATAAAGAGAGGAGAATAATAATGGCAGCATTAGCAAGAAGCTCTGCGTAATACCACTGCTTCTGCCACGGTACCTCTGTCCTCCCTAGCAGGTTCCCTGAAGCAAGATGCAATATATCTCTTAGTTTGAATATTTCATTTCCAGGGGTACATCTCCTTTTCTTTCATGTTGTATTCAGCGTTACCTATTTATAACACTTTTTAAAACCGATTTTCTGGCTTCTTGATATGGTACAAGAGAAACAGAAGCTATGTATCAGTGTAACGATAAAAGGCGTGAGGAAAAGGGGAAAGTAATAATTGGTTGCAAATCAAGTTATGAACCTCAAGCAAAAATAAAAGTGGAAGAAAGAGGGAAGAGAGTTTTATAACCTCAGTAAATAGCAGAAATTACAATGTGCTCTGTGCATTTGGTTTGTACTTTTATACTGAGTTAGTGGATAAGGATATTTATCTGATGTTGTTTGCTCTACACATAAACTCTTCTGATTTAGATGATAGATAGAAACCATTTATACAGATAAACACAGTAGGGGTCTAAAGACGGATCCCTGTGGAACACCAGATGTGAGTAAATGAACATTTGATTTTCCTCTTGTCTGCTTCTGACAACCTGATGGATAAGAAACCATCACCCAAATTCCCTTAAAACCTGATAGCACTAATGCAGATAATAACATAGAGTGAGATATGGTATTTATTAAATCTGCTCTCTAAATATTAATACGACAGCAGCTGTGATCTTTCTACTCTTTAACTGTACTCTTTAAGCACTGTGTCACTTGCTAACAAAGATAAATGCACAGGGCTGATGTAGAGGGTTTAGGACCACAGGGGTATTCAAATACTTAAGATTCATGCAATTTAGAAATTAATATTCTACATCACAATTGATTAAATAGAAGGAGTGTGAGAAATTTACAAAATTGCTTTTAAAATGGAAACAGATTGCGTGAATGGAATAAAAAGCAGCTATGTTAATTCTTTTTTTGTCCATTGTCCCAGGTGGATCTAATGCTAACCACTGAAGAGTGTATTAGCAGAAAGGAGCTTTAGTATTTCATAAGTTAGAAATATCATCTCTGAAGCGTCAGCAGTTTTATATCCATTTTTCTCTCCCTCTCCATTTCCTCCGTATCTCCGAGTTGAAAATCTTACAGAGAAAGAGGCCACCAGGGGCCATGTCTTGGCCAGATGCTTTTATTCACTATGTCATGTCTTTTCCAGAGTTAACTGTCAAATGCACTTGTAGTTCAAGCATTCTCGGGTGGTGGGGGGTGACTTCCAGTGCTAGAACTTCTTACCTAAAGCTAAGCTCACCAACTCCCTCTTGCCAGAAAAGCCCATAAGCACAGCACCTCTCCCAGGTCACATGTGTTTCTTATTTATTAGCCCAGTTTGACTTTGGCTGAACTGGGCTTCACATTTATCAATGAAAGCGTAGCGAGGATCAGTGCCAGCTTTTCCCCAGGAGATAACTCTGCTTTCTTTTATGTAGCATAAATCCCAGTCTAAGGGAACAGGGGAAACTGAAACCAGTATGGCCCAGACTCTTAGGAAAGCCTGTGATCTGTTGACTTAAGCAGTTGGGTTCTTTGTATCTCAGGGAGAGAGTTACAGTGTCCAAACACAAACCCTGGAGCTGTGTCCACATTTGTGTGGTGTTTGAAGAGCTGATGGTGGTGCAGCTTGCGTTGGCTACAGACAGAGCATGAGGTGGTATTTAGCATCAATGTTCAGGCAACTTTTGGAGTCCCACATTAGGGGCTTGCATTTAGTGTGTTCTTTGTGTTCAGTTGCATACATGTGAGGAAGAGAAGCCCCCATTTGTTTCATATCGACTTCTCTGGAAAGAAACTGAGTCCACAGAAAAAAGCCCCATGTGTTTACACCAAAACTAAATTGCTGAGATGACAGGTTTAAGAGGAAGAGACTTTCTTGCTAGATTCATTAAGGATCCTTTCAGCTCAGCTTTGTCCAGCTAACTGTCCTGATTTGAGCTGTTGCACTTCTGGGTACCTGTTAATCTCTTCAGTCTGATGTTTCTGATACTGCAGTGTTTGTGGGTGTCGCAAATGGGCTATAGCTACCTTCTACTCCATGGCAGCATAGCCTCGCTCTTGATGAGATAGTGAAGCTTTATAGGCTCTTCTGCATCAAGTCAATCAGTCCCAACTTGAATACGTTGATTAGTGATTTCATACTGGATTCAATAAACACAGTAGTGGCTACTTAGAATAATTCTACTGTTAGGAATGAAAAGCTAATTGGCTTTGAAGAAAATAACCCACACACAATTTGTACCACTCCACTGATCAGAAACTGGACCATGGATAATTGAGATGGTACAAAACACCTACTGCCTCATGCTCACAATTTTTGGATCCATTAATTCCTACAGTGTTTTATGCCTACCTACAGGAGGATGTTACAACAGCTTAGTTCATTATAAACAATTCTGCCCCATTTACTTTGGAATTTTGTGGTTGTTAATCCATAAATGTGTAGAATGCAAATTTGCAATCGAAGGAGCTTGGAGATAGTGACTCTTTTCTGCAATCCACTGTTTCAGTACGATTTTAAAGATTAAAATTTCATAAAAAGGAGAACGACATTTTCACATAGACATCTGTATGGTTATACATGAGTGTAAATGTGAAGAAGGTTTCGGATGGTAGATGGTTTGGGGGGTTGTTTAGGGTTTTTTGTCTTGTATTGCTTTGGGTTTTTTTTAAGGACGTGAATCACAAAAACATAATCCAAGCTTGTGTGTTCAATTCCAAAATGAAACAGAAGTTTGATGTGGATTATGGGAGTGCAGAGTCTGGGGCCAATATAATTACATTTCATTCTATACAAATAACATATCTAGTAAAATCTGTTTCACTCAATAAAAATGCTTTTTAGAAAGAGGAAGGAAGGAGTGTCAAGGTGCTTCTGACAGAAAAGTTCAGGCTGTTGTTGAGCATTGTTATTTTCAGTATGATTCTAATGTCAAATGAGGGGCAAATTTTCACAGGTTTAGAATTTTCTCTTAATCCAAATGATACATCTTGAAAATGTGGGGTTTTTTTTCTCATGGGTTTCGTTAAATGATGTATTTTTAAGTCTTTCCACAGCATTTCAGGATGCTAATTGATAGTTCAGATGCCTTTCTCCAGGAAGACAACAAACTCTCTATCCCAATGTTAAGTAACCAGCAGATTTAACAGCATATTTTGTACGCGGTATTTTCCTGGATCAAAGGTTTTTTCAAACATTTTTGACATATAGTTTATAAAAACTTTGTAGTCTGGAGATGCAAACTCCTGTAAGGAAATTTAAACCTACTGATAGTAGGCTTGAGTTTCTTGTTTTCCCTTTATAGATCCCTTACAAATAATCCTCAGATGCCTAAGAGTAAACCATTTGAAAAACCATTGTTTTGTGTTAAAATAGTCTCAACAGATAGAAATATGTTTGAAAGGGAAATTTCTTTTATCAGACCTGGTAAATTTATGCTAACCTCAATTTTTCAGCCAAACTAGCAACAGAGTAATTGCTAGGAAGGGAAATAATTAGGGTTCTAATATTAATATTGAAAGAGGAAACCTTCTTGGAATATTGAAGTCTTATTTTCACCTGGCATTTGATTTGATTTCATGTTTTTCACTAGCACAAGTCTAGATAAGAAATTGCTCGTTGGAAACGGTATCCTGACTCCATTTCTGTGAGTGGAGTCACCATATTTTTTTGTGGGATTGTAAGAAGCTGATCCAGTCTAATGGGTACAGAGAGCAGCAGCATTATTCATAGCAATATGTAAAGTACGCTCTTAGGCTCATCATATATTTTATCTTTCATTATCAAATTGACACTCCTGCATGGGTAGATTCATTTTCTGGCAGGGAGTACCACAGGCTATATTTCTGTACTTTTTCTCCCTCCATCCAGGCATTCTCTCAGTGCCTTGGTAAATCATCATGTTAAATCATTAATAGTGAAGAAAGGCATGCTACGTAAGCAATTATATACTGATTAATGTCTGAGTTAAATCCCTCTCTTCAAAGATATTGCTGACCTGCTGAGTATCTTCATCGTATTCATTTTCTTTGTTCTTTGGTACAAGCTGATGGCTTAGCAGTCCCAGCGCAAAGGTAGGAGTGTTCTTAGGTTCAAATCCTCATGCACAGCGCTGAGCATGAACTGTTGACGTGCTCTCTCAAAATCAACACAAAGCTTTATCTAGCTGGCAGAATTCTGTGCATGCCCTCAAAACTCTCATCCTTGTTAACATCATGGCGGTTCCAGTGGTACTAGCAGTGACGAGAGCGCTCATAGAGATGGGCCATTAGTGCTGGCAGTACTGCATCAATTCAGCCTGCTGTGAGTAAGTGTAGATGACATGGTGCTTAAAGTGTGGGCAACCGTAAGTGCTTTTCTCCAGCGGAGCTCCCAGTGTTGCTACTAACATGAGAACCAAACAGGCATTGGCTCATGTAGGAATGGTTTTGAATCTCTTCATTATCCAGGTGTTAGAGCCTGTACAACACAGGCAGGGAAACAATAGAATAAAGTCCTGACTGCTGGTGAAGGACAGGAGGATTCAGGGGAAAGAGGTTATATTTTGGTGTTTTCCTAATGATAAAAAATAATGTATAAAATACAGAACCTATTGGAATTCCCTGAGATGTCTGTGATGCTCAGTCTGTGTAAATACGATGGTAGCACTTATAAAGTTATTTTACAGGTGAAATTCATCCTGAAACAATACCATGGTAAACCTGACGTAATTTACTATAGGGTGGCCTTCCTGAGCAGAGTAGGACACCCTTGATACATACCCACTAAAATCATGAGCCTCTTTTGCTGCGTTGTACTAACAGTTTAAGTGCACTGATTTCTCCCTGCTGTATGTGTAAATGTTTAACCGCTTACACCCAAAAGTGTGCTCACAGTGGTGACCTTATGCCACAGAAATGTAAGTCTGTGCTATTAGCTCTTTGGGATGCGGGTGGTTCTTTCTTTTTGTGTTGAGGGGCAAATTACTGACAAACAGTATTCATGTGCATGGTAGCTAAAAAGAAAAAGGAAATACCAATATTGTGTATCTGCTGACAGAAATAAATATTTATAGGACATTTACATTAATAGTATTTTTAGATATTTTCTGTTTTTAAATCAGAAATAGGTACTGAAATATGACTGACAAGTTCCACCTCCTCTACTCCAGAAAACAAGCATCTAAAACCAATCTCTCTCTTTTTTTTTTTTTTTTTTTTTTTTTTTTTTTTTTCCTTTACCTGTGCTACCTATTCCATGGCACTGGGATTAGGTGCTCTCTACTAGACCAAAGCCCGGATGAAAAAGCATGGTTCAGTACAGTTGTGCTGTAGTCAGGACCAAAAAGGTGGTAGCGTGCTGAAAGGGTATTTTCTGTAACATCAAACCCCACTTTGCCACTCCACATGAAAGAATGGTAACACGAGAAGGATGGTTTTGCAAACTCTTCTTATTTAAAGCTTAATCCTCTCCCACCAAGATTCAGTTCTCTTGTTTGGGTATGCAGGTATTGACCTTTGATTGCTGGGAAGTGTGTCCAGCCTTCAGCTGGGGGCAGATGCCTCTCCAGTTACGTAGCAGCAGGGAAAATACACGTTTTAGCATGAGGAGGGGTGTGCATTTTGACAGACCCACTGAGGTGAGAAACTATCACTTCAGAATTGTTGCTCAAGCTGTCTTTTGTGCTATCAATGCTAAAATATTCATTGTATATTAATTTCTGATTATACCAACATCCTGTAACAACTTTTGTTACAGCCCAAGGACCACATTGGATTGTAGGGTTGAAGTGGGAGTTTAATGTATCTTCAAAGGTATTCAGATGCTCTACTGAGTGCAAGCCCAGCAGAAAAGGATCAGTTCCTTTTGCTTTGTACCATTAATTTTTATTGTTTCACACATACAGTTCTGCATATATATAACAATATTCACTCTGTTTCTTTAGAGGTACCAGTGTTAATGTTATTTGTGAAACAAACATTTCTCTGCAATTTGAACTTTTTGCTACAGTATTTCAGCTGTTGTAGTCTGTGTTTTTTGGCAATGCTTGTTGCCGGCAAATTCTCTTACCTGTTTTTTCAGTTGAAGTTATTCAACACTTGACAAAGTCTGGCACAGGGATTCCAGAAAGGTTGTAGCTATTGGAACTTTTTCTTTTTATATTATATTATATTATATTATATTATATCTGAGTAAGAATTTTCAGTCAGTCATCATGAAGCACCGTAGTAAATTGTGCTAAGTTTGCGCTTCTTGAAAGTGCCACTACTCTAACACTTTCTCATCTCCTTCCCTCAGCACCTATTACGCTCCATCTCTGTTATCAGGTTAAGAAAAATCTATATTCTGTGCAAGCTTGACTGTACTGGTAATAAGCAATGCAGTACCACAGGCAAAATCGCTCCAGCAGCTCATGGTAGGGCTCCCAGCCACACTGCTTATGCTCCTGCAGAAGAGGCTTATGTCTTGCCCTGTAGCCTCCTTACAGACACTAGCCAGCCAGCCGCATGAGAGGGGGGCTGGCCGTGCACCCTGGGGCAAAAGCTGCAGTCCCTGTGGAGGTCCACCTCTTTGTTCCAGGGGGTGGAGGGAGGGGGTTTCTGTTAGCTCTCACACCAGTTCGGGCACACCTGCATAGATCAAGGAGAGCATTAGCCTTCTGGATGAGCTCAATTAAAGTCAACAAAGAGTAGAAAAGCAAGCACCTAAAGTGCTACAGTAGTTTGGGGCTCATGTGTCTGGAAAAAATGAAAGAATGAAGTATTCAGTTGTTGCAGTAAGACTTTCTGTGAAGAACATTTTATTGCACAGTGTTTCTCCCTTTCTCGTTCATTTCTCCATCTTTGTTGTTTATTTTCATCTGATGTTTTAGAGTGAAATGTCCGTTACAATAATGGAGTTTAATGTTTGAATATATTTTTCATCCCTTGATTCTCTTTCCCTCTTCCTCTCTCCCTCTCTCTCACACACACGTATTTCAAAAGCATGGACCAAAAGCACAAAACAAACTCACCCTCCAGATGCACGCTCCTCAGCATGCCAGATTTTGAGTTACAGACTGGGTAGATGACACTGCTCCTGGTGTTTTTCAGAGAAGGCTGGCTGACTTATAGGAACACTGGTAAGTTCTTTCAGGCTTGCAACGAAAGGGGAAACTACAGGGGAGTAGCAATAACCAAGTAAGATTTTAGAGGCTCCGATTATTCATGAGGGGAAAATGTGGCAGGGGAATAGAGGAGGCAAAAAGAGGTAGCTCTGCTTCAAAGGAAAAGCAAACAGGCTATAATCATTCCAGAAGAGACATAAAATTAATAGCAATTTGAGGCAAAATAATCTCTCCTAAGTGATGTTTGGAGAGTATTATGCCAATAAATTCAGTGTCTTTTAAAGTCTGTTAATTTCATCAACTTCCTGAATGATTTGTGAAACGGGATTACTCATAGGTAGTGGTGGAGCTCAGGACACCTGTGATCTCTTGGGTTTATTGTCCATGCTTTTGACTAGTTGTTTCAGGCCTTTGCACCTCAGTTTTCCTTCTCCCCTGCCACCATTTTACCCTCTGTCTTTTCTACTGCAACTTGTGCAGCATTTGAGAGAGAGGCTCTTTCTGCAGTATACCTACTGTACGGGGCTTGATTTCAGCTGGTGCTTCGAAATGTTATTGCAATTTAAAAAACGAGACTTTTTTATTAGGACAAGTAACAGGTCTTCTAAATTTTTATTTTAGTGACGTTCCCTTTTTTTGGTCAAACTTACAAATCAGACAGTCCATCCCCTAAATTGCCCCTGTCCTTAATAAACTGTTAATATTAAAAAGAAGGTAATCATTTGTATTACATTGAATCTGTTCCTGGAGCAGAAGTTGTGTTAGTAAATTGTGAGGAAGAGAATTGAGGCTTAGGAGGGAACCAAAGCTTGTTCGGTTTGTCAGAAAGGAGAAAAGCATGGATGTAGGTTGTTTCATGAAACACTGTAGAGAAGTATGTTTTAAGCTGCCCATAATCATACATTAACCTTTCGCATCGTGCTGGAAATACTATAGATTCTGTCTCGCAAGCTCTCTTGCTTTCACGGATGGATAGTGTTTACAAGCATCTGTGCATTTCCCTGCTAAATCAAAACCCAAAATGTCTTCTGGGCTGAGATGTAATTTATGTTATCAAAACTGCAGGACCCACTAAATCTAGAGCAAATGGAAAGCAACTCCATTTTTATTTAGAGATGCAGTGCAGAGCAAAAATAAAACTTAGATTCCCAGTTAATGATAGGCATTGAAGCTAATCCTGTGCAGCCGGACCTAGAATGATATGTCACAAGGACAAAAGGAAAAAACAAAGACATGTTATTTGGTAAGAAAGTGAACAATTCTAAATCTTAAAACTCGAGGTATTAAACAATGAAAATGACTGTGTGAGTGATGCAGCAGTAAGAACATGGCAAACTTTTGTGAGATGCTCTTAGTTTCTCTAAAGGTCCTGAAAATGTAATTTTATTATTGCCACTGTTTTATTACATGTGCCCAATAATGTTTTTGATAGGCAGAATGTTTCCCAGATCTGCAACGAGTGGTCCAGACTTCACAGTTTCAAAGAGATGGGGAAAATATTCAGGGAACATTGACTTCAAGTGGGACTTTCTGCTCTGATTGACAGAATTCGTTAAAGAAGGGGTGATGGAGTTTTTGGGCTCTTGCAACTGCTCAGCTGGACTTTAAACCTCACCTCTCCAAGCGTGATTCAGCTCAAATCCCCTTCCACCCTGTATTGATAATTTTTTTCCTGGTCTTTATGTGACAACACAGAAAACTAATTTTGGTTAGTTTCTTAAACAAAACCTTGCTACTTCCAAATTCTTTACTAAATCCCATTCAAAATATAACCTGATTTGAGGAAGTCTTTAGTTCCTCTCTACCTTTGCCTGTTGAGGTTGGAAGCTCCCCAGAGCCCTGTGGGTTCCCTTGTTGCTCACTGCCCCGGCTCATGTATGTAAGTACCACGGGAAATTTAGCCATGTCTACCTGGGAATCACCAGGATTCTTCACGTTGTGTGAGGGCTGTCTCAAGGCGGCACTCAAAAGCATGACAAAAATCAATCACTAGTGGAGGCAACTCTCTTAGCAGTGGCAAAGCGCATACTGGAAGTTACAGTGTTTGGGGAGGTTTCCCAAGAAAGGAATTTGCCTACTTGCCTAATAAGGCACATCCTGCAGTTTTCCTGGAGGGCTGGCTAGGAATCTTTAAGTTGTTCCTTATTTGTTTAAAGGCTTTATTTAAAAAGGGAACCAACAAGAAACCTCCTCAGACATTTCCTGATGTAGAGGTTCCTGAAGTTTGGGAGTATTTCAAAGACATTTGAAGCTGATAAATCTTCTCAAATGCTTGTGACCCACTTGCAAGTCAATCCTTCCTAAATGGGGGGGGGGGGGGGGGGGGGGGGTATGCTGTTAGGTATTTATCCATCAGCTGCTCGTACTAGACTGCTCTAAGGTGATGCTCGGAAAGCTCACACACGGTAATGTTAATTTGGAGGTCAGCCTAGAAAATTGTAAAGGGCCTTATTGGTCTTAAAAGTCTGTAAATCGATAGCAAGTGCTGGCAAATGGTCACTGGTCACAGATAAAAGGCTAACTATCAGACCATGTAGCAAAGCTACTAACACTTTTTTATTATAAGGAGGTTAAAATAAATCCTAGATTTGGTTGTCAGATATTGTTCAGTCACTTTTCTTCCTCTTGAACAGTATCATGCAGATGTTTTCTACCTGTAGGCTGCTCCTGAAAAAATACCAGCTACTCCAGAACACCATACAGAGCTTCCTGTGAGCCCATCCCAAACATTTCCCAAAGTATTGTGCAACAAGCAGTAGAGCAGCTCTCCAGTCTGAGTGCCTTATGATTTATGAATAACTATGGTTTCCATTAAGCTGCAGAAAGGGGATAGTGTGTTTCACCCTGTGCTGAGAACCCCATTTGTTTCCGTTCCTGTCAGCAGTTTGCATAAGTGAATGATTTTATTTCATGTGAGAGAGAAGGCAAACACACAAGTTATCCCAGCAGTGGAAGATTTGTCAAATAAAGCTTTTAATAATGGTGTTATTTGACAGTTTTATAGTGCTTCAACTTTCGAGCAGTTTGAAGGTGGTAGGTTTTCAATAAAAATTAAGTCCTTATCTAGAAGAAACTCAGTCCCTGTTGTTTTAAAAGAACCAGTGTTGGCTGCATTGGAGCACCTTAATCTACTATTGAAAGTAAATCTCAATCCTTTTCTGTATTAATATATCTTGCAATCCATCATCAGTAGGTGTTCTGTGTATTTTTTTGCCCTAGTATATCAAGGTGGCCTGATAAACCACCTTCCTAACCGAACTTGTTGGGTGATCATTATGTTTCTCACAAGAATAAATTATCCAGTGTGGTTCTCTGCAGCTTACTTAAATAGTCCAGCAGTGTTTCCAGTCACTCTTACTTATTTCTTTAATTTGTTTAAGGGGTCCAGTAAGTTATTCGGGTGAGGAGAAAAGGAACAGGGAAGTTGCTGGTTTTCACAAGGTCAGAGTTAATCCTATCTGTGTTCATAAATCATTGTACATCATAGGATAACCATGTAGCGACGGAGAACATGTTAATAGAAAACCAATTCTGCATTGAAAGTTCCCTTGCTTAAAGGAGGGATTTTCAAAAGAAATTAAAGCTGCCTGAAATTCTCTGCCAGTTAAATAAACATAAGTTTAAAGGGTTAGATTATTTATGGATTTGTTATTTTTGTTACAAAAGTTGGTTGATCTTCACCATCCTGCGGAGAAGTTAGATTTTAGTGCAAGCCTTTTACCAAAACAATTTCTGAGAGATGATAAGTGTTTGATTTGGACAATCGGAATAATAAATAATAGCATGAGTAGAAGTGGCGTATCTTATATTTAAATACTCTGCCCAAGTTCACACATAGAGATGTTGTGAGAGCTAAGATTTGATGCAAAGAGATCCTGCCTCCAGATTGTCTTACCAGCTGGCCCCACACTAGTTGTATAGGCACAAACTAGCTCCATTAAGCACAGAGCCCTTTCTCATGCATAGAAATTCAATTTATATATTGCTATACCGACTGATATTTACAGGAAGAGTGCTCAGCTTGTATATACCTGGCAAAATTCATTCCCATCCTTTGTCTGCATATCAGATGGAACATCCTGCATCTCAGCAATTTCAGCTAAGTTTCAGGAATCATTAGGGTGAAGCTTTTGTACTCGATAGTCTCATTAGCATTGTTGTTAAAACCAAACACGCGTATGGCATATTTTCAAATGCAGTGCCACAGTCTTTGTTCCAGAGATCTTACAATCTGATCCAGTTAACAAAATGAGCAGAAGACAGGAGCTGGAGGGAGGAAGGACAAAAAACCAGCAACAAGATTGTTAGCTGACATGCTGAAGCTTTTTTTACAAGCTGGTATCTCCCCTAGGAGGGCTTAGGGGAATTTTTATTTTCTTCTTTTCACTAGAACTTGCCGAAAAATATCTGTTAAGGCTCTTGAAAGAGATTGTTCTGTTCAAAGGCCTTGAAATCTTACAACCTGCTCTAGAAAGAGTTATTGGTTAGGTATGCTCAGTCCTACCCTGCTGCCTCCGCTTCCACTACTTAATTGGGGTGTGCCAGCGTGCCATGGGGAGCACCCGTGTAGTTAAAAGCAACCTCTGTTTAATTCCAGGGGAACCCCTCTCACTGTTATCTGATTACTTTGATTAGCAAGGATCAGACTGAGTCATTCTGTGTTCAACAGCCCCTTCCTATTGTCAAGCCGGGAGAAGAGGGGGACAGAGACTGGTTTTTATTTGCTGATGGCTTGAGGCGATGCCACCAGAGAAATTAGAGGAGTCTTTCCATTGACTTTATGAAAGTTGGGTAGCGTCTTGGACTTGTGCTGTTTTTTTATTTTATACACAGTCAGCTCAGAGTCTCCCTCCTATCTCTTTCTCCCACAGTGCTCAACTCCTCTCTTTCATCACAGAGAAGTCTGACAGGAACTTTCCTCTTATCTGTCTCTTTCTCTGTGCTCTCCTCCCCCTCCTTCTCATTCTTTACCTCCCTCTGTCTCTCTCATTCTCTCCCCTGCTGCTCTCAGATGGCTGGGTTTGCTCAAGGTCTGCAGGCTGGCATAGAGCATGCCTGGAACAATATGTTCTTATTAAATTTACTCGCTCTCATTGCTTCCTGAAAATAAATTGAATTTTACTCTCAAGTTTGTTTGTTGAAATCGCATAATAAAAACATCCCTGAATGCAATCACATTTAATCAGAAAGCTTTCCAGCATTTATAATGATAAAACATTATTTTAAAAAGGCTTGTTCTAGTCTTTTACAGAAAAGAATAAGCGTGTTTCTTATTTACAACTGAAATGAATCTCTAAAAGTCCCTCCAAAGTCTGAGTTCCCTCCATGGGTTTACTTCCACAGCTTTCACACCACTTTGGCCACTCCAAGATTACCAAGATAGACAGAAACAAAACTCAGGTATTTTCAGTCTTAGTCCTGAGCTTTGTTTTGTAGCTCGTTAAAATTCAGATTTATATTAATTCCTTGTATATATTTGATCGATATTTGTATGTTCCGCATTTATGCTAATGACTGCATTATACTTCCTGTAAGACTGTTAGGTTTGAAATTAGTCAAAGGTCTCGCAAAGAGCACAGTAATGCTGTTCAGGGTTGGACCTTTAAATTTGATACGCACAGATAACAGATTTTGGGGTGCTGGGCCACTATAGTTGTGTCAGTGGAAGTAGGGAGTTTTCAGCACTCCTGAAATGCCAATAGTTTGCACATTTCAGGATCAAATATACTACAGCTGGACAAGAAGGTGTTCACAGTTTTGGGAGATAAGTATATAGTATAGTATGCATTGCACAGCTTAAAATTGCTGCGGTGTTAAAAAGCCACAGGAATATTTTATTGTTTCAGAAACATTCTTCTTTGATTTGACTACAATTTGAAACAAAACCACAGCAGTATCACCATGGTAATATATAATAGGATATATTTCAGAGGGAAAATAAGTCACGTAAAAACTGCAGATTGATCACCCTTAGAAGGTCCTGCAGGTTTGGGCCACTCCTTGGCAATTCCAACATCTCAAAAAGTAGAACACTGCCGCAAGAATATGCAAAACTCCAGAGCCATGCTGTGCCTCTCTCTTATGTACCCTGCACTTGTTTTATATGCTGAAGACATCTTGACATCAATAGGGTGTTTTCAGAGCAGAATATGTTTGAAGTCTGTAATAAAAATCCATTGTAGAGAGAAGAGGAAGATGTGAATGTTGGTAACAGTTTGACAGATCTTCTTCCAGTAGTGCTTGCAGAGATCCAGTGCTCATCTTTTTTATTACAAATGGTGGTGTTCATCAAAGCAGACTGATGAGTCTCTGGCCAATTATGATTTTTTCAGTAGTTTGTCTGGTATTTGTATTTGTTCCCTTATTAGACATAGCGGGCACCGCAATACAAAAGTATCATACTCCAGGGATGCAGTGAACTGTCCTGGCAAGCTTACAGTGTAAAGACCATAACAGACAAAGGGTTAAGGATGAGAATTTACCAGATGATCCTGAACTTATTGGTACAGCTTTGGTAGTTACATACAGAGTATTTTACTTGCAAGTAGTCAAGAAGGAGAAGGAAAAATGAGACTGGCTGCTATTTGCAGGCTAACTTAATAAGCTTACAAAGCAACTCTAGTGGGTTACTCTGACAAAGGTGAGTGTTAAGGGAATGATCTGAAGAAGCACAAAGCCATAGCAGCTGTTGACGTTTTGTCCGAGAAGCAAAGTGAGAGATCACGGAGAAGCAGAGAAATGAAACTTAACAGCAGAGCAAGCAGGAAGCGGCAGTAGAGGAAAAGCAAGCATCAACATCTAGAAACATTCAGCAAGTACCTATTGGCCAATTTCGCTGCCACCTTTTCCCCATTAAAATGGAACGTCTTGGCAGCAACTGGTTACTGCTCCAGAAATATCTGGATAGCTTCTTTCCTCAGCTACTAGAACAAATTTCCTTAATAAATGTCCCAAACAACGAAACTTGCAGTGGCTAGGCATCTGGTTTCCATTAGAGAGTTTTTACAGTTTGTCCCTGTTTTAAGGGGATATGGTAGCTAACCTGGAGTTATCGACTGGCACAAAGCTCAGCTATAAATAGGAATGAAGGCAGCACTGTAGGCCTGATCACTGCTACATAGTTTGAGAATAAGCTGAACAAACCTTTGCTTGGAGAAATCAAAGGATATAATCATAAGCTGCTGTTGCAGGAGACAGGCTAATGATGTGCCAGTGATTTTTATTGCCTTGGGTTATAAGACCTTGAGGGACCTTATGGTCTTCCCTTGGACCTGAAATATTTCCACAGTTCAGTGCTACCCAGTAGATACAGAATGACAAAAGATTACTTCTCCATCACCTTAAAGATAAATCTTGAGACCTTGGCAACCTTTGGGAGAAAATATAATTGTCTTCCTAATTAAAATTGATTTTTTTCAGTGAATGTGCCCTTCTGTTGCTATCCCAGCTGTATAACTGACTGTATCTCCCTTATTACAACAGATATTTATGGTCGCCGATTGACAGCATACTCAGCACAGTATGCGGTGTGTACGATACTGACTTTGGCAACAGATCACAGACCAGTTAATCCCTTTGCACTATACATATCTCCCTAACTAGTGCTAAGAATGGCTGCCTGATGTGGTTTTCCTTGTTTATTGGACTGTACCTGTGGGTGTTTCAGGTGACATGTTTAGTAAAACTATCAATCAAGGGAGTAGGTTCCTCAGTTGTATCGTCAAAAGGAATCAGGTACCTCCCTCCTTCAGACATCTTTGAAAATCCTGGGGTTAGTAGTTTGAGAGTGAATACCAGTCGTGAATATAAACATTTGCAGAACTGTGATGTTAGTATTCTTCATGGTTTTCATTGCTTTATTAGCTCTCTCAGGGTATGACTTTATCTTCACAAGGGTCTGCCTTATGCTAATGCTTCTGAAGAGGCTTGTAGAGATGCAAGTGATGTGGTTTGGCCTTCAGTGTCTTCTATACTGTAGCAGAGGTAATAGATGTATCTATATTGTACATCTTGCTGTAAAGGATAACGAGAAGCTCTTGCGTATGTTTTTGGGGCTGGTACTTCTTTAGGAGGAAACTGGGAAAAGAAAAAAAAAAAGGAAATGTTTCCATCTGTGAACTAAAGAGAAGAAATCCTTTGGATACACTAAGTACAATAAATGTGATAGTTCAAAAGGCATTTCAGAGGGATACCCTAAAATACACTGCAAGTTAAAAGGTAACAGAAAATGCAGCATGAGAGGAAAAAAAAAAGCCAGAAGGAAACGCTTGCAAAAGTTTCATTGAGTAGAAGTAAAGTCGAGCGACCTGAAGAGGAGTTTTGCTGTCAGCGGACTTTTTTCCCTGCCCTTCATGTGTAGTACATCCTCTGACAGGTTGCAGTTGTAACAACCTCCAGCCATGAGTCATGAGCAAGGACAGACCTCTAGTCCTCAGCAGTAAAAATAAAGATCTTGCTCACTGAGCCTGAGGAGCAAGTCTCTATCTAGTAACTTAGTATCGGCCAGCAGAGCAATACAGAGGGAACACTCTGGACCACTGATTTATTCGACCTGGAGGCCTTGAACTTGACATGACTAACCCGAGTGCAGTAAAGGGGTTCAAATAAATGCTGGCATTACAGAAGGCACCGTGTTTTATGACATATGGGATATGGATCCAGGGGCTCTAAGGGCTGGTACCTTGGGCTACCTCCTGAAAATGAAGAGCTCCATCACCAGCATTCATGTTGTTGAAAACTGAGCACAAGAGAGGACGCTGTGGATTACATGCTAGTAGGAAGAAAAGCGTTTTCCTTATTCTTTATTGTCTGAACGTTCCTTTTTTTAGCATGACAGTAATTATTTAACCACTCTTCCAGGAAGTAGATTTGAAATCTTCTTTTCAACTTGTGGTGAAAGCTACATCAATACTCTCAGATGTAGGGCAGTGGAGGTGAGGGAGAAATAACTCAGTAGCTTGGCTTAAACCTAACTGAACATATTAGTCATGAAATATTTAAACCACCAATATCACACATTGATGTGCAAAATGTTTAATTATGTATCATTTCAGTTATTATTCATGTTGGATCTTAGACCTTAAGATGTACATACACTTAAAAAATAGCTCAGGAGATGTATCAGGAGTGTGGAGCAGCATGAAAAATCTGAAGTCTGGATGTACACTTTCGTCTTGAAAGTGTGTGTCAGAGTTCCTCCCGCCCCCCCCCAAATTACCAAATCCTTTTCTAGGGCTCAGTGCAAACAATGTTTTTGCCTTTAGTAAATGTCTCTGGTAAAACAAGACCGTTTCAAAGGAAAAGCTTCAAAGTTGTAAGCTTAATGCCTCTTCTATTCAGTTTAGGTCCATATGCTGTTTCCGTCACTGTATCTTAAGTGTGTGTAACTAAGTGTCTTCCAGTATTGCATTAAACAGCACGACTACCATCTGTCACAAATAGTTTGTTCTTTCTTCCCAACAGCAAAATTGTATGTACAGTGTCATGCTTCACGTGTACATAACTGCTAAGTATTTGCTAGAGAAGGCAGAAGTGAAGTGGGCTGTTTAGCACTTACACTAGAAAATGGTGAAGGCTGTGTTTTGGTGGCCCTTTGCTCAGTGCCCACGAACTCCAAGTAGGGCAGTGGGATCTTTGCCTTCCAAGGGCACCTGATCACACCCACAGCACTGACTACTGAGGAAGTTTCCTCGCTGTCTTTAGGACTGCTCATATGAATAATAATAATGAGGGAACAGGCTATTTGGGTACTGGGCCTGAATTCTCATGTTGCTATATTTTTATCACAATAATTTCTGAAATGCTGCTGTGAAAAGCACTCTACCTGTTTGTTTCTGTAGCTACCTGTGGTGCAGCTGCATGCCACTAAAAATTTGCGTTGCCAAACCTTATGCTGGCGGTTCGTAAGCCAAATGAAAGGGACAGATGAGCAGCCATGGTGAGGAGAGTATTGAAATTTTTCTTCAGTAGTTTTTAAAATATGGAATAAAAAATATGTCAGACATTTACTTTTTATCACCTGTACAGTAATAAATAGTGAAAAGTGTAAAACAGCCAACTTCCAGACTGCTGGGCTTGAGGTTAGAATTTGTTCACAGGGGCAGAATCTGGTCCTGCTGTATTAGCAGCTTAGTTCAGTCATTCATATGCAACAGTAGTGTTGCACAGTGATTACTGAAATGAACACTAATGAAGGTATCTTTTGTTTTCGTAGAGATTAACACATTACTTTCTTCTCATCTTTAGAAGGCGTTCAGAAGGACTGGATTGCTGATGCCTATATCCAGTTTCATCTTTCAATTAGTGATTTGATTTTTCTTACAATCCAAGTGCTAGTGGAATTAACCTAAGCTAATTATCACTGGTGGATTGATCTTTCTGTGACGCCTAGAAAGCAAGGCTGTCATATTTCGTCTGAAATTTGCATAAACATTTGCTTTGTGATTGGATTTCTCAATTTTGGAAGTCTATTTTAAGGCTTAAACAGGCTCAACTTCTCAGAAGTTTCATAGATTTCAGCTGCAGCAACAGTGTCTGTGTAAAATAAGCTTTAGGTTCGTTTAGTTGGAGACCTAAACTGTGAGTATTAGGTGCTTGTTGGACATGGTTTGAAACTTTGAGTCTGGGTTGATGATTGTTAGTCTGGTATTGCTACTTTTTTCTTTGAGATGGCTCTCCGTGGATGTCCAATGCAACCACTGCTAGCGCAGGTTCTATACCTTCAGCGGTGTAACAAAGTGCAGTGCCTGCATGTCTTCCTGCCCCCTGTGAAGGTGCGTTATCTGCCATAGGAGTAAAAATGCATTATTATGAACTCTTTGTGTCACAGCACAGGCCTGACTCCTCCTACCTTTCTCTCTTGAGCTGTCTCCAGAATCCCTTCAGCTTCTGCAGAGACTTCATGTGAAAATACAGACTATTAATGGGACAAATGAGCCTATCTTCAGCTCTTGATTTTCTTCTCTGGGAGGGTAGAGAGATCTCCTTGTTATGTACCTCACTGAATCAAAGTAAATCCTTCCTTCTTGGTGATACAGTGTTCAGGTAACAACAGAAGTGAAACAGTTCATGTAAACGGTGTGCCCACAGGCTGCCTGCAATGCAGTTCTGCAAAATATTATTTGTAGATTTTATTTGTAAATACAATGTGTCCTCTTGCACAGAAGGCCTTACTTGCGCATCCCACCACTTTGAAGCATTTGATAGATTTAACCACTTTAAATGCAGTGTTTTAGTGAAATTTACATCTTACCTTTCTAAGTTACGCTGTTTCCCAGTAAAAGGACACTTTCTTATGTGCCCAGGCAAGATCTGCAGCTTCTAAAATCTATTCAGAATGGCTGCACTGCATACCAGTTGCCAAATTGTAAAGCCTTTCTGAACACTGTTGTGGCTCCAAAGGATTATTTATTGAACAGTGAAGCTCGTGAAACCTTCCCAAAAGCTGCAATGCAAAGCTGTCACAAGCATGATTCTATTGAAAATTGTTTACAGAAAGGTGATCCTCCAGGAACAAACAAGGCTTTGGGGTCCCACCAGCCTTGTAAGAGCACTTTCCTTCCCCATGAGTAAGATGACTAACAAAAACATGCTACATGGAAACAACATGATTTTCCATTGCTTTACAGAAAGTTTTCTTACATACTCCGGTGAAGTGCAAGTATAAGACGTTTTTGTGATGGGGGGGAGTTATGTCTATTTGTGCCCCGTCTACTTGATGGTATATAGTGCACCAAGGAGAAGGCACTGGAGAAGGTGGCCCAAGAGCTTGACTTGTGAAGTCGTGTGTGTGGTACATGATGGACAGGCTTAACAAGCAGCGAAAGCAGCACACGTTGGTAATAGCTATATAGGTGTTTTAACACTTTTCTCTTTGATTTCAGATGTGTTAATGACAGCTGGAGATTCCTTATTCCTCAAGTATTAGCTGGTTAGGACTGTTCCTTCTTTTAAGGAGATACTGTTGACTGTAGTAGACAACACAGGTCGTTTTAAACTGAAGCCATTTTTGTACTAATTTTTGCCCTTTTTTGTCTTGGTAGTGATATTTTAAGAACAAGAAGCACTCCATCCCAAAGAGAGATGAAATAATACTATGCTAGGCGTGGGGTCCACAAGTATTTTTTAATACTCTTAATTGGAACTGTTCTGATTTATTTCACTTGGACCAAGATTTCACCTAATAAAAGAGCTCTGAGATCATCTGGGCAATTGTAGACTTTGACTAATCCTGAGATCAGATTAGTTTATACGCACAGCTCTAGTTGGAATGCAGGGGACAGAAAATATTATAAACCGTGCCAGCCAGGGGCATTTGGTGTACCTTGTTTGCTTTTGTGTGCCAGCAAATGGTGTGTTAAAAATCTAAACATACAAGATGCTGATGTACAAAACAAGAACACAGAAGGTGGAGCATGGCAGATGACTGCCTGTTGCAGTTTTTACACAGGAAGGGTGGATCAGTATAGACACAACTGGGGGTTTATCAGATATATGCCACTGTAAAATCCCAACAGTACACAGACCTGTAAAGCTCTATATAGCAAGTTGTTCTCTTGGCGACAACTCGGTGGCATGTCCCACTCAGTGGTGCTGATTGTAACACGTAGGGCAGTAAGTCAATGCAGCAGCACGCCACAGTCAGCCAAAGTGGAGCATGAGATGTCCCTAGCTCTGTCAGTTTGGCCATAGATACAGGGAGGAGGACCTTTTCACTTGTAATACAAAGTCTCAATTGTACTTGGTGAGATTCCACCTATGGCCATGGTGGAAGGAAAAAAGAGGAAGCCTCTCAATATTTTTAAGCTTGCTAGGATGAGAAAAAAGTGTATCCTTAAGTATAATCTTCCCTTTGCAATTGTAAAACAGGTTCCTTTAGCAGGAAAAGTCTAGAACTTAATATGCAATTCTTAAGGGGGGAAAAAAACTAAAAAGAATGTTTATTCCCAGCACCGTGCAACAATCAAACTGACTTCTGTACCTATGCATGCATTTTAAGTGGGCAGTTTCAGTGCTGGTATGGTGTAGTCAGGGCACAAAATTCAGCTGAGATGCAGCAGACCATCTGCCAGAAGGAAGACCAGGGGGGTGAGTGGCACAAAGCCTCTAAGCTCGTGGGAGGAGTGGGAGCATTGCTGGTTTGCTGGAGTTCCGACGCTGGCAAACAGCATACGCTGCGGTAGCTCTTGCCAAAAGGAGGAAAGGAGGCAACAGAAGGGCAGCGAGTTGGATGGCTTGGAGAGTGACATTGTTTTGTGTCGGAAGTGGTCAGTATTTTACCAGCTGAGTTCCATAAATTGGCCCTGGGCTGTCAATGCTAGTGCCAGCTGTTAACTTTGTAGCAGCCATAATCTCAGCAGGGACAAATAGGGAAAGATGTATTGACAAATGGCACTGAGCATAATAAACTGCTCATCTTTATGAATGCTGGGATCCAAATGATCAAAACAGATGTACAGTTTCCAGATCTTAGCTGCACTGTCAGAATATTCCTGGTTTCCTCTTGCATAGTCATCCATAATGAAAAGAAAACAAGCAGATTTGCCTTTCTCTTGGGTCTTTCTTTATTGCTCACTCAACATTAATTACAGAATATTGTTGGAATAGCAGACTGGCAGGCACCAGCACCCTGAACAGAGTATGTTGCTTATTCCTGTCATTTCTGCGTGTAGCATATAGCTAAAATTATCCTCAGTACAAGCATAGCATTGACACGGTCATGTGGGAAAGCATCATTTTTAGCTACCCCTTTGTAAATTTAAGTTATCCCACAAAAATGTGTCATGTTTTACGGCATGGGAAAGGAAAATGAGTGAAGGCTGCCATTTCCCATTGAAGCTATAAAAAAGGAGGTAGGGAGCCAAAGTGAAAAAATGTTTAATTCAGATCAGTTAACACAATGATTTCTTATATTTTCATGTCAAGGGAATTGTAGAGGGTGAAAAAAATATTTGCCCTTAAAAATATTTGGACACAAAAATTCTCTCCTGATTTATATGTGATTTGCAGGTTCATCAAAATGACTTTTATACTTAGTGTTGCCTGAAGTGTTTGGGGTCATTAGGGACTTTTCAGCTTATCAGATAAATCCTATGTATCCTGCCTTGCTGTTTGACTATAGCATTTTTTAAAAGACTTGTCAAGTCAATGGGTTACCACATCCCTAAGGCAGTGCATTTAATAGTTATAAAGTGCTGTCCTTTGCTAAGTGAAATACTGAGTGCTGAGAAGAGTATACAATTCTTAAGCCATAAGCGAAAAGATGAGTTCTAATATATTTCGGATGTACAATAGGCATAAGAAATTCAGAATACTGCCTGTTTTCACTCTGCCCAGAATGATAAGCATATTGCTTATTAAATATTAATATTATCAAGCTGATGCATTAAGTCACAAGCAGAAGTGACTCAAAAATCAGAACATCTTGAATCTTAGACTTCCCAGTTAACTGTAACCTACCCTCATACAAGTGGTATGACTAGCACAATTTCCTGGTGGACTTCAAGTCATGTTCCAAGGGAATTCAGCCTCTCTGTTTGGCTCTAGGCTCCCAGAAAAGACTCGGATTATTGACAAGGACTTAGTGCAGCCTGTGCTGCCTAGGGCCATCCTCAGCAATCCACAAAGCTGGCTGCCGTGGAACCAGGCATTTTTAAAGCCTTAATACCTGTGGACAGAAACTTGCACAATTCCAACCAACTTCCCTTCTGCCAACCATTAGATAGCAAGGATGAATCTGAGTATCTCCAGATTCTTGGGTTTAGGTGACTGATATTTAGTAACTGGCCTCAGTGACGCTGACAAGAACTGTGCATCTCTGAGAACTGAGATCTGCAACAACAGCATCCTGTGGCCTGCCAGGTGAATGGCAGGATGTTGGCAGGCACCTTGCAAGTCACAAGCTCTATAGTCTCTGAGATGAAGTGTTTGTGTGGAATTGACATCCTCTGGTTTTCAAGGGGCTTCTGTTATTATTTTTTTTCCATAAATTGATGAGAGAAAATACTCTGACCTGCACAAATATTTCCTTTTCTCCACTTTGTTTTGCTTCCCATACAGAAGCTTGACACACTGGGAAAATGATTTTTAAAGCACTCTTCTCCCCCTCCAGTATCCCAGAACCGGGAGCAAAGTAGCAGAGAATCAGGACTCATGTTCACAAAGAGGGTCTTGTTTTTTAACTTCCCTGTGCCTTGTATCCTCTGGTTGGCAGTGTGAAAGACACTGTAATACCTGAAATAATTTAAAATCTGTTAAATTAGAAATAGCAATTGTACTGATCTTTTCTGGGTATCTGCTGGCTCAGTCTAAGAACTAAAATCATTAAAACTCTCTCCTGCAGCCTGTTGAGAGAAATAATGTTTAGTGGGTGTTGAATTTCATATGATTCAGCTTAGTCTTGAAAATTGGCAAACCTTTTATGCTCAATTAGATTTAAAATCTGCTTTCAATACCTCATTCTTCATAGACCTGACTTTTAATGGAGCTCAGAAACAAAGCAAACAACGACCTCCTCAAGTAGGGATACCTGCTGTCCTTCTTAATGTAGCAAAAGTCTCAGACGAAACCACTGTCTTTGTGGGTTCAGCTGAGCAGTTCAGAAGAATGATCTTTTGGCCCAAAATACCACAAATAGCATTACGGACGAGTAACTTAACTACCGTATTGTTCAAGTCAAGCGTGCATGAAGTTACATGGAAATGCCATCAGACTTTAATGCATTCTCTTAGTAGCTATCTAAGTAAGATAAAGTTAACCATAGCACGGATTATGTTAAGGCGGTGCACAGAATGAATATTACTTGCATTTTTGATACCCAGCCAAGTCAGGATATCCTGCTGTGAGGTACAGTAAGCTTTTGGCTGTACGTGGCTTCTTTTTCTCTGCTTTCTTTACATTAGTACTAAATGTAAATTTCAGATCTGTGGCTTCCTCTGCTGCATTGTACACAGTCTTAACATTTCACTTTTTGTCCATTTGGCGTTAGTGTCTGGCACCAACTCAGCTAGAGCACCTGGTTTAGTTTTTAAGACTGCACGATAAAAACTTAAGTTAGTGTCTTTTTGGGGGGGCTTTGGGACATGATAGTCCCTTTTAACGTCCTACTGCCTTTCTTTAAGTTTTCTCAAATCAAAGTCATTGGGTTGTCAATAAATTTTAGTTCCTCTAACAAGAAAGATGTAGACAGAAAGGATTTGAAGAGGGTTTGGATAGGTGTGAGATTTGACAGTGTGGAAATTGAGTTTGTGAAAATTATTCTAACTTTTTAATGCTACTTGATCTTCTCCAGAGGTTATAAATAACACATGGGATCCTGTAGAGATTATAAACCTGGCACATCTAGATTTTACTCAAGACCAAAAGTAGAAATGACTTATCTCCTAGATAAAGCTGTTCTCACAAGGTGTCCAGCACAATTTTAGAAACCTAAGAAATTCAGTTGAGTACAGCTACACTTTTAAAATGCATCTTCAACTTAAAACATTTAAAGGATATTTATTCTAACAGTATAATCTTTATCTGGTTCATTCTGCCATCAAAATGAAACAAGTCTTATCTTGGAAGTTTACAGTCTAAATCATACAATCAATCATACAATCATACAATGGTTTAGGTTGGAAGGGACCTTGAAGATCATCGAGTTCCAACCCCCCTGCCACAGGCAGGGACACCTCTCACTAGACCAGGTTGCCCAAGGCCACGTCCAGCCTGGCCTTGAACACCTCCAGGGATGGGGCTTCAACAACCTCTCTGGGCAACCTGTTCCAGTGCCTCACCACCCTTAAAGTGAAAAACTTCTTCCTAATGTTTAATCTAAACCTGCCCTCTTCCAGCTTAAAGCCGTTCCCCCTCGTCCTATCACTACATGCCCTTGTAAAAAGTCCTTCCCCAGCTCTCCTGTAGGCCCCCTTTAGGTACTGGAAGGCCGCAATAAGATCTCCCCGGAGCCTTCTCTTCTCCAGGCTGAACAGCCCCAACTCTCTCAGCCTCTCCTCATAGGAGAGGTGCTCCAGCCCTCTGATCATCCTCGTGGCTCTCCTCTGGACGCGCTCCAGCAGGTCCATGTCCTTCTTATGTTGGGGACTCCAGAGCTGGATGCAGTACTCCAGGTGGGGTCTCACGAGAGCAGAGTAGAGGGGCAGAATCACCTCCCTTGACCTGCTGGCCACACTTCTTTTGATGCAGCCCAGGATACGGTTGGCCTTCTGGGCTGCGATCGCACACTGCTTGCTCATGTTGAGCTTCTCATCAATCATCACCCCCAGGTCCTTCTCCACAGGGCTGCTCTCCAGCCATTCCCCACCGAGCCTGTATTTGTGCTTGGGATTGCCCCGACCCAGATGTAGGACCTTGCACTTGGCCTTGTTGAACTGCATGAGGTTGGCTTGGGCCCACCTCTCCAGCCTGTCCAGGTCCCTCTGGATGGCATCCCTCCCCTCCAGCGTGTCTGCCTCGCCAAACAGCTTGGTATCATCAGCAAACTTGCTGAGGGTGCACTCTACCCCACTGTCCATGTCGCTAACAAAGATGTTGAACAGTACGGGTCCCAGTACCGACCCCTGAGGAACGCCACTCGTCACTGCTCTCCACTTGGACACCGAGCTGTTGACCGCAACCCTTTGAGTGCGACCATCCAGCCAGTTCTTTATCCACCGAGTGGTCCATTTATCGAATCCATGTCTCTTCAATTTAGAGACCAGGATATCGTGTGGGACAGTGTCAAACGCTTTGCACAAGTCCAGGTAGATGACATCAGCAGATCTTCCCTTGTCCACTGCCACTGTAACCCCTTCATAGAAGGCCACCAAATTTGTCAGGCATGACTTGCCCTTGGTGAAGCCATGTTGGCTCTCGCCAATCACCTCCTTGTTTTCTGTGTGGCTCAGCAGAGTTTCCAGGAGGATCTGCTCCATGACCTTGCCAGGCACAGAGGTGAGACTGACTGGCCTGTAGTTCCCCGGGTCTTCCTTGTTTCCCTTTTTGAAAATAGGGGTTATGTTTCCCCTTTTCCAGTCGGCAGGAACCTCGCCAGACTGCCACGACTTCTCAAATATGATGGCTAGTGGCTTCGCGACTTGATCTGCCAGTTCCCTCAGGACCCGCGGATGTATCTCATCAGGTCCCATGGACTTGTGCACCTTCAGGTTCCTCAGGTGGTCTCTCACTTTATCTTCATCTACAGTGGGCGGTGCTCCATTTTCCCAATCCTCTCCTTTGCAATCTGCGTCTTGGGCAGTGTGGCTGCTGTCCTTGTCTGTGAAGACTGAGGCAAAACAGTCATTGAGTACCTCAGCTCTGTCTCTGTCCCGGGTGACCAGTTCTTGCGTATCCTTCCGGAGAGGGCCTACATTTTCCCTAGTCTTTCTTTTCTCGCTGATATACCTATAGAAGGATTTTTTGTTTGTCTTAATGTCCCTGGCCAGATTTAGTTCTAGCTGGGCTTTAGCTTGTCTAACCCGCTCTCTAGCTGCTCGAACGATTCCTCTGTAATCCTCCCAGGCTACCCGGCCCTGTCTCCACTCCCTGTAGGCCTCCTTTTTTCTTTTGGTCAGTTCCAGGAGCTCCTTGTTCATCCACGCAGGCCTCCTGGCTTTTCTGCCTGCCTTCCTCTTTGTAGGAATGCATTGCTGCTGTGCTTGGAGGAGGTGGTCCTTGAATATTAACCAACTTTCTTGGACCCCTCTTCCTTCCAGCGCTTCATCCCACGGCACCATACCAAGCAGATTCTTCAAGAGGCCAAAGTCGGCTCTCCTGAAGTCCAGGGTCATCAGCCTGCTGCGCACCTTCTTCGTTGCCTTGAGGATTTCAAACTCAACCATTTCGTGGTCACTGCAGCCCAGGCTACCCCTGAGTTTGACCCTGTAAACCAGCCCCTCCTTGTTGGTAAGAACAAGGTCCAGCACGGCTCCTCTCCTCGTCGGCTCCTCAACCACTTGGAGAAGGAAGTTGTCCTCAATGCAATCCAGGAACCTCCTGGATTGCCTGTGCCTGGCTGTGTTATCCTTCCAACTGATGTCAGGGTGGTTGAAGTCACCCATGAGAACCAAGGTCTGTGAACGTGATGCTGCCCTTATCTGTCTATAGAGGGCTTCATCCACTTGGTCTTCCTGGTCGGGTGGCCTGTAGCATACCCCTAGACAAGAGAGACAGAAAGTTACCCATAGACAAGAGAGACAGAAAGCAGGAGAATATGAGCATTATTATCCCTATCTTGCAGGTAGGGATGTAATAGACTGCTTTCTCTGCACCTTCACATGAACTGAAGGACTGAACCCTTATTTTCCAAGACTAAGTCAACTGTCTTGACAAAAAAAGCTGTTTTGTTTTGTTTATACTGTCACCAAAATCTTGAGTATTTTTCTAGAACAAATGATGATACAGTAGCATATTTATTTTTAATCAGCCAAATAATAAGCCACATACAAAGAGACCCAGAAATATTCAGGATTAATCCCAGTCTGTTTTCATTGACAGTAATGAGTGTCCACTGTTGATTTTGTAGAAGCAGAGTTTGGTCAATAAGTGATCTCTTGCATGTTACCACCCCTATAACCCAGCAATGTTTAATTCATGGACAAATTTACTCACAGGTTTTTTAGGATATTCAGATGTATTCTAAGCATCTGGCTTCCTCCTTATGTTTTCTTCTTGTGTGACGAAACCTATTCACAGGCATTCACTTGACTGTTTCGGAATTTTGCTTACCTGAATTTAGTATCTGAAATTACACAGGAATGTGAATCATTGTACATTTATTGCAGTGGCTTTCTGCATGTTCAGAATAGCCTTCATCCGTTTCAATATTTTGTTTAGCCTTATTGAGAAGTCTGCATTTGCTCAGTGTATGTTCTATATAATTATAAAGTTTCTGCTGCTACTGAGTTATGACTTGTTGTATGGCATTTAGTTTAAGGTAATATTGTTGCTGCTGGAAAAGTGAGAAAATATAAGGGAGAGAAGAACCCAAGATTAATTCTATTGTATATCGAATTTGAACTCCCATCCTTTTAGATCCTATGGATCGATCCTTTTTCCTTAATCAGGTACTCTGGGAAATTCAGAGGCCAGACCTGAGCTTTGGGGCCACTGCTTTTCCAGTGGTCCACAACTTCTAGCTGCACTGTGCACTGAAACCTGTTTTCTATGGAATTCTGCTTTGGGCCTGAATTGTGGTTTAGGGTGAGCTCTGCCTAAAGCTGCATATGCAGATTTTTCTGGAGTCTAATGAAGTGTGGACATAGTCTGCAGCTGTTCTCCCTGCTGGCCCTCCATTCTCTACTCAGATTTCTGTATCCAAGGAACACTGAGGTCTCTAGCAAATTTGGTTGAAATCAGGCAATGTGTCCAAAATTCTTAAAGACAGAGGCATAAGGACTGTATGAATGTATGTGTCTCTCCTTTGGGGAACACAGCAATAACATCCTTCATGACAAGTCATATGAGAAGTTGAGCCTATGTTGCTGGGGTGATAAAAACTCCGTAGTCTACACTCACGGTAGCTTATGGTACAGGCTGTGTAAAGCAGATGAAATCCTTACCTCTTCAGCTCCTTTAATTCAAGAGCTGATCATATCTTGGGAGTCCTCCCCCTCATCTATGGAGCTGCGAATCAAGCATGCAAAATTGCGAGGGTGTACACCGTACATCCCAGCGTTACCACTGACTTTTTTTAATCTTCATAGTGATCAACTCTGTTATTACTGCCATCAGTTTCAGCTGTTTCATTTTTTTGTAGGTTTTTTCTTAAGTGACAGTTTAATATACTGCAACTTAAAACAGTAATCCTATGATCTAGCAGAGCAGCTAAGAGTGGGGATTTGCCTGAAGAAATGCATTCATTACAGAAATCATATTTTGGGTGCGAGAGTACCTTTATCCTGTCCTTGTGTGCTGCCACAGTAATAAGAAGCTACCCTGGGAGGAGGGCCAGGAAATACACGCTTTGGGGTACAATCTAAACATGTGAAAGAGGAGGAGGAAAAGCTGCACACTAAGCAAGCACAGATGGTATGGCACTGTGGGACAGCAGGGCTTGTTGGAGGCAGTGTTAAGTAGACAGTTTGGGAACTGGCTGTGAGTTTTAGCAGCTGATTCAATCAAACCACCTGCGCATAGCCTGGTTCCACCTTGTTTTGCCTACTGCAAATTAAGAAGTAGAGTGGTTACTCTGGAAGCTTGTATCTGAAGTATCTGCGCATAGCTACTAATACTGCATAAGTGCATGTATGAGCATGTATACGTGCATACATGTATGTAAAATATGTATTTAAGACTATGTTTGAGCAACATAAATAAGGAACTTAATTTGTCTCCTTTTTCACTTCACCTTCGGATCTGATCCCAAGATACTGTTTTTAATATAGCAATGTAAAAACGTTCAAGGCAAAGAGATTAAAAAATTTCTATGTCATTATTGTATTGATTTTTGTTGTGGAATATTAATTAGAGACTAGTAATTTAGGATTGTAAGTGGCATGATCATAAAACTGTAAAATGTCTTAGAAAAGATGAGTGCATTTTGTTACCTCTGAATGCATTGCTGAGTTTCAGAAACATGAAGAAAATAATGGTCTGTATAAACTGAGCTCTTCTCTAGTAAAGTGGATAAAAATTTGGCTTCTTCCCTCTTTGTAAGCTCCCAGGTGGATTTTATTTCTTATAGAGGGGTGCAGAGGATTAAAGGTTTATTTCTAAGAAGCTACAATTGGCTTTTTGGGCACTTAGTATGCTCTAGAGACATTAATATCTAAACCATTCAGGGATAATTGCATTAGTTGTCTTTTCTCCCAGCTAAATTATTTGAGTACATTAACAGTCAATTTTGTGTTGACAGGGCATGAATTTCTACTGATGGGAATAGAAAGCTTTGTATTATCTCAAGAAAAACATCAGTCTAAACTTTCAATTCTAAGTGTATATCATTGGATCAGGGACTTTGTAGATGATACATTGCAGATGAGAGAGAGAGATCTCATTTTAGCAGTAATGGGAAGCAGTGGATTTAGCAACAGATATGTTTCTAGCTGGAAGTGTTGCTTTTAACCCAGTAAAGCTTCAGATCACAAGCCACTCCTTCAAATTAGTTTGTTAATTTTTAATGCATGTAGCAATTACTGATGTGACAGATAGCAGATCTCATCTTGCTCCCATCAAACTCTGTGGGAGTTCAGGCATTGATTTTGCGTGGGGAGACAGCAGGTACAAACGCAGTTAAGCTAACAAGGCATGATATATGTCATCTACGTGTTTTCATCTATGTATGTGAATGCCAATAGTATGCACCTTGTGGCTTTTAAGGTTAGAAGGTCCTTTTGAGCCAGTCTAAAAAGCAGTTTAAGAGTGGGTGAGTATGTTTAACATAGTAATTCCTTGTTTGGGATCCAACTGCATGTGAAAATCTCAGCAAATTCTCTTTTTGTTGAATACAAGCAGCCAGCAAAGTACAGCCCAAATTAGAAGTGGATCCCATCTTCATGCCACCTACATTCTTTTTCAGTCCTGTGCTTTTCAACCTTCCATGTCTTTGACAAGATTATTTCTTCTTCCCTCTCTGATGTCCAGAAGACCAGCCCTTTCCTGACCTTGCAGGTTCATCACCCAAAGATGTCATTCAAGTAATGCAATTTACCTGCCAACAAAGTGAACTATTTTGAGAGCTGTTATCTATTATGCAGTGCAGCTGCTTCTCAAATATGAAAGTGATAAAAATGTATGAGTAGCCTAGAAGTTTTGCTCTTCCCTCCCCTCACACATCCAGAACAGAAGTGTAGAAAATAATGTAGTATTGACTTTATTTCTGTTTTGTCAAAGCAAAGGGAAAGAGAGAAAGACGACAAGGCAGAAAGCACGTCTGACCCTTAGACTAGAATTTGATATAGAAAGGTATTTACTCGGTGTTCACATAACTCTGAGGAGAGATTGACTGCTATGAACCTGTTGAGACTATTTAAATTCATCTAGCACTAATCTTTTACCTGTTATTTAAATACCGCTGTGTGTAAAATGAAAGTCAAAATAGTCATTCTGTCTTTTGTTAAGGGGTCTTTGCTAATATGAGATAAGAGGCAAAAATTAGGGAATATCACAATAGTAGTTGATGTTCTTTGTCTGAAGCAACAATTTTGTGCAATAAGAATGAAAAATAATTGTATAATTAAAACTGTATCTTCTTGCACTAGGAAACAGAATCAATGTTGTATATAATTTGGCGAATTCCTGTTTGGAAGCCTTAAGGATGATTCATCCCCAACTGAGCTAATTGTTTGTACTCCCTCTGCAGTCAGCGAAGACAAGACAAGACACTGCCACCTCCATCCCATTCTAAAAGACTTTTCTAAAGTACAGAGTGTTTGCAAAGCTAGTAATATGGCCAGTTCCCAACTCCTGAATATTTATTGCATTGCAAAACTCTGCTGCAAATCTTGGTGGATGTGATGAACAATTTGTGAACTGTTTGTTCTCTTAATAGCTTTAATATTTTTATAAACTGGGATTATATTGTTTGCAATGTCTTATATTGGATGGGTTGTGTCAATGGAGTTTTAATTATGATTGCTCAGTTTTTAGTTGAATGTAGATATAACTAGCAGCTAACTGATGAGCAACAGATTGTCAGCTTCTGCTTTTACATAGGGGAGTAATATAACATTTCACACTAAAGTAAAATTTGTCATCCAAGATAGTAGAGGGATTGACATTGTTTCATATTGTGAACTTCACTAAGTGAGCTTCTGAGGACTGCTAGGCAAACTGTTGCTCCGCCGTATGTACAAGTTCTGCACGTGTGGATATATGACTGAATGCAGCATATCGGTTCTGAACAGTTTAAAAGTAAGAAGCTGTTATAAATCCTAGGTCTAAATTCAGATCTGGATGTGAATGTTTGATGGGTACTTGGAACTGAGATTTTGTCGTGGACCCCCTCCCACACTTGTAAATGAATGATAGGCATTAGAGAAGTGTTCCTCTTTAAGGACTAAAACCCTGGATATATGCTTTTATAATAAAAGGGAGGGCCATGTTGTGGCAGCTCTTTTTAGGCATTAGTCACCATTGAATTCACTGTGAAATTCTGCATAAAACATGATAGCATGCTGTGGCATACAGCAATTGCTGTGATGCGATAGAAGAGTATGGAGAAAACATATTAGAAATGCAGTGGGTAAATGAAGTTGACATGCCACATGGGATATTTTGAACTACATTTCACATTTCAGAGTAGAAAAATCAATGTAAAGGGAAAAGAACTTTTACAAAATGAGTATCAGGGGCTGATCACTCTTGGAACTTCTTTTTGGTCTCTGATATCTAACTCCAGCTTATAGTGAGGGATGCTTTTTCTGTCTGTAATGTATTCTGCTGCTTGCTTTATAGTGAAAGAACAGCTGTTGAGCAAAAATTCTGCCTTTGGCAATATCTGTTAATTGATGTGGTTCCTCAAAAAAAAACCAACCCACAACAAAACTTAAAAAAATGGAAGGAAAGCATTGCAAGGTGTTTAATTTCTAAACATATTAGGTGACCCAAACACCTTTGAAAGTATTTAAGAAAATAATTTTATTGCCATTGTTTGTCAGAGGCACGATTCAGTTTGTGTTGGCTTCACGAGTGGGACTAAATGGATCATAGCAGCCACTTGGGTTGTGCTGATGCCTGAGGCGGGGGTGTCAGTGGCAGGAGCCTGCTCCCTGGGAGGGAGCTGCCGTCCTTCAGCCCCTTCCTCTCTCAGAGGAACCTGTGCCAGCTGGTAGCACCTGCGAATGGGTAGGGATGCTTTTGGTGGGCAGAGCCACAGGAAAGGAAACCAGCGTTAACCAGGCATCTGATTTTTCCACATCCGTGCTAGTAAAAGCTGTTTACTGTGCAGGGGAATTCAACATGCTGGAAATGGATGCTTGCATTAGGTCATCTTATATGCCCTCCAGCAACTTCAAAATTGTCCTCTATATTCTGTTTTCCAGTGATTTGCTTTGTCCAATTTTAACTGACCCAAATAACCATGCTTTCATTTTCCTCTATTTTTCAATCCAGTTGTGCTAAATCTCAGCAGCTGATTCCTATACCTGATCTGAATTTGCCTTTTCTTAGTTTTGTGGTATAAATGGGGAAGAAGGAGGGGGTGGGATAGAAACAATAGAATATATTTTGTGGCTTTTTCTATCTTTCTGATTTTTGCCTAGAAATTGAGGCTAGCTTTATTTATTGCCATCTTGCCACAGTGCTAATTTTGCATCCACTAAGACACTTGGGAAACCAGATGAAATAATCTGATTTGGTTCACATTCTGTCTGGAGCAAGACAGCAGGCTAGGTCTTGAATGCAGCAGCAGACAAGCTCTTCTAATCAGGAAAAGGAAGAACCAGGAAAAGTGTTCTTGTGAAATTCTCATCCCAATTTTGCTGATAAAAGTTGTTCAGATAAGCTCCAGATAACCATCCAAGCTTATAAGTGCCCGTCTACACCATCTCCAGGTGGTTTTGAGGTTGTCATCACTAATGAAAAGATGTGATTGAAAGCAAAAGAAGATATGAAATGCCCTCTCCTCTAAACCAGTAGCTATCACTCACTGTAACAAAACATTGCAGATAACACTGCTGGCCACTTTTCTCTATCCTTTGCTTCAGTACCAAGAGTATAGAGTGAGCTATCTTACTGATTCTACCATTAAAAATGGAAGTAATTCATTTTTATCATTACTTACCAATAATTATTCGTTTAAGTCTTGGCAAAAGAGGGTCACAAAATTCCAAGTTGGTGGAAGAAGTTCAAAGCTTTACAATGTGCCATGAAATCTCATGCAGAAATTATGTCCTGTGAAATGTTTGGCCAAGGAAAGTTCAAGTGTCACCCAGCTGTAATTATAGCCTTCGTTTCTGAGAGGTTTATAATTCAGCAGCGGATATGATGCCAGCATGAACTGAGCACGCTTTACTGGGCAAGACTAAATAAAGCCTCAGTACTTTTCTTTCATATTTGTTCATAAGGATGTTTGGGAGCTTTTTTGTTTGCTTGGTTTTTTAATGATAGCTACTTTCTTTTATTATTTGGTGTCTTACCACTAGAAAATCGTCTAAAGAAAAGATAGGCGTTTAAATCTGATCTGTATTATGCCTCCAGGAGATAAATAAAAAATGATTTAGCGTCTTGAAGTCACCTTTGTCCCTTCTGGTATCAAAGATTTGGATCCATAGTATAAAAGCAGACTTCTGGCTGTTTCCTTAACAAAACGATTCTTGCCCTGCCTATGGCTTGTGCTGCAGACAGAGCTTACTATAGTGCCATGCCTTACAGACCCCGGTATTTCTTTCCCTGAATTACTGGGACGCTGGAATTTGCTCTTTGCTGGCCCGTGCCCTTTCAGCAGGGACGGAGTGCATCCCGTAACACCTGACCGGAGTCTTTAGCCATGAAGTGTCTGCTCAGAGCAACACTTAGGCATTTGCAAGTACTGTTGCTGGGGCGGGATGTTACAACCTCTAGAACTGCTTTACTGAAGGAAAAGCTGTCACCTTTCTCCTTTTTCTGCAATGCGTGTTGCAGAATCTGTACCCCCTGCTTGCCCTGTTCTCTCAGCCCTGGCAGGGCAGAGGTTAGTACCGTATTAAACCTTGTTAAGAGTGGATTCCTTCAGCTATGGCTCAACAGGCTAGTTTTACGAACACGTTAAATAAAGAATAACTCCCAATTAATTTTTAATTGGATTTTCTTATTCTTGCTGTGGTTTTGTGCCAACATATTTATTAGATGGAACTACTTTCTGCGACTTGGGAACAAAGAATTCTCTTCTCAGATTCCTCTGAGTTCCTTTTAAGATCAATGAAGTAAAACAAAATTGGGTTCCAGTTTTCTAAGCAACTATAGTTAAAGAAAAACGTTTCCTTACATTGGCCCATCCATCCTACTCATGTCACTTACCACTCTTCCTCCTTCTGATTTTCTTCTAATGAGGAGGGATTGATAGTTACTCTTGGTGAGATTCTTTTACTACAGTGGCACTTCTCAATCTCTTCCCGGAGCGTGATCATATTTTCACAATGTGTCTAGTATCGATTTTCCATCTGAAATATTTCAACGGATATACACACTTGGGGTTTTAGAAAAAGTCTCTAAATGAGCCTGTAAGGTTGGGTTGGAGGAGAATTATCATCAACTTCATACCACCACGGCATTTACCTACTGCGGTAACAACTACTGGAAGAGTAGTTGCTCCATACTAGTGTGCCTGGGAAGCTGGCAAAGGGCAGCCCTGCTGTAGTGCCTGTGCTCCAAAGCGCTGGGCACCAAGAAACCGTGGTGGAATGCATCTGTCTTGAAAGTTTTTATTTCTAAGTGAAAAACTATGGAAAGATGTGGGTGAATTCTCTAAAGGCTCCTGATTAATATTTTTCATGTTAATTATCTAGTGTACACGATAACTGTGAGTAAGAAACATGCTTGTTTGGTTTGGTTTTTTGATGGGGTTTTGGTCCAGATTCCTGGTTTTTACATTCTCATAGAGATGCTGCATGGAGGTATACAGGTTTTATGCAGCCTTTGTCTTCCTCTGTTTATCTGCTCCTCCTTGGAACAGTTCTGACTTCAATATGAGGTTTGAGGCTGTTCTCAGTAGTGTTTGGATTTATTGGATCCTTAAAGATTGCTTTGAGAGAAGAGAAAAAGCAGACCGCAACATATCTGTAAGGGAACCAGGTACACAGCAGATTTCTGGGCTACTGGATTTCTGAACTCCTTCAAGCTCTTTGTTAAAATGCTCTGGGAAAACAATTTAATTATGCTTTTTTCGTACATTTTGGCCACTACTACCAGCATTCAGCAACTGAAATCTATCCTGTTTGTTGTTTGTTGTTGTCTGTTGTTTGTTGGTTTTTTGTTTGTTTGTTTTTTAATGTATGACTGTAGACTTTTTTGAGTATCATAACTTTCTAGAACAAATCTTGGCTGCAGAACTTAGGAATGATTCCAAGTACAATATCACGTATGTAGCAAATAGTGTAAATATTTAGACTTCTGCCCACCCAAGAATAAGAGCAGAAACAAATTATGAGCAGAAATTTTAGGTACGTTCTAATCTCCAGTGCTCAGATTTGGGAAAGCAATGTTTCAAGAAGAATTTGCTGATCACTTAATGCAGAGAGACATACATTAGATTAATGTCACAGCTTGTGCTCAGAAATACACATCACAAAAAATAGCAGTACAAGTGTTTTTTCTGACTCCTGTATTCTTGTGCCAAAAAGAGAATATGTAAGTGGATCTGGATCTAGGCAAGAAATGGTATCTTATCCAATGAAAATTGTTGTGATTTATAAATGGTCTCACTCTGTTTTGGTATAAAACCTTGAACTTCAGTTTCCTATGTCTCCAAAAAGAACCCAAATCACCAGATATCACCTCTTCTTGAGGTACTAGACATTTAAGAGAAGCACATCTTCACAGAAAATTCTTAGTTATGTTATAACCTGGTGATTTGCAAAGTAACACAAAATTGAAATCTGTATTCAGAGGCATACATGCGCTGGTTTCTCCATGGAAAAGCAGGAATAGTAATGCTTCTCAGACTTTGTTATATTGTATAATTATATGGTTTTTAGCTTTATGAGAAGATTCTTTCATTTCTGTAAAATTTATTTATGTAAAATGTCTAGCCCAATGGCATACAATTGAAACAGCTCCTATGTTTCAACTGAAAAATAGCAGCAACATCAGGAACGCTATATAGCGGCCATATGACAGAATCACAGGCTTGGAAGGGACCTCTGGAGATCATCTAAGATCTAAGTCCAACCCCCTGCCAGAGCAGGGACACCTACAGCAGTTGCACAGGACGGCGTCCAGGCGGGCTTTGAATGTCTCCAGAGTGGGAGACGCCCCCGCCTCTCTGGGCAGCTGTGCCACTGCTCTGCCACCCGCACAGGAGAGAAGTCCCTCCTCATGTTAAGATGGAACTCCCTATGCTCAAGTCTGTGCCCGTTCCCTCTTGTCCTGTCACTGGGCACAACTGAAAAAAGACTGTTCCCATCCCCCTGGCACCCTCCCTTTAAGTATACATAAGCATTGATAAGATCCCCCCTCAGTCTTCTTTTCTCCAGACTAAGAAGACCCAAGGCCCTCAGCCTTTCCTCGTGAGAAAGATGCTCCAATCCCCTCATCATCTTTGTAGCCCTCTGCTGGACCCTCTCCAGCAGTTCCCTGTCCTTCCTGACCCGGGCAGCCCAGAACTGCACACAGTGCTCCGGCTGCGGCCTCCCCAGGGCAGAGCAGAGGGGGAGGATGACCTCCCTCGCCCTGCTGGCCACACTCTGCTGGGTGCACCCCAGGGTGCCATTGGCCTTCTTGGCCACCAGGGCACATTGCTGGCTCATGGTCACCCTGTTGGCCCCCAGGACTCCCAGGTCCCTTTCCACAGAGCTGCTCTCCAGGAGGTCAGCCCCCAACCTGTACTGATGCATGGGGTTATTCCTCCCCAGATGCAGGGCCCTACACTTACCCTTGTTGAACTTCATCAGGTTTCATATGCAGACAATACCAATAGCGTGATTTGTTAGGAGGGAAATAGGATAGATGGCAAGTTTATGTTAGGAGTTTAGATACCCCTGAGTGTGCCCCTGTCTCTGAGTCTGATCCGTGACACAGGGACAAAAATTAACCTGTACTTTTTGAAGCCTGGTGATAAAAACTGATAACAAGGAGGAGAATCTAGCATGGAGCTTCTAGTACAAGAGAGCTGTGAGACAGCAGTGAAGACCCCTGGATGCATCAGGCTGTGTTTCTGGAGGTTTAGCACTAGTGCCCAAGGTCCGGTTGCCGTCTCAGCAGGAATGCTCCCTGTGACTCCAGTCATCCATGCCTTCAAATAAAAAAAACTACAGCAGGCGCACAAATGTTGCTACAACATAGAGAGGATGGATAGCTTCTCTTTCGAAAGGAGGCTAGAAAAAGCTTATGTGGTATAGGGTAATGAAATTAAGGCAATGAGGGAAATAATAACACTATAAAACACAGTTCAGAGTCTATTCCAGGAAAGAAGAATTTGCGCCAAATAATGGAGGCAAATAAATAGATCTGGACTGGCTATCAGTAATTTTAGATTGGAGATTAATAGAGGGTCCCTAATCATGAGGATAATTTTGGATAATTTTCAGTTAGGGATCATGGCAGTGGGGCAAAACCCCAGCTTTTGGCTATACAGCAATCTCATGCATTGGCTTGGCAGTTTTAAAGAGCAAGACTTTGCTTCAGCTATGTGCAGTGGGACTTCTTATTAAACTGCAGTTCAGATTTGATTATTTTTCTTGTTGCTCTAAAAAATCAATATAAGCGTTAAAGTTTAGTGAATAGCTTTACATAGAATCAAGTAGTTTTAAAATGACATTTAGTTCACTATCTGATTTACAGCTATTATAACATAGGTGAGGTGTTAGCAATATTGCATGTAATACCCCTTCTAAAAGAGATTAATGTAGCTTTAATTACAAGTAAAGAATGCATACCTAAAAATACTTGCTGAATTTTATTTCACTTCTATTGTTATATCTTCATTATTGCTGACCAAGAGGTACCCATTGAATACAAAATGTCATAACCAGCATAAAGATGAACTGAAGAGTTTCTTGCACTATATTATTAATGTAAATGAAAAGTAAAATTGCAACTAAAATAGACCCTTATGAAAACTTCATTAGTACTTTAATTTATCTGGGAAATAAATTATCTGATTTAACATATACAGTACAAATAGATCTGGAAACAACCCAAATAATTTGCAGGAATATTTGATAAAACAATGTAGTGCATTGTGGAACAGAACTGGAAATGGTCCTACAATGTGTGTTTTATTAAAGATCTGGCACTTTCCAACATGAAGACAGCAGTTTGCATATATACGGGGAGATGTGCGGGAGGGCATACATAGCTTTTCATGAAAGTTAGCCCAGTCTTGGGCACTGCTCCAGTTCCCAATATATATTAGATCCATCCTAATACAAATCCTCTCTTAATATCTTCAGAGCTTTTCTGGCAGCTGAAAGTCTGTTGGGCACCAGAACACATTTTCCCCTTGTCCGCATTCCTGCAGTACGTCCTTTCTGTGTTGGAGCAGCTGTTGCAGTTGCAGGGGACTTTTTCCCACCAGAAGATCCAAAAGACAGGAATTGCTTGTCAGAAAGGTTAGTCGCGCTGACAGCTCTCTTCAATTTAAAAGATACACACACATACCACACACACATATACGCACACACACGTGTGCAGAAACCTGGCCTGATGCCAGTTCATTGTGCACCGAGACAGACAGCAGTTGCTGTAAAAAAAAAAAAAAAAAAAAAAAAAATTTAAAATGATCACACAGTAGTTGCTACCTGAGTAGATGAAGTATAAGAAGGGACTGCCAAATCCCCAAATGCTTCTATAGTAAACATTGGAAACACCCTAACATTTTAATAGCAATAGCAGCCATTCAAAACTGGTGCCACACTTCCTCTGTATTATGAGGAAACTTATTCTGCCCCTCAATTAAGTTCCTTTACAGGAATGAGCACAGCCTGGAGGGCCTACGGTACCCTCAGTGATAAAGCAGCCGTCATGAATGGTTAAAAGAGAAATGTAATGACAAACTTCCTATATTTTATTCTGGACTGTGGTCATCTCTGTAGGAAGCTCCCTAGCGTGCACTGGTAATTATAATACATGGTAGCCAGAATCGGTTTTTGAGAGCTACACGATCAGCCAGAAGTGAACCCTAGTACCAGGAAGTCAATGTCCCATTCCAGCTATTGGTGTCTTTTGGGGAGAGCATCACAAGACGACAGTCGGTTAACGATAGACAAGTTTTACCTCGAGTTTTTAGTTGCAGGTGATCTTCCACAAGGATGAATTTGAGGTTATCCTGTAAAAACCAGCCTGACTCTTCTCTAATGCGCAAATCTAGATGATTGTTTCATCCAAAGTCCTTTTAGATGAAGGTCAATGACACATTTTGAACATTCTTTAGTTTGTCAGAATTCATTGTCTTTTTTTTTTTTCATTCTCCTTGATTTTGCCAACTATTGGAACTCAGTCCTTTTTCACATTAAGAGAAGAAAGAGATGAGTGACTGAAGCTATTTGACAATATTAATGTTTGTCCCATGGGATAGCTTTTATATTATAAAGTGGATATTGACTCTTATGGAGGTGAATATTAAGGTTTATCAACCCTAGAGGTATATATTGACCAAGACAAACTAGAGGTCACTGCAACATCAAGAGTAAATAAATCTTAATGCTGCTAAAACAGGAAATCAATATGCATATTTTTCCACTTATTTTGAATGTCATTGAACTATCTGGAAATATCTTGATTATGTACCTGAATTCCAAGATAGTGGTTTTCTTTATTACTGTGAGTAACCCTCTAAAGACAAGTCAGAGGCTGGGCAGGGGTTCAAGCAAAACACTGACTACTGTTGTGCCTTTCTGAATAAGGAAACAGACTCTACTTCTTTCAAAATATGTAATTTTTTTATTTAACCTATGTTGAAGGAAAGTACTCATCTGTAACGATTTCATGCCAAAAATAAAATCTCTTCTGGGATAAATTCACTGGTAGTCAAATTGTCAGAAACCTGGAAAAGCTACTTTGTACCATTGCACTAGCCCGACTCTTCTTCAAATGAATAAAATCTGAAGTATGCTGCTGAAATGTAGCTACGATTTTAGAGTTCTAAACAGCATTATTGGCATATAAACAGAGTTCTAAACAGCCAATGGCATCCTGGGGTGCACCCAGCAGAGTGTGGCCAGCAGGGCGAGGGAGGGCATCCTCCCCCTCTGCTCTGCCCTGGGGAGGCTGCAGCCGGAGCACTGTGTGCAGTTCTGGGCTCCCCGGGTCAAGAGGGACAGGGAACTGCTGGAGAGGGTCCAGCAACGGGCTACAAAGATGGTTAGGGGATTGGAGCATCTTTCTTATGAGGAAAGGCTCAGGGACTTGGGGCTTTTTAGTCTAGAGAAGAGAAGACTGAGGGGGGATCTTATCAACGCTTACAAATACTTAAAGGAAGGGTGCCAGGTAGATGGGAACAGTCTTTTTTCAGTGGTGCCCAGTGACAGGACTAGAGGTAACGGGCTCAAACTTGAGCACAGGAAGTTCCATCTGAACACGAGGAGGAACTTCTTCCCTGTGAGGGTGGCAGAGCAGTGGCACAGCTGCCCAGAGAGGTGGGGGAGTCTCCCACACAGGAGACATTCCAAACCCGCCTGGACGATGTCCTGTGCAGCTGCTGTAGGTGTCCCTGCTGTGGCAGGGGGTTGGACTTAGATGATCTCCAGAGGGCCCTTCCAACCCTGACCATTCTGTGATTACATTGTTATAGCCTCTGACTTTCCTAGAAATCCCTTCTATATTCATGTCTTCTGAGGAAATATAAGGTCCTTTGTAATTTTATGTATGTATGTGGCAAGACACTGTTCAAAAGCCGTTGGCAGCACTCCTTCAGAATCCCAAGCAAACAGGAAGAAAGATGGATTCAGTTCTTGCTAAGCAACCAGGTGTGAAGATGTGAATTAGAATCCAAAATGCAGTTGGATAAGGAGACAAATAGACACAGAAGGGCAATGGTTTATCTTCAATAACAAAACATTTTCTGTTTATTTAGAGACAGATGAGTCCAAGAGGGTAAGCCAAATAAATATATTTAACGTGCTTTTAAGCTCACATGTGAGTAATTGGGTGAGGGAGAAAAAGGGGTAAGGGAAGGGGAAGCAGAGGAAAGATGACCCCGACTAAAAAATTAGCTTTGCTAGTTTAAAAGGTCAACTACAGAAAAAAGCAGCTGCTTCAGGTAGTGGTGTGTAAGTTCATGATTGAGGATTTCAGACTGATGATAAACCATACTGACAGAGATTGAAGGTTAGCAGCACAAGGCTCATGGGGGATTTTGGCTTGGGCCAGGATTACAGGAAAATGGGAGGTAGGGAAGAGACTTGAAATATTATTTGTTCAGTTATTTTGAATGAAAACATAGAGCCAAGCTCATGAAACCAGCTGGCATTATCCCATAGCACAACTCCTAATAATAAGTGTGTGTTTTCATCTGGTTTTGCTTTCAAGTGTCTACAATTATTAATAGGCAAATTTTAGCAAAATATCCCACGGTCAGGACACCTGAAGACTGTCTGCCTGTGCTTTTGCAAACACCTGAAGCACATGCTTCACTTTCAGGCTGCGGATTGCGCCAAGCAGGACTCTTCATTCTCTGTTTGAATCTCGCTGACCTTGTTGCAACAGAGGCTGGTGCTTAAGAGAAGGAGCTGCTGAAGTTTAGTCTATATGCTTGAAATCTGGTGTGTTTTGTTGTTTGGTACCTAAGGCAAAAAGTTCATTGAAAGTAAAAAATGAGCAAGTCTGACCTTAATTTAGAGCCCAATGAATCAAAAAGCAGTCTTCAATTAGGCCCTTGGCACTGAAAGATTATTTACACCTCTGCAGTCGGAGCTATGGGACTGCTCCTACAAACAAGGCATGGTTCACATTACAGCTCATGCAGTCGCTTCTCTGCTCCTGCTGCTTCCTTGGTGACAGCACTGTTGCTTGTCTGACCTTGCAGTAAACTGGCTCAGAGAGCTAAATAGGCATCAGAATAAACCTGCTAGAAGTAGGGAATAGTTTTCTGCTGGCAGGGTCCAGTCCTCACCCAAAGAAGAAAAAGCGTGACCAGGAGAGGCCTTGAGGTTGCAAACATGCCCCTTTCAGTAGCAGCTAGCTGCAAGATCGGCTTGGTTATAGTGTGAAGTGCCCCCAGAGGCACCATTAGAGAGTCACGTTAATCTGGCATGAACCTGTGCTGCTGCTCTCAAAGGCCAGTCCCATCATGTCCTCATGCTTAGCCCTTCTTGCCATCACTAGCGTTCACTCACCATCAGCCTGAACGGGACAAGGGGGCTCCTCCAGCTTCCCATCTGCTGACAGTAGAGAAGGGGCTGGGACAAGCAGAGGGCTGGGAGGGAAGAGTGGGATCATTGCTTTTGTCAACAGTTTGGATTCATGGTGGGTTTAAATGGATGTGTAATCATGTCCCTGCCATTGGTTGTAAGGCTGATTAAGACATTTGGGGTTATTGGGCTCTAGGGGATTACCTGGAGGACAAGAGCCATCCCATAGTACTATTGAACATATCTGACTTTATCATAACAGCAGCTCCGAAGAGAGTGCCACGGGGTGACCCCGCTTGCTCAAACTTGCCAGACTGGTGGTGAAGTAAGGAAAAGAAGAGAGAGGTGTGGAATCCCCCCAGTCCCATGCCTAGCTCATACTGCCCTCTCTAAGCCATGCCACGTACTTTCAAGTAAGAACCATGTATCTAGTCATTTACAGTTTAAATACAAACCAAGCCTATTTTTCCTCTGTGTATATTTTTTCCAATTACAGCCTTCTGCTGCAAAGAACAAGCCACGTCTCCCTGGACTTGAGAAGAATCTTTTGAATTGGGAGAACTTATTTTTAAAGCCAAGTAATAAGTTTGTCAATCACTTCTTTATTATCAGTTACTCTCTGATGAACAACATTCAGACTTTAATATCAGCAAAGAGACAGTCTGAGGAATGAATGCTCAAGTAATAACATGTAGGAGTTTTTACGGCCTGACTCTGTTTCTAAAGTGTATACACAATGCCCTAATTTAACATCAGTGAATGTAACAAATCCCCTGTGGCAAATGCAGCATATGGGAATTACTTTTTATGCTTTTCTTGAAGTGCACAAAACTCCCATTAGCATCACATGTTACATACCGGGGGGAGCGGCAGGAGAAGCCCCTCAATTTATGTTAGGTTTGGGGTGGGGTTTTTTGGTGGGTTTTTTTTTTTTAGAGCAGTCCTACGTGCTTCTAGATTGATTCACGTGCATGACTATACTGAAAGAAATCTCACGACTACGTTATTGCAATGTAACTGTCATTAGAGGAGGATATTCCTCTTAAAATTTGTACTGAGATATTTTAACAGTTCAGGCTCTCAACCACTTTTTTTTTAGCAGCTGATTATTAAAATATTTTTTTGCATTAACAACTCCTTTCTGGGTTTAAAATGGGGATCTGCCCACTGCAGCCGTGCTGTGCAGTGCAAGTACAGAGCTAGTCATAGAGCCTGAAACAGCCGCATAGTTAAACAGGACCTCCAGACAGGCTCAGAGGTGTCCTGGCTTTCTCTTGAACTGGATACAAAGCAGAGTTCTTTCTGCTGAGTTCAATAGTTGGCCTAATAAACTATAGGAAAGTAATTTCTTGCTTGTATTGAATCTCACTGGAATTTTTCATAAATCATATTTTCATTAGTTGGGTTTTTTTAATCTGAAGATCTAACAATTGAATGAGGGGTTTCATCATGACTCAGTACTCTGTACTTTTGGGGGTTTTTAAATGTTACCTAGTCTATGGTTCTGTGAGAGACTGAGGGTATTTATGAGGGACTGTGGTATCTGAAGAAAAGCATTTTTTTTTTTTTTCCTTCTAAAGAGGATGACATATGGTTTAAAGTATCTTTTGCTGGGTTTCCATGAGCTGCATCATTCAGAGGCAGGAAGGCGTCTCCAGCGCCTCAGTGTTTTCTCTAATTTCTGAATTGAAATGAGTTTGTCCCTGGTAGATGCCATTGCTTTCTGATATAAATATATCCCTAGCATTCATTGTGTTTAAATTTGGTCTACTCATGCTCACTTAAAAGAGTACCGGAAATTATTTAATAATTTACCTGTGACTATCTGGAAATGGGCAAAATAATTGCACAAAAAGGGTGTCATGTATGTCATAGGTTGACACTGAGTTCTTATACAATACCTATTACCTCTTGCTTTTTAGTACCTTTAAAAACTGTATGCTCATATTTTCTCTTAGAAATGGGGACTCTGACATAGAAATTGCAACTCCAGGGAAGGTTTAGTGAAAGAAACATCAGAGATTCAAAGACTGAGTCCAGGAGCATCACAAATTTGAATTGTGAAAAGCGTCTATCTTCACTGTCATGGGCCTTTCACAGGGATCATTAAAAAGATGAGATTCTGTTCATGGGAATTAAAGTTCCATAGAGTTTTTCATAGGACTGGGAGCTTAGCATCACTCTCTCTGGCCAGGTTTTTCTCTTCATTAACTACTTGGCAGTGTGCTAAACATCCAGAGGTCATATTCAGCCTTTCAGAATCTGTGCAGTTGCTATCGTCTATTTAACTGTAACGTGATTTGAAGCTCACGAAAGTCTTGTGGGTTGTTTTGTCCTCATTTTCTTTCGTGATGTATTCAAATTAGAGGGCAATTGTTTTCTTTTAAACTGTATACAATTTAATGTTGGGGGTGTGGAATGACCTCTTGTCCAAAGAGAGCAATTCTCTTCATATGCAATCAAATTCTGGATATGCAGAGTAAGGGCTGCTGCAGTAGTTAACATAATTCTGGCTTTATGGACAATTTTGTAAGGCTTTTCCAGACTCTCTCTCTATTTTTAATGTGCCTTTAGCAATGCAAGTCTGATCAAAGGGAATAATTTGTGCCTATTTCTAAATGGCTGGCAAGAATTTTAACAGATATTTTGAGTAATAATTAATTAGAGATACGGTATGATAATTACTACAGAAACACAGGTCTTTTATTTAAATAGGATAATAATCATTGCTACAGTGAAATAGTTCTTTGGATTATTCAGAAAATCTTATTTCTCAAATAGAAATTTGTTTTATGGAATTAAAAAAGTAACAAAGGATTTTGAAACCTTCCATTGTCAGATCAACATTTCATTTTAGTGCCTATTTTTTGTAATTGTAGCTTTTTATTTCTGGGTTTCTCTCATTTGTTTTTCATGCCTCCCCTGGGAATAAGTACCCAGTTTTCTACTTTTTGCCTTTACGGTAACTCCAGTACAGATTTGGTGTTGTTTCAAGGACTCTGTTCAGATTGTGAGCCAAAATCAAGCTCGTAAGGAAGATTCTTGTCTTCTTCCAAGAACTAATAGATCATGTAACAGAAATTTTCGATTAGTTTTTCTTTTCTGTATTCTCAGTCTCAAGTCTAAAATTGGTTATTATTCTACATCAATCGAGAGATTTTTGTGAGTTATATTTCTACATCGTATACATTTTCCCACATACTGCTGTGTATAAGGCGAGAGATTTCATCCTCATTATATATTTATTGTAAGGCTGTTAAACTGATGGCTAGGACCAATCTGGAAAAACTTTGGAAGGCCATTTTCTGCTGGAGTTTGCCTTTCTATCAGAAGTAAAATGATTGTTATCAATTGTGTATCTGCGAAAACTCGAACAAGGAAAATGCTGACAGTGTTAAACCATCCTGTTTGATAGCATATAATACTTGGACCTGAATTTGAGGTTGGAATCTCTTTAGAGCTGTGGTCTGCTTTGGAAGAAGTGGGGAAAAGGCAAAGAGGAAACCGTTTTAAAGTTAAATGTTCCTCTGAGTACAGTTGTACTTTCTTGCTCTAATGCTTATTCTTCTTCTGCAACTGAAATTTTAAAAAGTTAATTTCTTCATCATGCTGCCATACCTAAATTGCTAGGCTGATTTAGGTGTCCAGCTGCAAAGGGCTAAGGGATTGCCCATAGTCAATACATCAGGATGACAATTAGCTACATAACGTTGTTACTTGCGTTGTAAATAAACAATGTGGAACATTTTCATTTGACAATTTTGGAAAAAATTCAAAACTCCAAACTATCAGAGCCAAAGGTTCTTATAAGCCTAGAGTCCTGAAGACTAAGCAGGTTTGTCTTTTTGTTGTTTGGGTTTGTTTGGGGTTATTTTGTTTTGTATTGGGTTTTTTTTGTTAAATAACCAAACAGATTAAAGGCAAATGCTGTAATCTCAGAATCATTGGCAAAATTACTTTTGCATCTTTTGCATATGCCCATTGGTAGTGCCATGTTCCTCATATTCAGAAGGAAACTGCTTGCTCAGACATCAGGGCAGGATGAAAAATCTTTCTTACACTGTTCAGGAACGATGCCTTCTCCCTAGAATGAGAATGCTGCCTATTTTCTAACCATTATGAGACCTACTTTCCATATCTCTTCCAAAAATTGCTCTGTGACTTGGTGCTCTGCCATTTTCCCTTTTTTGAGCAATTAAATAAAAAGACATTGCTTGCAATTTTGGTAGGAAGGGAAAGGAAGTGGCATGGTTTTAGGGGGCTGCCTTTGTGACTTTTAGCCGAAGGTAAGAAGGAAAAAATCATGATGGTCAGAAGACCAGAATTTCTTATAAGAGCCACCTTAAATCTATAATTTCTATCTAAACTTAGACCTCTTGACATGTTATCTAGTCTGCTTAGAGTCAAGATCTCCTCAACTATTTTAAGACCTCTTCCCCCAAAATCTAGCTGTGACTTGGTGTGAGTGACGAAGGAATTCAAACCTGCATTTTCTCGCTGGCTCATTCATGTAGAAAAGGAGCACATAGTGCTTCCCTTTTGACTGTTGGGTAGCAGCAAGTGCAGGCTCTCACAAGCGAGGGGCTGAGCAGACGGGAATAAGCTTTCTGTGTTCAAACGTAAGCTGCTTCAGTTTTGTCCAATCTGAAGAGACATTTTTCACTTTTTTGCACAAAACAGTAGAATGAGCAAAGATGAGTTTTCTTTTAGCGCCTCAGCAAATTTAAGCGTCATAATGCAAGAGCTGAAAAAAAGAGAAGCTTGAGTAGAGAATGCTTTGGATAACACTAGTTTAAGGTGGCTGTTTGTGGGAATGCCCTATTTATTCAGAGATGAATTCCTAAATCATACAGGTTTTTACAATTTGAGAGACAGCAGCTTGTGCGTATGTGTGTAGAGGAGATTCCCGGCTCTCAAAGCCTGTTATTATGAGGCCAGACTTTCTTTGAATGCTGCCTGATGCCAGTGCAGATGAAATCAGCAGATTGTAGTGTAATATGGTAACTGCTTACAGAAACTGGTGCGAACAGGGAGGCGGCAGCTAATCGGATTAAGGAAAAGTCTATCACAGCCACAGCTGTCAGTGGATTTTAACAGATTTTTTTTATCACTGTGTGTGTGGGAAAACACATGATAGAGAGAATCTAATGAAGGAGATTGAACTAATAAACAGAAGTACTTTTTGATCTGATAGTTGCTTTTCTAAGTACTCTGGAGATGTTCAGGGAAAGTTTTGATGTAACTCTCACATAGAAGAAATAACCTGGAGACATTTTAGGAAGAGGAAGGTAAAGTGATCGAAATGTTCCCTTCACATCTCAAAAACAGGTAACAGAAAAGGTTATTTTAAAATCCAAAAGCTCTGCTTTAGAATCTTTTTTAAAACAAAAAATATATCCTTGGGAACCAGGCACACGTGTTGTTACTGCCCCCTCCCACCCCGCAAACACACACATGTTCTTACACTTTTCTAGGAGAAAGAAAATATATCCATAGCAAAGGCTGTGGCTGGGAAAGAAAGCATATGAAAATAACTGTTCTAAGATGTATGGTTAGGGTCAAGCACCTGGCAAATGGAGCAGAGATGGCCACCGCATCTAAAGCCTTAAAAATTTTCATCATCTGACATGAACGTCCCCAGTGCTTGCTGAGTCCACAGCCGAGATGGGGCTTGGCTGGAAGATAAGGCAAATTATCTACCATTAGTTTTAGCCTCATGTTTGAAAGAGGCTGACTAGAGTAGGTGGCATAGGTATGATGCACAGGGAGCAAAGGTGCTTTGAACTCAGACCAAAACTGAACTAACAACCAACTTTAAGTTCCCAGCTGGAGATCTTTGGAGCCTGATTTCTCAGGGAATATGTTGCATTGTGCTTATTGTATTCAGAGTGCAGCCCCCACTGACTTCAATTTCTCCAAAAAAGGCATCAATATATCATTGGTGACCACCAAGAAAAGTTGATTCCAAAATCCCCATTTCATCTTGCAGGAGCTCTGTGACAGAGAGGAAAAAAATTACCAAATTACAAGCGAGGGGTGTGTTTTCACGGGCACCAACCCTCAGTCATTTGTCCTGCTTCCTTGCAGGACTGCTTAGCTCAGGCACAGCTCCATGCAGTGATGGACATACATTTTCCACTTTTAGGATTGCTGTTTTGAGGGGCTTAGTATCACTTTTAAAGCTGCAATATAATAAATGTTTGTGCTTTGCTCCAATTTTATGTCATAGGAAAATAACCAGCACATCTTACAAACGAAACATGCCGTGATTCAGGAAAGAACTATGGGGTGTACTTCAGGTCTTCATTTAAAACAAGTGGTGCTACTGCTGGTGTGAATCAATGTAACTAAGACATGAATCAGAGCTTGTGTGTTAATAATTAGATCATGGCAGAAGAAGATCAAAGTAACATTTGCAGTATTGTTGGTTTAAGTTGTAACTTCCATACTGAAGTAAGTTTTTATTGCACTCAGATTAGTGGCTGTATGCAGGTTGGGGTGAATGTACTTTAACCTTCTAGTTCCTCTCTTCATCATATATTTATATCAGAATTGAGCAGTAACTAATTGAGGTTAGTTGAGGCAGAAAAGCACTTTGGATTTGCTGGGTACTTGCTGTGAATGAGGCTTCTAAAAGTCATGGCAGAATCCTTTAATCCAACTTTCTTTTTTTTTACTTTTTTTTTTTAATGCATGCAAAACAAACTGCTGTATCAGTGTGTTCAGTCCTGGAACTAATTGAAGGGAAGAGATTTATTCTGAGCTACTAGTGAATTAGAGGAGAGGAAAAAAGACCTTGTAGAAACACGTGTGTTGTTTTTTAAAAAGAATAAGCAAGACCAATACTGAGGAAATGCAGTTTTCTAAAGGTTTTTAAATACCTCAGTTGTTTTTTCTGGAAGTTTTTATAGTTGTATTTAAAGAAAATAATTCTAAAAATATCCTACTAAATATTAATCTTTTTACTGGTATTGCATGTTCTCCTTTTATCTCTCTCATGCTCTCTGTCCACTGTTCTGGACACAGAGTCCATACACAGGAACGTCTCAGGAGTTAATGGGACTACTCTGTGTTATACTGTTGAAAGTACAGAAGGCTCTGTAGGTAGGACATTGCAGACTCTCTTAGTCTCTTTGGAAAGGGAAAAGCTAGAGCTGCAGCTGGAATGGGGATGGCCTTTCTCTACACCCTAGATATCACACAAAGTTCCTGAGCAATACTGCAATGCTGGTGCCAAAGAGCAACAAATGGCAAATCAAAACATTGTGCTGTGATTTAAAATCAGACGTGGAAATACACACAGGCTTTTTTCTGCTTTTTTATCTCAGTGCTTGTCACTTGTTTTTGCCCTTTTGTTGTAATGTCACAACCAGGGTAAGAAGAAAAGCCATAGTTCAGTACATTCAGATCCCATTTTAATCCAGCTCCTGCACTGGCAGCAAACCTGGAGGAACTTTTCAGACATTGTTACATCAATTACTAGCACCCTCTTTGTAGGATTTATTCTCAAGAGTCGAATTCTTTGTGTTGAGAACCCTTTATGCTGACAAAGTGACATAAAAATATCTTGGTGTAAGACCTGCTTTTCAAAGATAATATCTCTGTGCTCAGTGGAAGAGTCCTTTGGCCTTGAGGGGTCTTTCTGTCTGTCTGCTCTCTTTTTCCCTTGCATCCACACTCATCCTTTCAAATCTTTTCTTCTGTTCCACTGTTCATAACAAGAAAATTGCATATATGTCATGTTAAAAATGTATGAGAGTAAACAACAATTTACAGCATTGGGTGTCTTTTTGATGATAAAATAATTAGAAGTGCGTACCTGAAATAACTTTCCACATCTTTGGTTGGAGGGGTGAAGAGGGTAAACACAAAAAGGCAGCCAAAGTAGGGAACATCATCTTTTCATTTCAAATGCTTTTAGTGCTCAGCTCCGTTGCACTTTCATCCCAGCCCCACCTTCACAGGGTTCAAGCTTTGGCAGGTACTTCACGAGACTTTGGTTTCCATGAGCAAGGCAGAAACTGTGTACAAAGATGCTTCTGCATGTTGTCCTTTCAAAACGTAGGCTTTTGCTTTCTAAATTTTCATTTCATCATAGTAGCCATATGTGTGGAAGAAACGAGATTCACTGAGATAAGAGCAGAAAATTAAGGACCGCGTTGGTTGCAGAAATGGTACTGTTATGCCCAGTAACTGGCTTGTGTTGAGTAAATTGATCTTGCTAATGCTGAATGATACAACACTAATTTCTTTTTTAACCTAGGGAAAGAATTTGTACCCCCAAATAGGTCTTCATGAGATGCTGATAGCAAAACATTATCATGCATCCTGTTCATACAACTACTAAAATAGGCGGTAGTAGCAGATCTGGGGTTGGCGGCTTCAGCTGGAACTCAGCAATGTATGTGTTTGGTATACAAAAAAGAATTGGTGTTGATAAGGAGAGACCAACAAGAATATTGTAACTAGAGAATGTTTGCAAAGTGTTGTAGGACTTAAATATTGTTGTTTATTCAGTTCATCCCCAAGCATAAGGATCTTGAACTTGGCATTAATGTGTCATACCAATAACATTTTGGTCGTCTTGACACGTCTTAGACAAGGTCCTGGGTTCCTGTGCTTTTCTATTCTACGGCATTACCCAGAAGGCCCAAGAAACTTGGGTTTCCAAGGAGCACCAGCTTCAGATCTTTAAGACATTGCTTCGTTTGGGTTTGAGGGCTATGAGATGCACTTTATATTGCTTGGCTAACTGATTGACTGTTCAATCAACTGTATCGCCAAGATAGCTAACTTCAGGAGCACCTGGCTTTCTGGAAGTGAAGAAATTCAATTCCTGGGAGCCCGAAGGGTGCCCAGTTCTGATTCATTCTCTATGGCAGACGTGTCTAGGAGAGGAGTCATGCAGTGAGACAGTGAGCTGGTAGGAAAAAAACTTCCTTGAACTTCAGCGGGACTGGTGAAAACTCAGCTACTCCCATGAATTGTCTCACTTTTGGAGAATCGATAAATCTAACTTAACTTGTCTAATCTTTCGGAGGTATTTTCCCAGCCACTCTCCATTAAATATGTGCAAATTATTACAAAGCAGTTTGAATATATGGCCAAATGATATTCCTTTTGCTTTACTAAAATCTACATCCTTTTCTCGATTAAGTCAGTGGCAAAATTCCTGTTATCTGTAATGAAAACAAGCTTGAGCTTTTGGTGCTTCCAGAAGTATTTCCCTTCAAGAGTATTTTTAACAACACCAACTTGCCATGTTCCGCTTAATGCTCCAAATTGCTCCTAACAACCCCCCTGTTATCTTTCTCTTCTTTCATCATGCTGAGCATTGCATCCTGCGCTTCCCAGACACGTGGGAAGGTGCCCAGAGCTGTGCCTGCTCTGCCCAGCCGAGCCAGCAGCAGAACACAAGTTGCCAGCAGTCAGGTACCGTTCCTGCACCAGCACGGTGCAGTGGGAAGCCCCGGCGTGCGCTGGGTGCAAGGAAGGGAGTCAGACCTTCTGGTGTGAGCATGCACGCCTGCAGAGGCTGGATGGGAACCACTGCAGCCAGGCAATGTGCATGGCTCTCGCCAGCGCCAGGCCAGGGGCCAGCCGTGCTCACCTTGACTGAGCCTTTGGTGTCTGCTGAGACCAGAAGAAACATCCTCTGTTCTCCCTGGAGAGAAGTTGTTCGAGAATCTTTGTCTCAACTGTATTCTGAGCTGATAGTGCATATATTTTACCCTGCTGTGAAAACATGTGAAGATTGTGTATACGCTCCAGTGGATATAGGTAATCTTAAACAAGATTTCAGAGAAAGCGGTAACTTCCTCAAACTTGTGAAAAGAACACATCCTGGATTCTTCTTCCATATTTTTGTGGAAGAAGAAGAATCCAAATAGCCCGGCATCACTCAAACAGACTGCATAAGCACAAAATATCAACCGCAAAACTCGTAGTCCACACAAAGTAAGAATGTAGGATCAATTTTTCGACCTAATAATATCACATGCAAATACTGTCCCTCAGTTTGGGAGCAGATGCATTTATTTAAGGCGTTACAACCTCCTGCTGTTTATCACAATCCCTATTAGCTATGCCACCATAACAGATTGTCCAACTGGATTAGGTTGAGCCACTTAAGAAAAAAGTTTAAAATAAGATGCCTGACTTTGCCCCGAAAGACACTGGGAGTGTTCATGCAGGCAGTTGGCAGCAGCTTTATAAATGTCAGGGCTGCACAAGTATGTCTGGGTTTGCCTTATGGGACATGGATACTTAAACCTTATTTTCAAAAGTGATTCAAGGGTTTTCAAACCTGAGTCTCATTTTCTCCTACAGATCCAAATTGCTTTTCCCACTCCTCTCTCTAAATAAATAAATGATCAGCTCTGACTATCCACGCCAGAACAGATATCCGCACTCTACATGCATTTCTCACTAAATATTTCAGGAGATATCCTAGAAGCTCTTTGTTATTAAGCAGTTTTGTCACTCAGTGAACCATCAGTTACCAAACAGTAGCTTAAAATAAACAGTACCTCTTCTATAGTAAAAAATGTAGCTGTTGTTTTAACTCACAGCTGCATTGCCGTATCGTCTTTCTGAAGACTTCACTGTTTAGCCAGTTCTGCTTAACTTTGCCAGGGAAAGGAAATTGCTTTCCTTTCCTTCTTTATGCCTTTCCGTAGCACATTTACATCCTTAAGTGTTTAAAAAAAACCCAACCTGAAGTAGATCAAATTGAGTAATATACCAGCCTGTCCAATTACTTGATTTCTCTCCTCAGCTAGTCTGGTCCAGACTCAGAGTTTTCATCTCCTTTCTCCACTGGACCCGTAACAGGGCTCACCTCTAACCTGTCTCCATAACTCTGCCCCCCCCGCAGACTGCATCGGCTGGTTGACAAGGAAAAGCCATTCAGCACTCTGCAATCCTTCAGGGCACTACTCATTCAATCAGGATGCGACAGATTTATGGCTCCTACACTTGGGTCCCAATTTCCTGCACTGACATCCTGATTTGTTTCTGTGACATTAGGGGTTTGCTAGGAACGGTGTTTGTTCACTCTCAAGGTACGTGAAGGAGGTTGTTATGCTAACAGCCTGGGACTGTCCTGCAAAGGGGTGGGAAAAGGGACCTGTTTGAGTTTGGCACTTCCCTGGGTTTTAAATGTATTTTGTTAATCTGGTTCTGCAGTTTCTGACGGAACACCAATAATACAATACCAGTAAGATTGTTTTGTAAGGGGGCAGCATGAAACTAAGAGTAATAGAAAAATCTTATTCGCTTTCTTGTATCCATCATGCTTGTCAGGTGTGTGTAAAGTATATGCCATCTTGTGTTGACAAGCCCAAAAAGCAGCTGTGATTTTGAAAACTGAAATTCCATCTACTGTTTGCTGTTGAAAGGCAGGCAATACAAAAGACCATAGAAAGGTTTGATACTGCCCAAGTTTCATCTGCTAGCTTTCCCTCAGATTTCCTGGGAGAAATGTGGGTATGAACACATAAAACATCTGAATAACATTTCTGCTGTTTAGGGCCATACGGATAGGAAGAGAAGGGAACCAGTTTCCCAACAACTTGTAAGTTAAGCAGTAAGAGTTGTGGGGAATCTTTCAAAAGTACAATTAGGAGGAGTTTGAAATGACCTGAGTATTTAATGACCTCTCACTCGCCTCCATAGAAGTATTCATTTGAGAGATTTGCTCCCTGGAAGTTTATCAGACCTGGAAAAGCATGAACAATTTTGGTGCTGATATTATCATCTACATGAATAAATGTTGAGCACTGAAACACACTGTCAAAGTCAGTTGAAGTTACCATGTGTGCTATAGCTCTGAAATGCAGATCCTGTCGTTATCTTGATACACAAAAGCTGTGCCTAGTCTAATTTTGTTGACGGTAGAGGATTAACATAGTTTGTTATTTGCTCCCAAGTGTTTATAAATCCTGTCTTGGGTTGATAAGAAGTTGTAAGCTTAGAAAGGACTGTCACAGTGATCCTGATCTGACCCACATAGCCCTGGATATAGAACTCGGTTGAATTAATTTCTGCCTCCATTTGAGTAGTCATGGTTGGACCAAATCAACAAGACTAAACCAGGATTCACTCAAGGCAGTTCTCCATTTCCCAAAACAGCAATGGTCCTTGAAACCATTTTTTTTTGCCTTTGCAACTCACCATCAGATGTATTAATGTCCAACATCCCCCTGTTCTTTCCAGGTTCAAAAGGAAAGTGCTGTGAAGGAGTTAAGGAGAGAGGATACTGTTCGATCCTGTTACTGTGAATTACACTTCACTTCTTTTATAGTATGTTTGTTTGTTCAGTGGTTTCACTGTGTTTTAAATATTTAGTGTGGGAAGTCATGTAGCTCACATATTGTCACATGCTTCTGAAAATAGGGAGGGCAGGTAATAACTGCAGCTGCAGTCCCGTTTCTTTGTTATCAGAAGAGGCATGAGAGGAAGCATCAATGCTGTTCCCAGTGCAAACAACAGCTGAAGCCACTGCTGGCTTTATATCACAAGGCTGTTTTTTCCTCCTATGTGATATACTGTCTTTCCAGAATTGCTGCAGAACTGGTCCTGTGGGTGATAGCCCACACCCTGGTAAACCTTCCCAGCGGGCAGCATTTCTGTGAGTGTTAATTTGGGGTAGAAGCACAGCAAATAACCTCTCTCAGCTAGGTCAGTTAAGGGATCCTGATTTTTGGAGGGGCTTCCTTTGTCTGGATAATTTCCTGTGATATACAGGACAACGGAGGTACAATTAAAAGGGAGGGCAGCTGTGATGAGAGGCCGCAGCGCAGCCTGCCCTGCCACCAGGCAGCAGCATGGCTTTGTGCTGGATTGCAATAACCATGAGCTGAGGTTTTGTTCCCTGCTGTTGGCAGGTTTGCTGCTGCTCTCCCAGTCTTTACTACTGCCCTAGCTACGCTGTTTCCTGGGTATTTTACGCCCTGCTTTCCAAACATGATGACAGGGTGTCCTCAAGCATAGCAGTCTCACCGTTCCTCCCAGGGCAGGTACCAAGAAAGCACCGGTCAGCATTAACTTAGGTCTTAGAGCCCAGCTGTGCCTTTTTCACTCCGTTTATAGTTTAACACCCTACACCCCCACTGGGAAGTGTCCTCTGCAGTATGCCTGATTCTGGTGAGGAAGGTGAAGGAAGGGGAGAGGGTTAGAGGCAATGGGGGTTTGGAGGAAAACAGCCAGGGCAATAAGGTGCAACAGGGGCTCAAAGTGTTCCTGCAGTAGAGGTGGAGGCAGACGTTTGTGGGGGGTTGCCGCCAGGCTGTAAGGACCTGCTGGGGAGGGAGGTATGAAAGAGCTGCACTTTCAGAAGCAGGAGTCTTTGCTCCCTACCCTAAAAATTTTCTGCGGATTGTGAAGAGGAAGCTTTCCAATCCTCTGCCTTGGGTATGCCTCCCAACCTTGCCTGGGAGCAGTTATGGTTGAGCTTCTGGTTCACTCAAGACAAAGAGGTTGGGCATGAGGGCTGAGAATGTGCTCCCTTGTGAGCAAGTTGAAAGGGTAAGGTGGTCTTCTATTAGCAAAAAGGGTTATTCCCACTCAGATTTATTAGTTGATCATCCTCCCATGTGTAGCCAAGGAGCATTGGTTAATTCTGCATGGGAAAATTGCCCTGGAAAACCAAATTCTTAGTGTAGCCTTAGTTGCTTTGGTAAAGTGAACACTGCACAATGTTAATTATAATTTAAAACCAAAGTCTGATATCTTTTACAACAGAAGTTTCTTTTTGAGTTAAACAATGATGAAGAGATTAATGGAGCTCTGTAGGAAGATGATTTTTTATGGAGATGAAATACTGTCTAGGCAATTTCAGATGATTGATTTTCGTTGATTAGGTACCCATCAAAGTGCAGTCAGCAATGCTCAGGATATGATCATAATACGCTGAAGTAAGGGGCAGCTCATTAAATGAAAAGAATCATCCTGCCATCCTATCACCAACTCCCCTACACGTATTCTCTGTTACTGCTGAAGGAATTCAGGCCTCACAAGACTTCTGTGCTATTTGGCAAAGGCTACGGTATAAATACCAGGCTGCAATGAGAGAGAGTCCTTGGTATGCAAAATGAGGCATGCAAAGATTTCTCTTCACTTATTTTATTTATTTTTAAAAGTTTTGAACAAGCATAAATTATCTGGTGAATATTCCCTACTTTGAGTAGAAGCAGTTCAGTATAATCGGAAGAGCAGCCTTCAATTTGGCTATTCCCAGAGTAGGAGTATGCTGCTAAATCATCTCTGTTATCAGTGGAGCTCTAAAAACAAGGCTATTGACCATGAGATGAATTTTGTCACAAGCTTGATGTAGGAGTCAGTTTTGACATTGCTCTAAATGTTCTCTTCTCAAAGAAAAGCTCTATTGAGAGCAGATGTATAAAAGTTAAGGGGGAGATTTTAGATTGCATAAATGAGAACGAGACATCTGATTTACCCAGGCTTCCACTGAGACTTGAGCATCTCACTGCCCTTTATGCCTTTGAAAAATCTTCCCTTTAACCACCATCTTACAAAATGTGGTAGGAATATAGTAGCAGGGTAAGTCAGATTATATTTGTACAGGTTTCTTGATTTTGATATCGCAGTGAATGTTCATAACTCTTCCAAAGGACTCAGATGTTTTCATGTCACTTATCCTCTGCTATGTGAACCCTTGCTTTCACCTGTCCCGTAAGATGAATGCATTTTATTTCATTTGAGGATGTTTTGGTGACCTTGGAGGAATTTGTTGGAAGAAATCTTAGCACATCCCTTTATGCTGGTGGAAAATTTTGTCATTCATAGCAGTGAGGCCATTATGCTCTGATGTTACTTCAAACCACTGGGATCTGCCTTTGTGCAAGCTTTGAATTTGGTTTTGCCAACTTCATTTTGGATTCATATTTTAGAAGCATAACTCCGAACAAAAGTGAAAGCTTATGTCAACTCAGCACTACTGCTGTGTATTGGGGGATTTGAGAATTTATTACAGAAATGAATTCGTGTGAATATTTATGCTTCATTAGTTACTCATTGGTGTGGAACATAGTATGGGAACTTTGTACTTACTGATTTTCTCAAGTTAAACTGCCAAACTGTTCATGACTGATATTCCCATATTAAGTGTGTGCAGCTTTTAACACTTGACTTAACAAGTGCCTTTAATTTCACTGAACATAAGTTATTGATCATGGTGCTTGTTGCCTGGAAGCTCCATTCCTGATTGTTAATTGAGCCATTGATTTTTTTAACATTATCATTAACAAAAGGGTGAATGCTGTATTGTAAAGCGGTCTGGTTAGAGCGGGGAGGGGGAGCAGTGTAGCTGACCAAAGAAAATACCTTTTTTTTAAACCTATCACAGCTGAAATCAGTTCAAAAAGTCCCGTTGACTTGAATGAAGAGAGGATTTGACTCAATATGGATTTGATTTGGCAAAAGTAAAGTTAATAGGAAACTTTTGTAGATTTCAGGGATGCCAGATCAGTCCAGATGTTTGGTACAAGTTCTGCATGTTAGCGTGCTTAGCGTGACACTAAATCCAACCCAATAGGCCTTGCTGAGAAAAAGCTCATCTGTATAAGCTCAGGCTTGGCACCACGTTCATACAGCCGAATAGCTCCCTGTTTAGAGCTGGCTTACGGCCAGCTGACTTGCAGCTCAGGCACACGGAGCTTGCCTCTGTCTGCAAAACACCGTTTAGGCTGTGCCAAGGTTAGCGGAGCCACACTGATTTACACCAGCTGGACCAGCCCGTTGCTTTGTTTTCTATTCGTTGTTACCACATTAACCGTGAGGTGTGTACACGTGGCAAAGAAACACACCCGACAGCAATACCACGTCTGACTGTGAAATGGAAAGCAATATCCCCATGTTAGAAATAGAACCTGTGGACATGAAGACTTAGTGAGGATAAGCTTGGGGTTTAAGGTGAAAAATGATGTCGTTGACGGGATGGAGGCAAGTGTAATATATACATGCATCATATATATGTGTGTGTGTCTGATGTTATGGATATGACCCACAACTGTATTTTATACAGTTTCTGGTATACGGTGGTATGCAGCGTGCAAGTATCTGTTTAATTGCAAGTGCCTTGTTGTCTTGAAACTAGTATTACTGTCCACGAGGCCATCTCAAGTACCTACAGGCTTTGGAGAAAGCACCTCAGTTCACTAAAAGCCTTTTGCTTGTATTCTGTCAATCGCAGCTTTTATGCTTTTTAAAATGGAACAGAAACAATGTTTCTGTCTCAAAGGCATGGGATGGAACTCATTTTCCTCTTATCCTCTGGACATTGTTTTTAAGAGCACATATCACGGTATTCAGAGAGAAAACTTTCTTCTGAGCTGTCTTGCAGACTTACATGGTGATTTTTAATTGGCATGAGTAGTAGTAGATGGAGTCTAGATAGTTTGAAAGGATTCATTATTGCTATCCTTGTAGAATCCTATCTGAAAAATAGAAATACCTATCAGATGCTACTGCAGAGGTGCTCATATTTATGAGTCTCCTGCAAAACACTATCGGGGTTTGACAACTATGGTAAGAAAGTATTCATGAGTTTACAATTTTGAAGGGTTCTTTGTAGTTCTCCAAACAGTTTCCAGAAACTATTTTATGACAGTTTTAAAAGACTTCAGAGACTTTTACTCTTGGGTATACCAGCTTTCTCTGGAAGGCAGGAGTGTGGCGAGAGGTCTAGGCAGAGGTAGTAATGATTCAGGTGACATCAGCTCTCCTCATTTCCTGACCTTGTGTGGCTGACAGTTTTAGTGAGGATGGAAACAATGCTGATTTCTGAAGACTGTCAAGTGCGAGCAGTTTTCTGCTGAGTTGTAGGAGGCTGGAGATCTATAAACCTTTTTAAGTGCTGGGAGGAATGAGAGGGCATTGTTTTCATTGCAGCTGGTCTTTGAGTCAGAAAGAGAATAGTAACTATTGAGGGACAGACCTCTGGAACAAGGCTAAGCTTTATTTATTAACTAGTAAAATTTCTTAAAAGAAGAGTGAGCAAGCAAAAATTTCTGAGCTCTGCTGCTGTGGACAAATAAATAAGAATGCAGAAATTGTTGTGATAACACAGCATGAAATTATATTGCTAAGGCAACACGAGTTCTTCCGTTTTGAAAAATCAACATAAATGTGAATAGGATTTCAGGACTATCCAAACCTAAAATACTTGCTACTGAAAAGCAACACCCCCAAACTTTTGGGGAAACCAGCATACCAATGATTATTGGTGGCAATTTTTCAAAGCATTTGTCTGGCTTTGGCTAAGATGTTTCTGTACTAAGTCCTTGGTTCTCTTCCCAGCCCAACCAGCCCGGTTTTTGAAAGAGTTTGGGATGTATTTATTGAAATAAAAAGTCAAAGATGAAACTGGTGGGGTACCCAATAGGCCCTGTATGTTCTGAAATGTCACCCTGGGAGTTTAATGTTGTTTAGCTCTTATTTATTGCCAGTGTTCCAGGACAGTCTGTGAAACTTAAACATAATGAGCTCTACTGAAGAGCTGGTTACGTTCTTTGTGCTTGAAAGGAAGACAGAGATGTGAAATTACTCATGAACCTTGAACGTTTTGTGGTCATCTTCTACACAGGACTTGGCCATTGACTTCTAGCATGTTTGGTAACTACCTTTAGAAACACAAACCGGAAGAAAAGTGTGTAGTGCACTTCCACGGTATTTTGTTCGTAATCTAAATACTTTCTGAGATACCATTTGGCAAAACCCCTCCATGAAAAAAAAGTGTGTGTGTCTGTCTGGGGTTTGGGTTTTTTTTTTGCAGTTGAACAAAGGAGCACAAAGGAGAATTTTTAGGGTAGCACATTACAAAACAACACATTTTGTTTTCAAATTACGCTTCGCTTCTGGGAGGGCTGTACAGAGATCCCCATTCTCTGAATGCTTTGGATCTATGACCAGACCTGACAAAGGAAATAGTCGTAATGAATCTTTGCCTTCTACATGAAGAGAACGTGAAAATGTGCAGAACCAGGTGGATGTCCCATTTTTTACTCAAGGGAAGGCTTTGGTACCAGCTGTGTGATAATGATACAGCCAAATCCCTGCCCCCTTTGAAACAAAGGAGAAGAGAAGAAAGCCACTGGGTTTTGGGCTGGTTCTCCTCCCATGTCTTCCTGCTCCTGGTACAGACAGTGTTAGGACTGTACCTCCCAGGCCTAGAGAGCAGGAGGGGAAGTCTTACTTGGGTGTCGTTTGCAGCTTGGTGACAATGGTGTAAGCTGTCACCTCCCAGCTAAGAGTAATGCCACGCTGTGCACACAACTGCACGAGGTACGTCAGCTCTTTCAGGGAACAAGGCCTTCATTAAGCTACAATTAAGTTTCATTTATGGTAATTCTATGGGATGCCTCCTTGATTTTATCTCATACAGTAAAGTCTCCCCAAAGACTTGGCAGGATTAGGTAGCAACGGCACTTTTAATACCGTGTTGATTTTTTCCCTACATTTTTGCTGTACTGAACAGGTGTATGCTTTCAGATCCTGGCTGGACAAATCAGCCCCTCTACGGCATTCACAGCCACTTTGTTCCCTCCATCCTGTTGTGTTAAAAGTGATGATAAAAGTTTAAAAACACCTAGTCTCTCAGTCAGTTTGATTTCTGTCCATCTAATATTATTAATTGAACCTGAGGTCAAATTTAGAGCAATCCAGTGAAAGACACTGGCACTTTTATTCTCACATTTGACCTGTCCAGCTCGAGAAATAAGTTCCAAATACTGTCAGTGAAGTTAATATGAACAGCATACAGAATTTCAACCCACCAAAGGGATTTGTTTTTAAGCTTCTCTGAACTCCAGTATCTGGACGAAAGCTCTGGTGTTTAGAATTAATGATGTCTTGGGTTAGCTCACACAGCTTGCAGCGCTCTAGGTACTGCGGTTTGATGACTGTCACTGTTGGTTGGGTCAAGAATAGCTGCCACAGACATAATCAGTGCATTTCCTCATTTTATCAGACTGGTGCAAGAGGTAGTCATTTTTTCCAGGGGACAGAATTAATGGGTGAATGTGCTGTGGGGCTGGCACATGCTGCCTCCACTTTAATAGCTGAATTAGAATCTTTTTAAACCCTTGGCACCAAGAAATGTGATTTCCCGATGCTTAGGGCTAATGCTGTGGTAAGTGCTGGGAAATCTTGACTGATAGCACTAAGAGTTAACAGAGACAAAAAATAAAGCACAATAAATCTTACCTGAAGTGTTTGGCTATGTATGAATTACATATGTGCATATATGTATTGGTCTGAAAGGTATGAGCGCACGCAGAGAGATTAATTATAGTTTAACCTGCACTTAAAAGGATCATCAAATCTAATATTTTTTCGCTCAATATTTCAGCATTGCTTCTGGTGGCCAAGCTTGGGGGAAAAAAAGATTTATAGCCACTATGTGAGAAACTGTATCAAATAAATAATGGGTCCAAATTAAACACATTGATTAACTATCATTCACTATCCTGTAATCTCTTAATGACTAAGGTCTAATTTAAGACAGACTAGAATCAGGATTAAATTCTGAATTGCTGTTATTATTACATGCATTCATTAGGTTCTAGAAGAATTCAGGAGAGATTGAAAAGGCACCTGTGAATTAAGACCGGCTATTAATGGGGAAAGTTGAAGGACTTATCCATATTAATGGCATTTTTCTTATTCAGATAGCCTAACAAATGGAAGCATTAAACTTTACAGATTGTTTGTGTATTCATGGTTTTCATCAGTCTAGTTTATTGTCAGAAAATCTGTAGAGCACCCAGAAATATAATAATGGCTGCTGCGTTACATTTACTAATTGAAGTAGCAAAAAGCTAATTAGAGAGCTTTTCAGTGCAGTTGAAAGGCATAAGATTCAGTCAGTTCTGCAGCCAGTCCAATGAAATAAAATGGAGGGAGAATGGGAGAGGAGGGGAGAAAAGCACTGTTTGCTTTAATTGACCTGTGCAGGAAGCTATTTATATTTGACACTGCAAGTTTCAGACTGGTAAAAATGCGCCAAGCCGGGCAAGTTACTAACCCCTTTGAACTTGAGGGACCTCATCAAAGAGGTGAATGAGAACCTTTCTGTAAGCTTACTTGTGCATTTGGGTCAGAACAGAGGTAGACACCACCACAATCTTAATATTTTTTGCAACTCCTTGTATTCTTCTGTCAGTGATATGTTTGTAGCCCCGTGAGTCAGGCACATTAGAAGTCTTACCTTTTCCAGCTCATGCTCAAGAAATCACTTCAGTACCTGTACGATTTCCTCCAGCCTCCAGAATGCCTGCAGTTACCAACCTTATGTGTTTGTGTTTTAGAGTTGCAATGAAGCAAAAATACCATATATTTTTCTGGTGTGAGGAAAAACTCTAAGAGTTGACTTGTAAGATCATATATATCCATCTCTTGCTTGATAATCTTTTCTTACTTTCCTAGGTATCTGAGGCTTTGTTGCCCACATGAGAATCATCTATCTTTAATATACAGATAGCCTTGCAAAAGTGAATATAAGATGATGCTGCCATCTTGAATAGTTGATTCCATACTTGCTAATAAAGCACTTGCTATCTTCAGTCCCTCTTCTTCTGCCATTTTTAAGCCAGTTTTCTGATGTTTTGCTTTCAGTAAAGAGGCCATTATTCCTGCAATCTATCATTATAAGGAGTACTGCCTACTTCAGAGAACCTCTTGCAGCCTAACTGGAATCACTCAATGATTTGGATCATTAATATATTGCAAAATGACAATAAGAACTGAAGTGAGGGGGCAGGCAGACACAAAGTGCTGATGAAGATATATCTGCTCTGCTGTCAAAATTCTACTTGCAAATATAGGAGCCACCATTGGATTTCTTTTAGCTAGAAGGTGAAGCTTTAACACGCCTAAAGAGTATTGATTGTTAACCCTGTTGGTCTCAGTTTGGGATTAGACTCAGAACCCTAAGTTTTCTGCTTTTCCTTTAGGTTTTTGCTTCTGGATTTTAGTGTGAGATCCTATAAATCGTTATATTGTACTGATATATTTTCCTTTCTTGAAGTTGTGTTTGTTCTTAGGATGACACTGAAAAGTACTTCTTTTTCGAGGTGTTTCCTCCTTTGGCACATGATTTTCTGAGTTCTGCTGCTGCTCCTTTTCCTACAAAAAAAATCTTGCTCTTAATTAGATTTCGTAATATCAATGATTTTTTTTTTTTTTTTAAGAGGATGCAGGCTTAGGAACAGCAGTAGTTCATCTCATCTGCAGCAGCAGCACTAATCTTGTACACATTGGCATGCACGCAGGGCAATAAAAAGTGACATGATGTAACATTTCAGTGAAGAATTGTAGGCACTGGAGCCAAATCTTGTCATTTAAGACTTTCTGTGAGGAGTGATTTATTCTCAATTTGCCAATGTGTGCTTTTTTGAGAAAGAGAGGGAGAGAGATTGTGTGTGTTGGGAATTATGCTTACACTTTTTAAGTGTTACTAGTGACTTTAGGTATCTCTGCCTTCAGGTGCCCAACCTGACATTCCAGAGAGGCTTGATGCTTGGCACATGTGTATTCAGCTTGTTTAGAAAAACTCTGCCTCAAGCAGAACCCCCCAAATCATTGGTTTTGACTGTCTGTTACCTTCTGTTCTGAATATGCCAAAGATGATGGCTGTAAGGGACAGTGTTTCAGATATCATGCTCTGATCTAGCAAAAGAACTTCCAAAAGTTAACATTTTCTTCATCTGTACAGATTTTTAATAGGCAGAAATCTTCTTTTGCTCCTAGAATAGGAGCTAGGGCAGAGGCTGATGGGACAAATCACTTCGCTTTTCACATTATTAGTCTTCTGAAGGCATAGATCAATTGCCCAGAGCTGTTTCTTCCTTTTTAGAGGCAGATATATAATCTTATTAATGATAATGGTTTGGGTTTGGTTTTTTTTTTTGCCAACAGCATGATATTCTGTATTGTTCAGTTTAATAATCAGCATGAAACCTATTAACTGCATGAGATATGGTGTCGGAAATCTGGGGTAAAATCTTTGGCACTTGGAAATATTAACTAACTTGTTTGCAGTACTGCAATCTCTTACAGTTAACATTCTGGCAATTACAAAGATACAAGCTCTTAAAGATAAGCTTTCTGTTTTGTGCTATGCTCACACTTTACCCTGTGGTCAAAGTCCAAAGTAAACCTTTTTGGAAGCTGCTAAAGCCTGGAAGAGTTTAATCTAATTTAATTTCTTGTGATTGTGAACACTTGGGTACCTCCTGGTTCTGAGTGAGTCTAGCAATGACTAAATCAACAGAGCATCTCTTCTCAAGCAGTGTTGATTTTGGGGGAAGTAAATCAATTACCCGGCCAAGGATTTCACCTCAATTGTGTTTTGATGCTTTTATGCTATATTTTGTGTTCCTCCATTGCCATTTCACTTTTGGCTAGCAAGAATGTGGAATTAAGCTGCTTTTATCAGTGACTGTGAATGTTTCTGCTTAGAGTCGGTTTTCCTTTCCTTGCATGTGCCTGTCTCGGTTGCTCAATTGTGCTGATGAAAGTTTTGAAACTTCCCCTTCATGAGAGGTCAGCGAAGCTTGCAATTTGTTACTTCAAGACATCAGTTCCTGTAGCAAATCTCTCATTAAATTTTCCTTATGCCTATCAGAGGTTGAGGTCGTATGGCCCCAGGTTGTCTTGTCTCTGAGGGGAAAGCTGGCGTTGGAGTATTTGATTGCTCCACCACAGCTGTGAATTTGAAGAAGTCAATCTTTTCTGGTTTGCACTCCCCCTAGGGCATATTTCCTTCTCTACACAATTTAACAGTGATTGGCTGTTTTAATAGCTTTTGAATAAGTTTGTTCTTAAACGTGCTTCCCCCATTTCTGCTCCATGCACGGTATGGAGTTTGCACTCTGAATAACTTACTGGTTTGCCTTGATGCTTTCCATGCCCTCTGCTCCCTTTAATCATCGTTTTAAGTATAGCAATAAGTAATTAGGGAATGTCATTTACACTTCCACTTCTGGTTCCATGAAAAGAATTGATGCTTATCGTGGTGCCTAGAAGTCCCCTCATGGCTTTCCTGTTAAAACTGTTCTGCTATCTGCCAAGACCTGAATCTCTCTGTAATTACTTTCCCAGGATTGTTCTGGTAGGAGCGCTATCTGTAATCACTCCATGACAAGGTTCCTTCTCATCCTTCCTGTAGACTTCCACTTGCTGGAGCCTGTTGCTTTAGATTTCTTTACTTTTCAGAAACTAGGTAATGAAGATGAAGACTTTCCACATCCGTTTAGCCATTCCTCCATTTACTGGTTTTCTATGCAAACTTCAGAACAGCATCTTTCAATGGAAGGCTGTGGCTGGCACAATTTTTCATGTACTTTTAATTTCTTTGGCTGAAGTAGATGAGATTTTAGCAAATGAAACCACCCCGCTCTTTTCTTCCTATTGCATGGCATTTGAATTCACCTTTTCTCCTTGAAGAAACCTGACCTTAGTGTTTAATGGAAAGCACATCTACGAATTAGGTTTGCTAAATATCATTCACACAAACAACAGTATATTCTCAAAATACTAACTCGTAATACTTTATATCTGTTTTAACAGAAAATAAGCAATACAGTTCTGACTTGTATGACAGTACTGTGCTTATCTTCTTTTTTAGGCTGGCATTGCTCAGAGCCTCCCTGCCCGCTCTGGCAGGGGCTGGGTACAGCACTGAGACTTGTGCGCTCACAGCGCAGTGGAATTTGCAGTCAGAGACACTTCCAGCCCCTGGGGAAAAACAGGCTGTAGTGAATCAGAATAGGATTACGGCTCAGCTACAAGTCACTCATGCAAATCCACAAAGAAATTGGGGCTTCTAACTTGCATTGCTTAACAATGGATTTGGGCACTTAAATCCTTCTAAGAGGGCAAGTGGGAGGGGAGTTGTTACAAAATAATTAGCAAATACTTTGGTCTGGAGGAAAACAGGACCTTGTCTTGTTTTTCCTGTGCTTTCCAGTGTACTCTGACTTGAAGCAATTCCCTTCCCTTTAAGAACAAAGCCAATGTTACAGGTATAGTAGTTCTTACTAAGCAACCTAAAGTAGTTTGTTGTCTTTGCAGAAGACGTCCTGCAGCTTCTCATATGGGGTCTCGATGTGCTTCCCTGCACGTGCTCTTAGTGTAAGCAGTGCCTTAGAAACCTGGCTAACAGTGCAAGTCGGCTGAAGAGAAGGAAGTTTGGAGATAGTGGGAGGCAGCCCTTAAGGGAGAGCAGCATAAGCTGTTCATTTGCTTGGGGTGTTGAGCTCTAAGGATACAACAAATGGGTGCAGACGCCCCTGCGGCCAGAGAAGCAGACAAGGGGTCCAGGGGCTGTTAGGAGAGAGAGGCACGACTCTGCTGGTGCTGGAGAGAGAACATTGAGATTGACAATCAGAAAGGCATTTTGGCGAGAGTGCAGTGACTGGTGAATGCAGGCATCAGGCCAAAGCAGCAGACACTTCAGTTAGAGAGGCATGATCCCCCTTATCATCACCACTGTAGCTTGAAACAGGAAGAGGGTGTATCAGAGCCCGCAGCTGGAGGTGTTCCTGCCTTGCTGTGTTGTTGTGAACAACTGCTGTGTTGTTCTCACAACAAATGTCCAGGTAATTGAAGTCACCCTTTCGACCAGGTTCTGTTGGACTGAGACTTCCTTGAGCAGCCAAAGTAAGGTTTCTTTGGCCTCGTCATCCTGATTTAGGAGGTTGGTAACAGATACCAAACATAAGATCCCACTTGGTGATGACCTCTCTAATCTTGATCCAAAGGCATTTGATAGACCTTTTGTGGTCTCAGCTCAGCTCCATACACTCAAATTTCTCTTCTACATAATGTGCAGCTTCACCTCCTCTTTTTCCCTTCATATCTTTCTGAAAGAGTTAGTAGCCATCCATTGTGGTCTTCCAGTCATGCAAGATTTCCCACCAAGTTTCTGTGATTCCCATGATGACATAACTCTCAGACCAGGCGTGGAGCTCCAGTTCCTCCTGTTTGTGTGTTGGTATACATGCTCCTGAGGTGGCTGGACTGAGGTGGCTCTTGCCTGTGGAGAGGGTACAGAAAAATCATGAGCAACGGGTACAAAAAATCATGACGAATCATACAAGAACCAATGGCCTGCCAAGGCGCAGGATGCTGGTTTTCCTACTCTTTTACAAATACAATATAAAAAATCAATTTCTATCCATACTTTTTTCAAGATCTGGTCACAGTAGTGTATGGGAGAGACTGTAAGGGTCATCTGTGCTAATCCGTAGCTGTTCTAAATGCGTATATTCTATTCCTGGTGTTGTTGGCAGGCCTTGTAACTGTGTAGGTGGGGTGTCACAAAGAGGGTGACTCTCTTTGGCCTAATAGACAGGAGTTGAACTGCTAATACCTTCAGTTTTCTTTGAAAGTCCATGCAGTGCAAGTGCTCCTGTGAAGTGAATTTGACTGAACAGGTTGCATAGTCTTTCTATCCTCATATTAAAAAAAGAATAAGAATTTTAATAGTATTTAAAAAAAAAAAAAAGCAAGTGACATGACATTTGTCGCTAAGCAGAGAGGAAAATTGTTTGTGTTTCTAATAGGAGCCACTGGGAAAAAAATCAGCCGGAGGGAGTAGGTTGATGAAAGCTATAAGTTCTAAGAGGGTTTTATTTCTTTGCTGCTTTGTAGTTTCTGTGGGTAAGCAGGTAAACCTGACAGTTCAAACTACATTTTCCTCAATACCTCAAAATTCATTTGGCTTCCCGTGTTACTAATTATTTTTCCACCTGAGAATCGGCTACTTTGTTTCAGGGTACGGCAAGGAAAAAAGATGCAGCTTTTTTACCGGGGTCAAAAAAAAAAAAAAAAAAAAAAAACAAACCAAAAAAAAAGAGACAACTCTGCATCCTTGATAGCATGCAGCCTTTTGTAAATAAGAATATCAGTTCCTCTGGTTTTTGGTGGTTACAGTAAGCTCTTAGCACCTACAAGGTGGAGAAAGAAGTGAATCCTTTTCTTTCCCCTCTTGAATGAATAAGCTCTGTTATTTAAAAACTTACTGATTTCTATAATGCTAAATATATAATACATTCATGGAGGTACAGATTTTAGTCAGCACAGAATCAGTAGGCTGGTGTTAAGAATTGTGGAAACTATGAGCATTTCTTTTTTAAAAAGCATCATACAGGCATTAAGTCTCTAATTAGGCATCCTATTACGTTTTGCTGTAGAGAGGTTAAAGGCCTGGCAAACATGCTCTGTCAAATCAATGGGAGTCTTTACATTGATTTCCACGGGATTTGGACAAGTCACGAAGAGTCAATTAAATTTTTTATGGGGTGACAAAGAATTACATTCCAGATATCTGACCTACCCCCATCGTTTCTTTTCCTTTGAGTCTTTGATAGTGAAAGAATGTACTCGGAGGAGGGAAAGGTTGGAGTGAAAATAAGATGCCCAGAACAATAGCTTAATGGTTCAGCTGATCTGTGCGAGTTCTTTTGTCATTAAGTGGATAAGAAATTTAAATGGATAATTCATAAAATGTTTGCAAACTCAAGAAGCCATTAGTAAATGTTTTGGATTTGTAGCATAATAGCAAAGGTGAGGGACCAGAATTGAGGTTCTAAGGACAGGCCTTCCTAAAGATGAAAGTAACGAGCAACTTGCAAACAGTAACTTGAGAAATTATTTATAGATATAATTTATAACCAACCTTCAGAAATGCAGCCTTGCAATAATGAAATGGGATTATACATAGAGCAAAAGCTATATAGTAAGGTCAAAGCTGAAATAAGGAAATAATATATTCTGTGGTTTTACAAGGTCCTAGAACACCTTAAAATATAAATTCACACTACCTCTAACCAGCCTTCTCTGTTGCTGCCACTTTCACTGCCTTTTCCTGGAAGACTACTGTAGTCCTGTGAAGAAATGGATGCTGTAAGAGCTAGGTGTGGGGGTGCTTGGTATCACTCGTGGAGGTTATGCCTCAGGATTTTCACGGACCCTTAGAAGACATCCGTGCTCTACATACGTTAATGAAGACTTGTGATCATTGTCTCAAACTTTGAGGCCTGGGCTAGTAAAGTTTTTAAAGAGAATTTTCAAAAATCTGTGGAAGTTGGGCCAATGTTCTGAGGGCTGTTTCTCTGTATCTCGTATTCCTATTATAAATGAGAAGATTTGATGGTTAATTTGAGGAAAAGACAATTGTAAATCTTGACAGAAATTGTTTTGTCATCTATATCAAGCATACTGTTTTCCCTGTCACCTATATTTTCAAAAGTCTATTCATATAATCTAAAAAAAAAAATTCAAACTTTCACCTTATGATGTATCTTCTCTGCTTCATTGGATTAATGAAGCAGTTTTGGAAAATAGTTAACTACTTTAGGAAATATAAATTTTTTTTTCTTTTGCTCTTTCAGAGGGCAGAATGCCATTTTAAAGTCAGTTATACCGAAGGTCTAACAACTTGGTTCACAATATGAAGCTTCTGAGATGTGGTGTGTGGAAGTGACAGCAGAAGATCATCTCTGATCCATTATTGAATTGTTTGATACACCAAGTATTCAACTTCAATCAAAAGAAGCAAGTGAGCCTCATAAAATGTTCCTCTGTAGGTAAGATAATTAATTTATCTAATTCTTTTTATCATCTAAGAGTAAGAGAAACTGAAAAATTCAGTCATGTAAGAGTGGAACAGAGATCAGATTCCGTCATTTCATATGCACATAAAGGTAGATGGTGTTTTTGCTAGTTTGGATATCTGTGATTGAACTACTATTTCTTATTAAAATAAATTATTTTAATGTGATCAAGAATATCAGACAGTTTACAACTTTGTTTTGTCCCTTGTCCGGTTTTGTGTCCAGAATTTCACTGTATCCTTGTGGCCAGTTAATACCAGGGGATGATCTGGTTACAGATGTTTCTGTGATCAGGCCATGTTTAAATGAAATTGATAGTTCTGATGCTGAGCTGTTTCCTTTCCTTCTGTCCACGTTAGCTGGCTGTGCAAAATGATTCTTTATGATTCTGCATAGTTAGCAAAGAGAGTAATTTTTAGAAGTATTCTTCAATGAAAGACCAAGCAAGAGTAATTTTGACAAAGGAGATGTTACTCCTTATTAGTTTCTTCTTACTTTTTCCGGAGCCTGGCCTGGGTTGAGGGATAGGCCAAGATACTTGATGTATCCTCAAGAACTTCCTTTGTTCAGATATTTAGCAACTTACTGTAATTAAACAATGTTCTTGCTTTTTCAAGCAGCTTAAACTGCATAGATAGAGCAGCCACTGGGAATTTAAATGCCAAAGCACATGCAAGAGAAGGGTGTCTGCAGTTCATTGGATGGGTCTGCGTGGTCTGTGTGCTTAGACTGTGGGGGGCAAATGACCCGTACAGTGAAAATATATCACTTGAACATTTCCAAATAAGGCTTTCTGACAAGATTCTGTTGTAATAGATTATTAAGGGAATAACTGCAGAAATAAGATTTTTCTCTCCATTTTCTGTTTCCTGGAGGAAGGTGAAAAGAGGGGAGAGCAGATCTAAAGCCAAATACTGTAACTTTATTGACTTAATTGAAATTGCTGCCAATATATCAGATGATTGAAGGAAGGCTTGAATCTGTCTCTCAGTAACTTCTTCACTTCCATTGCACTAAAAATATAATATGAAGTGATGACTTTTTAAAAAAAAAAATTAAAAAGGAAACAGCCCTTTAGCTGGTTACACAGTGATTTAGATAACCATTGCACTGGGTTCTCTCAGATATTTGGCATGTTTAATGAATTTCTCAGACATTTCATTTTCTTTGTAAGTGCCAATTATCAATCTAAGGTAATGGAGGATGGTGTAACGTGAACTGTCAAGGAAGTTTATAAAATTATCATGTCAACACTGTATTCTTCCAGCAGAGTTGGAGAAAGATTACAAGAAAATGATATTGTCATTTAATTAAACAGTGTGCACGTTAATATTTTGCGATTACTTATTCTTCATACTGGCAAGGACTAGCTGTCATTTTATGGTGCCATCAGTTTGTTGTGCTTGGTGATGGGCAGTTCCTTACATGGCCTGAAAACTTCAGGTTTGAAATTGGAGGGGGGCCTGCATGTAGCAGAAGTGGTGGTTTTTTCTCACCCTCCTAACACTACCCTAATGTGATGCCAAACACGACTTCAGTCACAGTTGACTGTGCAGCTATTTCAGATGTGATTTCTTGTTCTCACTTTTTCAGCCGTCAGTGGAAGGAGTACCAATACCCTAAACTAACATCCTTTTGAGGTATAGTCTTAAGTTGTCTGTACATTCAGGGTTCCCACATTCTCTCCAAATCATCGAGATTATCTGTTGTTGGATTTTGTATTTGAATTTACATCTGAAAGCACAAATTCCTGTCACTCAAAACTCAGATACCCATGCTCATTTGGATCACATGGCACAAGCACTGCCTGTGGAAACCATGTGAGCTCTCCTGGAGTAGCACTAAGAGTAGATATAAAAGACCTTGCTGTAGGCTAAGGATGCCAGTAATACCTGACTAACGTCCAGATGGGCAGAGAGACTAGGCTCGGATTAAATCACTGATGCTAATCCCAATTTCCACCACTACAGAAAAACTCCTTTGAACCTAGCTTTATGTATTAGGTCAAGAAAATGAACGTTTCTTTCCAGTAGTGTTGATAGGCCTTTGGCAATGCTAATTAATGAGCATTCAGTTTTCCCTTTGGTAACAATAGGTTTGCTCTAGACTTTTTATGAACATTTGTGGCCTCTTTTGTGGCTGCCCTCAATTATTCTTTTTTATTCTGAGTTTTGTGTCAAAAAGAATCCTGTTCCCTCCAGGATACTTAAGGCTGGTGTGTATGTGACGGTTGTCTTCCCTGTCGTAATCTAACTAACTAAATAAGCACTGTCCGTGATTTTGCTTTATTAAGTAATCTCAGTCCTGCAAGTGACTTAATTAAATTTATAACGTCATAGTTTTTGTGTCTGACAAATTCTGATCATTGTGAAAATGTTTGTAACGTGTCTCTCTCTTTCATTGAGGAGGTAAGCCTCTGCCTAATGCTCTCACAAGGAATCGTAAAACTTCTCTTGTGGTAAAAACAAGTAGTCTGAAACAGCCACAGTGCTGGAAACTAGAAAGCTGTACAAAGGTAGTAAATGCAGACCCTCCTTTAAGAACTTGCAAATTAAAGAACAATACAGAAGTGTACACAATTCAAGGAGGATTCGATGTGATTCAGAATAAACTAGCATGACAAGACTGGAAGTGGCTCATGTTGAGAATTTCTTTATTGGAGTCTTGAAGGACTGAACACTGAGCAAGGCTTTGTATCTAAGCAAGATACTTGAGCACACAGAGCTGCAAGTACTCTTAAAGTTTTCCTGAATCATGGCCTTATTCTTGGGAGGTGCGGATTGCTTGATTGAAGAACTTCCCTCCTTTCTTGAAAGAAAAGAAATTTCATTGGGAACTGTAAATGCTTAACGCCTCTATAAATCAGACCATGTGCATCTCCTCAAACGCAGAGCGGGTGCACATGTCAATTCCCATTACTAGAAGGCTGTTTACATGTGGCAGAAATTGGTCATCGGTGTTTAATTCATTTTGTAATGTTAGGCAAGCAAGAAGAAAGTAATTTGTTCTTGCTACATACTTAATATAGCTGTCATTACAGGTACCTATCAAAAATGAGTAGCAGTGATGAGAATCATAGGATAATTTGGGTTGGAAGGAACCTCAGGTCATGTAGTCCAACCTCCAGCTTAAAGCAGGGTCAGTTGTGAGATTAATATGCTTCCAAGTTTTTTTTATGTTTCCCAGCAGATCACAGGTTAATTCCAGCAAAGTGATAATTTCACCAAGTCCCAATCATTTCTTAGGAATTCAGCTATTATAACTTTTATATGCTTTTAATTCATGGGTTAACTATAGGAGCTCAGTAATGTATAGTGACAATTCTGTACTCCTTTAAAATGTTACGCTCATTATTATGCCACCTTCTAACTTTCCTCATAGTTCCAACAAGTGCTAGAAATACTATTGTTATGATAAGTTATGGATCCCCAATGGAGGCATTTAATTTCATGGTATGTTAAAAGACTGTAACAGCCTATTAAAACTGGGGGTGGGAAATCTTACTTTAAAAAAAAATGAAGCAGAATAAAATGCTTAGTGGCATTGCTCCAAGAGAGCCATTTATCAAAACCCGAATCTTAGAGATAAGGTTTTTTTGAAGTAATACATTCTTCAGGGGCTAACAATGAGAGCGGTGTGGTCATCGTTTCTAGCAGACGTTGACTACCATTTCTAATTCAGAAGAGCTATCAGTGGCATCTGAAGAGAGACTAAGCCAATACTTGAAGTATGTATATGATTTTACTTTCATTATTCTTACTATAATAACCACGGAATTAGGACAGTTACTGATTCTGTTTGTGTGTGATCATAATACTGATGCATAAACCTGTGAAAGCTGGCTCTGTGCTTAACTTTGCTCACATAAATAGTCCCTTTAGCTTAAAAACGTGGATAAGGCCCTAGTGTTTGTGCTGGCCTTTTGGAAGCTTTCAAAACGCAGTTATCCCTGTGTGAACCTTGAACAGCACTCCTAGGTTTGACTGAGAGTCTGAAAATACGTCCCCATGCCAACAGAAGTGGCAGAGCACAGCTGCTTGCTTTTCAGCTCCAAAACCTTTGGGTTTTGTTTGCAGCTGTCTGTCATAAGTACTTGCTTTGGAGAATGTAAATAACTAAAGATGAAAGGTGATTTTTGTATACGGGAAAATAAGTAAATAGATGAAACCTGTACTAAACTCACTACTCTATTTAGTTGTCCGAGTACCTGTTTCAGTGCCCGTTGTAGCTAGCAGGAACCTTTCCATTGGCTTTAGCAGACACTGTGCTGATCCCTGGAACTGAACCTGTAAGTGCAAATGAAGAATCCTACAGAACTACCAGAGCTGAAGGATTCAGGAATCTGGGGCAGAATTAAATACTAATTTCTGCATGGTTGGTATTATCTGGGACTTAGTCACAGAGGGCGTTAAAGAACAGGTTAAAATAAAAAAACACAGCCTGAAAATCACTAAAGTCCTTCCCTATCCCTTCCCCAGGAGTACAATTTTTGTCTTTTATTATTAATATATCATAATAGCACCAAATACGGGCGGAGTGTTTTACAGTCTGGAGCAACATACGTGATTAAAAAATGTCAGATAAAATTGTAAACCAATGAAGGGGGGGGCCTGGAGAAAGCAGAGAGGTGAAATTCACAGTTGGCAATCAGATAATTTCATCACCTTAATTTTTTTAACACCTCCATGATGTCTTAGAGGCACTACAGTGGGAAACAACAGTTAATAATGGTTTGGCGAGTCGAGGAGTGTTGTAGAGGTTCTTTCTGAGTTCTTCTGAGCTTGGGAGAAGTCGTAAGGAAATTTGAAGCTGGGGGTGTGGCAGCTTGCAGAAAATAATGTTAATGTGAAAAGAAAGACTTTGGTCACCATCATTCCATGGTAATAGTAACAGCCTTGAATATGAAGGCAAGCAGCATCAATTTGGAACAACTCAGAGAGCAAATCAAAGTTTCAGTAGTTAAGGTGGGAAATAATTTGCAGCTTTATCAGTGAAGGAGCTGTATGTATAGAGGGAATGTGGGGCTATGAATGGGAGGCAGAATGATTTAGTACAGCAGGATTCTTTTGAGAATATAATGAGCTTCTGCCCCTAAATTAAAACTTTTCTTTAAAGATTTTGAATCCAAAAATAACTATCAGGGGAGTTTCACAGAAGCATTAATTACTTTCATTCCTAAATCTGACGGTGATCCAAATTCGTGTTCCAACTACCATCCCTTTTCCCTTATAAATTAAGGTTGCAGAGCTAAATTATTGGCTTCAAGGACTGCAAAGGCAATTTTCTACATCATATCTCATTCCCAAGTTGAATGTTATACCTAGATTATGCACAAACAATGCTGAAAACCTTTATAGCAGTATCCCTTGAGCCAGTAAACTCTTTGTCTACTAAACAGAATTTCCTAATGACAGTGCAGAAGTATGTGACTGCCTACAGTGGGATTACCTCTTCTCTAACCCTCCAGTGCTCTATCTTTGGCCCTTATTGGATACAATTTTTCTCCTTTTTTTTATAAGCCTACAAGTACTATGATTTTATAAGTGGTATTTCTTCATGGTCCTTACTTATCCTCTCTTCTGGCTTTGAGAAGTGTTTTTGCTTAATCGTGTACAGAGATTCATACAAGACATAGATGTGCCTTTCAGATGTATCTTCTGTTTCAGTTATCACTAACTTGGATTGATTTTTTGTTGGCTTAGGAAAAAATGTTGCTTGCCTGTTTGGGATTTTTTTTATAAACCAAGAAATTAGTATTGCCATAATTCAAGACAGGATCTGTATCCGTGTCATACCCACATGCTGTTTAACCTGTCCACTGGTTGAAATAGAGTATTTTTTTTTGAGACCAAGATTAGAGCTTACACCTGGGGACAGCTGAAGTTGCTGTCTCCTCATGTAATGTCTAAAAAATCCCATGCTTATCTCTGTTGTAAGATTTCAGTACGGAGGTCCATCTAGCTTCCGCCTGTTTCTTTGATGTGCTAAGTGCTACTCTCGGTTCAAGTGTAGGGACAAGGAAGCCACAAAGGGTAACAACTGGATGCTAGGGATGGGACCCAGGAACGCATTCTTAATTTTCTTCTGTGGCTGAATACTGAAGGAGCATCTCTGTGCTTTTGGCTGGGACTTCTGGACTGGTGCAGTGGTTGCAGGTCACCCGAGCACCATGCTGATGCCTGCACCTCGGCTGGCCATGTGTCCCCTCTGGCGGTGAGTCCATTTAAACCCGTATCTGAGTGAAATTTAAAAAGAAAAAAAAACCAACCAACTTTTTTTCTCTTTAATTACATCTACTCCTTTTCTTTTGTTAGATTTTTCCAATGTACAAATGTATTTAAATATCATAGACCTAAAAGTCCTGTGAACAAACAGCAGCAGCTTCTTGGGACTGCTTAGCTTGGCGCAGCACCAGCTAGGCTGTTTTTGCAGGCCTAGGTCTGAGAAATAAATTCTCTTTCTAGACACTAAAGTTTGCATTTAGCTGAGCTTCACGACAGCATGCACATCAAAGTAGGCATTGTTGTTTGTTGCTGTTTACGATACGGGGGGTTTTAAGCCCTCAGTTGGTGCCTTGGCCTGCTGCTTGCACGTGTGTGTATATAGCCTTGCAGTCACCGTCCTCCTTGGCTTTACACAGAGTGACAGAGAGAGGCTCTTTGTTTTTCTGCTTTGATTGTATCAGCAGATACAACAGGGGAACAGATTCTGGGTTCTGGATTTTTTCATTTTCCTGGTTGATGCTGGAACAAAAGTCAAACTTAACAGATTCCCCCCCCCAGACTGCTGGTGCTCTCCGAGAGCTGTAGCCCTGTTTTCCTGCAAATATAAATAGTGCAACAGGTAATGTTGCTGCTGACCTCCTGGCATAGCATCATTCTCCCAGAAATGTATGCTTCAAAATAAGGCTATGAAAAAATTATTCTCTAATTCTACAACTGACATATTTTGAAACTTCTGAAGATCTTTTGCAATCCAGAGGTATTTAAATCCTACCCCAGTAGTTAGCTTCCATTGAAATAACTGGACCCTAGAATAACTTGAAAATATGGGCTATGTTTTTAAGTAGATATTTTTTTAGGTGATACGATGAAGATAAGGGTTTAACAGGAAACATAACTTATATCTTTCACCTTTTTCTAACTCTTTGGTCTTGTATCCACTTATCAAAACATTTAATATTTAAGGTTTGAGAAAAATGCACATATGTTTCTCTGTAACCTGGGCCCACTCTGGAAGACCCCCGGTAACTGGGACACCTGAATGGTATAATAGTTTAGCATAGTAAAGCCAAGACATGCACATCAGAGGCACTTGACTTGAGGCTATCAAAATGCGTGGAGCTAGTAGGATGAAATCTTTCCTGTTTCAATGGAAACTTTGTTCTGGTCCAGTGTTCTTAGCAAGGGAAGTTGGCAGCAGCCTGTTTCCCAAATTGTACATGAGCCCCCAAGCTCTTCTGGCCATTGAATTCTGATTTTCCCTGTTTTTTAACCAACTCATCACCCTCTCTGGCATTTTTTCTGCTTTGAAACGTGTAGATAGGATGGCAGTATTTGTACTTATTATCTGGGAACCAATGAGAAGAAGAAACAACCTGGGATCTTTTGCAAGGGTATAGGGAAAGGCTTGTTTACCAGATCTCACATTTCTGGCAAACAGCTGGCTGTAGTTTTAATAATGAGCTGCCCATAATTGGAATGTATTTAATCCAAGTTAACACACATGCACTAAACTTGCTAATTGGGAATTTCTCTTTATAATAAGCACATTACTCTTGCTTTTTCAAGTAACGTCAACGTGCTGATACAGCAGAGAGAGTGCACCTCGCTACATGAATGCAGCTAGCAGGCCCCAGTGCATGGTAATTTTTGAAGAAAACATATGGTAAGAGTAATGGCTGAAGTCTGTAGACAGCTTGCCTAAATTACAGTGCATCCATTGAAACCAGGACACATGCTAAGCTGCTGAAAGCAAAGAGATGTCATTAAAAAATGATTCATATACCTTTGCCTTAATGAGTGCTCACACTTGAGGATTGCCAATTGCCTGATCAATAGCTTCACTGCTGCACGAGGCAAACTTTGTACAAGTGAAATATTTCCATTACAGAAGTGTGGAACTTCAGCATATACACTTTTGCCTTAACGGAATTTGAAAATAATACATTTTTTTTATATTTCTGAGACCTGCCTATATTTGAATCTAGTAAATAAACAGTCATGCACTGCCATATGGAGCAATTTCATAACAGCACATGGTGAGGTTCTAATGAGTTTTACCATACTGTGCCTGACAGGTGAATTTTCAGCTTTGATTACAGGAGGCCAAAAATAATTCATCCAGGCCAATAAAGTTTGATTTAGATGAGACTCGATTATTTTTGCTATCAGCCATTAAGAACTGTTCTATCCTGATTTTCATTTTCAGGCACGCACCCTGGAAACAAGCAATAATGGATATTTATTGGGCTATCAAACCCACAGAGACTTGTTTACTTATCCGAGTACTGCAATTGTCAATATTCCATAGTCCACTGACTGCTGTCTTTAAAAAGTGTCGTGTTTAGGAGTTGTTTTCAAGCTCAACTCTTAAACTTTAAAAAAGTACTTTGAAGTTATTATTAGTAATGCAGTGCCTTGAGACCCCATTATGCCAGCCAGGGTACAAACAGAGCAAGAGGCAGACCTGACACAGAAAATGTGCAGACAGTCTTTTGTGCTTATTGACGAGCCCAAACATCTCCAAAGCAGAGACAGCCAGTCTCAGTCCTGCTGCAGGTGGGTGCCTCTCCATTGAATTAATGGCAGCATGAACTCTGTTAACGAGACGTACTGTGCTATTGAAGGATTCCAACATGAAGCAATGTAGGTGCTGCCATGCTCAAATGGAGCTGAGTTCTGTCTACTGCGACACTGCATGTCTTGGAACGGACAAAAGCAGGTCTGACAGAGGAAGGTTTAGAAATCTTGTGTTAAGCCTGTGTCATAAGCTGCTGCTTCCTTAGATCTTGCCCTCGTCTCTTGTAATTCAGTAATGGCCTTAGGCCCTGGAGGCCAAGTTATACAATCGAGGCGAAGCCACAGAGTTAATCTTAATGAAACAAATAAGTATTGTTTTCCTCCATTTTTCACCACGTAAAGACATACGTGTTAGTATACTGTTTCAGATAGTCCAGTTTCTCTGGTTTTCCAGCAAACTAGGGCATTGAATTATTCACAGAAGGCGAGTGCAAAGGGAGCTGCGCACCACCTAGACCTCCTGCAGCTGCAAGAATCAGTAACTGTGCTATAGCTCTTGCCTTGAAATTTGTAAGAGTTTCTTCCTTGGTGCTTCCCAAAATATCTTAGTGTTCCTGGAAGGCTGGTAGGTCTCAAACTTCTAAGATTTCACCTTAGTACTAACTACTGGTTTTTAGATGTCTTAGGTGAAAAGGCATACTGGATGTCACCTTGATCTCTCAGAGGCCCTTTATTCCCATTGCTTTATTCTTCGCTATTCTTCTCCTCCTTCCTCTTATGTTCAACAGGTGAAAAATGAGCATTTCTGCCTTTTCACAAAACTGGCAAATAGGTAGGCATGCCATTCCTGCGTAGCGTGTGACATTTTATGCAAAGCTTTATCTCTGACCTTTCTTTTCTTACCCTTGGTTCAATTTCTTTCTGCCCTGGGGTGTGAGACAATGAAAGTTAATGATGACTCCTGTTAGGCACTTTGCAGGGTTTGGCCCTTTGTATGCATCTACACAAAAAAGTGACCTTGAAGGTTCTTTTTCAACAGATGTCTCCTGTCAAACTGCATGTCCTTTTTCTCCCAGTAGAAATTTTAATTTTCTGTTAAATGAGGGTCATGTAAGAATTCAGTATGAATAAAAATTATAGAGAATTAAATTCCATTTATTTATTGTTTTTTAGGGAATAATAGTCTTGGGATTCCTGCTCAAGGAATTCAGACATCTTTGCCTGAAATTTGGGATTACCTCTGAATCTCAAAGTGGTAGTCTAATTTGCAAACACATTCCCAAAGATTATGAGGTTAGACAGATGTTTTACGTCCCGTATTTAAAAATTAAATAAAAGGGCTTCTGACGGTTTCCAAAATTAATAGAATAGGGTACTCATTTGAAAGCATCACCAGTGGCTTGCAAATACTTTTTCTTTGCATTCATGAGCTGTGTTGCAGTCTGGTGTCCTACTTAAGGATTTAAAACTTAGGATAAGCAAGGAGCTATGAAATTAAACCAGCATATAACTGAGCCAATCTTAGGTAGTATCTCTGAGGTAATTAAGAAAGGAGCAACACAGTGATCAAATCAAGGTTGCAATTAAAACTGAATCAACAGATCAATGGGTTCAAATGAGCAAATCATCATATTAATATAGCAGGTAATCAAGTAGAATTAAGAGGTTGGCACTGGAGGGAATTTCTGTTAGTTTGAGTCTTAAATTGCAGGGAGAGACAGGGAAGAACCTGTTTTCTTTTAGCCTGGGATTCAATAGCAGCGATCACTGACCTCAGAAAGAAGCACATGCCTGATCTTTCTGATCCTAAGTTTACAGCTAGTGTTTTCATCCAGTAGTAGTGACAGTTTGATTTTTGGTTCATTTTTAGAAGGTGCAGCTTATCCAAACTGTTCTCTTCTAGCTCACAGTTCTACAGACTACTTGTTCTTACAGGTTATTGATCCCTAGAACACTACAGAATCCGCTCATGGTTTTAACCATCGTCTCTGTGTTTAAATTAGGTACAATGGCAGCATTTAGACTGTCTGCTGTTAACTTATATTGCTAATGTACCTTGAAGTCCAGTCCTGAACCAGGACTCAATGACCGAGAAAAGAAGAGGCAGTCCTTTATCCAAGGTCTTACAACTAAAATATAATGTAACAAAAAGTAATTGGGAAATCTCAGGGGCCAACGTAAATGGTTTAGGTGTGTGACTAGACAGAAGATGGTCAAAATCATAGGGTGATTTGGGTTGTCAGATAAGACGACCTCCAGTTTTGTTTTCAAAAAGAATCTGTAGCAGTCAAGCGTAGCCTAGATGTGATAATACAGCCAGAAGTCTAAATCAAGAACGTACATGGGCTTCTGGCACTAGTAAGAGGTACATGGAGTCTGTGGTGCAAAGACTGAACTTGATCATCCAGCTAAGAAAAGGGGATTAATTCATTAATGTAGATGTGCTGAAAAATACATTTTCATGAAGAGCCTCTATTTCTGTGGTGCTTTTCTACATGACTCCTTCAGCATCTCATACTGTGCTGGAGCTCAGAGGCAACCTTTGCCTGCAAAGAGAGCTTTTGTGTGGGTCAGTTTAGTCCCTTCCTTTCCAAATCTTTGGGAATTCCCATCTCTGAGATCTCCACCATCCTATAAATTTAGTTAAAATATGTTGTTCGTCTCTAAAGTTACTAGAGGCGTACAGACAGTGCAGTAACACAAGGCTTGTCTCCTTAGGCGAGAATAACAAGATCTTTATACATTTTATTGTAATAAATTCTCTTCCTGATTGGAGTATGAGTCTTCCCAGACTCAACCAGAATGTAGGCATTCTCTACAGTTCTTTAAAAAATATTTTGCCAAATAGGTTAATTTCAAGATTGAGTCATGTTTTTTTCACTGATATAAAATAACTGTAAACACAGAGGTAACTCATATATGCCTGTTTAGTATGATAAACTTGTTTTCCCTTTCCTGTGTTAATGGAGATGGCCTTTTGGAAAGACTGTAAAATTATTATGTGAAAAAGAGATTGTTTAAAATTCAGCATGATCTGGGGAGTTAGGCTATGCTTCTCCAGTCAAGATGGATGCCTACAAATCTTGCCATCTTAATTCAGAGACCAGATGCAACACGGGTCAATTTAATTTCATTACTGTCAGAAGGTCTTCTGAAAAGATTATAATGTTTGCAAGCCACTGCCCGCCGCAAGGTGATGCCACCTGAGGAGAGTTCACGGGGGACCACATGCTGGAGTGAAATTAATTAACCCGTGTCAGCAATGGAGACATAAAAGCAGGCCCATAACTTCTTCCATTGCTCACCAAAGGCAAAGTAATAATCAGTTTAAATTTCTTATACTGTTAAGAATCAATGTGTAAAAAGTTAAATAAGTAGGGTTTTTTTTTAAATTGGTGGACATTGTAACAAAAAGGGAAGACTGAAAAAGTAAGAGTAGGCATATTTGTATTTTCTCTTTATATGGTAAGTGCTTACTAAGCTTAAGCTAACAGAAATGCAACTGCAGCACTGGATTGCCCACGATATCTAATTTTCAAACAGACATAAATACTACAGAACAACTTGTCATTTTAAAAGGGTAAACAGAAAAATCGTATAAATTATGTGACATTTAAGAAGTTCAGGGTTTATATCACAGCCACCAGGGAAATCAGAGACCTAAGGAAGAAATGTTTCTGTAGAGCATTGATGTAATCAGACTTGGGAGAGATATTATTTTTTTTTCTAAATGATTGTCCGAATAATTTAGAAGCATAATTTCGGACTCAGATTGTCACAAAGGATTAACTCTGTTTCTTTTTAATTATGGACACTGCATTTGGAGTTCATTTTTAAGTTGATTGAAAATTAGTTCACTAAAGCAGTAAAAGGCTAAATGCAATCAGGTGATTGTAAGAAATAAAAAGCCTCACCGAGGCTCTGGGTTTCTTTGAAAACAGAAGAAATAATAGCACAGCGGCAAAGACTATTTTGGGTCCTTACCTGAGTGTTTATAAGGCCAACAGAGCCTGCACTGGGGTAGAGGAACACTTTGATCACCTCCTGACGCCCATCCAGAACATTTGCTATAAGGTTGAGTCTGTCAAATGTTAATGAGTATCTTTGCAAGAAGACTGTCTCCCTCGGGAAAAGGACCTTGAGGTGAGGTAAGCACCACGGTGTTGTCTGTGACTAACTGGAAAATATACTGACAGCAGGGTCATAGCTGAACTGGTCAAGGATGCTCAAGGCCAAGCTCTGCTTAGGCTGGGTGGGTCGGGACTGGTAGGGAGGAAAGGAAGTCTCCCACTGAAACTTTGAAAGGATGAATGTAGCGTAAGAGAGGTTCCCCGGAAGCCATTTGGGTGTTAATTGCACCCTTGGTGAGATGCAGCCTGAGGGGGCTGTGCCCCCCACCCCTCTGCGGCAGCTGGGGCTACATCCTGCTGTGCAGTCAGGCTCCTGCTCTCGCTGAGACTAGGTCAGGCCTCAAGACCCCTGCTAGAGATGCATAGCTGTTCTGGAGCATGACAACAAAAATGAGCTCTTGCCGTAGCTGATCAGAGGCATCCCTCTGGTATGTCAGCGATTGAGCAGCGAGGCATCCGGAGTGGGTGCTTCTTGCATGGCTTGCTCCGAGTGCAGGCTGTAGCAGCTGCTGGTCCGTGGTATAATGCTGTTTCCTTTTCAGTCTGCAGTCGGATGCTGCTGTATCAATGAGGAGATGATGAGAAGAGCAAGCAAGGGGAAAGGTCACCTCCCATACTGTCACAGCACATCAAACAGCTAGCTGATATTTCTAACCCACAAGTGCAGGAATTCATCGTGCTTATCTCAGAACAGTGTTCTGCGCACCAGACAGCAGTTAGGGCCTGTCCTCGCTGCTGGCATTTATCATGTTAGAAGATGACCTTTGAAGGATCAAGTTACCAAACACCACACTGGCTGCAACTTTTCAATATGTATAGCCGACAGCTAGCTGTAATGCAGCCTTACGCCAACTCGCTTAGCCCAAACAGGACCGGAGCTTGACCTCGATACAGAACATGACCCATTCTTTGCTGTATTATCCAATTAGTCAGAGTCATTAATTCGTCTCTTTAAGGTCTTGTTCTAACAGAAGACAGTCTTATTGCCAAGATAATCCCTAACATTTTACAAACATACCATTATAGACAGTTCTGATGAAAGGCAACCTCAAGGGGGTTGTCTAATCCTCCCCTTATCCTAAGGCAGGATCAGCAAGACATTTGAGCTTTTCATGAAAGACACTTATCTAACCCATCTTTAAAGAGACCCTATAATTCTGGGGAGAGGGCTGGGTTATAAACCCTGTCCCTTATTCTGTCTTTCTATACAGCTTCTTTTTTGTTTGGTTGGGGTTTTTTTGACTCCTTTCATCCATCAAATGTTTGCTTACAGATAGTAGAAAGAATACATTTATACATTGCCTATAAATAAGTTATTCCTATATGTCTTAATAAAAGATTAGTCAGTGTCTTAGAATCCATTAATTAATAATCTGAGGCAATTTATAGTACCTTCCACTGATATATTAAGAGCTATCTGTATATGTACCATTCTGATGCATCTTATGCATATAACATCTGATTATTCACTTAGAAATCAAGTCACATCCACATTTGATAGAGTAAGTGCTCAGATAAGAAATCTTTAACTTGAAGTCAGAGTCATAGAATCATCTAGGTGCGTCTTTCCATTCAAACTTGCTTTTCATGAAATTTTATATAAAAGCAAAAAGTGCCTCTATATTGTAGACTGCTGTCTGAAAAATAGACTACACGTCTACTTTTCTCAGAGGCATTTTATGCACAAATTTTGTGCAGCAACTATATTATGATGTTTCGGAAGTAGAGCTATGATCTTTTCTGGTCTTTGTTTGCTTTTTATTAGTGACGTCTCTGACTTAGAAGATTTGTAGTGCTCTCATATACAAAATTATTAGTATGTCAGCAGAGAAAGTGCAAGCTTTTTCTGTCCTAAAGGGTTTCATAAAATGTTATGCAAGTGTCTGTTACAGATGGAGTTGGTAACACTGCTTACTCTTAAGGTAGTCCAGCATTTGGCGTTTTCACTTGCCAGTTTTTAATTATCCAAACTAAAACTTTTTATGCAAATATTTGCTTCAGGCTAAATGTTTTAGAGAACTTTCATGAAAAATAGTTCAGCTGCATCCAAGAGTATAGAAATCTGAGGAAAGGAGGAGACTAGCTTTTCCTTATGACAAACAAAATATTTAAATGATTTAATTAGAAAGGTTTGTTTGCTCTTTGTTTAAAAACTGGCAAAGAGATTTGCTCTAACATCAGAGATCTGTCTTTTCTAGCTCCTTGAAAATCCACGATGAGTTTCTGAAAAGCCTCCGCCTGACCATGCTCAGTGGCTGTGCGTTGGAGTAGTCGCGGAGTTCTCCGGGTAGCTTCTGCTATGGCGTTTGAGGGACTGTGCAATGTCATGGCCATCTAACAAACCTCTTTAATTTGCAAGAGCAGCCAAAGCCAAATCACAGTAATCCGTGTGTGCTTTCTGTCTGCCTGTCTAGTAGATGTCCATAGGGCCAGAATGGTTCTTCCTTTATGCCAGCCTACAGATGACCTGGTGGGAGTGGGCACTGTGGTTTATTCAGCATTTCCCAGGGGGGTGAGATGTGCTATTGCCGGACATCCAGGTCTGCGTGATTGCTAGGGTTTGTTCTGTCTTGCAATGAGGCGGGAGTCATACCTTATAAATCAGCAGCTGATATTTTATATATGTATATGTTAAATCCCAGAACTTGTTTCAGAGATGTCCAACCTGTTTATATTTGGCTGTTACACCTTTGACCCACTTGACCAGCACTCTGCAAGCAATTGGCAATGGTAGCTTCAGATAGGATGAAGTCTTTTGGCAATAACTTGCGGAGGGGTCTGGTGAGGACAGAGCAGGACACGGGCAAGTGCTTGCAATGGTGTTAAGCCTAAACTTGCTCATCCGGTTATTCTAATGTTCACTTGAAAATAAAATAAAAGCTCTCTGGATTCAGTCCAGAAATTGTCTATGTTGAGCATGCTGCATCACCACACTGCTGGGACTGTGCAGGACTTGCCCTGGCAGCTGGAAGAAGCAAATGCAGAGACAATTATGGTGTTAAGCACTGAACCAGAGAACGGGGAGACAGCGAAACCCTCCCCGCTTCAAGCACTTGATCCCTTGTGATGATAACAGTCTGCTTATTGTTGCCAGATGTCTCATCACAGCCAGTAGAAGTCTGTGCTATGTACCCAGATCTCTGAGACTCCAGCTTGAGGAGTCTTTCTCGCTTGATAGAATTTCATGATGAGTTGTTTCATGAAATTGAAGACTGTTTTCTCGTTATGGATATATACACAAACAGCCTCACTCATGTTTGAGAAGGAACCAGCTACCTTGTGTCTCCAAACTTTTGCATGCTGGACTGTACAACCTTAATAACCTTCTGAATTATTTATTTTTCAGAATCTCAACACTTGTATCAAATTGGAACCATAGGGGAAACTTGGGCAGTAGGACATAGTAGCAATTATCCCCAGTGCTGCTCAACTATACGATAGCTTAGCTAACCAGTTTTTGCTTTAATGGAGATTGTACTGACTAGTGTTGCTAGCTTGTTTTTTCAGCCTTTGTGCTATTATGCAAAAACGCCACCTCCAAACTGCTTGTTGCTGACATATAGCGAACTCCTGACTCATTTGTACTTCTGTAGCATGGAATTGCATGGCCTTAGGCGTCTGGATCCAGGTGAGACATTCATTACTTGGGTCCAAATTTATCGTCGTTAGACAAAAGGCTATTAATTACCACTAATTCAGATAGAATAGTAATGTATAAGTTTTTCTACTTAAAATATGATACCAATGTATTTGGAGTGGAGCATGCTATATCCATTTTCTTCTTAAACTTGAAAGCCAAAAGCAATTACTTTGTAAATCACTGTACATCACTGTACAAATATTTTTTAAAAGGAAATCATGATGAGAATGCTGTTAAAAAGGTGAGCTGACGGGTGGTGGTTTTACATGCAGGACCCTGGGGGTCTGCTAGCTAGTGCTAGAGCGTACGTCTGTATAAAGGATGTGGCTCTTTAGAGGTCTACTGCTGCTGGTAGTTAGAAATTCCTGAAATGAGCAATATTTTTGCTGTTCTTCTGTTGCACCCAAAGCAGCTCTGTTTAAAGTTAGATGGGAGGTGTTTTGAGAATCAGGAGCTTATGCGGAGAGGCTTTCTGGAACTGAGTTCTGAATCAAAGCGAGTGTGTCTGGTTCTCACAATGCAAAATTAAATGGATTCGTTTACATAAATAGGCTTTCAATTTAACTTGGAAAGACTGTGGGATTTGGGTAAACAATTACAGGACTTTTAAAAAAGGTCTGTCTTGTACTGTTAAAAACCAAAAGGTACTTTTCTTACTGAAGAAGTATCTTCCAGAATGTGGGACAGGCTTCTTTATGCACCAGATCATAAAACAAGGAGTTTTATTTCAATATATCTGTCTCCACAGTGTAATGTACGTTAGTATGTGTAATGACTGCAGGGACTGGTTAGATGTGTGATAGAACACACAGGACTGTGCTGTTATCTTGTTTTAATTACATGCAACATTTTTCTTCAAAATGAAGAAAACAATAGAGACAATAATCTGTGAGCAAGCAGATATGTGGATGCAAAAGAGATGCCTACAGTATTCCTCTGTTGGTAGTACTAAGAAGAAAGGTCATGAAAAGCCCCATAAATAGCCTCTATTACCCAGAAAGAATGCCTCAGTAAGTGTCTGACAGAGAGATCCCCAGCTCCCAGCAGCCATTAAAGCAGACTTTCACTTTCAGACATTAGAACATAAAGCTCCTTAATGAAGGGAAGATGTTTTTAGTCAAATTGTTTTCTTTTAATATTTGTTTTCGCCACTTGAACAAAATGTATATGACAAATGACTGAGTAAGCTTACAAGAAAGATCATTGTTAAAAAGGACAGTTTGAATCAAAATTTTTTTAAAAAATTCCCATTACGCTGTTTAAATGGAAACAATCCAGACATCATTAAAATAAAGCGGGATTCCTTTAGGGAGAAATTATTTCTGGTTTGATTTCTGTCAAAATGACTTTGACTTTCAGAATACTTTTACAAAATGTTTTCCTGAGGCTTTGCCTTTGTGAAGGATTTTTAAACAAAGGAACTATTTGCCACTAAACAGAAGTAATCTGATAAAAGATTGAATTCAAATTAAGTATGCTGCTTTTTTTAATGGAAGAGGTTCTTTATTATTTTATTTTGTTTTAAGACATGTCACCTAATCAGCACATAAATCTTCATAGAATTCATCTGACAACCTCATTAATTTCCTGTGAATATTGCAGTGCGAAGAAAAGACCATAATTTCATGAAGGTAATTTATCCTAAAATCAGGTGCCTCATATTTTTAGTTCCATGAGTTTGTGTTTTAATGAAGCTAATCTCAGTCATAAACACATCCTTGTGGACACAACGTGGTTATATACTGATTCTGGAGAAGGCCTGATCCTGCTCTCACTCGCGCAGCTGTAAATCAGGAATAACTCCAGTGAGGACACATGAGGGTATGAACAAACGTAACCTGGATGAAACAAACCTCAGGGGGCTAGAAGAGCTTCATTTGTGTCACGTTGTGGCAAAAGTGATGTAAAGGACCCTACTTATGAACGTGAAACTGCGTGTTAGAGCAGCAAAAAGCCAAACTGATGCAACCCTGAGTCGGGTCTCCTATCGATATCACAGCTCTTGCTTTTCCCCAGCCTCTCCCTCTTAATTTCAAGTTAATTCTTTAAAAGTTCAGCCAGTATCTGAAAAAGGTGCATTTTCTGCTGAGAAGCACATTGTCTAGGGCCTGATTTTCAGTTCCTTTGTGCCTCAGTCACTTACATCTGTGCGACTGAATCTGAATTTTTCCGGGTGTATGAATAGGAGAATTTTTTTTCTTATTTACTTTCTTTTTGTTGTGCTTTTGTGTTTTTGTTGGTTGTGTCTAGGCATAAACATAGCAACAAAGAGCAGATGTTTCTGTTGTCCTTACAGCTTCTGTGGGAGTGGGCTTGACAGAGGAGGCTGCTGAAAGGGGTGATCAGGTTCTCCTCTTGCCAGCCTGAGACCAGGATTACACCAGAGCCGCATGGAGTGTGGAGATACTATAGCCTCTCCTTATCTGTTCTTTTCTGCCCTACAGTGGAAGTGATCACATTTTGAACTGTAAATCCCTAGAATTTGGGCAAATCATCTATTTAACATCACTGTCCTGTAATGGACTTGATGATGAAGGTCCTTGTATAACATATATAGTATTGTTGTCATAAGTAGAAGCATTGGAGCTTTGGTAGAAATTGATATACATTACTAAGCACTGGCTATGGAAAAATCCCAGACCCTTGCTGGTAGTAAGCTAAGATTTTGATGAAGCGTGGTTCATCCTATATTTCTGTAGCTTATGTGTCTTCTTCAAAATTCTGCACACTTTTCAATGTTGTCTTTCTCTTAATGCTGTATAAAAGCTTGGCGGTCATAAACCCTGTGCAACTATTAAAAAGAAAGAGATATAATTTCAGAAAAAAAAGGAGCAATTTGTGTGACAGTGGCTTGGGCTCTAAGCAAATGCAAAGAGAGCCCGTTTCATTGTCAGAAAAGTTCCAGAAACTTCACATGCAGAGTGTACAGAAAGCATCTTTCAGACATGATTTTGAAAATTGCTAATATTTGAAACCAGCTGGTGTAACAAGGTTACTGAGGTGAGGAGAGAACTGCTGCCTGGAGGACATGTATTAGAGAGATCAGAAGATGTTGCAGGCAAGTTTCAATATCAGTAGCTATTTTTTACAGTAATTTCATTGCAACATTGACCACTGAGAACAACCACCCGTCATTTAACCAGTTCTGCAACTTCTTTTTCCCCCACTTTTAATCTTCTAGTGGAGGCAGCTGAATAATACCTTTTTCAAGGTAAGTGTCTGATGTGTTACATCAATCACTAGAATTTCTTCTAAGATCCACATTATACTTTAAACCTTGACCTTAACAGCCATATCAGCATAATAATTTTTAGGTATCTGAAGGATTTAATACTTGATCAAGACAGAAGGTGTTGGGGGCTCCTTTTATGACCCATGGCAGGTAGGAATATGAGTCTGTTGCTCCCCCTTGCATTATTCTCCATCATCAGGCTTTTAAGGGCAAATAGCTGTGCGGCATGGGTGCAATCTTACCTGTATGGTAATGCTTTATTAAGGAATAATAACCAGTTTAGATGAGTAGCAAGTAAGCTATTTTGGAGAAAGGTGTTTAGTTTCCGGGCCAAGTGCAGCATGGAGGAGAGCAGCAATAAAAATTTCAGCTCCTTGCCCCACGGTGAGAGAGAGCTCTCTTTAGCGTGTTACAGTGTTTCAGGCTTCAGAGCCGTTTGGTGTTTTTTGAGACTGAGAAAGAAAAGTGGAACAGTGATTTTTTTGAGATGATGATTTCTGTTATTTGAACGCATTGAGTAAATGGTGACCAGCTCATTGCATGAAGGCTGCAGAACATCTTTCAGATCTTAATGAGTTTTGGTCCTAGATGTTTCTTCTGAGAGATTCATTGACCAGCCACCCTTGTGAAGATGTCTCACTTCGCAGCCGGTTTTGAATGTGCAGAGTCAATTCACTTGCAAAGCTGTTTGGTAATGAAAAGTTACTTCTGTTTCCATTAGGGATGATTGAAATATTTTCAGTATTTGACAGGTTTTTATGATTTATGTTGGGGGGTGGGGAGGTTCTCCAAAAGTTAATGTATTTAATGAAGACATTTTACAAAGAAAAGAATAATTTTGAAAGACCGGTAAAGCGTCATTTTTACTCCCTCTGTCACAAGGGAAGAAGATACTAAGTTTTCTCTTATTTACTGTCTAAGACATGCAAGCTGTAGCTATAGTCAACATGGTTCAGTAACGGGGACTGCCAGTTTGGCCTCTCTCATTCCAGGCCAAGACTCTCTGGTTTCAAACTGGCTCTACCTAAATGAAGCAGTCTCTGTTGTTAGAGCAAATTGCAAAATGCGGGTCAAGGCTTGCTTGTGAATTCAGTGGATATCTCTCCATTAACATCAGTAAGACATTGGCCAGGCTTTGGTGTCATAATCGTATTCTAGCTATTGTGATAAGTGAATTTGTATGCAATATGTATTGTGCTCTGTGAGGGACAGAAAGTTTTCAATGAAAATAGTCCTGTTTTGCTGCAGGTCAAAATAAATATGTCATAGGTTGTTAATTCCTTCTGGAATTTGCAGTTTACTAGTTCGGAATTCTAAGTACCACTCAGCTTGATACAGAGTCAGGCTACATTTTTTGTCTGTGAAATAGTTATGGAGTTAGCCCACAATATTACTCCAGTGTTAAAAATGGATGTTTGAGTAGCGATTTCCATAGCAGAAAATGATTCTTTCAAAGCATGTATAGATGTGCACTGCATGCGCTTTATAAAAGGAAATGTTTTTCTGTTGTTATAATCCCTTCTGCTATTTCTAGCAAATATTCACTTGACTTTTAGGCTGATCCATTTCCATAAAGCTTCTCTGTCCTTAACAATCATATCATGCGACTGTCAGAATCCCCTGTTTGTGATGAGGCATGGTTTTCCTGGGCTTTATCTTGTCACAACCGTAGTAAAGCATCAGACACGCAAAACTAGATGAGTTGTGAAACGAAGAAAAGCTTTGGAGCAGCTTTCTGGTTTTAGATTTTAGTGATTAGGAAAATTATGAAGTGTATTTATAATGGCATATACCTGCACTGGTTAAATGTTTTTTTTGTGCTCTGAGACCTGTGGGGAGGGGTTCGGCAACGTAACATGTTTCAGCAAAGGTAAACTTGAGGGAGGGATTGATTTGTTCTTACATACGTTTTATAATCAGGCTGAACCCTAATTATTCTTTCTGTTGATTGCTAAATGGATGGCTTGAGTTGTAAGTAGTACAGCACACTTAGTTTATGCAACTTCTTTATGATCATTTGTACAAAGTCATTTTCTTTATGGCCAAGCTGAGAGCGGTAAGACATGTGGTATGAGCTTTATCTCAGCATGCTTACAGACTGTGTTGGAAACCACAGGATTCCTCAATGCATTTAATAAATAACACATGTCATCCATCTATCAGCTGAATTACAGTGCAGTGCATAAGCTGAAGCAGTCAGCTGACCTGTTTATCTTCACCCCCCCACCCACCAGCTCTATTCAGTGCGAGCAGAGTTATAGAAGTTTTTTTAAAAAAAAAGCCATTAATAGAAGAGCGGCAGAAAATGATGAATTAAGGGAGCCTCCATTAATTTTTCATTTTGACAGATTATCGTCTGTCAAAAGGCAGAGGAGATGTTTCTCGTACACAGAGCCAGGGAGCTCGCTCTTTGTAACACAGACTTATGTTTTTCGCATGAATTAGGTAGTGGGCACCAAAAGGATGAAAAATTCATGACAATCTATAATTTACATGCTAGAAGATAAATAATGAACTAAATCCTGTCATTAAATTGGTCTTTCGTTTTTTCTTAATCCCTAGGGTGATGAATCTGATTCTGCAACAACATTTAGTATAAATTGATTTATTTTTTTTTTGGTGGGGGGCAAAGCTGTTTAAAATACTTTTTGTTATAAATAGCTTGAGCAGCACAGTGCATTGCCTTAGGCTGAATGATATGCCAGCCTATTAATGTAATAGAACATTAAGATTGACGTTAATTAATGTCAATATTAACATCACCTTTTCTAAACCACATTGAGCTACAAAAAAAAGTCATAAATATTGTAGGGTTTGGTTTAATTAACTTTGAGTTTTGTTCAAAGAAAAGAAAAGTCTGACGTATTGTGAAACCTCCTTTATTCAAATGGTATTAACATGGATAAATGGGTGTTAGAATAAATGGGGGCTTTTCACATCACTTAATGTATGTCAAGGGACATGACCTCATTTCAAACAAGTGTGGTTTTTTTCAGATAAGACATTAGGGTAAGTGAAGTCTCACTGTGTATAAATAAATAATAAAAATGCAAGCCTTAAAAGAAAATCCTAACAATTTTAGTTGTGTTGTAGGCTGGTTACTAAGGGCTGGTGGAACTGTTTAACTTCCTTTGTGTGCTCCTTATAGAAGGCAGAGGAAAAAAACAGAACTCCTACTATATGGATGTTATGAATTAGTTGCCTTTTAATTTTTTTTACCTCCCTCTTCTTTTTTCTAGAACGCTGTGCAAATACATGTGTGGGAAAAAAAATCTTTAGGTACATGTACACGTGTACACACACATTTATGTGTAGGACGTAAGCTCGATCAAGCTCAACTGCTTCTATATTATTGTCTGATCCAGTGTTTGCAAAACACTGCAGAGCTCTCCACAGGAATTGGAGTGTCTCTCTAGAACAGTTTTCCTCATGAATAATGAGGACACTGATCGTTAGTACCCAAATGCACGGGGTGGCTTAACTATCAGTGCAGGCCAGATCTCTGTTGAAGTCAAGGGGACTTCCAGCAGATGCAGGGGTTTACTTGGGTATGTGTCCCTCTCTCTACAGGATTCAGAAAAATTTGGACTCACATCCCACTTACGGGCATTTTGAGGGAGGACATCCTTACTGGATGACTCCTATTGCAGATGGTTTCCTTGTCCCTGTGGTAACTGAGGCATGGATCAGCAAGAGTAGCAAACACAAGGCCACATTATCCTGTTCAAAAGTACCGAGTGAATTAATCTAAGCAGAGCAAATCCTGGTTATGGCTGTGTCCATAGCCATGGTGGTTCCCATTCTGTCACCCTGTGTTCGTACCCTGTGACTGTCACGTGCTGTGAGATACAGGCAAGCACTAGCAGGGGAGCTACAGTACCGTAATGCATTTTAACTTGGGTCTGTAGCTGTTCTTTTGGCTTCTAGCTTGCAGGAAATACCTCCTAATGAGTTGCCGTAAAGAAAGCCAAGCTAATGACAGACTGATTTAATGCAAGTTCATACCATTAATTTCTAGGGATTGGTAGATTGAATGAGGTTCCTGAAGAGTATTACAAAAATGTTTCAGTTAATTCTAGCCATTATCTGGAGTAATGAGCAGTAGCTGCTGTGCATGGCCTCCTTCCCATCATGCGGGTTTTGGGATGCTGTACCTGAAGCTGGGAGGCTTTCTATGTGCAGCACAGCACCACACCATCTTCTAAGACCTGCCTAGTGTCATCAGGATGAGGATGTCAGGTAAATTGCCACGCCAGCTGTTCTTCCCCACGCAGAGGTGGTAGCAGTGGCAGATGTCCCAGGTGTGGAGCAGAGGCTCTGCAGGAAGCCTCTGGCTGCCAGGGAGCCGTGAGCTGCCAAAACAGTTGTTCCCTTTTTCTCCCAAGAACGTTGGAGACAAACTGGTCCAAATCATCCTATAGACCAGAGTCACTCCTAGGTGTGTTTCACATAGTCCCAGAAGATTTCTGATTCTTTTGCCTACTTAGCCTTACAGACAACTGGAACAAGAAATAAAATTATTAAAAGCATTTAATTTTCAAAAGGGTCTAAATGTGGCAGTGGATCTTAGGCTTCTAAATCGTTCTTGTGGCACTGTCCTTAACTGCTTAGAAAGCCACTGGGAACACTAGATTTTGGGTTTGTTCATAACATTTTTTCCATTTTCATTTAATGATCAATCAAGATAGTTTCTCAGCCTGATGCTTACTGATCAGATGTCTGTCCAATTTTTTCTGGATTTATTGAGGGAAAAACATTTCTTTTTTATGTTCCCGTAGTCACTGAACAGACTGGGGATTAAACACCACATTTCCCCTGCTTCCAGCTCCAAGCTTTCTTCCAAGCACCACACTGCTCCCCAAACATTTGGGGTTTTGGGAGACCATGCTGCTGGGGCTCCCCTCACTGTCTGCTGCCGGCAGATGGTCTTGCTGCCGGACAGCACCCAACCTCCACACCAGCTCAGCTGCCCACAAGCATTTCCTGGGGTTTCGGCATAAATCACGTGGTTTGCATTATCTTACTGCAAACCAGAGCTTGTCTGACACCCTCATCTAGAATGGGGGACCTTATCGGCCCACTGGGTTCAGGAAGGTTTCACTTGGCCGATGTCGGAACAGTGTCTTTTGGATGGAAATCAACCACATTTTCGGTATGTTGAGCCCATCTCTACACCATGGTTTATCGCATTCCAAAATCCCCTGGAAAGTTGTTATGCTAGTTTACACCAGCTAAGGGTCTACCCTAATTCTGTATGTACAGCCATACATTTATTGCTCTGATTAGCGATGCCAGTCATCACATCACAATGAAACACGACAGGTAGAATCTCTCCTTGGTGAACAAGATGTTCTTTAGCTTGTGCTGTCTATACCATTAGGATGAATGGGGTCTGAATTTCATCCTGAGTAAGTCAGCAGGATTTTTTTTCTGTTATTGACGTCCTCCTAGCCAGCCTTTCACTCTCAGAATATGTAATATATTTTTAACACATCTGGGCTTTATAGCTTATTTCCTGTAACAAATGTGTGGGAAATATTGGTGGACTTTCCATGCAGATTATGCTTTTGTAGTTGTCCAAATTATCTTGGCCTATTTAAACACATTTAATGCTATTTTAGGCTTGTTGGTATTCACATTGCTCACTGCTTTAAATGTAGCCTCGGGGGCCCTGCGGGCTGGAGCTAGAAATGAGGTTCTCCCTATGGAAGCCCTGTGGAGTCATATGGTAGATAATGGGATTGATCCAATTTCCATTGAAGTCTGTGGTGGCGGGATTGAGTCCAGTACATTGATTAAAATTTTGTGCTTGCTCATGAGACTGGGTATGCGATCAATAAGTAGAATGACATGAAATACCAGAGGAAAATTTATGCAACTCTTTTTTTCTGGAAAAAAATGTATACATTGTTTCAGGACTGCCTCACTGTCCTACATATATTCATTGCTTTTGAACCTGTAAAAGCACCACATTTAAAACTTAATGATTAGTACATATTTTCTCCTAACTCTCTTTTGAGTCAGATTTATTTGTCACGGGTTCTGTACTTAGACTTTACAGAGTAGTGGGCGGTTGACATGGGAGACAAAGTCTAGATACCTCGCCGTGAATCCAAAAGCACTGTAACAGTTCAGACCTTTAAAGCCTTTAAGGTGTGTCAAATTGTAAGATCTCTTTTCTTCTGCCCTTTTTGTTGCCTGTTCTTCTCCCTGTGTTGAGCACAGCTAGTCTAAGATATCCTCTTACTATAAATGTACTTTTGGGTTTGTTTATCTTCTTTTCTATAAATACACTCTGAATATTAACGTCTGTGGAAATTAATCATTTTTCCATTTGATCTTCCTTTTACTGCATTGACTTTTCTTTAGTAATTTTATTAAGGCCCTTGAAAAATCAAGTACTTGAGATACTGGCTTCTTTAATATTTTTTTTTTAATCCTGAATAGGAAATCCTTATGATTGTAGCAAAAAAATTCTTATTAAATTCTTCTGGGTTTTGGTAATCTTCATTACTTTTCAAGATTAGTGAAAACCAAAGTCAGCTTGTGTAAGACAACACTAGCTCTAACCATTTCTTGGTGAACTATAAGGAAAAACGAGCTTGTTACAATGCTCAAACATGAGACAAAATCAGAACTTTGCAATTAAAAAGAGCACTGTCCTGAAAACTGTTCACTGTGCTATTTAAAATTGATTAGCATTGGGAAGCAGCTAGAGACAGTCAGTGGCTAAAGTCTTTGCCTTGGCCTCATAAACATCTTCAGCCTATACTTAACTTTAAAGCAATGGATAGTCCAATTTAAATAAGCCATTCATAAGTCAGTCAATCATGAATCGATCGAGTCTTCAACTTGTGATGAAAGGTTTTTTGGTGCCTAATATTTTAAGTGCATAGGGAAGGAATAAGCATGCTTAATATGTATAGATACATTTTATACATGTATCTTACTGAAATCAAACATACAGCATTGCATTATAGGGGGGGTTTTTTGGACAACGTGCTGTTTAGTATCCCAGAATTTAAAAAACGGACTGGCAAGGCATTCAGTATCTTTTCTAGATGATAGTGTATGAGCAAGTACACTGTGTAGTGTTTTGACGTATGTTTTAGCATAGTTCTGTAAGACATATAATTTCCCTTTTATTGTTGCTTAAATTGAGCCATGTAATGCGTATTATATACATGCCTAGAAAGAAAAAAATTTGCAAGATTTGGTAAAAATGAGAAAGCAGGGCATCCATTTCTGCAGTGTACTCAATGAATTGGGAGACCTGGCTACAGGAAACAGGATTAAGATATATGGTGGTAATGCTGGGTTTTTTTCTGGGCAACAAGGATAGATCATCATATTCTCATCTTGAGAAGAATGAAATTGTGATCATTTTGACTACTGGGGAAATTCACTCCTCTATAACTTCAGTGAATAATGTTTTCAGCAGTTAATTCTGGTCTTACATCTGATATAACCACTGCTGAATTTGATGGGGATGTTTGATGGGAACGCAGTTAAGCCAAACTGATTTCTTTTGAAAATTCCAACCTTATAAAGTCTTAGAAAATATTTAAATAAATCTGACCAAAGTGATACACTGTGCCTCTCAAAAATGAAACCGCTACGTATAGGGAGCAGATTTCAGCTGTCCATACAGTTATTGTCATTGTTTGTCTGTAATACGATAGTACCTTGGAACCAAGCCATAGATCAGTTTCCCACTGTGCTACTGCAGTGGAAACACAGAAAAAAAAGAAAGAAAGAAAGAAAGAAAACTCTGCTTGCAGAAAGTGGCTGCTATTTGTAACAAGACTTGGTATAAAGGAAAATAACGCCTAGAGAAAATTTCAAGACAAAAACAAGACCTGATGTTAACTAAATGAGTGACAATTCACATAATCAACTCGTTACTTTACTGACAGGACAGAATTGTGGGACACAACAGCAAAAAAGCAAACGGTAGAAGCAGTAAGAATGGTAATGTTGAGTACGATGGGAGAGGTGCACGTCCAAGCTGACTCTTACAAAGAAAAGAACAAAGTTGGCAAAGATCAAACTGATCGTGTTTCCAGTTTAATGTTCTAATAACTGTCACTGTCAGTCAGAAAGGACAGCTTCTTCAAAGGTATCAAGCTTTTCTGTGAGTAGCAAGATGAATATTCATATTGCGTAGCACAGAAGGTAAAAATAATGATTGAAGAACTTTGGAAAGACAATGTAAAGCTGATGAAAAATGCACCCACAATCAGCACAAGTTTTAGAACTGTAAAGCAGAATGATGTGAGGCAAGGGAGTTGTTTATCATGTTGGAGTAAAACTGCACAAAACCTTTGGGGTTTGCTTGATGGATACTATACAGGACACTTGGAGGCTTTTGGGACACTCCATTAACTTTGCATCCTAAAATTTCCTTGGGAGCATATTTTCTCCTGATCAGAAACTAATTTTAATCTAGTGAAGGACGAAAAATGTGACCAGCATGGCCATTTAGAAAAAAACTCATGGAAAAACATATAAAAATGAAATGTGGTCATGACAGGTGACTAAGCATTTCACTTGCTGAAATGCAGAAAAATTTAGATTCCTGGAAAACAGAACAAGGAAATCTCAGTCTCACAGCAAATGAGAACTTTGACACTTAATGGGAATGGGGTGTCTTTCTCTGATTTTGTTGGAATATAGTGAAGATTGAGATTTTTTTAAGGTCTACATAGTGTGCATCTGTTAACACTGATGAAATCTGAACCCAATTAAAAAAACCCTGACCGTGTAATAACAAGCTCAGTACCACTGTCAACAAAGGGCACCTGGCTAGAACCAGAAGTCAGAATTCTTTTTTGTTTTCTTTTATTCTTTTATAAATTAGAATTCCTCATTACCCCAAGTGTTGTGTTCAGAATACTTATTATAGTGACGAGCGTTTGGGGGAACAAAGTATTTCTGAGCTTTTTTTTTTTCTTCCCTGATCTAAATACATAAGCTAAGGGTCTAGTCCTGCCCCCATGCCATAAACCCCTGCATTCTGCAAGCTCTGACTATGGCCAAAATGTAGCAAGAAGGCCCACTTTCTGTTGTTCATAGAGTCTCTTAGTCTTGGGACTCACCTTTGCTTGACAGATTCTCCTCTGCATGTTAGAGCGTTTACAGACTTCACCAAATAGTTGTGACTTCCATGGGATTATTTGTAGTATAGGGACTGGAAACTGCAAAGAAATATATTAAAGAAGAACCCACTATTGTTGAGCTGATTTGTTCTTTGAGGATTCCTTTTAACTGGAGAAATCCAACTGTAAGGTGGTTCGTGCTGCTTGAGCATGACATTTTCATGTTCTTGATTTTAAAGAACTGTGTTTGGTTAATAGAAAGACCGGGAAGAACCAAAAGATAAAATCCTGCCCCGCAGAAGTTTACTAGATCTAGAATTGCATTTATTTGGGATGGAATGTGTTAAATTATGTTTATCTTGTGCTAAACGCCCCACATTCTTGTCCATGCAAAAGCTGTCAAAATATGCTAAAAGAAAATTTTGAAGGTAGCCAGGAATTCTACATGAAAATCTGTTTTAAAATATTTTTAAACATACTGAAATAATTATCTCGCAGAGAAGAAAGAGTCTCAAAATTATTGTGCAATTAGCATATTCAGCCTTGCATATAAATGATTTACTTAAGTGTCAACCTGCAGACTAATATAGATATATTTCAGTCAAGAAGAAGGGCAAGGAGTCTTTATCACAGTGCTATGAATCTGGACCCTAAAAGAGTTTGGAAAAACAGACAGCAATTAATTTTGGCCTTCAAGGATTATCAGAAGGCTTCACATAAATTAAGAAGAATGCTGTGGAAGTTAAGAAGGTAGGCAACTGTGCAGTGCTGGAATACCAATGACTGTCCTTGTTTATTATCAAATAAAAGGCTCAGTTATAAGTGGAGAACAATGAATTTCTATAAGCGTATGAAGCTAAGCATTTGCCATTACTCTTAATTTGCTCATAATAGAAGCAGACAAGATCTTCCTTTGTATTTTGAAAAGAAATACTTTAATATGGAGAATAACTTGTATGTTGGTCAATAGCAAAAATTCAGTGCTCTGATATAAAAAAATACCAGCACAGCACTGAATTTTCAGGCATCTGAGGAAAAAAGGAAGATACAAAAAAATATACATAAGATAAAAAAATGCAGCTTTAAATAATACCAACTCAATTTTTTCAGGTGCATTCCAGAAAAAAAACACTGAAATATTTTTCATTACAATTGAACAGAGAGATCCAGACACGAGCATACTAATATTGAGATCAGACTCCAATTTTGAGTACGTGCACAATTTGTATTGATTCTGCTAGTGTCCATGTCTTCATACAAGAGAGACACTTGACTCTAAGATGAACCTTAGGATAATGCTGGTACTATTGCTTGCGCAGTAATGTTTTGGGAAATCTATGACAAGAAATCCCAGTTGAGACAAGTATGAATCTGATCTTCTAGATTCTGTTTTGCTGTTTTGTCTTGATCAGACTTCCTTCAGATAGTGAAAACGGGCATTACTGCACAGAAAGAAGAATGAAAGAACTGGGTAAAGACCAATCAGATACCCTCTGGATGTCAATTATCTGTTTTATGTCATCTCTTAAGAGCCACTAAATTATCATCCAGATTTTGTCTTAAAATTAGTGTTAACAATAACATCTTTGCATTGTGGAGTTTAGCTATCAGTCTAAAGAACTATTTTTGGTTTGGATTATTTATTTAAGTCTGAAGCTTATATTCTCACAACACTCATTCCCCTTGGGGTATTGTTATTTTTGCTAAATGAAGAAGAAACAACATTTCCGATAAGAACATTTCATGACAATAAAGTTCTTTCTTTATGGTGAATTAAACTGCTAAGTGTTCATTTTATGTTCTGATCTCAACGTTACAGAACTGCACAATTCCAAAAGTTAAGGACCCGAGCTGTGTAGGTTTTGTACATCACACTGCTACTAAAACTAATAAATTATCTAAATCATTTTTCAGTGGAGCAATGACCACCCAATTCAGCCTTCTATTACAAACACAGGACTCTACTGATTACAGCAGTCTAAGTGAGGGGAGAACTTGATGCTCCGTTCCAGCCCTGAATGCTGTAACCAGCGCAGTGAACGGCTGCACAGGTAGAAGGGTGAGGGTGAAGGAGTCAGATCTTGCTGTCATCACTCTTGGAGTCAGATGCATTTCTGCTGCAATTGAAAATGCTGCCAGAAAACTTGATATTCTTCTCTAGTGTATAAGTTCTCAGTAAAACAAACACCACTGAAGCCTTATAGAATTGGCCATAGGAGGGCAGGCTGGAAATCAAGCAGCTTGTAGCAACCAAAGCTCAGTCTCAGGGGAAGAGGGAAGAGGCAATCACTTCCTGGAATATTCTCCCAGTTACTTCCAGCTCAGTGTTTTCCTTTGTGTTATAAGTTGTTGTGCCTTTTTCTTCCATGAGTTTCTCTAGCTGATTTTTGAACCCATATAAAGGAATCACCATCCTGGAATATTCTGTGGGGAAGTACCTCCTTTACCTCCTTTTGCTTCTCTTAAACTTGCCTTATCTTTTTGTTATTGTTGCCTCCTCCCTCTTGCAGTGGAAGAGAGATGGAGCAGCTGTTAGCTTCCTGTGTTAGCGCTTTCTCTGTGCTAGTTATGATCTTATAGATTTCTATCATATCCCTTCATTCACCTCTTTTGCAGGCTTGGCCAAGTCTTGGTCTGTGTAACAGTTCTTTGTGTGGAAGCTGTACTTTTGAAAACGTTTAGCACATTCTCTGTTAATTTTCTGGTTTTACTGTATTCTTTTTGGGAGGCGACTGAGAAATGGGCTGCCACTTTCATAAAACCAGTTTCTCATAACTTAAAAATCTCTTTCTCAGTGATAAGCAGTTCGGAACCTATTCCTGTGTATGTAAAACTTGGCAGTTTTTCCTATATGTATAGCTTTATGTTTATCGGTATTGAAATTCATTTGCCTGTCAGTATCACAAGAGCCTCCTGCATCTCTTCACAGCTGGCTTTCAACTTTACTGGAAAAGAAGTTTTACCTTGAAAAACTTGGTATCCTGAGAAAACTTTGTCAATTCACTGTTCGTGCCCTTCGCTAGATCAGTTTTGGACATGCTTAGTTTGGCTGCCTGGGGGAATCCCCCAGTGACATCCTGCCGCTGTGAAAACTGCCCCGCTTTTGTCCCCTGTCTTTCAACCACCTCTTTATCTGTGAGAGAACATTCCCTTGCGTCCCATGACAGCACAGTTTCTTTAAAAGTCTTTGATGAGGGACCTTCTCAGATATCTTTTGGAAATACAAATAGACCATATCAGCTCAAACTGCCTTACCCCCATGCTTGTTGTTTTCTTCAAAGAACTCTTAGCAAGGAGCTTTGAGAAGCAGGAGCTTTGAGAGTCATGGCAAAAGCTACATTGGCTTTTCCACAAAATATCATATTCATTCATTTATCCAGTAATTCTGTACTTTATTATGCCCGTTTGTCCAAGAAGATGGGTATTTTCTCTTTTTTATTTTTCTTTTATTTTTTTTAGTTTTACCTTTAATTTTACTTAAGAAATTTGGCATCTAGCTCAGATTACCATGGGTAACTTTCACATGAAACAGTGCAGGCAGTGAAAATAAAACCTCAGTAATCTGCACTGAATTAGAAAGGCAAAAGGGAGTCACACCTGAGGAGACATAGTGGTGTATGTGTAGTCAGAGGGGTCTCAGAGTTAGGAGCAGACTTTGAAAATTTCACCACTGGCAGGGCAAGGCTTTGGCATAAACTATTTATGTTGCCTTTGCATATGCATAAGGCACTATGTATCCTCGTCCCTCTGCGCTTCTCCTCGCTATGGGTGGGAAAGAAGTGACATATACAATAACCTGCAAGCCATAAGTAGGATAAACTATAATCCTTTCAAATAATGACAAAATAGTGGGACAATTGCATACCTGGGAGTAGACATTCACTTCTGTGTGAATGTAGCTACGCTAGCTATGCAGCAGTGCCACGCGGGTTGCCTTTCTGCTGTGGCTGCCACAGGGATCCGTAGTTGTGTAACTGCACAGGTGGGTCAATGACTTAAAGAGCTTGATCTTTTCCTGCTCTACAGTAAGTGCGTTAATATAAAGCCATGTGGGTCTAAATCATGTTCATGCTTACCAGGTGTTAAGAATGCACAGGAACAGGTGACATTGTAAGATAAGGCGAGTAAAGAATCAGTCCCCGCGATTGCACTGTGGACAGTAGGATGGTGGAAACCAGAGTGGTTCTTTCTTTGGAAGGAAGATCTCAGATGCAGTAATTCCGCAACTGCAGAGTTGGAAAATGAAGATATTCAGGTTTGCTAAGAACAGTTTTCTCTTTGTAGAAAATACAGCATATTTTTGTCTTCAAGGAAGACAGTTTTTAAAGTAATTTTATATGTCCAATTAAAATTTAGATGTGGAAATTAGCTTATCGGCATTTAAAAAGTAGAGAGAACTACATAAGAAGTGGGGTGGTAGAGAGTCTGTCCCTGAGGCTGTCTTACCTGCCTCTTAAACCATTGCAATGGTGAAGTTACACTTGAAGCTTCTGAAGGAGTATTTGAAACTTATGATTACACTGATCAATAAGTATCACCTGAATGCACCACTTCCAGTGGCAGCTCTGTACTCCACACTGAAATCCCCACTCCCGTTCCATCGGCCTGCAGGGAGGTTTTGTCTTTCAAATCAGCTTCAGCTGATATAGTGCCTCCAAATGCAAGGTTGTTTCCCTAAATTCATTTCCTCCTTCCCAAGCTTCCCAACATGCGTTTCTGCAGGTGGTTCTCTCGACCCTTCAATCCAAGCCGCTGCAGTCCTAGAGCAGCCGTTTGGCAGGAAGCAGACTTAGCTCCCCTTTTGTGTTTTCCAGCTAAGAAATACCTTTTCCTTTTTCATTTTTTGAGCTGACAAATCCTCTTGTGCAGCATAAACATCAGAGACTAAAACCTACCTTTTTTTTTTCTTCTCAAAGTACAAATTGCAATGATGGTTTCCATGCTTAAGATAAAATCCAGCTGTTTGCATCATAGCTCCAACTCTGTGTGTTAGCAAGCATGTTGCTGTTTTTTTCTATGGTCTTTGATAAGGCTGTGGGGATTTGTTTGTTTTCTTTGAAGCCTTAAAAACTATTTTCTAGCAAGAGATGTAACTTGAATTGGTACTTTGTCCCTCTCCCATGCCTTTTGTGAGTGTGTTTTGGATCAATATGTTTGTAAGCTCACACTTACACCCTTGGTCCGACTCAGAACGAAGCAGAACTCAGCTCGCATCAAAGCCAAGTGACTGTAAATCAGTACGGAGGTGCCTGGCAGCAACAATAAGTGCTACGTACTGGAATGAAAAGGTTACTCATCTTGACTACTAATGCATCATGTTACATCTGCCGCCGCTATTCTCTGTATGATACATGTATCAGTTAAATGAATTCGAACCTGCCGTTTGCATCCTGACAACAAGGCAGAGTGGTTCCCAAAATCCATCTGCAGCATTCAAATCCTCCCAGAGCAGAAGGGGAATGCAGGCAGATGCTCAAGTATGTATTTACAATACAGGGAAACTAAAGTTTGTGGGAAATCTTGCATCCACAGATGCAAGGGTTGCCGTTAGGACATTGAAAACAGGAAACACATGAAGATTGCTAGATAATATCTCTGCTATTTCTTTGACCTTAGGAGAATTTTAAAGCAGATACACTTGTAATATATAACCTTGAGGGTTATCTGGCTGTTTATTGGTTACAGCAAGCTGCTTTTATTTCTTGTATATTCTGAAGTGACATGGGATAACAGCGATGAATAACATCGTTAGATGTGATGCAGGAGGGGAATTTACCAAGAACCCTGTCTAGGTTTTTAGAGAAAGTACTGTTTTAGAAACTAGTGTGTATACAAAAGTCTTCTGTGGTTGAAATCAGCTTTGAGTGAAGTAGTTAATCATGGTAGTCTGTGCACCTCTGAGGATTACTACAACCTGCACCCATAGTATAAGATGTATGATTACTTCTAGCTATTTGGTTGCAAGACTTAAGCTTACTATATGAATGAGTCTTGTTCTCTGTTCATTGGGCCAGGCCTCCCACGTGCCGCGGTCTCCAGGGGACACACAGGCACGTGCTTCTGCTTAAGCACTTGAGCAGATCTACTGAGCACTCCAGGTTTATGCCTTTGGCTCCAGGCAGCATGGCTCAAGGTCTGGGGATCCCAGCAGGGTTGAGTTCACTGGGATTAGCTATGTGTGTAAATAGTTTGCTGAAGCGGGACCTGCAGAACCAGCGAGTCCCTTGAAGTCCATGGAATTGCACTGGTATTAAAATGGAGCAAGTAAGAGACTACCATCTTTGGACACCTGTAGGAGAAAAGTTTATTGTATATGATACAGTTGTCACATCCCTAATCCAGAGATTGTAATTGTCTTGGTGTTGGTCTTTGTCCACAGACGGTGGAATAGGGTGATCATTTATAGTCAGAACAAATGATCTGAGCACATCTAGAAATTCAAAAGGTGCTTTCAGTCTTCTGCTCTCTCTTCTTTTCATTGTACTCCCGTCACTATACTATAAGGCCTAATAGTTATTTTTATACAATGTTTGTTCCTAATTTTGAAGTCCTTGGTGAGCTTTAATGAACTTAGCTGTGCGATCCCTCTAAGAGACAAGTAAATATATGCAATTTCCCCTTTGCACATGGAGTAGAAGTTAAATATTGAAAAGTGTAAGAAGTGTTGATATCACTGGCTCTCAGGCTGTATTGCTGTGAGCCTCAACTCTGGTCTCATTCCTCACCCTGCTTTGAGAGTGGATCTGCAGCAAATCTCTAGTGAAAGCCTTATACCGTGGATTTGGGAGCTGGGATATGATCTTAATGCCGGTCACCTTTGCCATGTTTGCTCCTCTGGTTTCATTTAACATCACCCAGATCATTAGTCTGACCAGGCTGGATTTAGGTTTGGTTTGTTTTCTTTTTCCTTTCCATTAATTTTTATGACAGTAGCATTCATGCATTCTCCCCCTAGGGGAAAAAGGAAAATAAAAATTTGATGGAACTAAGGGGAGCCCACGTATGCTTTAAACAAGAAAAGACTATATATAGCTCAGAAAGGACATACCTTCAGTTAAAGGAATATCACTGCCTAAGAGTCCTGTGTGTGTAACAGGCCTACGTGTGTATATTTATATGCATATGCAGATTTTTCTCTATGTAAAAAATAAGAAGCCAAACTCTAGTATTTGTATGTGTGCATCTATTGCATGTATTTTATGCATAGCATAGATATTATAAAGCATTTATTTACACGTGAACCTACAGAAATTTGGGCTGTAATCCTTCTTTATCTATAGAATCATGTAATACAAAGGAAAATTAGCAGATTTATAAAATAAAACACGGGATTTATCTTGCAGGAAATTCCTCCAGGAAATTCCTGCTGGCATGAAGGGGAAGCCGAGCCTAGAGGACTTACCCAGCTCTTGGCCAGGAACCGCAGCTCACATTGACCATGTTGTGGCTAGCTCACGAATCTAAACGCAGTCACAGGTGGATAATTCAAATTTAGCATGAACAAGCATGGATCAGAGCAATTATGAATGTGAGCTCTTCCAAGAGAATTTATACTTCTGGTCTTTCCGGGAGTGGAAGCTATAGGGGCTGCTATCATCTGTTGTGTTTATTTTTTGCACTGGTTGCAGATCTTCAAAGCACAAGTTGTGCTGTACGACAGAGGTACGTTTGTGTCATGAGCTGAAAAGTCTGATGAAGCTGAAGTGATCCTCTACGCAAGCTGGGGAAATTGAGGGAGCTTCTCATAGTTTTCTGAGTTATATTTGGTTCTTTCTAATAAAAACCAAAGTTAGATGCTTGCTTCTAAAGTTAACGTTTCTGTCTCTGCTTAATCTGCCCTCTCATCTTCCCTTCCTTAACATGATTGATTGCCGTGTTCTGAAAACAGCGACAGAGCTCTTTGGCAGCTTGAGATTTTGAATTGTGCTGTAGTGGCAGGAACAGTTGGCAAGGGTTTCCGAAAGGTTTATCCACTGAGGATTTATGGGTTTGTGTTAGAGAGAGCAAACATTATTTGTGTTGTCATGCTATAAAACTATAATCTGACATTGATGGTTATTTTGATTTTGCTTATATTTCAATGAATGGGAATTACATAATAGCAGCTTTCCTAGGCAGATCCTAAAGTGGCTTAGAAAATACAGTGAAACCCTTTCTGCCCAGGGTAAGGAGGCTCTCAAGGTCGAACAGGGAGCGGAGGGTGGAATCTGTGTGCCAGGTCTCAGCATCCATTGCGCTGCTCTCTGATGCACACTTCCAGCTTTCTCTGTCCCCTCTCCCAAGCCATTAAATATTATTCCACCTGGCCAGAACCAGGGAAACCCATTTCAAATCTGTTTCCTTCCTTTGGTCTCTGTGTGTTTATTAACATGGCTTCATTCAGCCATCCCATTCTTAAAAGGCCTGGCTTGTTTTGCAGGGTACATATTAGTTCCTTTATTTAAATCCCACATCTTCCGTTGCAGACCTCAAGCTTCAGGGAAGTGAAGGTCAAAGCCAGGAGGTTTTTCAGCAGGTGATGTGGTACTAAAAACCAAACAAACGAGCGCCTTAATACAGGGGAATTGTTTTCCACATTATTAGCGCTTAAAGGAATCCTTTGCGATAGGTATCAGCAGTGCCAGGTGCATGAGTCAACACAGAATGGGACATTTAAGTAAATATCAAGGATGTGTGGAGTAAACATAACTTCAAAGAAATTCAAATGTTCAGGATGCTGTAGACAATGACTGCTCACCAATGAACCAGGGAGCCTCTAACTGTATGTCATGGTTATTATATTTTTAACTCATTACTGAACAAAGTAGATGGGTGTTCTGTCCACAGTGTGTCAGACAAAAAAGGGTTCAAAAAGGTGAGAGGTCAGAGATGTGAGGGAAAAAGAGAAAGGTTGGTCAGAAAGTAGTTTTCTTTGCTAATAAAGAAGTTCCCTTCAAAGTTTGGTCTGAAGTCTGTGCTGGTTCTCATTTTGTTTTAACCAGTTTGCTTATCTCTAATTAAGAGCATTACTTGGCTGCGAGGCCAGTGGGGATGTTTTTGTAATCTGTGCTTGAAATTTGAGTTGAATATCTTACCTCTGGGAAGAAAGAGGGCAAATACAGAACTCAGTGAGCCTAATGTGACAAATAATAAAGGCAACATGCAAGATAACAGTGTTAAAATTTGATAGTTTAATATAATTTAGAAGGTTCTGGTCATTTTGCAGGAAAGCAAAAGTTAAAAGTTCAGCTTCTGATCATAGTTTCCCATGTTCTGCCTCTAAGGGACTAATTCACATCTGTGCAGAATAACGGTGGAGAATTTATACTTATTCAGACTTCAGTGCAGTTCCCACCTCTTGAAAACCGAATATCTATGGACATACACACACATTTGAGAGGCTGGCTTCCTTCAGTCTTCCCTGCAAGGCCATGAGGCAATACTGCATTCAGCTACATATTTTCGTTGATGATCACATTTCTTTCTAACTCAAACTCTCAGAACAGTGGTCAAGTTAGCTGTGATACTCTAATACTAATATTGGTATGTCGAAGCTTAATATATGTGATGTGGAGCTATGAACTGGATACGTATTCCAGATGTTTCATCTCTACAAGGCCAAACACTATAATCTTCTACATTCAGCTGGGAAATACTGGACACTTGTTTTACATTTGACACAATGCACTGTCTTTCACGGCAAAGCAAGTTTTCTAGGTCTCCTCTGTTCATCATACACTATCAGTTGAATATCAGGCAGAGTACGTGTTGATTTCTTCCCCCATACTTCAGAAGCAAAGTGTTTATTCTCTTCTTAAAAACAGATGTGAAAAGGAACTGCTAGAATGGTGAAAGATAAGAATTGTTGTATCATTGACCCTGTAAAGAAAATAGAAGAGAATTTTGCTGAAAACCAGTCAGGGGCTGAGGAGGAGCTGGGCAACGAGTCCATTTCCTTCTTGGCTCTGAGAAAGGAGTTAAAATAACAATATTTGGAGAACAGTCACTATTAGCATTTGGATATTTGACGGTTACCACAGAAATGCCATATTCTAAGCATATGGAACAATTGCAGCCTACTGGGTTGATATGTTGGCAAACATTGACTTCTTAATGGCAACTGCTGTGCAAGTGACAAAAATGCTTCTGTGCCTTCTGGTGTGAGGAAACTGTTTAAGCAACAGACTCTTGGCATGGCTCAGTGTGACTGTAGGAGCCCCTCCTGCACTCAGCAGCAATGAAGGTGGCTGGGGAGCAAAAAACATCTGCCACCTGGGGTGAAACTCATGGTTTCCTCAGCAGGGAACAATATGACCTCAGCCTGTTGCAGAGGTGCGGTCTCAGGGTCCATAGCTCTCACTATAATCCATATAAAAGAAACAGCGTAAGCGTAACCACACACCTGCCTGTTTGACTGTACTGTGTGGCATCTAGTGTGTCATTGATTTGCAAGTGCCAGAGTGGTGTCAGTTAGCATTCCAATGTTGAAACCACCAACCACTACTTGATTTCTGAGATGCGTCTGTTCCTCAAGCTCTTTTGAGCTTTGTCTTTGTTTTCTGTCCAACCTGTTTGTCTCAGGAACTTTAGATTTCATAGGACATCTACTAACATAGTGTTTTCCATGATTTCTGTAGGTTTATCTTCACCCTGTCCTCTTAGGGAGAGAAATGAGAAGTGATAGTCTCATTTTTCAGATGGAGAACAGAAACATAGAAATCCTTTTCAGAGCTCAGGGAGGAAAACCATGGCAAAGTAGGTCCAAGTTTAACAAGCTTTTAGCTATCCCAGGATTCTAGTTTGCCTTCAGTGTTTGTCAGAAGTGCTTCCTTTCACTTTCATCTTCTTCTTACTTTCTTTACACTCAGTCGATGCTTCAGATGATATTTGCTCTGGTCCATCTAGCTACAGCAAACCAAAGGATATTGTGGATTGCAAAATGTCACTTTCATTTTTCCAGCTAACCTCAGAAAACTGCCCTAGAACCTAGATATGGCTTTAAATTTTTCATACCTGAAAATCATACGACCTGCATAACTGTCACATAAGAATGCTGCTTGTACCCTTAATTCTTTGTGTATATAAAAAAAAAATGGAATAATGTAAATGTGTAAAATGGAAAGACAGGTATGTTTTGTAAAGTGATTGTACTCTCAAGTTGAGATAATTAGCCCCAAGCCAGTCATTTCATATCTGTAAAGAGAAAGGGCCATATTAGTTGTCTTCAAATCGGTTTGAATGTTCATAAAGAGTAGCTTGAACTTTCTAGTTTGGTTATAAGATACACAATGCCCTCTAGTTCTTATTCATGGTAGTATCATCACTTTAAAAGGCAACTTCTAACAAGTACAGCTACGGTAAAATCTGTAAAGTCCAATAAGATTATTGAATAGCAGTTATTTAGAGGTCCCTTATTTTGATTTAGTTGAAATTATTTTAAGAGGCTGGATGCCTCAATTAAAAATTGGAAGCTACAATAATCCTCCTCTAGATTTAAAACTCAGGTAGACTGAACTCTTGACCTCATTGTTTCCTGCCTCCATACAGCTCAGAGATGCTTGCAACTTAAATTGAAATTGCCCTTCTACATAATTAACTTCTGCCTGCAAAAATTTTGCACCTTTGTAGGGAAGTTCAGTAGCAGAGCTTTAATGTCATGTTGGGGTTTAATCTGAGAGAAGCAATTACTGTTGCTTGGTTACTAGCGCCATTGCTAGCTTGTTTTTAAACCAAAACCCAAGCTAATAGCACACAGTTTTAAGTTTAAGCTTAATAGAAGGTGCAAGTGAGGGTTAAGTCTGATTTATATCTTTGAACTTTTTTATCGCAGTCTTGGTGTTTTTCTGTTTCTGTACAGGTACAGGAAATATTTTTCAGTGGGCTGCAGTTTGGGGTTGTTTTCTGATATGTTATTGTAACTTCCAGGGGACTTTTGTCAGTAGGCTGAAGTGCTGATAACTACGAGGGTTCCAGAGCTGACCAGAAGCCTGATAGCTCTGAGTTCAAACAAAAATTAAACTTAAAGGTTATGAAAACAAATGAAACAAAATTCATGGAAAAGACAGCAGATAACCTTGTGAGCAGGTGGTTTCAATGTCCTGTCCTGCCAGTGCTAACTGACTCTGTTTTGGCAGACAAATTTAATAGATTTCAAAGTCTTTGTAATGTGGATTTCAGCGACAGGGACAGAAGATCTGCTGGTCTTGAATTGGAACAAAGGAAGCATCCCATAGATTTCATTGGAAATGCTGTAATGCTTAGTCTTAATCATAGAACCGTTTAGGTTGGAACTGACCTTTAAGATTATCGAGTCCAACTGTTAGCTGAGCACTGCCAAGTCCACCACTAAACCATGTCCCTGAGCGCCACATCTACATGTCTTTTAAATACCTCCAGGGAAGGTAATGGTAATTTCTTGGCTTGAAGGGCCACCTCAAATGCTTCATATTTGTTCTTGCATTAATTAGAAGGACATCGACGTAGCCAGCGTATATTTGACTCAAATGCTACTTTGTGTAGACACCCTTCTTTTCAAATAGAAATATTCAGTAGTTCAAATCTTGAACTGAAACTTCACCAGCAAATGGACATACTGGGAAACTTATGTGGCTGGGTTTGAGTGGAGCATGAAATTGAGGTAGACAACCACAGTCGTTCTAAGCCACTCTCATTAATTCACCTTCAACGTGTATTTCATGTGCAGTAGTGCTCTCCCTGGTGCATACTTGTCAGTCTTCCCTTATGTAAGTGAATGGGTTAACTGGGCCTTTGCTGTTTTGCTGGTTGTAAGTCTCCCTGTCTTTAGGTAGAAAACTCATGAATGCTACAGATTTATAACCAAAGTTATTCCAGTATTCTGAAACTGTAAATTATGCCTCACTTCACAACCCTTTCACTGAAGACAATTTTAATACTAGGGGAATAAAGTGTTTCTCTCATGAATAAGGGTATAATAAGACCATCAGTAAACTAAGGAAAACCACAAGCTCTGAGCATAGTGCATATGATGAACACTACTTGAAAGGAGAGCAAATTCAGGCTTATTGCTGAAACTGGAGATGAATTACATCCTTACCCCTGCCATTGTAGAAAGAACTTTAAACTTCTTTTAAAGCCAAAATGCTAACCATGATATTTTTCTCCTGCTATAGATTTGTTTTTCTCCAGCTGCAGTTATCAGGATATTTAAACTCTTGCATGGATTTGCAGATCCTTGTAAACAGAAAGTACTGTGCAATTTCATTTGCTCAATGTTTTAAGGTTATACTTTTTCTTTGTTTTCTGGTTCCTTCAAGGGCTGGATTTGAGAGTTTAAAGCTGGGACCCCAGTATTGTACCAGAGATATAGATGAGTTGCTGGTATCCATGGGATAATCAGAAACTTTTTGCATACAGTATCACATGTATCCAAGTGCTGAAAATTTGTACTGTAGATTAAAAGGTGGGCTTATAAGACAGTTTCACTGCAAGCTTCTCTGCAGAAAGTTTGTACATACAGTTGACTTAGTTGTTCAAAAATATCCCATCCTTAAAAATTGAAAATACAGAATAGTTTGGAATATGGGAGGATGTAGGGTTGCATAACTGGCCTGGAGGTCGTCTTTAGGAGGCATGCCTATCTCAGGATTTGGTTTTGTATTTGTCTGGAGCAATGACCAGTTTCATTAATGTTTTCCTGTTATCCATACAAATGAGCTTTAGCTCAGGTCTGTGCAATTAAAGAAAAAAAAAAAAAAAGGAGAGACCTGCTCTCATGATGGCTAAACACTCAAGAGTTACAGCTTTAAAATGAAACTTAGACCTGCAAAAAGCAACTGGAAAGCCTTTTAGAGCAAGTGAACTGCAAGGATCTTGCTCTGGGTCCCCTCACCATTGGGCAGACACCGAAAGTAGAGAGCCAGCAGCATGCAGTTGCAGCACGTGGTTGATACTGCAGATGCCCACCCCTCCCAGCGCTGGCAATGTAAAATTTACTTCTGTTTTGCCCCCCCTCCCGCCCCCCCACCAGCTGACTGATGGTTTAAAGTTGGCATGTGAAGCACCCAGATGTCCAGCTCCAGGAGGAGTCTCTTCAGTAGAGTCATCTCCTTGACAACTCATTTTTCTTTGTCTGTTTCTTGGCTTTGTAGCAGGGACCTGCCTGTGTGTCTGGTGTGGGGTTTGACTGCTGCAACTCTGCTTGATCCTCCTTGATGTATTTTATTTTCCCTTAAGCTTATTAGAGGTGCTATTGCCTACAGTATAGGCCTTGGGGAGGAAAGAGTGGGGTTTGAATTATGTACCTGAAGTGAGGAGAAAGACTTTCTCCTTTCCAGAATGAATTTGGAGGGTTTTTTTGATGTGAATATCTATAGAAACACTTATACTGCCATGCATGGAGTAGGTGATATGTGGCAAAGTAACCTTGTTATCTCTCTGTATATAAAACGAAGTTTTACAACACTGCAACACCATAGACCTGACAGCAACAGATTCACCCAGGTTAGCAGAATCCAGTTATGCTGTCCTGCACAGGAGGACCCAGGGGTAGGGATGTGGAGCCAGGCGAGTCAAAGCAGAGGTACGTCCAGATGCCTTTACTCTCTAAGATGTGTTCTTGGTATTTTCCAAAGCAATATAGCATTTTTGTCTCAAACTGTTCATCTAAAGCTACTCGTTGCATTTAGAAATTGTGTCATCCCATGTCCCATTTTTTTACTGACTGGTGACAAACTGTCTCTATCTCTAGAATTACAGCAATCATTGTACTTTCCTCGGTCAGTAGCTGGGCTTTTGGTCTTCATTCTTTATTACGGATGGCCAGAACATGATCTGCACAGTTATCCCTCCCATGTACTCAACCTTGTGTGGCAGTTCAGTTCAATGGCATTGATGGGATATTGCATTCATTTATGTGTTGCAGTGGTAATTTTTATTTTGGTGCTAATTGGAGTTTATCTAGATGAGCTTGAAATGGTAGATTCCGATGACAGTGGCAATCTTTTTAATGACAGAAAGTATATTCCTTCAAAAGCACACCGTATTTAGGAAAATGGGACAGCACACTGAAAGCCTAGTTGTATACTTTCTATCCCAAGCTTAACCCTTTTATCTGTACTCAAGAAAGGCAGTTCTTTTGGGTGGGAAGGTCAGGCTGCCCTTCAGGTTTATGGCATGCCTCTGCCTTACTGCCTTGTTCGATCTCTCATCTTTCTCTGATGCTCCTTAGACGTCTCCTGAAGATGCACTTGGTACGCTTAAGTGTCAGGATGGTCTGTTTAGACAGAAGGTAACCTAACAAGGGAGCTCTCTCATATATTATTCCTTGTCAACATAGACACTGAGAAAGAGATTATTTACAAATTTGTGTTGTGCAATTATGATACATCCAACCTGTGATGGATTGTGCCAGTCAGACTACTATGCTGTGTCCTTGAGACGGAACCATCTCCTTGCCTTGCTGATCATGTTGACTGCTTGTCCCTAAGCTGAACTGATTTGGATTCAGGTATTTTTTTAATCAGACAGCTAAATCCCCAGAAACAGCGGAGAGCATAAAAGTCTTTCTAATAGTCCTGTAATACCAAAGCGATATAGTTTCCACGCTTCTAAATTTTGTTGGAAATATATGTCCCATTGGTAAAACTGCACATTAACTCTTTTGTCTAGGCAGTCTTTCAAGCCTTCACCTTCTCTCCTTACACTGAATGTCTCATGCTTTCAGCAGGACTTCAGGAGTGTGAGGTTCCTACTTAATACCCAGACTACTTAGAATGCTCTTGCATTGCCTACAACAGACTTACCACTTTTCGTTGCTATGCCACAACGTGTAATTGTGTAAGTAAGCTGGTAAACCATTATACGCCCCTGAAGCCTCTCCTGTGCCTCCTCGGGGAGGTACCCATGCTGAAGCACAGCACACACGGGCATCTTGCGTGTTTTCTGCTCTGCCTTACGCAGCTACAGGGGGCACGAGGCAACTCTCGCTTGGGAAGGGCAGTTCTGCGGGGGCCTGAGGAATTACACAGTCCTGTAGAAACAAACTTATTTCTCCTGGCACCAGCAGAAAGCAGATGTTAACCTGATCAATTATCGATGAGGCAGAAGGACAATATGCAAATTGTAATAGACTACAAGCAGCATCTTCTATGTGGTGAAAAATAGAAGAGGAGAGGGAGCTTTGGTATATGAAAGAGAAATAAAAAGTGTACAGGCATATGAAGCTCTCTGTATTTCAGGATATATTTCTGCAAAACAGCAAATGAGCCACAATTCACTATTAAAACTGAAATGCATTTTGCTGGCTTTACTCAGCCCACTAATTGCCCATGAAAATTCAGGTCTGGTATTTGACACATTAATTACTCAAAAAACATTTACACTAAGGCTTGCAGAAAGGAACAAAGGGAAAATGTAAGCGAGAGAATAAAAAGCTGGAAAGCGAGGGGAGGAGGATTTTAAGACATGTGCTTTGATGCATTAATCACACGATATTCCCTAGGGCCAAAAGCTGACCGCTGTAACAAGTAGGTGTAAGTGAGCAAATGCCCGTTATCTAGACCAAAACAGAGTGAGGAATGACAGCTACCCAGCAGTCCTGGCCACTGGTACACCCACCCACCCCACGTGTGCTTAAGTTTTTGTTAGGTGTAGAGGTGAAAATATCTGGAGGGTGAAGGCCTTTAGGAAGTTTCCACTTGGCCATTGCATTTATCCAGGGATGCAAGGAATAATCGATGTCACGGCATGTTCCCACCTCTGCATGATCAGTCGGTGTCCCTGACTGTCTTCTGCAGAGTTGTGTGTTGGTAATAACTGACTTTTGTAATGTGATCACTCGTATCAGTGCATTGCCTACAATCGACTTACCGTCGCATCCTAACTCTTCTGAGACTACAGACACTGCTGGAGAAACTGGGTGGTAAATCTAGAAGAGAGGAAGAGAACATGAATGATGTGTTGGTGATTACATCTCATTACAGAACCAATGCCATTTGCATAGGAGTAAATAAGAGCTTTGGGGAAATTTGCTCTTTATGAAGCCTCTGCGGAATAAAAATTATTTTTTTTTTTCTTCCAGATTCCATTGATTGTGGTGTAAAGAGTATTTATATTGGGTGCCAGAAAGGAGGGAGAGAGATTGTTTGCTGTGAGGAGAATTAAGGCATGAGTTACTATTGAAATTAGTACTCTTTATCGACTCAATCCAGTCATCTCCAATCATTACAGTTTTACAGAAATGTTAAACTACTTTAAAACTTTCATTTCCCCTTTAAAACTAAATTACTTTTGTGTTTTCTCTAGCAGTAGTGCCACCCTAAGGCAAGCAAGTTACAGTAGAGCAAACATAAACAACAATCAAGGCATAATTACTAAATGGGAATAACACTTTCTAATGCTGCTTCTCTCAACCTAGCTCTGTGTGTACTGTAATGGAAACTCTCTCCTGCTATTTGCAATCGAGTTCTTCAAGCAGATGTCGGATACGCTTGAGCAGTTTGGGATTGTCTGGTTCACTGATTATGCAGTTCAATCCAAAGCTCTTTTATTCTTTCCCTTGAATTAAGAAAAATCCTATTTAGGGATAGATGGGAAACTCTGAATAAAATAATAAAACACATGAATATTCTTCTATTATCTGTAGCTTTTACTGAAAATTGAAATCTTATTTTGGATTCCAAGATTCACTTCCCTCATTTTCCTACTATTACCTAATGTTTCTGTCTCAGTCGTGAGCATTAATCTAAATTAAGGTATGCTTTCTGTGGAATGACACAACCGAATTAATCTTGGGCAAGAAAGATTGTGGTCCCCTAAACTCTGCTTTAAAAAATATGAATTTTGCTTCAGTTTCAGATAGCTTTTCAAACTCTGTGGTGCATATCCCATTAGAGTGTAGGTTGTGAACTTTTAGAGATTTATTCATCACAAATCACCCTCTTCCTGTTCATCTTTTGATATTTGTCCTTAGAAAGAATCCACACTGTGCAAGTTTTGAAAAACTCAGAAAGCTACAGTAAAGGATCACGAATCACGTGAGCTTTTCAGCTTTCATAGGCTCAAAGAGGTTCTCTGTAGACATATATTGGGTTAAACTTTTACTGTAGAATTCAAAACCTATCATTGCTGTAAAATATTCAACCGCATACTTTTAGTCCCATTTATTTCTATTGTTATAGTAGCTTAAAGCGCTAGTCAAACACCAGCATACCATTTGGCAAGACACTGTACAATAGCAGGGCAAAAAAAATGTTCCTGTTCTCAAAGAACTTCAAATTTGCCTCTTAAGGAAGGAATAGAGGAAAGCAAGAAAAAAAATCTAAGCAGTGAGCGACATTCAGTGGTATCAGGGCACCAGCAGACTATAGTGGGATTTGTTTTGTTTGTGTGGGTTTTTTTAGTTCTAAGGGATATTTGCACATACTTTCAAGAGGTAACTTTGTGAATGTGTAGAAGGCAACAGAACTGGTGATAAACTTTCTTGGGTGGGAGCTGACACGTTAAGAAATAACAGATTAGATATTGGAGACAGCTACTGGCATCCCCAATGACACTTTTCCAGACTTTGTTAGATGGAATAAATTAATCCAGAGGTGACCTGGTTCAGCCAAATTTCTGATACCTGTACTCAGTTGAAGAGGATTACATGCTTTACTAAGAGGTTAGTTTTCAGAGACTGAGTTTCCTAAGCCTAGCGAAGCAGTCTGCAGAACTGGCTCTTTGTTTGTGTTTCTTATAGCAGGAACGGACTAATGATGGAGCTGGGAGGGAGAGCGGGGTTTGCTGCTCCTGCTGCCACTGCAGGGTGCAGAAGACAGGGTCAGTGACTGGTCTGCTGCGAGCCAGCAGTCCTAAGCCCTGTCGCAGCATGTACCACACACTGGACTTCTCCGCTGGGGGCTCAGGCTTTCCAGGGCTCTTACCTAGGCAAAATAAGCAAATTAACCACGGCTATTTTGCCACCTCGTCATTCTGCTGCCCTCCTCAACTGCCTGCTCGGCTTGCAACAAGCACTGACCTGCCAGCTGGAAGCTGCCATGGTCAGGAGTCGCAGTGCAGGTCTGGCATCTTCAGTGCCTGTGTGGTGTGAGCTTGGTGGGTGGAGGAAAGTGTTCAAAACACTGGGAAAACCGGTATTTTGTTTACTGCCTTTCCAGACCGGTCAAAAACTTTGCTGTTCTCAGCTGCCATTGCCTGTTATTCTGGATCTGGTATGCAGATATGGGACTGGGGAAGGGGGCCATTTCTTTCCTTGTCAATATTTTTCAGTGGATAAAAAAATAACTTCCGTTTTCTGGGATCACAATTGCAGACTAACAATTCACTTTAAAAAAACCAATCAGCTAAACATTGTGATCAGTTGAGCCCAGAGTTTTCAAATGTTGGGTTTCACCTCATAAAGACAGAAGAAAGGAGCTGTATATCTTGCTTCCTCAGTCTGTTCTTAAATTTCCATCCCAGGTGCAGGCAGATATCATCACGATGCCAATACTGATAATTTACCATTAAAGTCACAAATATCCGTTTGACATTGGTAGAGAAAGAGAGTGTCAGAGCCCGTCAGTGTGCTGTGCAGGAGTCCTTACGCAAAGAGTTGGCGCGCAGGCATTCCTCGATTGAGCATTGCGGTGGAGTAACTCTGACTTGACTTTCTTGTGCTTCTAGTCAGAAGCACTTTCTGTGAGTGAGAGTGGAAATGTACACCCGGTGCATGCTGTATCTGTGACAGGAATGCTTCAAGCAATAGCAGAGAGTTTCAAGATAAATTAAAACTCACAGAAATCAAGAACTGCAGAAAGGCATCAGATCTGCCCAGAAGTGTGAAGATGTGCTCTGTTCAGAGACCCCAGCCTCTCTTTGTCCTCTGCAGAAAGTTTTTTAAAAGACTTAACAAGACCTTTGGAAACACTTGGGCATAACCCATGACAAAATAATTTTATCTTTTTTTACTTTTTCAACTTCCAGAAAATATTCTTGTTAAAAGTGAGGTTTATTTCACTGCTGGGAGTGAAGTGGTTGTTTTATAACCCCTCCTCTAACAGAATTTTCTGCAACAGATGAAACCAAGGCATGTTCAAGGGCAGTAGAGGAACCCAAGCAAACGTGCAGCTGGACATGGTGAGATGTGGAGGGAGTCTGCCTGTAATTTATTTTGCAGTGTAATTGCTGTCTGATAGTCTCTCAGGATCTATGTGTACTTTGATCTCTATGGAGTTATTTGAGAGCCAAACCTAATGCTGCACATATATATGCAAATAGATATAAACTTTAATGTTCAGGGGCATTGTGTCATTCACAAAATATAATGAGCCAAATTATCCTTTTCTTACAGTGTGAGGCCAAAATTCAGCAAAGCATAGCAGCACACGCTTAACTTTCATTCTGAAGGCAATGACACTTAGATACATGCTTAAAAGCTTTGCTGAATCAGACTGGACTTAAGCATTTGCTTGCACTGAGATGTGCACTGGAGAGAGTTGTTTATTTGGAACTTAAAATAATGTTCTGTTCAGAAAACGGAAACTACAGTATTTCTTTCCTTTCTATTCAGAAAAAGAAGAATTGGGGGGCAGGGGGAGAATCTAGTTACTTCCTCAGACAAGCTCATTTTACAAAACTTCAAAACGGACCTTGGAAGCTTATAAAGTAAGTGCAACTCTTTAGAGGTCTCAGACACAGGGAACAGCGAGCCAATCTTGGGTGTAGGGAGCGGTGAGCCAGTCATTCAAGCTGGAATGATCATGAACTTGCTTTCGTTTTTGACAACAGCAGTTCTTCTTAATTAAGCTACAATATTGTCAAAGGGCCTAGGGGACAAGCAGGACACATGGCAGCGGTGTGCTCTTGCAGCAGAGGCCAACAGCATCCTGGGCTGTGTGAGCAGGAGTGTAGCCAGCAGGTCAAGGGAGGTGATCCTTCCCCTCTGTTTGGCACTAGTGAGAGTACATCTGGAGCCGTGTGTGCTGGTGTGGGTACTAAAAAGACGTTGACAAAAAGGAACAAGCCCAGTGGGGGGTTACCAAGTAGTCAGGGGCTGCTGCACACGAGGTACGAGGAGAGGCTGAGAGGTGTTTGTTCAGCCCAAAGAGGAGGGTTGGAGAGGGTTTTACTGTGCTCTACAGCTGCCTAATGGGAGGGTATGGAGAAGGTGGGACCAAGCTCCTCTCAGAGGTGCACAGCAGAAGGTCAAGAGGCAACAAGCACAAGGTGGACATGGGAAATGCTATCCAGGTATATAGAAGAGCTTCTTCCCCCATGTAGGTGATCAATGAGGGGTCCAGGGAAGCTGTGGCCTCTCCGTCTTCGGAGATATCCCAAACTGGACTGGACACAGCCCTGGACAACCTGCTCTACCTGCACCTAATTTGAGTAGGGGGTTGGACAGGAGACCTCCAGCAGTTCCTTCTGACCAAAATTATTCTGTGGAGAAACATTTTTTCCTAAAAAGCACCCTTACAGTCTCACATTTCTTTTATCTCCTTTAGCGGTGTTAAATCTGCTTGAATTGCACACGTTTACCACAAGTCAGCATTTTCATCACTGTCTTTCTCTTTAAATGAAGTCTTCCGACCTGGAGCCATTTGGTGAGAGAGGAAAAGTAATTATGCACCAAGCTCTTGTCGACTGCAGATTTCCCGCTCATTTTTATGTACCTAGTCATAATCTAACTCTCATAAAATTTAAGCACTGCTGCATTGCTAGCATTTCCATTTGCTTGCTGAAATTTTTTTTGTTAATACTGTGCTACCAATTTACTTGAAAGGGAAGCCAGAGTCTCTTTTTAGGGTTAACACGTCTAAATTTTTTTTAATGATAATTTGTCTAAATTTTGTTTTGCTACTCCCAGAAACAGTAAATTGGGTGAAAAAGTCACTGGATTTTCTTTTAGTGTATTCCTCCCAAAGCAATCAGTTGGATTATTATTCATCTGCTGACTTAAAAGTAATGTCACCCCCTGAAACTCCTTTTTCAGGCAAACTGAATTATTTCTGACAAGGATTCATCTGTGCTAGTACCGTGTGTTGAGCAGTCATTGAAAGAATATGTAGATTTAACTACTTCTTTTAACATAGGCGGGGTAATGAAAGCCCATCTCACCGGTGCACCTCAGAAATCCAAGAGTAATTAAGGTAACCAGCTTTGCTTTGTATTTGGGAAAGCTGAGTGCTTGTGTGTGGTACTCAGAGAAATGATCTGTAAATGAATGAATACAGCTACATCGGTATTCAGCATTATTTGCTGCCATGGAGCGAAGCGAAGGAGAAAACAAAAATATGGAAATGAGAAAAGGAGGTAATGTGAGAGACGTGAGAAGGACAAAATCCTTCTGAGCAGCATAAGAGCAAGGACATTTTCTTTCTATTGTTTTCTTCCCTCTGCAGTAGAACAGTTGCTATTCCTTGTTGGGCTCCACTCATTAAAATAACCTCAGTGAAGACCAATTCACTTTTTAATTAAAAGTGATGTATAGCCAAAAATTTGGAAGTTTTCTCAAACGCTCTCTGGAAAGCTTACTCTCAGATTTCCAACTTAAAACTGTAAGCTGAAGAAATGGGGGTGATTATACAAAGTTGTCCACCCACTTTGAACCCAGACTCATCCTTCTTTTCCCCTTCTAATGTAAGGCTGATAAATGCTTAACAATAAACTGTCTTTATATCAGATTGCCACTTCATTAATTCAGGTTTAGGAGTGTATCTTTTTGTGTATTTGTACAACGCTTACTACATTTAGATGCCATTAAAAAAAATTAATCTGTAGTTGTGATATAAGCAATTTCTTTAGAACTACAGTGAAAATAGCAAGTTCTCATATAATGCCTGGCAGAAGAGGTCAGCGTTGTTACTGCTTTTCAAGTTCACTTCTAATTTTAATCGCATCCATACCTCTGCAGTTTGTGGAGCTGTATGTCTGTCTTCTGACTTACAGCTTCTTACTGCTAACATCAACTTTGTTAATATACCCACTGGTAAACTCAGTCCAACTGATGATTAATGGGGTAATAAAGAAGCCTCTACCACTTTCAAACTCTGCATTCCTAGACAGTTAAAGCAAGTAGCCTAGAGGACTTCATATAAGTTTGTATAAGACACCTAGCTTCCTCCTATTTCTATATTGCTGTATACATTAGATTATTTTTTATATTGTATCCTCAGAAACTGCTGGTACTCAGCAGTACTCCTGTGCTTCTGAGAGAGCAGCAAGGCTGGGGACTCGGGGGCCCCCGGCAGCTGTAACTGTGCCAGGGTTGCGGTTAATGAGCTGCATTTGTCCGCCCCAACACTGAGGGCAGCCACGGAGGGAGGTTCTGAAAATGCAATAGCTTTTGTATTTTGTTTAGATGGATGAGAAAAATGTGGTACTTTTAAAGATAAAGTGGGGAACAACTGAAAGAATCTGCAGCATTTAGGAAAATCTCTGGAAGTTAAGTTGGAGAATCAAAGTAATTTGTAAGGTTGGATGCAGTGTTAGAGAGGATCGGTCGACATCATTTTTGACACCATGAATTTGTGTCACGAGAGGAGGAGAGGGCATCTGCATGAGTGAGCTGCTTGGACTGTGAATATATGGAAAGTGCCAGGGTCTGGTTTCTTTTGCTGGCATACTATTTTGAGTATGTTAGACAGGGCAGTTGTGTTAACGCGTGGGTGAAGGGTATGATGAGTCAGACGGGGGAACCTAAGAGTACACGAAGCTCTCCCAAGTGCTCGTAGCCTCCGGTTTGGTCCCGAGCTCTGTCCATGACAAACCTCTCCCTCCCATGTGCATTCCGAAATTTCCTTTCAAAGCTATTAGCTACAAAACCAGTCAGAGAATAGAAAACTAACATGCCATTTTCTGACAAGTAAGGAAATTTCTGACTCAGGGCGTAGAAAATTCATGTATTGACCATCCTTCTGGTCCTTTTGGGGGTTGTTTCAAACTGTCCTCTTGGGACACAATTTAATAACCTAAACATCCAGGTAAAACGTTCACCTGTTCCTCCAGGAGAAGCTGTAACTTTTGGTGTCCTTTTCGTTACATTATTTAAGATGTCTGATGTATGATTATTTTACACATGTGAAACATTTACAATGGGTCAAGTATTATACGGGCATTTAAAAATCCTCTCCCTTCCCTTTGCACAGACGTAGCTACAGCTTCCTCTGCAGAAGTAAGCTGCTGTGGTAGGAAAGAGGGCTGCTTGGACATAAAGGTCCGCTGGGTAGTCAAATTGTGCCAAAGCATATCTAAAATAATCACCACCTCAGCATACAGTGATAAACTCTTTCCTTCATGCAAAACGAACTGACTGCCGTTTGGCAATTTCAAGCAATGTGACCCCCTACTGTAGCTATCTTAGCTTGTTCTTTTCAGTTTTTAGTTATTAATACAGACACTTTAGTTATCAAAGATTTGACAGGAATGAAGGATTGACCTCCTGTGATTGAAGATGCAGACAATCTCAGCTTGTTAAAATAATAAATGGGTACCTGTCAAAGAGACACTCAGAGCAAATGTGGCCCCTGTAGATATCTCTATTGTAGATTTTTAAAAACTCCTTCTGCTTTCTTGTATGGATATTAATTAATAATAATATTTTCTTTCATTGAGATAGATGGAACTGCTAATTACTTTTTCCTCATGAATCCCTCACTAGTACCATTTATCCTGTAATAATTAAACATCTCGGTGCAAAAAATGGTTGGTTAGTAGTTAGTAGTGATTTAAGTGCTGGTAAAGAATTGGCACATAAATTACTATAAAGTATGTGGTTGTTTGTAGGATCTATCTCTAAAGCAATTACAAATAACAATGTGGGACCAGGAATTTTGTTGCGTACCGCTCTTCGATTTCTTTGCTCTGAACAGAGCAAAAGAACTGTCTGATGCTGGAAACACAGCACGCTATAAAAACCCCAAAGCTGTATAAACCCTTCCGAAGCCAGCGTGCAGCCTCAGGAGGCAGAAGCAGGTCTCATGGGTGCAGCAGCGCTCCCTGATGCGACCAGCTCAGCTGGCTCTGTACCGGCGCCCTAGGCGGTCCTGAGCTCGGCAACCACAGTGCATGGGCCAAGAAAATGCAAAAGACCCCAGCCGGTGTTTGGTGACGTATGATGCCTTACCCATGCCAGAGTCACGTGAAACACCAACACAAGCAAGCTTTTGGCATGATTTTCTTTTCTAGACCAATTCTCATTAAACTTCAGCATCCTGAAATGTGTGCCGCTACTTACTGAATCTCTTTCAACACACTGTGTGTGTTGCCGTCAGTGATAGCACCAAACACCAGGGGCAGCTTTTGGTGCAAACATTGGTTAAGTTCAGTTGTGAACTTGCCACACACAAGCAATGTCTTACCCTGTCATTTTTTTGTTGCTGTCAGTGTAACAGTGCCCAGGACGCCTGTGCTTCAGACAGGTTATTCTAGTTTTACTGTGGTGCAAGTGAGATCAGTAACAAGTCCTTAATACCTTTGAACCGAGGCAAATCTTCCTCCCTCAAATGTTCAGAAACATTGGTGTTACTGGAATATAGGACTGCTTAAAAAGGAAAAGTAAATCCGTGTTTCCTTCATCTGTGGATGGGTGGGCAGAGATGCTTTTATTGAAAAACATTTCTGGTGATTACCTTGTTCTGTTGTAAAGATCCTAGTACTGTATGGAAGAGAGGCAGTAACGTCGTTTTACAAGGAGGTTAAGAAGTTCCCGAAGTAAGGAAACCTGCACTTCTCTACAAAGAGTAATTGAATATATGCATATGTTCTTCCATAATAAATTGTTAAAGAACATTAGTTTTGGACATTCAAAGCATGCTGAGTTGGTGTGGAGAGAGATAATGAAATGAGCGGGTATTAAGAAACGGCCATCAGAATCTCCACTGGAAGCAAATCTAACACTTCCAGGTGTTTTTAGGGTAATTATTTTAAGCTATGGGTAAAAGTGGTATTTGTTACACTGGGTCTTTGTGGAGGGAAGAATGTTTTCATTCATTTAATATTTTTTTCAATTAAAAAAGGAACAATAGGCGGTTTGGGTGGTGTTTTGAATTTTCCTCATGCTTCACTTTCTCAGTGCAAGAAACTGAGAACTAAATGTCATCTTCCAAAAGCTGGGGGAAAAGGAGGAAAGGCTAGTTTCCTAGGTTGATTTTCTTGAGTATATGTTTAGGCTTGTTTTTTTAATATAAACCTCTTGTGTTTGGGTAGCATCACACCAGCATTATTATCACCCTCATCCTTTTGTGTAGACAGCATCCTATAGGCATTGTTTATAGGCACTCCTCTATACAAGTCTCTCAAAGTTGCATCCAACAATCTCAAAACAGAACATGAGCTTTGTAAAACTTTACAGCTCAGATTTAAATATCCAAAACTGATGCTTGCAAATCAGTTACAATCCCACATAATAATGTTTTTGAAAAATTATTTTTCAGATAATGAAAAATACAGAAACTAGTTTGGGAAAGTTGTGATCTGTTTGTAAACAAATTGTCATGTAACAACTGTTACTGGAGGAAGTCGTGTGTATAATTCTTTGTATTTTTTTTACTCTACATTACATTCTTCAGCTCCTACATTTATTATTTCAAGTATTCTGCGAAGCAGTATCTTTGGTTGGAATCCCACAGGGAGAATTAACATGTCATCATTTATGCTCCTGTTCTGAAATACCCTGCGAAGAAGAGGGTCTCCATCCAGTCTGAGGTACATGACCACAAACAGAGCCTTTGTGGAAAGAGCTTAATTTTGTAAACAACAAATGACCTTCAAGTAAAGGGCTTGAGTCACAGCAACTAAGAAGTTACCATTTCCTTTTCTTTAATCTACTGCCCTTCCAACGAATTTCAGTGACTAATGATGTACCAGCACCTGCTCCTTTAATAGGAAGTAAAGTAGGTTCACGTAGATCACCATCAGTGGCTTATGTTGTGTTTGAGGAGACCAAGGGTAGCAATTTTCCTGGTTTTGATGCTACTGTTTCTTGTAAGTGCCGGCCCCTAGCTGTGTTTCAGAAGATAGCGTCGCAAACCAGGAAAAGGGGTGCATACTCAGCTTTAGCAAAAACAGGCTGCATGATGCTGCAATAGTGAAACTTTAGCAATTTATTCATTTGTGTTCTACGTAAAGGAATACCTGTTAAGAGAGATTAAGAAAGAAAACATTAATGGAATTCTCTCAGGAATCAATGTGGTGGCAGAAATCAGACCATTAACTTTGAAATACTGAGAGTAGGACATGAATAACTAACTGAGGACAAAGGAACTGACTCCAGTGTTCATTAGTCTAGCCAATAAAACAGTATCGCTGTATCAGAGTCTTACTAAGATTGATGGAGATTGAGGCACAAATTTGATTTTTGTCTATGGCTAATAAAAAATCATTTACCACTTTCCAGCCACTGTAATATCTTTGGAACTAAAACTAGACTTGGAACTCACTCAGTAAGTATATCATGATCTTCAAGAAATATCTAAATTTCTTCATTTATCAAAACATTTCTAAAAGTTTCCAAGATAGAAAGGTTTAAAACAGCCTTGTGACCATCACATGCATCTTGGGGAAACAAGGAAGAAAAGTTCCAGTATTCTCAGTATGTATTTTTAGATTTGGGATTCTGTACTGAGACCCATATAGGCAGATTTTGCACTAATGTACTTGCTTATCAGAGTTTTGGAAAAAATCAGTGATTTACCCTGGTTTCAAAGCATGCTCGTAGAAGCCCTGACAGTTTTGGTTAAGAACATGGTCCTGCATGTTGTGCTGTGGGAAGCATTGTGCTGGGAACAGCACTCGACTTTTCTGGAGGGTGTCCTTTACAACACGTTATTCACTAAACGGATGTTGGTAACACTCAACTAATCTGTTTTGTGTATCTAATCATAGGCTGTAATTATTTGAATACTTAACCTAACTGTACACAAAAATAATAATGTTTTTGCAACTGTATTGTAAATTAAATTTGCCATCAACTGCCTTAGATTGTTTGGAGTCTACATATCAAACGTAGGGGCCAATGTTTCAAACTATCATGGTGACTTCATTTCTTGGAGCCCAGTTGCATCTATGTTAAAGTGCCTAACACACATGGATGCTCAAGCCATGCCCTCAAAAAGGAATTAGTATCTTTTCTCCAACAGGGAGAAGTTAGGCTTCTAAATTCAGTTCTTGGCTTTTGTTAGATTTGCTACAATGCTTTATTCCCTCTTTTGCCAGAGACTTCAGGCAGGCAATTTTGCTTTTTCAGCACCTGTTCTTAGCAAACTGTATAAGGTATAAAATGTAAAGATGCATGTCATATCAATAAGGCTAAAGAGCAAATAATAAATGAATGGCACATTGTATTCCACAAGTGTAACGAGGCACCTGTACTTGCACCGGAGATGCACAGTTAGTTGGTAGCAATGAGGCATTCACTGCTCAACAAAAGGATTCAGTTTGCTTTCTGACAGGGCTGCAAGGAGATCACCTTGCAGGTTGAGTGCAGCTGCATCTTTTTCTTCTTGCTGCCTTAGGTTATTATTTTCATGGACCTTGGCACTGTTCTGAAAGCTAGAACACAATGAAAATAAATATATATGCAGCAGCTGTATGTTTCCTGTTTCATCTTCAGAGAATGGATATTGTCGCAGATAAGGAGAAGAATATAAATCATAAAATCATCCAACTGTGTTGCCTTACCGGTACCATCTCTTTGCTACTACAGTGTCTTCCATGACACTGATTCCCTTGGTCTGGAGGAAAGCAGCGATTTCTGCTTCTCACTTCATCAGCTGTCTAACCAGGCAAGCTTTTAAACCCCAAAACACCGTACTTGAAATTCTAGATCTGCTGAACACAATGCAGAATTACCATAGTCATCCCTGGGCACAAAATTTCATATTTTGAAACATAATTCTAGAGCTTCTGAATTGGGGGGTTTTTGTTGTAACTTTCTTGTAGTGTTCATTTCTAACATAACAGCTCTTAAAAGCCTCCAATGAGATCCCATGCTGTGCTGGCAGAAGCTGCACCGTCTCTCAGTATGAAAATAGGACCTACCTGAAAGACCTTTCAGACAGGCCAGACAGACTGACAAGCAGTATTAGAAAAGTAGTGCTGTTACCATTTTCAAGTTCCTGCTACTGAGTGTCTTCTCAATAGCACAGAGTTCTCCAATGACTTAATCTTTAAGCCAAAACTGCCTAAATATGAATGAAAAAGTTTCATTTGAAATTATGACCGAACTCCTCAGCGTACAGGGCATAGTTCCTTTGATATCAGTGGACTAATAGTGAATTACTTTAGCTGAATATATAGGACCTATATATCTTCTCATTGTATGGTGAAACTACACAGGTACTGTCAGTTATCCTGTCGTTAGCAGTTGTGCTGGGTGTTGCAAGGGAACGCTCTCCCTCGTGGCCTTGGAGCAGATGGTGCACATTAAAAGGAAGGCTGCCCACAAAGCAGAACTTGCTCAAATGTGCATCCAGTGTTCTCATATCAAGCCCTGGAAATAAAAGTAAGCACTTCTGTCCCCTAAGTGAAGCTTATAACATGCCTTAAACCACCACAGGAGGATGAGCGCTCAAAAAGATACTCTGTTCGATGGCAAGAGGATCCTGTGAAGGCTTGTGCTGTTTGAAGCATCAGGTGTGGAAGTAGTCCACGTTAGCAGTGTTCTTCTAATCTTTCTCTGTGACTCAGAGAAGAAACACTCAGAGATGGTTCCTGAAGTAGGACTCAGCACCCAGCAGATTCCCCCATTTGTTAGAAGTGCTATTTAAAGTCTCACGTTGCACTGTTATGATGTCTGAGTATCTTTTCCTTTCCTTGCTTCTGTAACGAGTACTCATGGCCCAAGTCCTTTCTTTGTCACTAAGACCAGACGGAGTTTCTCTGCTCTTGCTGTGTCTGGTTTAGCCAGGATCTGGCAAGGCTCATAGAATCATCTAGGTTGGAGGGGACCTTTGAGATCATCAAAATCAAGCCCTCCAAGGTCTATTTAGCTCTTGGTTCCCCTTGCAGACTGGAGCCACTGATGCCTTTTTGTTCTGAGGCCATAACCCCTCAGAAGCTCTAACTTTGGTCGCTAAACCTTTTCAAAAAGTGCCACAATAAAAAAAATCCAACACACTTATCTGATGAACTTGTGAATTGAGCTGTTTCATATTGTTGAGGGCAGAAATAGCAGGACTGCTGTCTCCTTACTCTTTGCTTTTGGTTAGTGAGCAGTTAGCGAAAAGCAGGCCGCGAAGCCATTCGCCTTGTTTATGGGGGGAAATCGTGCATTGAGCTATGGAGAGTTCGGAATGCTTTCATCCTTATGTGGGTTGTTAATCTAAGGGCAGAGGTTGCACATCCTTACTTTTAGCATTGATGAAAAGAATTGACTAAAAACCAGTTGTTCCGACGTGTTTTAAAGTGTCACCCATTTTTCATTCCACCTCTTTTTGCTGTAGAAATTCTGAGATCTATTCAGATCGCATAAAGCGCAAACAAAGAGAAGCCAAGTGTTTTAGTGCAGGGACCGGCATGCCTTGCAGATGGGTTATAATAAGATGAGAGCTGTCTTTGTCAGAACTGAATCCATACTTTTCATGTACAACCTTTACAAATTGTGCCCATGTGGCAGAGTTTGAATTACTTTTTTTACAGCTTTAGAAAACAAATGCAAAAATCTTTCAAGTGCATTCAAAGTCATTACGGTACTTTGCTGAACTGAATCAATTGTCGTAACCTCTGTGGGTGTGTAAAATATGAAATTACTATCACTCTTGTGGTCTTTCCGAGTTTGTAAATTAGAAGGAATTGATTATAGGTGCTTTTGGAAAGGACGCTGGTGTATTAAAAGTGTCTTGATGACAAACAACAATATATTATTTGTAAGATCTGGCTTGATGAAACTGTCTTGTCCACTAATGGCTGTTTGTCTTTGTTATTGTTCTGACCTGCCTTCTAACAAACTGATGTGTGGGCTGAGATTTATCGTGTGATGACTTGAGGAAACAAGAGACTTTCTGGATTATAGTGGTTGTAATACTTGTTTTATTTGATAATTTAAGATATTTTAAAGTTAGTTAATGTCGATATTTTCCAGTTAGTCACTCTTTCCCCAAGAGCCAATTTTTATAGATAGTTGCTGTAAATTTATTTTAAAATGAAGAAAATTGTCTGTTTTTCTGACTACCTGTTTCACTATTCACATATTTTATTCACTTCAGAGGTTCTATAAATTATGTTGCAGCATTTTTCTTTATGTATTAGAATTATTTCATAGCTTGCTATTTTCTTATCTCACTTTTGTTCTTTTTCTCTGAACTTTGGTCAATAGCAATACGTGAACCTCAAAACATTTAGAGCTTCATCTTTACTCAGAGTAGTAACCAAATTCAGCTAGAAGTCTGTGACAGTTTAATCATTAGTATCAAGATAGCCTCTTCCAAAGGATTCGTCTCTGGTTTTAGAAAACAATAGATGAAAGAAAAATACGCCATGTTTTGAAAAACCTTAATGAATATATATAGTTGAAAACCATTCTACAGTTCCTTCTTAGTAATGTTTTAATTCTTAATCTTCAGCTTCTTATTTAGCAGAATCTATTCTGCTCGGTTTTATTTGAACTGAATTGCTGTTTGTTCATTTTCCAATGCAGAACTAGCAACTCATGTTTTCATTTAGGCATGCCATACAAGAAAAAGAGGAAGATAATACATGAGACAGTTGAATTAATGCATGTTGATATAATCTATAGATGATTACAGTTAGGTTCAAAGGTGTTGCGTTGGTCTGGATTTTGAATGGTTGGATACTGATAATACTTAACTATGGCAAGAGAGGGTATACACGTAGGTGAAGACCTGGTTTGCTGTCTTTCTCTGAACACCTACTACAGGCCACCAACAAAGACACAACGTCAGCTTTGACAGACTGACCCATTATGGCAATTTTTTATGGGCTGTTATCCCAAATAAGTGCAAAGAAATGCCCTAGGCCATAGGTACAATGATACAACAGAAACATATTTTAGAAATAATTAGTTAAATATATATTTTCCATGTTCTTCATTGTGATGCAGTAGGACCTTACATGTAGCTGTGGGATTATAATTTACATCGTGTCAGACAAAATATTAGAAACGCATTATATTGCTGTAGTTTAATTAGAATATTAGAAACACATTATATTACTGTAGTTTAATATGTCCTGCAAATCACCATAGCAGAAGATCCAATACTATCAACAGGGAAATGTTAAGCTGGACATCATGGGACTTTTCACGTTTCATGCATCACATTGTTGAGAATGGGCCCTGTTGAAAATTCCCAGTGGCAATGCCAATGGGTTACGATGTGAAAGACTGAACATCAGTACTTGGAAGGAGCAGAGGGAAGTCTGCCCTGTGGCATATGGGAAGTTTAAGGTGTGTCAGGTTGTTAAAGATGATAATCCCATGTTTTTTCATTGAAGCTTTTAGATGTACATGCTATGGAAATAGATGAACAGAAAAGCATGTTGGTCATCAGGTGGATTTTCTCTGTGTTGCATTGATTATGTGTGTGTATCAAATGACTGCATGTGTGTTGTACAAAAAAAAGTCACCTGGTATGCTACTATTCAATACCCATCATTTTTATTTTTTTCACAGACTGAAAAACAGTTACAAACAGAAATGAGAGGTTAGATAAGACAGGAATATCTCAGTCTTAAAAGAGTACAGCGTATGTTTGAATTTCACACGGAAGGGCTTAAAGACTGTTACAACAGCAACAAAGGCAGGAGCTCTTCAGAGACCTTTAATGCTTCCTTAACATTGTAAGCTGACTAGGCTAGAAAATGGTGACAGGTGGAGCTTTTACAGCTCTACTAGTATTTGTGCCAAAATTCGGACAAGCTCTAGTTCAAGTGGCAGCTTGCATCCTCAGATGACAAATTATACCTGGTCAGCACAAGAATGGAAAACAAGGAAGACAACATTTTTTCTTCTTCTGGGTTCTTTATGAAACTAAAATACTGCTTTTCTAGACCTTGCTTTAAAAAAACCAAAACCTGCAGCAGAGATAAATGTCCAGGCCAGTAAGTCCAACTGACCAGTTCAAAGAGGTCATCCAGGTGTTCTTGTCAAGGAGCAAATAGATGATGCTTCCCTGCATGATCCTTAGTTACTCCACGCGGTGCCTCACTGAAACATTTCCGCATGTAATAGCTGTCACTCTTTGAAACCGTAAGCCTGTGATGTCTTTATATAGCTTCAGAAACAGTGCAGCAGTTCACTGTGGCAAGCTTTATGGTTTTGACAATATATGCCTTTGCTCTTCTTTAAAACAAAAAGAGTATTGTTGAAGTCCCTGTGGCTTTATTACATACAAGTGGCAAGCTCTTTACTTTTTCAGTAATCCACATCTGTCAGCCACTGCTTACGAGATAGCCCAGGGGTTATCTGCCCTCTGTTATTGCTTTGATTCCTTTCATTTGTTTGCTTGCCCAATTTAATAACAAGGAGAGATCCAGCTTCTTGATGATTTTGTTGGCATAACACCAAGCTCATCGGCACTTAACTCGAAGGCGGTGCTGTTGTTGCAGCTCTCCGTGTTGGAAGCTGCTATATTGGGTCAGCATCTTTGCCTAAGCATCTTGCTGTTTGGTTTATTCTTTGTTCCTCCTCTGTTGCTCGGTAGTTGCTGTGCAGCAGCCATGTGGGCTTACTTTATCATCTCAGAGAAATGTTTCATAAAGCAACAAAATTTCCTTTGAGTGTAATGAACCATTCTGTTATGTGAATTTTGGGGGTTTGTCTGTCTAAATGTTTTAAATATGAGGGGATACCACTGCTGTAGTTCCTTGTTGTCTACCAGCATGCAGGAAAGCTGCAATACATAAATAACAGATGCAGAAGATAACAGAGCAGAAAATTGCCAATTAAAGAGCATTGTATAACAACTTCTCCATCTGGGTCACCAGCAGGGTTTGAACCCAGAACGTGCAGTGCTGCAAGCACCAGGAGGCTGTTAGCCCTTTCTGCAGTGGGCCTGGAAGAGAGATGTACAATAAACCCATTCTCATCTGCGCTGCTTTCCTACTGGTGATGAGGAGGGAGAAGTTTCTCACTTAAGTAGCACAATGCAATAAAAATTTGGCCAGGTTTGTTTTCTAGTGCAGTCAAAGCAAAAGATCTCTCGAGGCAATCACTTCCTGCAATTTAGCAGGAGTTATTTTTTTCCTTCCACAGGTGCAACCATAGTAACTAATTTTTTTAAGGTCTTGATGCATATTGAGTTGATGATGTGTGAATGTTTCCCACCCTCCTTCAGGTGCTGTTGCTTACCATGACTCTCTTCAGCTTTGCTGATGTGTACCTCCTCCTTTCTTGCTGCAGTGTTGAATAGCCATCACCAGGCTGCGGCTTCCCTGCGAGCTCAGAGGAAGATGGGGAGTGTGAAAAGCATTGCCCTTCCTCCCATGTGGTACAGTCCTGTCTGTAGTGCTTTACAGAGATTGTCGTCTTACCAAGGGAAATTTGCTCTAGTCGTTGGTGCTGGAGATTTCTCTCATTCCACAAAAAAAATGATCTGGACACTGCTATAACTTCTGGTAATGTTTATAGACAAAAACTAAGTCACCCGCCAGTTTCTTTCCAAGAAGAGAAGCAGTCATGGGTACTGCAAAACAAATCCTCTTCAAACTGCCAGTTTCTTGTTTGGGGAATCTGCCAGAAAGTAGTTCGTGAGCTTGGCTACCTGTGCTTCCCACAGCTCTGTTTCATAGGCAGGCGCATCCTGTCAGATAACCCTCAAATCATCTCTTCATGGCAGAATTGCCTTTGAGTGCCTGAGCAGTTCTCAGCGCGTGGGATGACTTGCTACACTAAGTGTGGGGGTGATGCTTTCATCAGGTAGAGAAGAGGGTTTCTGACACATCAGTGGGGAACGGTTCCCACAAATCCCAGTGTCAGGCTGAATATGAGGATAACTTGGCACTTGTCCGCCAGCAGAGGTGTTAGCCTTCATTGTCAGCTTTCAGAGTGATTTACAAAATAATTTTAAAAATTCATGAACCTTCTTCTTTATAAAGCATTGTTGTGAAGTTGAATATTTTATTACACAAGGCAACCATCATTCACTTCTAGGAAAGAGTATGTGACTGCAGTTTTGAAAGGCCAGGATGCTCGGATGGTTGGTATTGGAGGAAAGGAGTTCTTGCGCTGTGTTTAGTGACTGATCACTTAAACAGAACTTTCATACATGGGCCTTCCAAGAAAGGACTACTACTGTTTGGTCTGGGTTTTTAGATTTCATTTCTATGTGCACACCCTGGCTGTGATATTTTTCTTTTTTTTAAGTACCTTTTTTTTGTGTTTACATATTAATTCTCATAAATTAAAAGCTGATCTAGTTGGAAATACAAGTTTTCTAGTTAACCTCTTTCAAGAAAGTCAGGTACAAGTTTTCCGTGTGGTTCATTGCGACTAAAGCTGCCCGCTCAGAGCAGAGTGGGACAACATGGATCCTACTGAGCTTTGCAGGTGAGTTCCTCCCAGTCAATAATGAGTAAACACAGCAGAACAAAAGCTCAGTTAGTTCCTTATTTGTAGCAGCGTAGTAATACAGTATTGCAGTTGCAGGTAATAGGCTGTAAGCTTTGTCCTGAGTTTGCAAGGCTGAGGGTGGAGGTATGTCAGGTCTGCCTTGTCTGAACTCTTCATGGTCTGCCTTTGCTTTACTTGGTTCAGCTGTGATGGCAATTTCTCTAATCAATCAGGTGTCTATCTCTGTTTTACTTTTGTTTGTCTGCGAGGGACATCTGCAGTTTTAATAAAAATGTATAGATATTTATATAGATAAGCAGGTGTTCTAGGTAGAATGAGATATATATGACTCCAGCACAATGATGGAGTGTAGAGAAATACAGGCTTGGTATGACAGCAGGGACACTGAGAAGGAGGTGCAGGATGCAGCAGGGGAGGAGTGGGGGCACAGGCTTGACACCAGAGACACAACAGGTATAAAAAATTAGCTAGTGGTCAGTTAAAAAAAAAAGCAAAAAGATAAAAGGTGTGCTTCCTCTTTATCCGTAAACAAGATTTTGACTGTAGCATGCTCTGTATTACTGTGTGATATTACCATAAGAAATAAAATGCTTCCATGCCATGTTAAGAGATGATTCGCGTGCTATGTAAACACGGTTATGAAACTAAAATCCAAAGCACCAAGGATAATTTAAAAATGACTGCCACATCTCCATGAGTGTCATGTTAATCCACGCAGCTGCACTGAATCAAACATGTTCTGGTCAACTAGAGCATGAGCACAACCCACTGACCATGATTAATCATGATAAGGGCTATAGGTTGGGTTTTATTGCTTTGTCTTTTATTGAAAAAGCAATCTTTCCCCCACAATTTATTGGTTTAAAAACTGGTATTGACCTAAATTTGAGATAATATTGGTAGAATATAACTCTATGCCTCTGTGATTAGTTACAGTGGAAACACCTCCAAGTTCTCATTCTTCAGCATGTGAGAGTCTTAGGCTTTGGATGCCGCCTCAGCGCCCCTCGCCCCTCTGCAGCCCATTCTCTGGGAGCTCCCGCCCTGGGGCAGCCTCCCCAGCGCTGTCACCCCTGACTGATACGGACCAATGAAGCATTCATTGGGTAAGATTCCCGCTCCCCACCAGCTCAGGGCATGGGGGCCCCTGTTGCCTTAGTGCTCTGAACACGTTAACTGTGTTAAGTGGTGGAGAATGGGATCTCGGTCAGCGTGCAGGGAGCAGCGCTGGATGCATCCGCCGAGTTTTACCATTCTTGCAGGCAAGGGCTGTTCTTCAAGAGGGTCTGTACCCGTGTGTGTTTGTATGCGGGGGAAGGGGTTGTTTTATGAGCTTTTGTTAACTACTTCGAGAGAGGCTCAGGTGGTAGCACAGTAATGTTTGACAATGAATAGAGTCTTCACTTAGATTTTTTGATAATTCAAAACTACGAAATGTCCCCTCTAGGGTTTTTTTGTGATTTCCGACCTTTGCAATACTTGAGCTTCTACAGCTGGCCAGAAGAGGAGAGATGCCTCTTCCCATGGCATAAGCAGTCTGACAGCGCTTTGAGTTACTAAGCATTAACGTTTCATGCTTGAGAGACCCTGGTCTCCTCGGTCCCCTGCTTCCTGCCATGAGGGAGGGGTACGCTCTGTATTAGCATCTGATACTGTGGTGAGCAGCAAAAGCAAGTCCTTGAAGTGCTCCAATACTAACATTGGTCATGGGAGTTGACAGGTGCTGGCAGGTACGCTTCCTTTTGTAATACTGAACGGGATCGTGTGGTTATGGTTGGGTAAGAGAAAGCAGTCATAAATCAGCATTCCTGGGTTTTTAACATGTTTTATTTCCCACTGACTTTAGCTCCTAGCCATTGGCCCAAGCTCTCTGCATCTGATGATAACAGCAAGCCCATTAAAACATCAGGAGTGAAGGATACCTTTTCAAATTTTGCTTTAAAAGAACAAGCACCACTCACAGACAGTCACCACATCGTAACTGTGGAGAGCAGGAGCTCAGCCATAAGCTGTGACTACTCTACAAGCAGCAAATGTCCCATCGGGTGGGTAAAACAAGCAGAGAGAAAAGCATCATCCTTAATTATGGTTTTAGCAGTAATGACACTTTCATTAGAAAAGACCACAAAATAGTTCCACTGAATGTGAAAGAGTGTAGCCAAAGCAGGGCCCTGTCACACACCTGTGTCCAGGCAAGATATTATTAGCCTGGACATAAGCATGCTAAAATAACGTATCTGATGACAGCGTGTAGGTATGCCATGATGTTGTAACACCACTAGTAGGGTAAACAGCAAACATATCAATCTAAGCAGAAATATAGAAATACTGTGTAACAGCAAAGCGGTCAATGGGGAATTGTAGACTTGCACAAGTCGGGGTACAGGGAGACACGTGTGGACAGTAAAATCTGCAAGAAAAAAAGGTATAGGACAGGCAGGAAAGTTGTATGGTGAAATGAAAAAAAACATGTGTTTCTTACACATATTTGTGTGTGTGTGTATATACACCATAAAGAATAAGCAAGCAAGATGTCTGGTGAAACCAGAACAAGTCCTGGTCCCCCCCAAACTATAAACAGTCAGAAGCAGATGGGAGCTCTTTTTGGAGAGGTGGGCTATGAACAGAACAGAGAAATGGTAAGCAAAAGGAAGGTAGGAAAGAGCTCGTAAGTTGGGGCACCCTGAATCAGTGCTAACTACTTCTACTGACCTTATGGTTGCTGTACACTCACAGCTAATTTAGAATAAGATTAAGGGCTAAGTGATTTGCATATGGCATGCTAATTGTTCATGAAAACTAATAATTAACCGTTGGCAATCTATATTGTTCGTGAATGTTAATCTAGTGTTGTTCTGAAATTTGAAACTGGCCTGATCTGTCTGTCTTTCACATACTTCCATCACATTGATCTCTTAATTGCCTGATAAGTACATGCAAACATATAATATATGTGTGCGTATCCAGTTACAAGGAGAGAGAGCGAAAAACATCCAGGACATGAGTTGCTCTAGCCTTGAAAGCCAGGTCAGAGACTCTGGGATATGGCCCATGGCAAGTTCTGTTACACAGCTAAGATAGGCAGACAGAAAAGATGCACTGCCTTAAGTGCTAACCACAGCCAGCAGCAGGGGCAGCCAAAAAATCCTTGTAGTTTCTGATTCTGAATCAAAGGTTTCTTTCCATTCCTCTATTTTGCCACCAGCTGATCAGCCTCTATCCATTTTTGCTACTAGCGCTGTGATGAATGCCGCTCTATTGTAAGAAGTGCACATCCCCTACCGAGGTCCATGGAATTGATAGCTTCTGCCTCATTAGAGACCATATCAAAGGTCAACTTCTGTAATGGAATAAGCTTCAGCCTTCATGCCAAAGATTTGTAAGCGGAGATGTCGTGGTTTAGGCCAAATCGGCCACTGGGGACATAGGGGACCCCAGATGGGACCGACAGATGCTCCCCCTCTACCCCTCTTCAAAGAGAGAGGCAGAGGAGGAAAAAGAGACTTACGAGTTTAGAAAGATCTAAACTACTTTAATGAAGTATTAATAATAAAATAAAAGAAATAATGAGAAATATACAAAACCGTATCAAGCTCCCAAGATGACAATCACGACACCGGCTGGCACTGGGGCAGTCCCAGGCTGGACTCAGTGACGGACGGGAACTGGATTCCGGATCTGGATTCAGGATCGGGTCCAAAGGCAGACGAACAGACAGAGTCCTCCTCAGACGTCAGCCGTTGAAGCAAGAAGGGAAAAAGAAGGGCGAAAAAGAAGGAGCCAAAAAGAAGCGAGCCAAAAAGAAGGGGGCCTGACCCTTTGCTCCGTCAGCTTTTATACTGAGCATGAGGCAGATGGGATGGAATACGCTGTTGGTCAGTTTTGGGTCACCTGTCCTGTCCGCTCCTCCCCGCAGGTGGGACCCCATTATGCTTTTCCGCTTCCGACCCTCCAACGTGGCAAATAACACAGCTGGTTGGCCTTGGGTGTTAGAACAATAAGTGTAAGCAAGAGCCTCTCTGCATACCATGTCTGGACATCAGCTATAAACATCGGTCTTATCACTCTGAGAGAGTGAACATTGTCTGCACAATATGCTGTTAATTTCAGTAGTTAAAAGAGGCCCAGCTAAGAAGCGAAGCTACTGAACAAAATTGGTCCTGTTTTACCTCAAACCAGGACATTCCACCCCTTATTCCATACCATTTGCATCTTGCTCAGATTACTATTACTTTTATCTATCAAATCTATGCACACACAGAGGATATATATATATGTATAGTTACATGCAGTTCACTCATCTACGATTATCTTTATATACAAAAGTTTAAGTCCATTTGATTCATGATTGCAGGATCTCATCTCAGGGCAGGAAAGATGGTACAAAATTCATTGTGGTTTGTGCCCGTGGGTAGCATGTTCATCTTGAAGAGCTTGCTGGACGCCAGTTGATGAAGCTAGCTCAGGTTTCATCACCACTGTGTCACCCTGAAAAACACTTATTGAACACTGTTATTATTATGTAGTGATCAGCATCATACAGCTCAGGATCGAGTATTCTCACCAAGGGTTAAATTCCCTTGGGGTACACATTGAACTTCTCCATCCTTCAGCATCACCCACCAAGTACATCCAGGTCCTTGAGCAAAAACAGTCCCACGAATGGGTTTGCTTTTGCCTGAAGGAGGAGAAACCCAGACAGTTTTTCCTAACATATTCCTTTCATGCACCACAGGGACTTTGTCCCCTTCTACTGTATGTAAAAGGTCTGATTGAGCAGGACCGGCTCGATTGATGGATCCCCTGGTGTTAACTAACCAGGTAGCTTGCTCTAAATGCTTGTCCCAATTTTTAAAGGTTCCACCACCTATTGCTTTTAGGGTGGTTTTTAACAGTCCATTATATCGCTCAATCTTCCCAGAAGCTGGTGCATGATAGGGGATATGATATATCCATTCAATGCCATGTTCTTTGGCCCAATTACTTATGAGATTGTTTTTAAAATGAGTCCCATTGTCTGACTCAATTCTTTCTGGAGTGCCATGTCGCCACAAGACTTGCTTTTCAAGGCCCAGGATGGTATTCCGGGCAGTGGCATGGGGCACGGCATAGGTTTCCAACCATCCGGTGCTTGCTTCCACCATTGTAAGCACATAGCGCTTACCCTGGCGAGTTTGAGGGAGTGTGATGTAGTCAATTTGCCAAGCCTCCCCATATTTATATTTCAGCCATCGTCCTCCATACCACAAAGGTTTTAACCTTTTAGCTTGCTTGATTTCGGCGCATGTTTCACAGTCGTGGATAACCTGCGCAATAGCGTCCATGGTTAAATCCACCCCTCGGTCACGGGCCCATTTATAGGTTGCATCCCTTCCTTGATGACCTGAAGTGTCATGGGCCCACCGAGCTAAGAATAGTTCACCTTTATGTTCCCAGTCCAAGTCTGTCTGGAAAATTTTAGCAGCCTGATCCACTTGCTGATTGTTTTGATGTTCCTCAGTGGCCCGACTCATGGGTACATGGGCATCTACATGACGTACCTTTACGACTAGGTTCCCTAGCCGGGCAGCAATGTCTTGCCACAATTCAGCAGCCCAGATGGGTTTACCTCTGCGCTGCCAGTTGCTCTGCTTCCACTGCTTTAACCACCCCCACAGAGCATTTGCCACCATCCATGAGTCAGTATAGAGATAGAGTATTGGCCACTTTTCTCGTTCGGCAACATCTAACGCCAGCTGGATGGCTTTTACCTCTGCAAATTGACTCGATTCACCTTCTCCTTCAGCAGCTTCTGCGACTCGTCGTGTAGGACTCCACACAGCAGCTTTCCACCTTCGATGCTTTCCTACAATACGACAAGATCCGTCTGTAAACAGAGCATACTGTTTCTCATCATCTGAGAGTTCGTTATATGGTGGAGCTTCCTCAGCACGTGTCACCACCTCCTCTGGTGGCATCCCAAAGTCTTTGCCTTCGGGCCAATTTGTGATCACTTCTACGATTCCTGGACGGTTTGGGTTTCCTATTCGAGCTCGCTGTGTGATTAAGGCAACCCACTTACTCCAGGTAGCATCGGTGGCATGATGAGTAGAAGGAACTTTACCCTTGAACATCCAGCCCAGTACTGGTAATCGGGGCGCCAGGAGGAGCTGTGCCTCAGTACCAATTACTTCTGAAGCAGCTCTAACTCCTTCATATGCTGCCAAGATTTCTTTCTCAGTTGGAGTATAGTTGGCCTCGGAGCCTTTATACCCTCGACCCCAGAATCCTAGGGGTCGACCTCGAGTCTCCCCTGGTGCTTTCTGCCAAAGGCTCCAGGTAGGGCCATTATCCCCAGCTGCGGTGTAGAGCACATTTTTAATGTCTCGTCCAGTTCGGACTGGTCCAAGGGCTACTGCATGCACAATCTCTTGTTTAATTTGCTCAAAGGCTTGTCGTTGCTCAGGGCCCCACATAAACTCATTTTTCTTTCGAGTCACTTCGTAGAGAGGTTTTACAATCTGGCTATAACCTGGAATATGCATTCTCCAGAAACCCACAACACCTAAAAAGGCTTGTGTTTCCTTTTTGTTAGTAGGTGGGGACATAGATGTTATTTTGTTAATTACGTCCATTGGGATTTGGCGACGTCCATCTTGCCACTTAACTCCCAAGAACTGGATCTCTTGTGCAGGTCCCTTGACCTTACCTCTTTTTATAGCAAAACCTGCTTTCAGAAGAATCTTAATGATTTTCCTACCTTTCTTGAAAACTTCTTCTGCTGTGTTACCCCACACAATGATGTCGTCGATGTATTGTAGGTGTTCTGGAGCTCCACCCTTCTCCAGTGCGGTCTGGATCAGTCCATGGCAAACAGTAGGGCTGTGTTTCCACCCCTGGGGCAGTCGATTCCAGGTGTACTGGACACCCCTCCAGGTGAAAGCAAACTGTGGCCTGCACTCTGCTGCTAAAGGAATAGAGAAAAAGGCATTAGCAATGTCAATTGTAGCATACCATTTGGCTGCCTTTGACTCCAGCTCATACTGAAGTTCTAGCATGTCTGGCACAGCAGCACTCAGTGGTGGTGTGACTTCATTCAGGCCACGGTAGTCTACTGTCAGTCTCCAGTCCCCATCAGACTTCCGCACTGGCCATATAGGGCTGTTAAAGGGTGAGTGAGTTTTGCTGATCACTCCTTGGCTCTCTAGCCGTCGAATCAGGTTATGGATGGGAATTAAGGAGTCTCGGTTGGTGCGATACTGCCGTCGATGCACCGTGGCAGTAGCAATTGGCACCTCCTGATCTTTAACCCTCAGCAGTCCCACAACAGAAGGGTCATCTGAAAGACCAGGGAAGGCTGACAGCTGTGTAACATCCTCAGTCTCTACAGCTGCTATACCAAAAGCCCACCGATACCCTTTGGGGTCTTTAAAATACCCTCTCTTGAGATAGTCTATGCCAAGGATGCACGGAGCATCTGGACCAGTAACAATGGGGTGTTTCTCCCATTGATTCCCAGTTAGGCTCACTTCAGCCTCTAATACAGTCAGTTCTTGAGATCCGCCTGTCACTCCAGAAATAGTGACAGTTTCTGCCCCTTTATGATTCGATGGCAATAGGGTACACTGTGCACCAGTGTCCACCAGGGCTTTATATTTTTGTGGCTCTAATGTGCCAGGCCATCGAATCCACACAGTCCAATAAATTCGGTTGTCCCTTTCCTCCTCCTGGCTGGAGGCAGGGCACCTCTAACGTCGACCATAGTACCTGTTCCTGTCTGGACCGTAGGATCGCCTACTGTAGGTCGGAGCAGCATGCCTCCTGTAAGAATTCTTTCTTCTATCTGCTTTACTTTGCAACTCAAGCACCCGTGCCTGTAGGGCTGAAATAGGTTCTCCATCCCACTTCCTCATATCCTCTCCATAGTTGCAGAGGCACAGACACAGGAAATCTCGGAGTGGGTTCGATTGGTCTTGAGTTGGAGAGTGTTTTTTCTCTTGAGTAGGAGGGCGTGTTTTCTTAGTAGCTGCAACATGGTTCTGTGCAGGGGAAGAATGGGATCTTTCCTCCACCTTGGTTAATGTATCAAGCAGTTTATCGGTGTGCTCAACTATTTTCTTGGTCATTTGCTCCATTGTCTCAGTCATTTTCTCAGTGACCACAGTCAGTTTTTCCACAGCTGCCACAGAAAAAGGACGAGAGAGACTGTCTTCATACTGTCGTACCTTGTTAACCACTTCGCTTACAGTTGGTGTGTCGGTATCGGATCCTCCCCAGACCATTGTTGACAATGTGTGGGAATATGTTGGTGGTGCACTTTGTACAAACTTTTTTAGCATGGATCGTTTGCATGGCATCTTATCAGGATCTACAATCACTTGCCTATCACTATAAATCACCTCTCGCACAGCCAATTCTCTCAGGTACTTAATACCTTTTTCCATGTTGGTCCATTTACTTGGACGGCATTCAATATCATCCTTGAAGGGATACCTGCGCTTTATGGCTGACATCAGTCGCCTCCAGAGACTGAGAGTGCGTGTCTTTCTCCCAATCCCTTCATCGATACCTCCATCCTTGGCCAGGTTTCCCAACTGCTTAGCTTCTCTGCCATCTACATCTATAGTATCAGCCCCACTATCCCAGCATCGGAGCAACCAGGAGATGAGTGTTTCACCTTCATGACGACTAAAGTCCTTCCTAATATTTCTCAAATCCTTCATAGAGAGGGATTTAAAAATTACCTCTACATCTGAGTCTTCCTGTGATGAGGCTGCCCGAGAAGGACTCTGCTCTCTGTCTGTTTTAAAAGGTCTCTTTCCATTGTCTGGTTTAGACGGACCCTCTCCTGGGTCTACTTTGGAGGGGCCCTCTCCTGGGTCTCTGTCAGAACTCTCTCCCAAGCTATCTGGCTCGTGCTGGTCCTTGTCGGAAGCGACAGGGGCATGAGCTGACTTCTTTCCGTGCTTTTTGGCGACTGGGGCAACTGGTACCGGTTCTGATGGAATTTGAGCAGCAGCGGTGCTCGTTGTCGTGGCTGGAGGCGCCTGTGCCGGGACAGGCGGCGGAGGCGCTGGCGCTGTTGCGGTGGGGGGGGCGGCCGGCGGTGCTGGTGCCGCTGCGGGCGGGGGCGGAGGCGCCTGTGCCGGGACGGGCGGTGGAGTGGGCGGTGCTGCTGCGGTGGGGGGGGCGGCCGGCGGCGGCGGCGGTGCCTGTGCCGGTGCTGTTGCGGTGGGGGGGGCGGCCGGCGGCGGTGGTGCCGCTGCGGGCGGCGGCGGTGACTGTGCCGGGACGGGCGGTGCCGTGGCTCGCGCCGCTGCCCGTCGCGGCGCTGCTGCGGTCTGAGTGGCGGCAGCGCACGTTACCCTATGGCCACCCCTGTGCCGGTATTTCACAAAAACCCACCCCTGCAACACGTTCAGGAAAACCGACAGCAAAATCACGATCTTAAGGAGGTAACAATCCTTATCGTCACAGCCCAGAAGGTTTCCAAGCCCTGGCTCTGATGGTGTCACATTAATATAACTATTCAAGGGCGAAGTAAACTTTCCCAAGGTAGAACCAAAAGTATAATTAGTAACAGAATCCATCACACGATGCCCGAGATATACAGGTAGAGCCGTTACCCAACTAATCATGTTATAGACCTGAATTGTGAACCACACCAATACAGCACATTTAAACCTTCGCATAAAAACACAAAGAGTAAATAAACTTTGCAATGCATTTGGCAGGTTAAACAGAGTTGACTGAATCAAGTGCAAACCAAGCTCTTTAAAGGCACGATACAACATCTCGTTTAAGAACGACATGCTGTAAGGTGTCTGCTCTAATCTCAGAACAAGACGGAATTCAAACTATTCAGGCAATTTATCACAGCTCTGGTCGAGCACTGCTCGTGCCCCACGTTGGGCGCCAATTAATCTGTCGTGGTTTAGGCCAAATCGGCCACTGGGGACATAGGGGACCCCAGATGGGACCGACAGATGCTCCCCTCTACCCCTCTTCAAAGAGAGAGGCAGAGGAGGAAAAAGAGACTTACGAGTTTAGAAAGATCTAAACTACTTTAATGAAGTATTAATAATAAAATAAAAGAAATAATGAGAAATATACAAAACCGTATCAAGCTCCCAAGATGACAATCACGACACCGGCTGGCACTGGGGCAGTCCCAGGCTGGACTCAGTGACGGACGGGAACTGGATTCCGGATCTGGATTCAGGATCGGGTCCAAAGGCAGACGAACAGACAGAGTCCTCCTCAGACGTCAGCCGTTGAAGCAAGAAGGGAAAAAGAAGGGCGAAAAAGAAGGAGCCAAAAAGAAGCGAGCCAAAAAGAAGGGGGCCTGACCCTTTGCTCCGTCAGCTTTTATACTGAGCATGAGGCAGATGGGATGGAATACGCTGTTGGTCAGTTTTGGGTCACCTGTCCTGTCCGCTCCTCCCCGCAGGTGGGACCCCATTATGCTTTTCCGCTTCCGACCCTCCAACGTGGCAAATAACACAGCTGGTTGGCCTTGGGTGTTAGAACAATAAGTGTAAGCAAGAGCCTCTCTGCATACCATGTCTGGACATCAGCTATAAACATCGGTCTTATCACTCTGAGAGAGTGAACATTGTCTGCACAATATGCTGTTAATTTCAGTAGTTAAAAGAGGCCCAGCTAAGAAGCGAAGCTACTGAACAAAATTGGTCCTGTTTTACCTCAAACCAGGACAGGAGAAAAGGGGGATCATTGATGCCCCAGGCACAAATTAAACAGAACTGCATTTTCAAATTGGCAGTGCCCTTCCCTTCATGGAATTTCATACACAACAGTATAATGTATAATACATATATACTCTTTTAAGAGTGTACATTATATATCAAAAGCATTTAACACAGGTCTTCAATCCATCCCTCTGCCTCCTCTTGTTCCTGATTAATTTTTCTACCCCAGCACAGATTCTGAGACACTGAGCAGCTGCAGAGATCTTTTAGATAGCAGCAGTATTCAACCTGCAATAGAAATGTTCTCATATTTAGCATTTTCTCTCCAAAATTGTTGTCATCCTGGGCAAGTATGATTTTTATATCCATAACAATTGTGCACTTTTGTTACCTTTGGAAGTACCAACCTGGGAACAGAAGCGTACTACTGTTTGAATTGGGAATTACCCACCTTGACAACACTCTCCCTGCGGTTTCGGCGCACATTTGCTTGGGACACCTTTAGATTACTTTGTGCTGCCTAATCCCGTGCAGGGTAACCTACATCTCAGATACGCTTGCTCAGCACAAATTTTGTTTTCAATCAAGATGTGTATATTTATTCAAAAAGGTACAATGTTCACCCCAGCATGGGTGGATTTTTTTTTTTTTTTTGAAGTCTCAAGAGATTTCACAAGACAGTTAAACTTGTTTGTGCCTGTAGCAAAAGCCATAGCTATTGCTGCCGGAGCGAGGCAATAGCACTGCTGTATGTGCATATGTACCCATGAGCTGGTAGAAGATGACTGGAGAGCGCTGGGCCTGTTCAATGTGTACAGATGCCATTCCTGTTGCCCCATTGCCATGATCACACGGGCCACAAAAAGATAGCATTTCTAGGCACTGCACTTAGGAATATACACAGGAGCCTTCTGCTGTGTAACCGTGCCTCTCCAGAGGGAGAGAATGAGTCCCTCGTGTGACATCTCCCTGCATTTGCCTTCAGAAATTCCTGACAAACTATTTTGCAAGTGTAGAGAGGAATGCTGCTCTTTATTCAGTCACTTATTACATGAGGCTGTGGTACTGTTTGAATCACAAATTGCATGCTAATGGCCTAATTCATAAACCATTGACATTTTTTATGAGTCCTTAACATTCAAAAATGAAGAATTTGTGCTCAAAAAATAATTTGCATTGCAAAATTCAATAATTTAGTTTCTCATATTCATTAATGCCTAAGCCCACACCACATAACTTATCCCACTCTAACTGCACTTCCCAGCACACTGATAAAAACAGGATATACAGTAGTTCACATAAAGTGCTTCTATTTGCAACTAACTCTTTACCTGCACTGATTGATTATATTTGTAGAGAGGAAAAATCCAGCTATGCAGCAAGTGTGATGAATGCACTAAGCAATGGCTGCTTTGAAGCTGCTTTCTGCTCTAATCATGTTTTCCTCCGATGGCATTAACTACCATAAAATATGAGATCATAAAGGGTAACGATATCAGACAACAAAATCATCTTACAGACTGCTCAGTCCCACTGTATTAGGGAAGGATTCATGTTTCATTAATGAAAACTTGCTTTGCTTTTGACCTGATATCACTGGTTGTCAAAACCAGACGAGAAGACTAATAGTAATGTATAGCTCCTAAATCATCCACGAATTCCAAGTGCTGTATATCACCCACTTTTACAGAGAGGGAAACTGAGGCGTATACAAAGCAAATCGCCCAATAAGTCTTGTAGGGTCGGCTGGACCTCCCTGAGTCGACTGTCCAGTGCTGCACACAGCTCCTGTTGGATGTGTACATGCAGGGTGCTATAAGGTAATTAGTGCTACCTAAACAGGTGTTATAGGTAGTATTTTGGATACTAAAAGCAGAATAACAGTGGGACCCTAGGCCTCTGTCCTTTCAGGAGAGTGCACAAGCACATCTGGAGGGGCTGCCCACTTGTGGTTGGATTGTATTGCACAGGCACTCACAGACAGTGTTTGTTAAAAGGGAAGCAATCTGGGGGGTCTTTGCATAAGGTGGTGCTGTCATGGGGAATCAAATCTTCCCAAAAGGATGGTTGGTCGTTGCCTGGGTAGAGATGGGAGTCTATGTTGTAAGTGTCCTCGCAAAAGTGTGTTCAGCTGGTTTAGGTGAGACTCTCCAAACTACTGTGCTGCGAAATCCTTATAACTCAGCTGGCCTGCCAATTTAGGGGACTGCTCCAGCACATGTTTAATTCATCACTATTGGTATATCTTAACTAAAGAGAAAACATCCCTTATAAATACCTTAACTACATACGAATGACTTCCCACATACCATTTCTGCAGCAACAGTTTCTATTAACTATTTACAAATGTCTTAGTGATGCACAATTTGATCCCTTCTGCAGCAGAAATCACCACAGGGACTCTCTGGAGGGCAGGGCCAGATTCTCCGCGCAGGGTGTTAACCAACACATTTAGGCATTCAGACTGGGCTAAACACAGCAGGCGCTGCCTGGGGCAGCTTCTGCAACTGTCCCAAATTCCCTCCCATAGAGCTCCTGTGTAACAATCATTCAGAAGTTTAATTGTGACAGTTCAGTCAATCACCTCCTTTCCAGCTGGTCTGTTGTCTCGAGCCAGTCCCTTGTGCCATCTGTGCAGCTGGGCTTTCCTGGGTCACCCAGAGACAAGTGGGCTCTCGTACCCCAGGTGTGCACACAAGCACAGCCCTGAAACCCAGCTGCACCACAACTAAAACTTAAGTTATTTCCACTTATATGCCTACAACTGATTTATGTCCCCTAGCTCTTCCTGTACCGTATTCAAAACTGGCTCCAGATATCCTTACACTGCACCATAGCACAAATTGTGTGCATACAGCTGTAAACCCTGTTTTACTAGATTAACGTTTGTTTTCCCTTTGCAATAGCATTTTGAATAATAAACTTTACACACATCTTGAGGGTTTTTCTGTTACATTTTTGTTCAGTTCTAGTGAAGAGAAAATTATAATTGACAGGATAATTCACCAGCATCTATTCCATCCCGATACAGGGTCTGATCTTACTTGCATTTAGAGCCTTCTTCATAACACAGTAGAGAAAGGGGTGCTTATTCTAGAGCAGTGAGTGATTTCCGGTATCATTAACTTCTTGAAAGTGAAGTTTATGCAGTCCATTTGTTGGGTTGGCCCGGAAATTTTAGCCACCACGTGGGAAGTGCAACGTCAGGAATCAGATAGGCATACCCTTGCTGAATGGTGTGCAGGATCCTGGCCTTTGGCTGTACTGTTTCTTTCTTATTCTTGTCAGCTCTTAATGTTTCTTTGGAGTATTGGTGGCTTTCAAACTCCAGTAGCTGAAGTTGCTGACAGTTAATAAAGAAGCAGCTACAATATATTTGCAGAACTTCCTGTCTGAGGTCAGTTGCTAAACAGACCTGAAGCGCAGTTCCGTAATTACACGATGGCAAAGGCTTTGGGAGCTGCTGAACCATGGATACTTCAATTTTAAAGGTCAGATGAAATGCTGATTTACTATAAAACAAATCAATACCCCCCACCCCTCAAAAAAAAAAAAAAAAGTAAGAAAAAAGGTTTAAAAGTTTGAGCTTCCACGTTGTCAGTAGAAAACACATGGATTTGAGACTGGCAGATAATGTATGTGTGTAATAAGAGGACATCACTTCTTCCTTTCTCTGCCAAAGCTAGAGCAGCATGAGACCTACAGGACACTCCTTCCCATGCTGCACTCAATGTTTGCGAGGAGGCTCGAGTTGGTACCTAACGGTCAAAGGGACCAGGGCAAAAGCTGACTTTTTAATTCTCTATAGGAGGCATATCATAATATAGCAGGTTCAAGCTTTCTCAAATCTCCAGGCAAGCTCTTTTTTTTGTTGCTTTTCTACCATGTGAGAAAGATACTAATGACACAGGTACAGATCTTTCAGTGATGCCTAGACAAGTTTCCAAATCCTTAATCTGTTGTGGACAGGTCTTTTTAAAAACATCCTGGCGAACTAGAGAAAGCAGCCCGGAGTGTTGGCAGTTCAGGCCTTGGTGGGGTTTGGTCATCTCAGGGCATTGCTCCCGTGAGGCGTTCCAGCAGCGACAGTGGGCTGGTTCACTCCCGCAATGGAAGAGGTGGGCAGACACAGGAACAGCCAGCAATCTCCCACTGTCGTACCCTGTCAGTTCCCAGCTCCTGGTCAGCGCTGCCATTTTCCTCATCCCTGAAAATTGCTGTCTTACCAGGACTCTCTCTAGGTTCAAGGGTTCAAAGTTCTTTTGGGAGCAATTTCAAATCTATTTTTCATTTTGATTAAATATAGAATTCTGTAGTGTGTCTTATGGAGCAAAAGATAACTTTTAGACCCCAGTTGTGCACCCCTAATATTTTATGCACAGGCTCTTGTAATTTCCTCATCTTGCAAGAGGACCAGTTCATGTACAAAAAGAAGCTGAAATTTCCCTAAGATCGGTTGTGCTCAGGTCTACCTGGGATGCTACGAGCTTCAGCACCTACAGACAGTGTAATTGGGTGACATAAATGAGTGTTACCTCAGTAGTGTTTTTCCGACCAATACATGAACTTTAATTTTTCATAGGCACATTTCAACATGCCCTCCTCCAAGTTAGAAGCTGTAATTATGAGTCTGCTTTTTATAAGACAGACTACGTTGCCCTTAAAAATGAATAAGCCTTCCTGTTATTACTACACAGCAGATGGAGTGGCAGAACAGAGCTGCCTTGTGGATTGTTAAACCAAACTGTTGCTAAGAAAAAAACACCACTGAAGACCAAGATCGGTAATCATTTCAGAAAAACAGGTTCCTGTGCCCGTCCAATATATTTATGTGTTACATCCAAAGCAAAAACTGACGAACATATGTATTTGTATGAAATGCCGAGGCAGCACGAGCTTAATGTTACAACTGCTTCTAAGTGAAGATTGCATTTGTAATTTAAAGTTGTTTCGAGGTAGTGAAGGGAACTAGGGAGTTGTTTGGGGCGATAGAGTATAGAATATCATTACAAGCGCATGCAGATCATATTTTACTTGAACTAATTCCTCCTGCTATTTTAATATCAAACATAACCCATGCCAGTTTTACATCTCAAATATATTTGGTATTTCAAAAATAATTAATAGTGTCAGTTTTATTAATGTGTTAAAATATGAATTAAAAACATGACAAATCAACGGGAAACAGCAGTCTGTTTTAATGAATATTTCATACTGTACATCAATAAATCATAGATCAAAGGGAATGAAGCACTTTCTGCAATATTTCTTTTCTGTCAATGTGGGGTTCCTAAAAGTTTTACAAGTTGTTTTTGGCACTTACTTAGTTGCACATTTGAATTAACATTTTAGGAAGGAAAGAAAAAAAAGTTATGGCTTTGAATCCTGCAAGACTCTGCTGTGCAAAGCAGTTTGTCCTGTTCTCTCTCTTTATCATTCCATGGCTTTAAAAATCTGTGGCTGACCATATAATTGCAGGTCTGTGTCGTGCGTGCAGGCAGCTTGCTGTTCTGCCTTGCCAAACCAGGCTGTTCCCAAACCAGGCTGTTCCCAAGCTTCTCAAATGTGCACTAGCAGAAGGTGAAAATGTTCCTACCAAAGCATCTTGACCTCGTGTCCAGCTTTATGACCGATTTCCTGCACATGACTTTGGACCTCTTTCTGATGTCTCTGTTTTCCCAGAGTACAGGTGGATTTGAATTTAAGGGCTTAAACATGAAGTGCTGTCTTCATCGATGGTGTATGCATAGGTTTAGCCCCTACAGATCCTTTAATGATGTTATGTTGTATAAACAGAAAACTTTACCTTCTTTTTTACAGCTGAAGCCGGAATCAGAATTGTATAGGAAGTAAAAGATTCAGATACTCAGTACCTCTCCTAAGGTTTCAATTCAAGATTGATTAGCCCTAGGGACAGTTAACGAGATGGGGATATGGGCAAGACAGCTTCTCTGGAGGAAGCTTCTCATTCATAATCTGAGGTTTTCTCTAAGCATATAGTTAAACTCTATCTTTTAGGCTGCAGAAATGACCTTCAATACAGGAACTCAACTGACATCTGCAGCAATGTATGTCTGCGTTTGTGTAAATAATGACTGCAGTGGACAAGCTTGTCTTGTTTATCCTTTAAGACCTTAAGTTTGATCCAGTCCTGGTAATATCGGTGCAGTTGTCAGACTCAGTTGTCTACATTTTAAGCAAGAAATTCCTGACTTGCCAAAGGTCTCATTGTTAGTATTAGAAGCAGCATCTAAACTTGCCTGAGTGGACAGATGCACTTCATGAATTATACTTGAAGTTTACGCTTCTATCCATTTTAACCAATTACCCCCTTCAACAAACACTGGATTGACTCTACCTGAGGTACTTGGTCAGCCTCTGATCCTCTGAATCAGTTCTTGGCCCTTAGGACAATTTATTATCAGAAACACATCATGGGTGACAGTTCACAATAAAGACATATTAGATGCTGTAAAAGGGGAGGCATATCAGGGAATGCGGTAGGTTAGGGATCAGGGGTTTTTACGAATGTGCTCGTGCCTTCCTGTCTGTGGAGCTTTGGATCACCAACACAGGATATTTTCACCGGTGAAGTTTACTGTGTGTACTTCTGTGGTGACATCTCCTTCCAGAGTAGTCAACAAGCTTGCCTGTATGATACTTTCTAGCCAGGAGGATGGATATACAGCCATCCTTGGATATGAAGCCTGAAAAGTGGCAATAAATTGCAGACAATTTGCCATTTAAACTAAAAAAAAAAAGGGAAGAAAAAGGCCATTAAAAAGCAGAGCTCTGGCCGAATGTTGCTTGCAGCACCAAAGGGCACAGATCCTGACATTCCTTGTTCTGCGGCACCCACCTGCAGAGTCTTGTGTTGGTACCCATCATCCAGCCCATCCAGAAGTAGGGGTTTGCCCTAATAGCAGCCTTTTACTTGTTTATTCTAGAAATGCTATACGTACCATCAGCCCTGCTAGGCATGCTTCCAAGGTGACTTTCAGAAAAGGTACTATTAAGAGTATCCTGTTTTCTCAGGAAGATTTGTTTAATTCTTCTTTCTAGGAAGTTGAGATACTTGTGCTTTTGTGGACCAAGGTGTTTACTTACCGGTTCGGCTGATAAAGTACCTTCATTTTCAAGGGTATATTTATTTGCAAACCCCATGTTTCTAAGTAGGCACCGGGCAATTCATCAGATACACTACATAACAACAAATTTTAAAATTTGACCAAACTGCATTCCCACCAATAAAAAAACTGCCCTGATGTCTGTGGGATTTGGTTCAGGTTCAGACTAGGTGAGAATTAGCTCATAGTCGGAGCTGAGTGAAGTATTTGCAGCAAACAACTCTTTTCCAGTTTAACAAACTTTTGTTTTCATGAGTTGTCTGTGAGCAGCCCATGAGTTTCACATAGTAAATGTCGCTTTTAGACACACAGTAAATAGGATTTAGTTGTAGCAGATGTGAATCTTTCCAGAAAAGAGACAGAGGTACAGACAAACAGGACTATGGCAGCGTCCCCATTTATCTTTTTTGCAAAGGTGTTGGTTGCTTTTGCACAGGTTTATAACATTTCTTGCCTTGGAAGTTTTATCTAGAACTTGATATGCCGTTCATTCATACTGCTTTGCTTAGCCCAAAGCAGTCAATAAACAGAATTAAGGCCTCCAAATTTATGAGATCATTAAAATTTTACTTTTCTCACTGTAGTTGAGTATTCAGGGTTCGGTTTTGTGTCTTTTTTTCTGCAGTGCTGAGAGCTAGAAATCTGTGGGGTCTTTCTCTTTTTTTTTAAATGCAAGCTGGCCTTCTCATACAACTAAATGAATCCAGTACTAGACTTAACAACGACACATATAAGAATAGAAATAATTGATCAGGCTAGCAAGCTCATCGTTTTCTCATATAGAGTCAAATATTAGAAGTGAACCTAATTCCTGTTCATAGATTCAGCGGTAAAATTATATATAAACATGGCTCTGTCTGAGAGACCCAAGGGTAAAGTTTGTCTCTTTGATCTACTATAGCTCTCAATTAAAAGAAATGACTGGGCTTTCCAAAGAACCCAGCTAGCTGCCTTCTGTCAAGTCCTCCATTTTTCATTTTCTTCTTTCTACAAGAGTCAAGTACAATGTTTGCGTAGTGCCATAAGATAAAAGGCATACAGGCTGAAGTTGCTCGTTCCACTGCAGTTGGTAGTAACTGGTCTTGCTTTATATCACTGATCTAAGTAACAAAAACCTGATTTAACTCAGAGTGGCTCAGAGACTTGGTGCTATACACACACAAAAGCCTAAACTGAGAATCATATGTGTAATTCTGGTCAGACTCCTTTATCAAGGTCATATTTCTGGAGTAAGAACAGGTACATTTTTCTGCAGTGAATTATTTTAATCCATGACAAAAATAGAGTTTCCTAGGGAATCTGACACAGGAAAATACTTTTCCGATTTGGTACTTTTTTTTTTGTTTTTATAGCAGCATTGATGAAGGTCCCCAAACATATTGGAAATCATCTTTTTAGTAAGGTAAAATTTAGGAAGCCTGACAAATGACACATAGACCTATGAGCAGAGTTCTGTAGGAAGAGTAGCAGAGGCTGACACTCAGTACTGCACCTGGGGACTTCTGATGTCTGCTTCAGCCAGGTGGTGATCCCCCCGGCATGCCCTCCTTGGCTAGGGAGCCGGGGGATGAGCTGCAGCGTGGACAGAAATAAGGCGTAAGAAAGCCTTAAACAGAGACAAAGCTAGATTACCTTCTGTGTAAATCATGCAAAGTTTATTATGGTTCAGTGAAATGTTAGCTGATTAAAGGGAATGACACTAGCGTCTTCATATATGATGACCCCATCTCCTTGTTAGCGGCTCATCAGGTATGGAAACACAGAAGTATTCTCCTGTGGGTGCTTGTGGTCTTGCAGGGAGAGGCTGTGCCCAGCAGGTTCAGACTACTCTTGTTTGAGTATCCTAATGCTCTGCATTAAAGGTGGAGGCAAACAAGCTCTGCTTTTCCTCGGCGTCACCCAGCAGCCATGACCCAGCTGCCTTGCTGTACTTCCTCGAGCTCAGCTCTGCACCACAATGATCCCAGAGCTTCTGGCTCGCGTCCCCAGAAACGGGAGCACAGTGAAGATGGGAACAGATCTCCTACAATTCCCCAGGTAGATATTCCCATGCGGCGTATTTATGTGTTATACCACCAATCCCTTTTTTTTTTTAATAGAAAACTGGAGAGGATTGCACACATTCATTTAGTTAAAAGATGCAAGGCTATTTACAGTAATTAGCTACCACTAATTAAGTAGCGAGGTCAGGGATAGAAATGGAGACAGAAGTCATTCATTGTACAACTGCTGAGTGACATGATTTTGCTGTACTCCACTGGTGTTCCACAAGAATGATAAATCCCCAGATCTCTGCAGTGGGCAAAGAGGAGTTTAAGTTCTAAAAATGGTTATACTAATGCCAGAAGAGGTTACTGGAGGTCTTTGAGGGTGTAGGTAATGGGATCTGTCCTTTTTTTCCTAATCTCAGAGACCAGGTCACACTACTGTATTCTGCCCCAGTGATTCCTCTGGGAGAGCTCCAGCTGTGTTGTAACGCTAGTAATCCCAGCTAGCAGGACACAAAAAAGCCAACCAGAAAGGGAAAAACCTATTGACCAGCAACAGAAAAAGCAACCTTGGTCTCTGCAGACAGAACTGGAATGCCAGAATGTGCAAAGATTAATCTGAAACTGATACCAATTGTTTCCCGTCATGTTCCGTATATTTGACATAATTACCTTAAGAACAGTCTAAAAGTCTTATATTGTTAAAGCTGCCAGATGGAAGACGTGCTCTGCTGATAGCAAGCACGTCAGACAACGATATTGAAGAGATTTCTGAAAAGTTTTAATTAATCTTTCTCTCTTTTTTCATGTAATTGACATTACTTTGGGCTCATTTGTTCCATGGAACCCAAGCACTTGGCTCCTGGTTACAGGACTTTAATGGATAAAGGTTTCCCTGAAGAGAAATAATAAAAGAGGAGGCTCTCAGCTCATACGAAAGCTACTGCAGGGTTACCTTAAAGTAAAGATGGTTTTCTCCACTATGTGAAGCAAAACTTCATATATCAATGTTGACATAAGATGGTGCTAAATGGGTAATTTTTTTTCAAGCGTTTATCTTCTCTGGCTGAGACCCATTATTTTATTGCACCGGTTGGAAACCACCACACTGCATGACACAACCATGTTTTTAATTAGTCTGAAAAGTTTTAATTGGGAAACAAAGGGAGATATCTTATAGGTTATTATTGCAACCTTTAATTGCCTTACTCAAGAGATCATTAATTATCTTGATGGGGAGATGACACACCATTCTGAACTAAGACACTCATATTTACAGCACCTTTGCAGAATACAGTACCTGTTGACTTTCTTCCAGCCTTTCATTAAGGAACTGCTGTGATAGGAATTAACTACAGTAATTCCATTACAAAACCTGCTGTCCAGTGGAATTTTTCTGGAAGATTAGATTTCTGAAAGGGAAAAAGGCCATTTAAGCTAAGCATTTCCTCAAGGCCCAAAGTAAATAACCGATGAAGAAGGTCAGAATGAATTTAGAACTCTTAAAGGTCTGCTGTACACTTGCATGCAGTGTACGAAAAACAAACAGTGCAGCTTTCCAGTACAGTGATTTTTATTGTTTTAAATGTTTCACATTTCAGTTTAGGGAGAGATGAGAAACGCAGAGGACAGAATCTGATCAAAATGATTGTACTTAGAGGAAGAGCAGCATTTTAAGCAGACATTTCAAGGTGAAGTGATACTGGTAGCAGTTGCTTGGGATTAACACCAGACAAAAACACTTGTTAAACCCATCGGGGCAGAAAGGCAGAGAGAAGTCCAGTGAGCTAGGGTTCGGCTCGCGCCACCATGCATAGGGAAGGTACAGAGCACGGGGTCTGGGTATGCATTATGTCTGTTTATTATTAACTTAGCAGTGTACTGGTACCCAGCGACTGTCTGCGGTGGGTGGCATTCATTGCCTTCTTTCATCTGCTGTTTTACAACCGAGATGCTTTCAGCACCTGGTCATTCTTAGTAGGTCTATAATTGAGTCTGTATTGAGTAAACTTGTTGGGAGACTTTTAACCTTACTTTATATTGTCTTACTGGAAATTCAGAAGATTACTTTAGACTGTGTTAATATAGTTGCTATTGGTTTGTGGTTTTTTTTCCTGGAGGTCAGCAGTATCTACTCCATTCCTGTGAAAGGAAATTAAAATACTCCCAGGGCTACCACAGGCTAACTAGGTACTGAGTTTATTTTAAAAATACAGCCAGGTAACCTCTTTTTTTGGCTAGGAACAAGTGGACAAGCGGTGGCTAGAGCTTTGATCCCGTACAAACCTGCTTCCCTACCAAGCTTCAGCTAATACAGCTCAGTGGGAGATGGTATTACACTCTTGCTACTGGGGCTGGAGTAATGAGGAAGGAAAGGGTTATGTCTGAGTCATGGTACCTCACAGGTGATTCACAGGGAATTGCTCAGAGATGGAGCTAACAACACAATTTAAGTTACTGTGTCTTTCCTGTACGCAATAAAAGAGAGGTAAAGCTAATTCAAGTGAGGTGAACACATGCTGTATCCCAACCAAGAGTGTACATACACATGTCCACACAAAAACTCATAGAAATGGATTCCCCTTTGTGTGTGCTCTGTCTTACTGAACAAGTGAGGAAACAAAGTTTTAACATGCCCTTTAAGTGGGGGAAATCTTTCCACAACTACAGAAGTCATTACGCTGCATCTGCAGTAGCTACAGTCATTGGAAGCAGAGTGGCTATCAGCGATGCTGGAATGTCATCTACAGCAGAGCTTTTGCAAATTAAGAGTCTGATGCTGCATACTGATTGAATGCTGCAAACTACTTCCCCCTTCACTGTCCTTTATTTCTTCTTCTCTCAAGTTGCTGTCAGTAGTAATCCCTCTCCTAATATACTGAGATGGGGAAAATCTCTCTTCAGGGTTTTTCTGGTTGTTTGTTTGCTTTTCAATTAATCTCAGCTAGGGCTGTGTTCAGTTGATGACATTGGTTTGCTATTCACATGTGCAAAATTGCAGACTTGACACGTGCTATGTGCAAAATGTGCTGAGGGTAAGATGCAGACCAAAGGAAAACATTTTCTAGAGCACTGGCTATTTAGGCTTGACATCACCTCCAAAAAGCTACGTGTAGCTGTGTTATTGGATAATAATTTTGAAGGGCTGTTCACCTGATGCCAAAAACATACTGTTCTGTGGACAACTTTAGCAGTTTAAAAAATGTAAGTACTAGCTGATTCTATCTAACAGTGATGCCACGACTCAGGGACCCGTGGCGTCAACTGAACAGAATGCCTCTTAGTGCACTGGCATGTACTGGCTATGTATATATTATTTGTGAGGAAGAATTAGTGTATGAGTTTAACTTAATAAGCTGGATATACAGCATAAATGCATGTGTGTGGGGGGGGTGTTATTGTGATCTGTTCATATGTGGTCTAGTTTCCCACCTGGGAGATGAGCTGAATAAGCAAAGCCAGTCTGAATGCCTTAAACTCCTGAGAAACTTTCTCTCTTTGAAAACAGTGGCAGCTTCACATCTTTGTGTTATTGAAAATGTGACCAGGAATATGCCAATTTAATTCATTGTACTGGAAATACAGCTTTTGTTTCAGGATTTCGTTAGAGTCCTGTAAAAAATTCTTTGGAACCGAAATAAATGGAAGAAAATGAAACTTGTTTTATAATAATCCTAATACTAAATTTTAATACATTCTTCAGAAATTCTATTTAATTTGTCTCATCTAACTGTTAGTTTTATTAACTGCCTTTTAAATGTTTAATTTGGGGGAGTGCAAATAGGAACAGAGCATACAATGAAGACATCAGCATGAATGGATTCGCTGATTTTGTATGTGTGTCAGTGCTTTAGGAAGAAAAGTATAGCATGCTGGACTGCAGTAACACTGTGTAATTACTTATTAAACTACAAACTTTAATCACATGCTGAACCACTTTTAATGTTAACAAGCATTAACCATATGAATTGATGCAAACTCAGGTCCAAAGCTTGATGTCTCCAAGATGACAGAAAAAATGCAAGAAAAAATGGAGGTCTGCATCACTGAGTTTCAGCTGTGTGTGAGTGACAGACGAGATTGTCGTCTGCTTCCCCCAGCCACTGTTACTGGTGCTGGAGGACTGAATCTAGGTCTAGGCTGTCCTGGGCAAAGAGGAAGCCGTAATCATGTAGGGACTTCTTAGGCCTGATGGGCACTGTGACAAAAATTTAAAAGCTTTGAACATTCTGCCTTTTGCCCTCTCTTTCTTTCTGGGTTTTGTTGTGGTTGTTTTGTGTTTGTTTGGAGGGTTTTTTTAATATATTAAGACCTTTTGCATGAATGGAGATTTTCTTTATACTATAGAATATCAGGAATTGAAAATATCACCTAAAACTCTTCCCAATGTGTAGGGATTTTTCCCTTTGTAAGCAATTTTGGTTGTTGCTACAGATACGTTGCAGAAATAGAAATTACTATTTTTAATCACTGGTGAGAGGAAAGATCATGAAGCAGACTCCCGCTTAGCTATAGTAAGATGTAGTTTAGGTTTAGAACCACATTGCTTAAAAATATCCTCACCTCTCATTCCTACTTGCACTTGCCAATAGTTAGTTGGTTCTTATCAATGAAGCCAATAGAAACATTCTCCCAGTGGTATTTGGCCCCAGAGAAGTTTGTGGACCTGGACTTTCAGGGTACCAAAACTAGATGAGGAAAAATTATCTGGTTTTGAGTTTATTCAGGTTTCAGAATCTAGATGCCTTTTTAAAAACGTTTGGAGGTAAGAAGGCAAATGAGCAACTGTGCTTTAAGACCATGAGGATTCTGCTGTCTTTGATAGGGTTCCCTGCTCACTTGAATGTAAGAGCTTTACTAGGTCCAGGGAAAATGTGAGTGGCTCACGAAAAACTGCTCTGAGAGGGCAATAGACTCATGGCTGTACAAGACTTCAAAGGAAAATCACGATTTTATTTAAGATGGTACCTACAGTCATGGCATGAATACTTGCAACTGAAAGAGAAAACAGCCCATTTTGGCTTTCTATACCTTTTCCACCCTGCCCTCCCCCTTCATTTTTTACATTAGCAATCATTACTGAATATTTGATTATCCCCTGTGTGTTTTTCAGGAAAGACAAAACTCACCAATAGGAATTGAAGTCCTCCTGAGACTGAAATCCCAAAGAAAACATTGAATATAGTAGAATTGAATTATATGTAGGATGATCTTTGGCACTGAATCCTATGAAGTTTATGAAATTACTGTGCAGAGCTTTAAAAAGAATCATGAAAGGTGAGAAAAGCCCCGTAAGTAACAGCCAAAAGTAGTTCAATATAAAATGAAGCGTTGACCTTTTTGAACCATTTAATTCCTAGCTATGACACATCACTACTGCTTTCTCCTAATGGCTGAAAGCGGACTCCAGGTTCCAAGCATCTTCACCGCCAAGAGGGGCTCATTGTCCGAAGCCAGCCAGAATGGTGGGGCTTATTATGTTTGTACCTAAACTAGATTTTAAACTGGATTTTAAGTGAGCATTCTCAAAGGAAGGACTCTAATGACAGGCAGATTGAAGGGAAACACAGTCTAAGTTTTATCTCTATTTTTAATTGATAAAAGAAAGCCCAAAGGCAGGGGGAAAGATTTGGGACACTCAGCCAGCTTGATGCATGGCTTAGCGTCCATGCATGTATGCGTAGAATGAAATAATTTGGCTGTGATTATGAAGTGACTACTTTGTGCTCTGAACGGTGGTGAAACTTGCTTATTTCCCGAGTTAGCACTGGAATAGGCCTCCATTGGGTTTGTCACTAGCTTGCTTTCTCATTCCAAAAACATGGGTTAATGCAGTTATCCTGACACATTGGGATACTGACAAGCAACGTCAAATCTCATGATAGCATATAATGACTCTCATTTTCAAACAAGAAAGAGAAATGGGTGTTATTGCAAAATGTTGTTAGATTTTGTATTAAATCTTGCATAGTAACCGTATAATTATAATGTGTCATCTCTGGCTCAGTAATTTGACAATTCAGTTCTTTTTTTGGGGGGCAGATGGCCTATAACATACCATATTTTTATAATTAGTTTATTCTCTGCAAAGTCAGTATGTAATTACTCCCTCATTCATTACTAGTTTCTTTGAAATCTTCCTTTTCAAGAACTAATAAATCCTCCAACACAAGTGAAGCTTAAATCTCTCTTTGTACTGTTCTCTGTCCTCTCTAAGGAACTTATATTTTTAATACTGAACACCCTGGTTTTATCACACTCCAGATTACTTTTAAATACATCTTCAACATCACCCCCTGTATAACACTTGGCCATCTTTTTTTTACCCCTTTTCCATTCAAAGAATAATGATCTTATTCCTACCTGAGAAACGTGCAATTTTAAGATGAGGTTTTGTTGCCAGGATGGTTAGGTACATAAATAAGCAGAGTCTAAAATGCAAAGAGCTATAGGTAGATATATAGATGTATATGCTGTATTCCAGTGTATGATACGCTGAAGCTCACAGTGCCAGTACAGTAGGCATCTGTATAAATAAAAAATATGTGGTGGGTTTTTTTGGTAGCATTCAAATCCCCACTGCAGTACTTAGTTTGTTTTAGATTGTCCTAGGTAGTGATATAATCTTCTGACGATAAAATTTCTTTCCAAACTCAGAGCCTCCTATGTAGTTTCAGGTGCTTCAAACTATCTCACCCACTCGTTTGAGCCCAGCTTAAAACTCTGCTACGAGCTCTGCTCCCAAAGAACAGCCCCTTTGTTGTGGTGCTTATCTGGGTTTTGCCTGTGGCCTGATGCTGCGACTCCAAAGTGGTTCCCATACTGAAAGCACAGGCTCAGATTTTCAGTTTGCCCTCTAAATAAATTGACTCTCTAAAAAAAAAAAGGCACAAATAAACTACAGGGGAATTCTGGCTTTTTCTACCCATTTTCTTTTAGGTGAGATTGTGTTCTGTCTATTTTCAGAATACAGCTGTTATCTTAGATGTAAACCATATCATGGAGGCTGAGATTTTCAAAGCAGCTTAAAGGATTTAGAGATATTTTCCATTCAAATTAAGGATCTTTCTTTCAAAATCCTTTCGAACAGTATGTCTCAGTGTTTTTTGCAGTTGTTCTTTAACCAGTGCTTCACTTCAGTTGCTTAGAAATTCTTTGTACTGCTGCTTAACATTTCCCAAAAGGGGGAAGAGGAAAAGTAGTGGGAGAAGAGGAATGATACACATTCCATTTGCTGTTTGTAGCATCTCACTGGTTGAGCAGTGCTGCTCATAAGTGCTTTAAAATACTCCCTGCCCCATGCAAAGCCGACTTCAGGTGTTCTCCTGCACCTAAGCACACGGGAGAGCAAAAAAAGTTCCCAAGATTTAGGGTGGCAGCTTCATCTCCTGCTGACTAATTTAGTTACTGTCATTATCAGCTGTTCCTCTGCCGCTTTCTTAATCCCTTTCCTGCCTGCAATAGGATACTAATTCATGCCACACTGTGCTACACAGGGCTCCTTGCTGCATCGCACCTGTTGATGTTTATGTGCCAAAGCACATTACGCCAGCTGCAATGGCGAGGAAGGTATGACTGCAGCCGAGTCTGCAAACAGGACAGGTTCATCTCGGGTCCCCCAGGAGGCCGCAGTCAGAGCTCGCTGCCTTGCGTGGTACCAAAGGGCGGTGCTCGCAGGCACTGGGATGGGAAGCCACGTAAACATGCCGAAGCCAGGGTGGGGGAGTGTGCGAGTTGTTTGCATGCCTTGGGAGCCAAAGGTGTATCAGTCCTTCTGAGCCTTTTAAAACAATGTGTTTTCTACCCTCTCTTGTCCAAGGCAAGAATGAGGCATTACTTTTCCACGAGCCTTGCTTTCTACTCTGCCAGTACGATACAAGCTCCAGAAAACAGGTAAGTTATGGGGAACTGTCCTCTGCACCATAAGTGATGGCTGCATGGGGAATTTGTTGCAAATGTTCTATTTGTAAGAGATAACTGGTGGTGAGCTGTATGCCATTAGAAAGTCAGATTTTTTTAGGTCAGAGTAGCCTTACTATATTATGTCAGCGGCCTGTTTGGTTCAGAAATGATGTCTGTGACACTGGTCCCTACTAACAGTTGAAAGAGACTCTATAGAAATCATTTTGCAAAAACCTGCACGCAAAAGAAAACATTTTACATTTGCTAGAAATTGTTTGTGCTTTAGAGCTTGAGCCTCAAAGCAGCCTAAATTAGTTGAGCTATTTTTGTCCCTTTTTCTGATTTTGGCTGTTAGTGTAAGCATTAGCATTTCAATTCTATATATTGTTTAATGTTAATTATGTAAGTGTCCAACCTTTTTTAAGTTGTGTTATAAATATTAAAAGTGATCACTTTTAATAATGAATTCTTCTGCAGTGAGTACCTGAGACTAGCTGAAAACTTAGTCTGAATTATTTTGTCTTCCTTTAGGTTCAAAGCGTGTGTTGGGTGTCTTTATCTCCACGGGGCGCGTAACAGAAGTGACACACCTACTGATGATATTGTGCTGGCACAGCCCACCTGTGGCAAATGGACAGGAAAACACTACCAAAATAAGAAAGTGAGTGTAATTGTTTTGTGTGTGGATGCAGTACACAACTACACAGACCAGCTGGAAGGAGGGTGTCCAAAACTGTCCATGCTAAATGGAAAGTCGGCCATCAGCCAGGTTAAACATCTACCAGGGAATTAGAAAATTGAAGAAAGAAAGTAAAAAAATAAAAAAGAAAGAGTAGTGATGGGCTACATGGCACAAAACCAGCAGCATTGAGTGCCTTTTCAAGGGTGCCACCACCCAAAAACCTCCACCAATGTGTTTCACTTTTTGATATATAAAGAGTCCCCGCTGTAGTCTGTAGAATCTGGCTGTTTGTCTGGGCAGGTGGTATGCTGTAGAAGTGGCAGTATAAGCTGCTTCTAGAGACAAGCTTTTAGATCCTGTTGAGTCACAACTAACCCTTCAAGAGCTACTTTCTTACTCACTGCTTCTTGTAAAGCAGATAGGAAAGGCACCTGGTGAAATGAGCAGGCAGCATATTTGAGACAGGCAAAGCTGTTCTAAATTTGCCTAAATGAGATAAAATCCTTGATATTGAAGTTATTCCCACTTGCCTGTTGCTGTACTTGAACCCCCTGCCTCAACACAAGCTCAGCCCTGCCCGTGACATCCCAGACACTTGTCTGAGCTTTTTTGGAGCATCTGTGCTGCACCTTCACTGCCAGCCCAGGCAGTCCCTGCCAGACAGGAGTTTTTTCCCCATAGGTAAACTTGATGACCCGTGCTGCAGTTTAAAATGATGTACCCTTTTGTTTGGTTGCGTTACGTATCCCAATTAGTGAATACCTACTGCACTATTTGCATGATGGCTGTAATCATATCCAGGAGCTTGAAGAAGAAGCTGTATTTTTATTATAAACCCATTATAAACCCTGCATTAAACCATCATTTTTTTTGCTTTGGCATTTCAGTTTCAGACCATTTCCTCTCAAATTGTAAACATGCAGTTCCATGAGCAGTGCAACTAATGAAGCCTGCTTTTCGATGGATTTATATCTCGTTGGTTGGCTTCCCTGGTGTCCAGGATGACGTAAGCTACTTCTCAAGTTTTTATTGCATTTAGGCTTGGCCTCTCTGCTCTCTGCCCACCCTCTATGCCTTCCCCTTGTGTATGAACTCTTTGTGTAAATGGTGCGTCATGCTGCAGTCTTTCCCTTAGCAAGATGTCCTTCATCAGCGAAGTTTCCCGTACTTGCAGATTGAGTAGACTTGATTTGGTAGCCCTGCACCTCTCGAATATGGACCAGATCAGTCAGTAGGTTCAGAAGGTATTAAGAACAGATGAACAAGCACAGTGTAACTATAAGAAGCTAGAATAAAAATGGAGCTTCTTTCCTTTCTTTTCTTTTTTTTTCCTTAGTTCCAAATTTGTTCCATCCCCCAAATCTTTGCCTCCCCGATCAAGGTTTGATGGTGTCTCACATGCAGTAGCAGTTAAAGTGCACAGAACAAGACACCATTGCAATTGTAGCGGGGAAATGTTCCAGGCTTGGCCCTTCTTGAAAACTGAATTCAATTATTTATTGATAAAATCCCCTTGACAGTTAATTTGCTTCAGTATTTGGCTTCTTCAGTGCAGTGTAACGTAGTGTCGGATATTGGAAGGAGAAAGAGATGTAATGGAATACACTTTCTCTTACTAAACTGCACATAGGAAGAGGGTTCTTGTAATTTATTTTTTTCCTTCACTATGATGAAGCTTTCTAAAAAGCTGCCAAGTTCATTGTCAGTATCTGTTTTAAAAGCCTTATGAAACACAGACAGCTCTTTAAGTTCCTTTCAAATTATAATTGTATTATTGGAAAGTTAGCTTTTCGAGTCTTTTCTAGTATTTTCGGGAAGAAAAAGCTGAAAATCAAGCAGGAATTTGTGTGTTCAGTTATTCTTTCTGCTTTTAATGGTTACTGCCAACTGAGATCAACAGTGAGACAGTGGATCCAGTGAAATTTATTTCAATAAATATTTTACCAAATACCTTCTATTATTAAATGAAATTTGTTTCTTTCTGTTCAAAGTTCAGCAGATCAAGATTTTTCTCTCATCAGGTCTTTGGTAAAAAGGACAAAGTGATTTGAGGTATAGCAAATTCTACTAGCAGGAAGTTATGGATAACCTATCCATAAAGAAAGCTTCATCTTAATTGGTATCCGTTAGCACCCAGTCCAAAGCTTACAGAAGTCAATAGAAAGTCTTGCACTAATTCTTGTGGCCTTTGTGCCCACAGTCCACTCATAGGCTTTTTCTAAGCAGTCTTATTTATTGTTGCAGATGTTTTGGTCCACAGAACTGTTCAATCCTTTTCTGAAACCTGCTAAGCTAAATTATATCTACCTGTTCCTTACACATTGCTTAAAAAAGAGAGTTACAGAATGTTGTTATATCGTCTTTGATCTCTAAAATTGAACTGACAGCCTCTTGGCAATAATCACACTCATGAGATTTGTGATACTTCTAGCCTTTTACCTGGATGGGAGAAACTGCACTTTGCTTTCTTGTCCATCTCTGTAAGGATTTAGCTGTATAACTTTTAGACCACATCTTGGAGAAAATTCTGTTGGAATTTAGCATAGATGTGTGAAAGGGGTTTTAACTTGTCTGTGTCAGTTTGTTCAACTTGTTTCAGACATCCCTAACTGTTATAAAATAAATATTGCTTTGCGATCTTCTTGATAAACCTTGACATCATATTTAGCGTTTGTAGATTATGAGACAAGCCAAAACATGAGGGAGTTGGTATATCTGAAAATGCTACACAATTTGCAGTTTTTGCTTAGCAAAATATCCATATAATCTTTACTGAGGTGCTATGTTATCATTGGTGTGACCACTCCAGAGGGAAGGTCTGCCGTCACCTCTGAGTCCCGTAAAAATGAAGTGTATGAGCTTTACAACATCATTTACTCCACCCATATTGATTAACAAATTCTCTAAGGAAAATATTCTTACAATAACAGTGCATTGACAAAGAATTGGACTTTTGGCATTCCTTGCAGCACATAACCTGAAATCCGTGACCATTCGATCCAAAGATGGTCTTTACAGCTTTTACATCTTTTCTGGAGTAAGGAATAGTACATTATCAAGTATTGTAGCCCAGAGAAGTTTTACTGCCATTCCTTTGTCAACAGACTATTGCCCTGGCCTACAGACCTGAAAGTTTATCTAATGCCTTGTGCTAACAAGGTAGTGGGGAAAACACCCAGGAAAGTGTGGCGAATCCATTTCCAAAGAAATATGGATGAGAGGATAGTATGTGCCGCAAGAACACCTGGTTTGAGTAAACCAAAAAACATTCCAAAACCACATTCCTTGTAATACATTTTGGGAGAGGAATTTGAAAAGTAGTGAGGTCTAAAAGGAGAGTAAAGCGAAGACAGATTGTCAGTTGGGGTAAACTGGCTGAGGGGAAAAAAAGTAGCTACCCTAATGAGCCACGGCTTTTAGCCCATTGTTTTTATTAGCCGCCTTCTGAGACTGGTTTTAAAAAAATGGGGAAAGTCTTCTGTAGCTCCTGCATGCCTCTCTGCGTTGCTCACCATGTGCCTAGGCAAGAAGTCGTGTCACCACCATTCCTAACTTTTTTGATACGGGCTTTTCTTTCTTTCTTGAAGTGTAGACTGCTGTGTGTTCCCCTGGCCCCGCAGCAGCATTGGCTTCCTCACAGCCAGAGCCAGAGAAAAGCTGCCACAGAGCAGAGCAGACAGCGTGTTGAGTAATGGGGCTGCTTGCTTCTGAAGAGCCAGACCTCATCCATAATTCATAGTTGCCTTTTCTTCCATGCCTTCCTCTGCCAGTCCAAACATGAAGACGCAACTACCCTGCATCTCCAGTAGTGAACAGCGGTTGGTGATGTTGGCCAATTATTTGCACTGCCCCAAAGGAAACTGGAAAATCATCTTTGGAAGGACGCAGGTTTTGCTTCCTGTCACCGGAAAGGTTACTTTCTTTAGTCTCTGAAGGCTTTGGTGGATCAATTCTTTTGCATGGGAAAATAGATTAGAAACATGCCGTCAGGTACACTGTGCACAAGATAGACAGATGGAGACAGTAGTATCTATCTGCTATAGGGAATTGTCAGAGGGGCACAACTCATCACACTGGTTCTTAGAGGGCTTAATTTGCTGCTGGTAAATAATCTATTTTTTATTACCTCACATCCCCAGATTGTCAACATTCTCAGCTTTTTGCCACAGCTAATTAGACAGGCAAAAGCCTTATAGCCTAAAGAACAAGTCTGAGCTAAGCACCTGCCAAAATATCTGACTTTTTTTAAGAACTGGAATGTCAAAGAGTGAAGGGGCTGCAGATCACATTTAAACGCTTTGAGCGTCAATAAGATGATTAGACCCATGAGGCAAACGTTCAGAATTTCTCTTAGACTCACCACTGAGAGAAGGCAAGATAAAACTCTGATAGATAAAAACTACTGTGCAACGGTACCAAAGCTAATTATTCTGCTGAACTCTTGGAGAAATCTTGCAGGGATGTGTTGACATCATGCTCTGTGTGGCCACTTCTGTTCAGGAAAACAATATTTAATTGCATATTTGAATGAATCTCTTTGTGTAAAGCATAGCTTTCGGAAAGGAATTTGTCTGAACCAAAACAAAGAATGACCTCGCTGTTAGCCAGGCATGGCAGAATTGGCAGGGAGCAGGGCTTTTTATTCTTTCTTATGCTGTTTTTTGTTTGTTTTCCCCATCCATTATTTAAAAAATCCGGTTTTCAAACAATGACTATCAGAGTTTTTCCAGAGAGAACTGCACCAAGGACAAAAGGCACCGAATGATGCCCCTGTATCAGGCATGTCATGATTAAGATATGCATGCAAATAGCAGCAAAGGTATTCTTGCAGTCTCTGTGTATCCTCAAGGGACAGAGTAGCAGCGTTAACATCTCTGTGTCTCTATGTCCCGCTTTCTTGGTGTGCCTGCCCGAGGCTGGCTTTCACACAGTCTAGTGACTGCAGCCCACGCTGCCGGCAGCGCCTTGTGGTTTTCTCCATCAAAGGAACAACTTGTTCTTCAGGACCAGGAGAAGCTATAGTGTGTCTGTGTAGCTGTAAAACTGATGATGATACATTATTCTTATATTTGGAGGAAGAGATGATGGTAGAGATACTGGAGAGTAAAAATGTCTACCAGCTTCTCCAGACCTGAATGGTAATTCAGCTTAGTGGGACTGTCACTATTTAAATAGAGTGGTGCAATCAAGCTATGGACTACCTCGGACTTTCCATGGTTACGAGCCCTAGCACCTATTTGTGCCTTTGGAAGTCATCCCAGAATTTGCTGATTTGTGATTTCTCATCAGGGACCCTGCTCTCTCAGTTAAAGTGAATAACCTGCTTTTTCCTTATATTAACTTTTAATGCAATAACTTTTTGGACTTTCATGTTTCTGATACTGCAGAGGTGGAGATGGAATGGAGTTCAAGCAAGGAAAGTCAAGATATATTATCTGCCCACATGGAAGTATGAGCATTCACCAGCTAATGCCATATATTGTTCAGTGACGTAGATGTTGCGGGAAAATAGTAAGGATAAAAAATTGGCAGACTGTGTGGTTTCTTTTCCTGATTGAATACAAGGTGATAAATTTCTTTTGGTTCCATTTATAGGCATAGTCTTGTTTTATATTGATTTACTGTTCTTAAAAAAAAAATTTAACTCCAAATAATTTAGGGATACAAGAGAACCCACTCCACCCTGTCAATGGCTTTCTGAGTAGCAAAATTTAAGGTAGCTCTTTCTTATTGTCCTCAACACTGAAGATGTTCTCTATGTAACTTGAGTAATTTCTATTTGGTATGTTCTGAAACTAGCAACACCGTGAGAAATGGATTAAACCTCTCTTGTATGAAATAACTCTGCTTCAAGCTCAATCTCCAATGCAAGACCACCATATTGTTCACAGAGGAATCACTTGTGCAGAGCTTAGGGTTATATCACCCAGACTATGCATAGGGAAGGATTTTTGACTATACATGTACAGATGATGTTTTATGGTAACCCTATTTTTCTCTCACTGCATAAGAGCCTTCCACACAGTATATAATTTGGATACTACTAGCCATTACAGGCTATCGAAACAGTTTTTTTCCATAGACGGACTACAAAATCTCCTATTGAGAAGGGGGGAGTAGGAGAGCAGCCAGGTGGGTGTCCAGCCAAGGTTAACCCAGCATACATGGGTAACTCTGCATGGTCATGATTGAGAAGAAAAGTGAAAATGCTGAAATTTTTCTTTCATTTTCCTAAATTCAGGGTGGAATCATATGTAGTGCTTTCGGTTATTGTTGTTTACCTGAATTTTCAAAATTCAAGTTCTCTGTTTTCCCTCTTTCTATTGCAAGGAAATGTGTTAATTCTTTTCATTATTCCTTTCTATTTGAGATATTCTGTAGTATTTTCTCTCCTAGGCAGAAATGTCAGTTAGTGGCAGAGCTCTACTGCCTGGGTCTGGTTTTGCCATTTGAAGTTTCTGCTTCTGCTGAGAAAGCCATGAAGATTCCCAAAGCAATGACGTAAAAGTGAACGTGAGCAGTGGACAGACTAAACTAAAACTGGACATTGTATTGTATGCCCACAGCAGAAAAAAAGAAGTTAAAGTTACAAAAGAACAAAAGACATTGTTCTCTCAACTTGCATTTTTCTTAACTCTGGTTTTAAAAGTCTGGCTAACATCTTTCTTCATTTAAGACAAGGTCTGCTTGAGATTAGGACAATATTGAGTCAGGCATAGTATGTCATGCACAAGTGTCAGCCTTTTCTTTGAGAAAAAAATAATCCATATAGAATCATAGAATGGTTTAGGTTGGGAGAGATTTTAACGATCATCCAGCTCCAACCCCCCTGCCCTGGGCAGGGCCACCTCCCCCCAGCCCAGGTTACTCAAAGCCCCATCCAACCTGGCCTTGAGCACCTCCAGGGATGGGGCAGCCACAGCTTCTCGGGGCAACCTGGGCCAGGGGCTCACCACCCTCAGAGTGAAAAATTTCTCTGTGGTATCTAATCTAAATCTGCCCTCTTCCACTTTGAAGCCATACATGAGCAGTTACAGCAAAGGGTGGGAAAGGAATTAGTAGAAACTGAGGCAAGGAGCTGAAGTGGTCTTGCTCTCGCTCTCTCTCTTTCACACACATGCACATATATACACACACAAACGCCCCCAATGAATGTAGATGATCTTCCATCCTTCCTGGTGTCTTTTCCATAGACTGCTCTGTCAACCTTTTTTTTCTTTTTTTTTCCTAATTAATTAAAAATTTCACATATCCAGTGGGAGTCTCTAAGGGTGACCACGGCTTGTTGTGCAATTGACACTGCTGCACAGCTTCCCCATGGGTGCTGATGTTTCGGCAGACGTATTGCAGTGCTGCCGGGGTGCTTGGATAAAGAGCTCAGCTGTGGGGCTGTGTTCAGATTACACGCAGGGAGCCAAAGCAACAATTTATACAGTAGTCTCTGATGCACTTCCACCTTTCCTGGCAGTCAGGTTAAGCCATTTCAGAAATCCCAGCCTTGGCAGGGAAATCACTGACTTCTCTGGTTCCCCTAGCCTGGAAATGCATTCCCTCTCTGCCAAGACTTGAGAGAAATGCATCCATAATCCACTGCTCCTGTTTATAGGAGCAAAGCTTGCTTTACTTTGCTTGAATTTAAATAAAGGTATTTGCACATCCCTGATGAATTTTTTCCACCTGTATTTTTATCCATAATAGACTGTCTCTGTACTAGCAGTGACTGATCAATTGTTTGGGGGTTGTTTGTTTTCAAGGCAACGCGTGGGTGATTCTCGATTCTCTCCTGTGGCAGAGCATGCTGTTATCAATATGTTACTTTCTTTTCACTGGGAACATAGCTTTCAGAAGGCATGTGAAATAAATGGGTTCTGTTTTAATTCAAGTGACGGTTCGGAAACGTGTCTGGTAAACCAACTTCCAAAGCCTCTTCCCCTTTGGAAGCGGCCAGTGCAAGACCTGCACTTGCAAGGTCTGAGTTTGTTTATCTTTTTCTAATTAACAGGAGTTAGTCTTTCAAAGTTTCTGCAGCAAGTGAAAGCCAAGAGGCTGGAATGAGTGCTCTCTGTAGTCTCAAAAGAAATGCATTTGCTTTTCAAGGGGAGTAGGGAGATTAGAAAGAGGCCTGACTTGGGCTGTCACGTCTCTAAAGCAAAATCCGTGCTGCAGTGGCTGCGCACTGACAGGGCCAAGCAAGCACGCTCACAGAAATGTGCGAGAGCAGAGTGTTTCCTCTCCTTTGAGTATAGCAGATGCAGTGCCGATGAGAGGTACCTGAACGACAAAGCAGATAAGAGGCAAGGGCTCAGCCCAACAGAGACGTTGCCATCAGAGGTGCCGGTACCACCCCCGAGCAGCAGTGAGGACACAGATGCAGGGCTGGAAAAGCAGCTCAGGCTCCATCATCCCTTCAGTCCTGGGCAGAGCGTGTCAAAAAGTTGTGTCCTGCCATGGACTGGAGACGTGACCTCTGGCCACGGTCTCCCTATCTCCTTTTCCCCTTCCACATTTAGTTTATTTGCTTTATCTAGACTATACAAAGACTAGCCCTCACTCAGTTTGTACCCTTCCTACTGCATAGGGATTTCTGTCTCATTTAGTGACTTCAGGCAGTGCTGAAGTTCAATGAGGAGGAGCAGGGACTCGGCTGGAAATGCCAGTGTGCCTGCCAAACTGTCACCCGAGGTGCTTTCAGATGAGGATGTCTGCAGAAATTACGCTGAGGCTTGGCATCACCAGGCAAAGCCACTCTCTTACATCTATTGCTGACTAATACAGACAGCATAGTCTGTCGCCCCATTAAGAAGCAGCAGCTGTACTGAAAAAAGAGTGGAATTCTTTAGGAGCGACTTTTATTACCAGAAAAGAAGCATCTCTCACATAAAGAGTCAGTCCAATGCTGCAAACTTAACTAATTTTCCTCATATTTCTCCATCCGTTTCACTCTGAAATGGTGCTTCTCTTGCCAGCAGGTGCTGATGGTGGGGGCTGATGCCATTGCCATGGAGGGACCTGCCCCATGCCTCAGGTGAGCATCACAGCGCAGCCTCTGCAGTGGGTCTGTCGGCATTGTTGGTGCCCACAGGGCAGCCCTACACGTGGGGTAGCTGGCGTGCAGGCACCTGATCCCGCCTGCCACTGCTGCTCGGCGCATCGGAAGGACCGCTCCACGCACCAAGCAGCAGTGGCAGGCAGGACTGGGTGCCCTCCAAGTCCATCAGCCCAGGTCTCGAGGCCGATCGCTCCAGCTGTGCAAGTAGCTGAAGTTATTCATCAGCATTGCCGAACTCATGCTGTTGTTGGACTGCTGAAACTCAGTTCACCTTGGAAAAGGGATTCTGAAAAAATGCCATTGTTCACCTCTGTGTTTAATGTCTTGCAGGAGTTTTCAGTGGGGAGTTTTTTGTTGTTTTATGTGTAAGGAGAGGGGCTTCGGTTCCCCCCGCCCATCCACAAGCTCAGCTTGGGATCTCAGTGTCAAGCTGTGCTCTTTCTGGCTTGCACTTCATTACTGATAATAATAGGAGTCTTCTGAACAAGAGAAATCTTGAAGCTTTAGCATTTTCACCATGCAAATGTAAGGATCATCATCTCAGTTTTTCTTGCAGACCTAAATCATCCTTGCCTGTGTGGCAGCTTGCCTCAGTGGTACTAACACAGCTGAGAAAAAACAAGCCTGAGCCTTTCCTACAGTTAGAATTTCAAGGGCATTGTCTCATCCCGTTCCAGCTTTATGTGTCTCTAACAGTGAGATTTTTCACACCAAAAATCACCTCTTCACAGATCATCCTACAGGCTTCTAGCTTCTTCCTATGCAACTTTTTCCTGATAGTCAATCTCTATTTTACTGGTTTGTTTTGTGGGTTTGGTTTTTTTCCTTCCACTTTATACTTTTGTTCTTAGTTTCTGGATTCCCAGACTTTCTCCAAGGAACCACCTGGGGCAAAAATACATCTGTTGTCCCTCTTAGCTCTTACAGCTGAGAAACCTTCTAAGAACAGAATTGCTGGGTTTCTGCTCTGGTTTTTGGAGGATCGCTGCAGGGCTGGCTGCTCCCAGCTGCTGAGGCTATTGTAGGAAATGCCTGGTCCTTTACCTACTCTCGCTTACTATGCATTGCAGTTGAAGCTGGTTTTATTGTCAGATTTTAAAAAGCTGGGAAATCTTGCTGGTTCAGGTGGGGGGAGTGTTGCTTGCTTGCTTGTTTGGGGGATGTTTGAAGTTAGTTTGAACACAGTGATTGGCAAGAACAGGATTACTGTAGATCAAATAAAACCTTGAGGGGTTTGGAGATTTTTTTTTTTATTCTTAAGAATATATTAGCCTTCAGTTCACAAATAAATCACAAATTCCAGAAAATCTGAATCTCCTGCTTGAGCCTCTAACAGGGTATAAATAACCGTGTACTCTGTTGCAACATGTTTGGGGAGTTAAAGATGTTTTCATTTTGCTAACCCTGATGCCTGTGTTTGATTCTTTATTTACATTAGCATATCCTGAAGTGTGTTTCATTATTTTGGGGAATGTTAGAGCTTTTGAAAAATTAAACATCTCACTCATATCACCCATTTTAATTTCAGGAATATTCCACCCAAGGGATGTTAAGCTATGTCACGGCTTTGTGCCCAGTAACTGCAGTTCAGGTATGTGCTTGCTGCAAGGCAGTACAGAAAATTTGTTGCAATATCTGACTGGCTTGTAGAGTCCAGTATTGCTGATTTTCTGTGTAGGCAGAATAGAATAAAGGTATCCCCCTCTCTTAATGCAGATACTTATATTTAGACCTGAGTTTCCTAGTCATGCTTTGCTTGGGCATTGCCCTCAGCACTGCTGGCAGCCGGGGTACGAATGCATTAACTAAAGGGAATACTCAGCTCTCCAGGTGTCATTCATATGCCCAGGGACTAGTGATTTTGGTGACGGGACTAAAGCCTAACTATTACAAAGTACTGCAAACCAAGTCTTTGGAAATCTTTCAAGTAATTTTTAGCTGGACTCTAAAAAAATGTCTTACCACTTCTGACAAGTGCTGGAAATTTTACAGTCTGGTTTTCTATAGAAAAACTTACTTCATTTCTACAGATGACTTAGTCTGTGTATGTGTTTTTCTTCCACTAGAAATTTATGAGCCTATTGACAGACTTCAACTCAGTCTATCACAGGTTAAAAGTCCTAAAGGAAAAAGATAATTAAATTTCTGCATGTTTTCATGAAAATGGTCGGTCCGGTGCAAGAGACTAGTGTTTGAGCATTCCCGGTAATATTCCTAATAACTCCTGAACTCTGCTTTGGCACGGACTTAATGATCCCCTCACATCCTCCCCAGCCTAATGAATTTTATGACAGCGAAAAACCTTAGTATAATTTAGTTGTGGGTTGGTTTTTTTTTGAAGTCATCCAAGAGACACCAACAAATAACAAGCAGGACTTCTCCATTTCTTTTGCTGATCGAACAGATCATCTTTCTTCTGGAGTATCTGGGGAATTTGGATCCACACTGAGACGATGAAAGCAGTCTTTGGCACAGCTCTCAGACGTTCATCATACTCTTTCAAAGTCTTCTGATTCCCTAAGTCACTTTGGTTAAATTTGTCTTTCAGAATTAATTTTAACCCCAAATAGTAATTTTTCTGGTTGCTGAAATATCCTATTTTTTTCCTTCAAAAACCATGCATCCCCAAAGCTTAGATGGAAAGAGAGAAATGCTTAAATAAGTCAAAGATGCCATTTTGGGACTAAACTATTTTCAACATTTAAGAGGAGAAAATAACTTACTTAATAAATTTATCATCTGTGTTAGGAAAAGAAATAGACACTAAAGCGTTTACTGGATTGTGGCTTTAAACGGGACATTCCTTGTGGCTTTTTGTTTTTATCTTTAAATCCTCAGCAACGATGCTTGTGGCGCTTGAAATGGCCCTGGAAAAACAAGAGTTAGGAGAGCCCGCTTGGTCATTCCAGGTGCTCCGTTTGTAGGTGGTAAGTTAGTAAATGTGAACCCCATCCAAAAAGACTAATGCTCATAGCCTGCACTGCGCATGGATTGACTTTTCTGCAGGACAGACAAGGGTATATGTCCAACAGCTGTCACTGTTAGGATAAAAATACTTTCATCTTTAAGTACAGGGTTTCTTTAACCAAAATTGTCTGTAATACTTAATCAAATGTCACACAAGACAGCTGGAAATACTCCTGGTTTTGTCATTCCTAATGAATCTTTCTGCACTGTCTCTCTTGTTGTTTATGACTGCTTAAAATCAACTATTGTCTTCGTATGTTCTGAGACTCCTGATTTTAAGCATATGAAGAAAATTGTCCAAATCTTAAAACCAAAATCATAGTTAGCATGAATGCTATTTGAAAGCCAGTGAGCAAAGCTGGGAAATACTTGCTCTTCTGCCCAGCCTGAGTGAAGCTCTAACAGCCACCAGATACCAGCTGTGCTGAGAAAGAAATTAGATTCTTTAGAATTCAGACTGGAAATCATCTGAGGACAAGAACGTGTGAATTTGCTTCACTTTATGCATGTTACCTGCAGTCAGTCGGTCTCTGAGGAGCTATAACTCATGGCTAAGTGTTTGCAATATTGTAATACAAATACCAGGCGCAGCTGTACCAGCGCGATGGCCTTTCCCGCACAGCATGGCCCATTGCAGCAGGGCAGATGTGGATGCTGTGCTGTTGTGCACGGAGCTGGGAGGGCTTGGGCTCATGTGGCAGTGATCACGCTTAGCTGGGGCTGCCCAGCAAGGCCCCACACCATGGTCCCAAAGGAAGGCAAGGGGCATCCTCACAGGTGAGACAGCCCAGCAGTCTGAACATCCTGTGGAGAGCAGGCTGTGAGAAGGTGCGGAGGAGGAGGGACATGGGTAGCACCAGTGTGCCTTACTTTCTTGGCTCTGCACAACTGTGAAAGGAGTTTTGAGGTTCAGCTGTTGCCAGGAGTTTTACTTCGGATAGGTACTGGTTACTTTTTTGCCAAGTTTCTAGTTGAAGGCTTGTGATGTTTGAGCTTCAGGGCATTTAGTGATTCCTCAACCCCACCAAGCCCTTTTCCCTATGAACAAGACCAAGAAGTGACACTTCTGTGGGCCAGCAAATGGCAAACATGAAAGCTGCTAGGAAAATCCTTCTAGCCAAAAAAAAGCTCAAGAAATTTTGTTTTGGAGTGTTTTATTATTTTTCTGTTGTTTGGTTTTGGGTTTTTTTTGTCTGCAAGGGACAATCTAGACAGTATCACAGTATCGTCAGGGCTGGAAGGGACCTCTGGAGATCATCTAAGTCCAACCCCCCTGCCACAGCAGGGTCACCTCCAGCAGTGGCACAGGACGGCATCCAGGAGGGTTTGGAATGTCTGCAGTGTGGGAGACTCCACAACCTCTCTGGGCAGCTGTGCCACTGCTCTGCCACCCGCACAGGAAAGAAGTTCCTCCTCCTGTTAAGATGGAACTTCCTGTGCTCAAGTTTGTGCCCGTTCCCTCTTGTCCTGTCACTGGGCACCACTGAAAAAAGACTGTTCCCATCCCCCTGGCACCCTCCCTTTAAGTATTTATAAGTATTGATAAGATCCCCCCTGAGTCTTCTTTTTTCTAGACTAAAAAGCCCCAAGGCCCTCAGCCTTTCCTCATAAGAAAGATGCTCCAATCCCCTCATCATCTTTGTAGCCCTTTGCTGCACCCTCTCCAGCAGTTCCCTGTCCTTCTTGAACCGGGGAGCTGGTGGGATTGTTCCCAAATCTGAAATCAATTTTGCATGTCTCTGCTCCTCAGCTTTTTTTTTCCCCCTCTTCTGGGCATCTTTAGAAGGACAATGAACATAGAGAATTGGAAGGAATGGATAATTTGTTATAGGTGACTGAAATATGTGAGGAACATTAGATGTACTTAGTAGACAAAGGTCAGAATTAACATTTAGGTATCTGAACACATACATTTAGAGGAAATGGTGTGTTAAACCTAAGCCTCTATTAGCAATGATCACAAAATTCAAATAAAACATTTCCATGGTAGGAAACAGATTTTCTCACCAATTTGTTGCATGCTGGCAGTTCTGGTCTCCCCATCTATTTGAGATAATCTTCAGAGAGAACCCTGTTTCTGAAAATGCCAGTCCTAGATAAGCATCCATACTCAAGTGCTTTACTGAGCTGATTTTCAGACACTAGGTCTGAAGCTTTTTATTTTTACTTTGTGTGCAGACCCTGAATCCCTGAAATATTTGTGATTCACCTAGAATTAATTAATCTTGTCTCCCTCCACGCTGTTATTTTCTCAATAGCTTTATTTTCTCCCCCCCCCCCCCCCAAAATGAACATAAACTATACTGTATAAAAGGTAGTCACTCTGGCTGGCACAAAACACTCAGAGCTTCATTTTCGTGTGAGGCTATCAGTGACCAGGGCGGCCTTTCAGTGTGCTGACCCTAATCCTAGAATCCCCTCAAAAATACATCTAAACTTGCCCGTCTGATTTCCGTCAAAGATTGGGATTCTCAGGTCTGGTTTCTCAGGTTTATTTATTTTGTTCCAGTTCAGCTTTTCAGCACATCACAAACACATTTACAAATACCTTGAATTATGCATTTCCCATGGGATGAAGAATCTTTAGTCTAAACCCTTTGTATTTTCTTTTCTTATATCTTATTCTGGTTCTATTTCTCCCCAAATGGAAGGTAGCTGTAAAAGCTAATTTAACACAGCACCTTGATACAGTCAGTTGTTTCTGGGGAAAGGAAGGTAGGGGTTGCAGTGCTGGGGGGTTTGGTGGTTGAGGGGTTGCAATACAATGAGACTTCTGTTTTCCTCTGCAATAAACCATAAAGCCCACAATGTATAACCCGCCAGGAATGAATTGCCTAATAATTATGTGGAAGTGATCTGTGATTTGTAGGCGCCACCATCTGGGCATAATGTCTGTTTGCAGCTGCAATAAATGGAATCGCCTAAGAGATTATAAACTTTTTCAAGCCTAGCCAAACCTCAAAATTGTTCCTACTAATAAAATAGCATTTTTCTCTAAATAAATATATGTGTGTTTACCCCCCCCAACACACACACTCAGTCTATGAGTGTCTAGAGATGATAAATGCTAGGTAGTAAAGATGGATTAATCTTTTTTTAAAACATTTAATTACGTCCTAGACTGTTGGGGCTAAATCCACTAAATCAAGATGGAAATTCTGATCTATCAGCATGTTTATTCCGAGCGTGTTGGTCTGCACCAGAGCCAGCTAATCAGTGAGATACAACCCCTGGCTCCGGGCAGTGTGGAAGCGCATGGCCATGAGACCTTCCTAGGCTGTTGATCCTTCTTCTAGCCTTTTGGGTATTGTGCTCACTGTTTTTTTCACCAGTAACCATTGCAGAATGAAATACGGTAAAGTGGAAACCCAGACCATCATTGCATGCTCAGGAGAGTTTCAATCTGATGGTAAGGAAGCGAAGACCCTCCTTCTGTGGTCAAAAAATGACCCATTGTGCACCCAGTGCAAAAAAGGTCTTTGCTCCCAGTGTCACTGCTCCTTCCTGGGTCACGAGCAGAGGTAGAATTTGTGTGACTTCAGGCACAGCAGCCAGGCCAGGTTTCAGCAATTTTCTTCTGGGATAAAATAAGTCTCTTCCACAATGAACTGAAAAGACTGGGTTTGTGGTTTGCCTTTCTTTTTTTAAACTGTTCAATGCTTTTGTGGGGATTCCCTCTGGCAGAAGAGCTCCAGGGCACTGGTGTTTTACAGTGGTTTCCATAGTTGTGACAACAAGGCAATGGACAGTTTGACCCCAAAGGTAAAATCTTGGCAGTTTTGAAGTCAGTAGGACCTCCTAATACCTCTGCTCTGGATATATTGCCCCTGCAGAGTAATACAAATGAATAAAATATCTAATGAAATATAAGAAAAACATTGGATTTTGAAATGAGAATTACTCTGAAAGCAGCAGAATCGGTATGCTGGGACAAAGCAGATCATAGGCACATGTTGTTGCTGTTCCTTCCCTCCTGCTTTCTTTTCTAAAATTCCTATCGGTCCCATGAGGAGCAGGAGAATAAACCTGTTGTCAGTTTTATTGCAGAGCTGGCTGCCTAAACTGATGTCTCACTGCAACATGGTTATAAAAAGGAAAAAAAGAAAAACTGCCAAAAAGCCTTGCTGATGTAAATGATATTCCTGTTGGAAGACTCTCCAGGAAAGGGCCTTTAAAACAGGAGAAGCCTAATACATACAGCAGTATTTTCAAAACACCGACTTAAAAATTTAAAGCCCTATGGCTTTTTTTTTTCACTGTTGTAAGCTGTAAGGAGAGCTGCCAGGGCTCTACACTGAAAAGGATGGAGAGAACAGACCAATATAGAGCAAAACAGAGAGGTCTGGTGGTCATATTAATTTAAAATCAACCTGCGAGACAAATAATTTTCCATATTTTGGAATACAGCCTGACCTAAAATTATCATTTACATGTTCACTATAGCTTCAGGAAATTACCATCACTGACACCCCTGATTTTTAGCATCCAACGTACAATGCTCGCTCTTTTTTTCTTTCACTAAGGGAGGCGTTTTGATTATACAATTCCTTGTGTCAGTCTGATGAGGCAGAGTGTTGATACAAGTTGTCGCAGGGTCTGGCATGATTGCTCAGTTGTAGACTGTGTGTGCTCTCTTCCCAGTAAGCACTGCATTCCTTCCCAAAGTCAGGTTTGTCATGTTGTATTTGAAAATGTCAATACACTTGGAAATTTCATTAAAATCTTAATGTTGTCTTGGGTCTACATAATTAGGATGGAAATCTCATGAGAGTATTTTTCCTTGTGACGCTGCTTATATTTCTTACTTATAACCAGGCAGAGAGCAATACCAATACAAAGCTCACTGAAGTCATGTACATTAAAATGAAAAATAACCAGAGAAAGGGACTGATTTCTAAATTCACAGAGTTCAGTTTGGTTTTCTTTGGGATCAACATACTGAACTGTTCCTTTGTTACATTCATTCCAACTGGCCTGGCCCTGTTGAGACAGCAGGCTTCCCAGAAGACAGTTCAAGGGGTAAGTCGTGCTCTCTCACAGCCCTTAATGCCACCTGTGAGCCAGAACTACTGCTTCTGTGCAGTACCAGGACTTGCCTATTCTTCATTGCCAGTGCTTACTTCAAAGGGAGTTTAATTACTGATTTTCACTGGTCTCTGCTTGAAATTTTAGAAAAAAAAAATCTGTAAGGATCCATTTGACCTCTCTTCTGAAAAGTAGTGATGTGAAATGAATATTTGTTGCACTATTGATCTGTGCTTGTTCTTAAATACACTGCAGCCTTAATGAATGCCTTTGGTTCATCCCTCAGCTGGTATAAATTACCACAGCTCAATGAAGCTAAGCAGATTTACATCATCTGAAGACACAGTCCTTGGCGTGCTGTAGCAGCCTGCTTTTTAAGAACATGGCAGTTAATGTGCCGCTTACAGCCTTTACAGCACACCTTATACTGCACGTGCAAATCCACAACTGGACTGTTCTCATCACCAGGTAATAGTTGGTGAGGAAGGGCAAGCACCCTTGCTTTTTGTGATGGTTTATGTCCTGTTCTGTGTGTTGCTTTGCTCAGCTAGCATGAAATAGTAAAGCGAGGGTGAATTTTGGGGAGCCTGCACATCCAACAGCCCTTGTGCCACCGGTCAGGAAGACTGGCTGTGCTGCCCTTGTGCCTGCTGCTTCTCACCCGTGAGCCAGCCCCATTTCCAAAGTTATTCAGTGTGCAAGTGCTCTCACTTTTATAGGCGTTTTATGACTCTTATGTTTGGAACATATAATTTTAATGGGTGGGAACCAAATTAACTCTAAACCCCACTTGACCAGTGCTTCTTGTGAAGACGGTGAAAATTCTGTTTGCTGCATTCCTGGCTCTCCAAACCATGCTAACCTCTTGGCCTCCAATACTTGCTATGTGCAGTGGGAGTCCAGAAATTAGTGCCGTTTAATTCTGCTTTGCTACAATGTGCTATTTCACAACAGTTTGGATTTTCATAAAATGAGAAATGTAACTAAAAAATGTAATGCACTCCCCACGACACCAGCACACATGCACACTGATGGACTGAGGACTTATCTCCGTTTGCAACCTACTAATTGCGAACGCTTGCAATATAACAGGGATTGTGCTGGGTTACAGAAATACTAAATAACGCACAAATGCAGAGAGATTTTGAATTTTAAGAAACTTTTGTCCATTTGAGATAGTCAAAGGGAGTGGGGAATAACTGATCCAATATAAATCTCATACTTCAGATACCTGCCCTGCTCCTGCATGTCTGATCTCTTCTTCCAGTCCTGCTGAATACCTCTACATCGTATGCATTTATGGATGGGCTTTTCTCTCTTCCAAAATTTTTCTGTTAACTAGTGGTAATACAATCAAGAAAATGCACTTAAACATTATATTGATTTGCTCATGAGGTACTGCAATTGTGAGATAACTATATGTTGGTAAACACTGTTTGGCATCCCTAAAGTGAAAAATAGATTAAGATTAGAAAGGACTATTAAAACATCCTGAAGACTATTCCTGTATCTATTGAAAAGGCTTGCAATACAGTTATTTCAATAAAAAGATGTGTGGGAAAGGAAGGGGCGTCATGCTTCAGGTCTCCAAACATTGCAACACTTTTATTGCCATCATATTATGCATCCCTCTGTAGCTTTTTCTCTCTCAGATAGTTTTTCTTTCCGGCCTGTGTTTGAATATTTCCTATTTCTTTTTAGGTGCGTTAAGTTCACCCTTAATTTGGTTTGGTTATAAACCAAAATAGCATATTTTGTAGGTGGTCAGGGCTCATGATTTCATAATGCGAACGATGCATCACTACTAACTGGCTCTTTTTTTAATGATTATTGCTATACAGGTGTTGTGAACACGTGAAGATGCACTGCTATTTAGACCCGCAGTACCTGTGGCCTGATGGTTACTCCTCACTTCATGCCACGATGGGATATTACTTACATGCCTGTGTCCCCCATGATATTAGCAACGTGGTCTTGCTGTCATTTGGGAGGGTACTGGGGCAATACAAGGCAGTTTGGGTTCTTTATTTCCCATCACAGGATATAATTTTTTTAGCTCTGATACAATATTTGGCTGTGAAGCAGTGGCTTTGACATACCACTTCCAGGAAAGTTGAGTGGAAATTGTACATGTAGCCAAGGACAGCGTTTGGTGAGATGAATGCACAGAAAAATCCCCAATCAAAGGATTTGCAGCAGGAATGACAATGTGCTGTTATACTTTCATTATTGGTGGCAATTTGCAGGTTTAGGTTTGTTTAGTTTTTAAACCAAGTTTAATTTTTTTGTACAGACACTACCATCCTCGCTGGAGCGACCAAGTAACAAGACTTCCATTTGTACTTTTCAGTTCAGTTTAAATGAGCTGAGCCGAGCACTCAGACCTTGGTGCAAATGTTATATCCCATTCAGTTGGACAGCTGTAAAGGCAAGTCTGGGTTTTAACGGCTTTGCAGAACTTGAGGACTCCTTTTAGCTAATCCTTCCGTCCTTGTCCCCTCTTCACCCTTCTTAGGAGTAGTTCTCACTTGAAAGTTTCAGTTCCTTTCACATGAATCATGCTTTGGGTCTCCAGTGTTGCATATGAACAGCTCCCAGGCAACCGGGTAGTCGCCACTGGCACCAGGAAGGGACACTTACAAGAGGAAGGTTTCATGGTGGGGACTGAGTGCTTGGTCTGGAAATCATACAGAGAGAATGAAAGTGGAATCCCATGGCATTGTTTTACAGGATTGCTTTTCTGGGTAACGCTGTGCTTTTAGTTAGCACGGACAGGAATACACGCTGACACTGCAGAGCTGAAGTTTGAATCTTTTCCAAACTTCTTTACTGACCAGGAGCCTTAAAGGTTTTTGAGAACTACAAAGGACCATCTGGGTAACAGAATTCATTGAGCAGAAGTCTGCTAGGGCCTCTCCAGGGGTACCTGCACCCTGCTTGGTTTCCTGTTATAGATTAATTTAGAGGGGGTTTTGGCATCCATCCAATACTGTCAGATCTTCCAGCAAAGAGCATTTCTTCTGATCTCATTTATTGTGTTATAGTTATTTTTCTGTGTACGTCCATCGTTCACAGGTTACGATTCTAATTGTATTGGAGTGCAGACTCTGTGGTGTCTTTTACCCAAAATACTCTGTTATATTATATACCTGTCGCTCTGCTACTAGCCCCGTAAAGAGCTACTCTTATCTTAATCTCCTCTACTCTACTATGCAGCAACAAGTACCAGCACAACTTGAAGTTCCTCATGTGTAAACTTGTATCTAGAGTGTGCTTGTTATACTTTCCAGTTTTCAATATTTACTCTGCCAGCTGTTTATTAGAAATATCTTTCACCTTTTTAGAAGTTGCTTGCATTGGTAACTTGAAAGGTACTGTATCTACGATTAAATTTCTATCACGGTGCTTAAGGGAAAGGTCTACCGCTGATCTCTTGCCACTTGTCTGTGTAGCATTTTCAAGCTATTGATCAACAAGGCTGGGAATGTCTCGGTTCAAGTTGGTATTATATTTTCTGGTGTCCTCTTTAATTGTTTGATTCAGATTTCCAAAATCTTGTCTTATTCAATCATTCTCTCAAATTAGCATCTTTCTTTATGGCATGTCTTTAATACAGAAATTTGAATATTTTTTTCCAAAGAAGTTTTACTTCAAATGCTTCACCTTTGTAACTCCTGTTTTCTATGACCTGCACTGAGTCCTTGACTGCTATGCCTAGCAACCTGACTCTGGTTTTGCAAATATTGGTACAGACCAAGATTTGCTGCTAAACTCAACTGCACCGTGGGAGCAGGTAAGGTACTGTGAGAGGAAAACTGGGCTTTTTGATCCAAGCTGCTGTGCTAAGGAAGAGCTTCAGTACCACTGTAGTGTCATAAACTGCAGAGCAAAGGCTACTTGCAACGCAGCATTTGTAGGAGCAAGTGGATGCTTTAATAGTCTCCACTTAAGTTTAAAATACATAGATAAGAGTCCTAGAATGGACAAATCTATCCTTCGCTTTTTTGTTCTTAATAAACAGAATTCCTTGCAGCTGTAGGTCTTTCATACCTGACTGGAAAACAAGGGCTTGTCTGTTCTGCATATGCAATTCAAGTTCTCTTCCTGCATAAAAGCAGTCTTGCATTGAACCTGCTATGTTTGGTCAAAATGCCATGTTTCTCACTGATGCTGGACACTACGCAACCCCCTGGTATTAGTGTGCTGCCCTCCACACAGCATTCGGAGTTGGCTTCTGTATATCTTATACTGCTGCAACAATGGTAATAGCATTCATATAGGAAGTCCGGAATATTTCCCTTGGGAAATGTCTAGAGCCTATGATGCCTAAACCCACACTTGCGTAGGAGAGTGGCACGGTCCTTCAGATTTATACTTCGCAGTGTGCTTGCACATTATAGCTCTGTTCTCAGAAGGCCACAGCTAACATTAAGCCAATCCACATAGGGTGGGGTTTTTTTTGCTTAGCAGGGGTAACTTTAAGAGCATCCTCAAAACTAAGTAAGTTTAAATAGTCTCCTACATGTTATCCATCATTGAGAGATTTGGACCAATGATCTGAAAAGAGCTAATTAGAAGTCTACTGGTGTATTGTGTTTTAAGTGATTTTCATGGTAGAAAATTTTCCTAATGTCATTTGTCTTTCTGCAAACGTAGACAGCCATCACCTTCTCCGGTTGCTCGTGACCAACATAGCTTTATATGTTTTTCAACTTAAGATGTCCTTAACATCCTTATCCTTAAAAGGATAAACTATCAATTTAAGGGCTTGTTAGCCTCAATTTCACTTCTGTTTGGTGTGATTATACCAATGAAACTGGTATCTTCAGGTTCTGGGACGTATCATCCTGAAGTTTGTTGCAAACTTCTGCTTCCTGTTTTTTTCTGAAAAAAATCACTTATGCAAGGCCCCCCTTCCTTGGTACACATTAAGCCTCCTCTGCTGCCATCTTAAGAGAGGAAAGCATTGCATTGCTGCAGCTGAGCTTCCCCTAAAGAAGATCTAAGAATATGGGTAGTCCTTGCAGATAAATGGAAAGAAAGAACCCAAGTCCTTGCAGTCTCGGCATGTTGCGCTGCTGGGCCTGCAGTGGAAGCTTTTGCAAGGTGCTGAGTATAGAGTTTAACAAAAGCATCGGTGAGCAGTTTATGTCCAATGGCTACGGACAAGGTACAAGAGTCTTTCCCTGGGGATCGCCAGCTGTGGTGGGGGCAGCAGCTTCAGAGAGCAGCAGGATGGTTTCCCTGGGACCCAAGAGCACCCAGAACTGATGAAGATCGTGTTAAAGGGAAACTTCAGTCCTTTGCTTGGGTGCATACACCACTCTGTAGTGTTTGGACTGTATGTGTCTTCAAGACACCCCTCTACATGTATACGTGTGTGTGCCTGTGTGCGTGTGCTAGTGTCCTGTTTGTGTGATGCTGGTCTCATACTGGCTGCATGGAGTAAAGAAAACTTACCACCTTACCTCTTAAAGGATAATTTAGTTCCTGATTTATTTCACAGGGGAGGAGGAAAGCAAGACCACAATCTACCAAAAAGAAAAGATATATGTACGTGACTAGGTCAATATATGAAACCTGGAAAGACTTTTTTTGATTTTTTTATAAAACTGAAATTAGCTGAAAGCATTTCAAGGTAATGCATAAAACAAGATGGCACAGCTGTCAAGACCAAATTCTCTGCTTATTTATAGGATTATGCTTCATAGTTACGGGAATGCTGTTTGGGAGGCATGTGGGAAGAATGAAGAGGGGAGACCCCACCGTTTCTCTGAAGTATGTCTTTCCCACGAGGTTTCTTGCTGAAAGCTTGCACCATGATCTTATTTATGTGAAAGACTGGTGAGTAGCTAGCTCCACTGGAGCATTTTACAAATTACACATTGGGGCTATGACAAATTCAATCACAAATGGAAATGTAAAGGACACAGCTTTGGCTATCTGTAGGGTAACTCTAAAGTCTAAATAATTTAAGGAATTGCATGTTATTGTAGATGTGGAAAAACAGAAATGCTGATAGCCTAAGCAGAAAAAAATGCTAAAATACATTTTGCATGGCTACAATATGGGGAAAAGGCAATGAGGGGTTATTTTGTATCAGAGATACTATGAACTGTTAGATTTCCTCCACCTCATGTCTAACACTCTGGATCAGCTTAAATTCTCACCTAGTAAACTAAAGAAGGAGGGCATGCTGCTTGATGGTCCTTGAGTAGGCATCTGCAAAGAATGGGGAGAAGAACTCGTCATGAGTCAATTCAAGCCAGGCTACATGTTTAGTTGCTAAAGTTTGGGTGGTAGGGGGGATGTTGTTAGGAGAAAGCTTTCCACTGGAGAGATAAATATTGAACTTCATCATGAGGGACAAAAGTTACTCAATGATGTAGCTGCTGCCTCGGTACTCATAATCTGAACCTTTCCTCAGTGCACACAGAATGAGGCGCCTCTTAGGCATGAGCCAGGCTGACTCCTTGTTGACCCCGCTTTGAGTGGAAGGTTGGATGAGATGACCTCTTGTGGTCCCTTCCAACATGAATTATTCTATGACTCTATCTATTGGGGGTTTTTTCAAAGCTTGCAGGGGTTGTCAGCATTCCTGACAAGTCACACTAATGTAATAAAAACTGGAAATTTTCAAGGATGGTTTATTGAATACCTAGGAAGGCACGCTTATGCAAGCATGAACAAAATTATGCTGGGCATAGAAACAGTTAGAAATAATGTGAAAGCAGAGGTATAAAACAACAAAAAAAACACCACCACCGACAAAACAAAAAAACAAACCAAAGAACAAACAAAAAACCCTAACACATAAAAATATGATTTAGAGAGAGAATGGGGAGAGAAAGGAAGTAACAATTTGGTGGCCACAAAGATCAGACACAGAATCTGTGTCTGGATATTCATGTTACAGTTAATGAGTAATGTTTGATGGCACTTGAAAGTGGAAGAGGTTTTGAATGGGTCCAAGGAACTCCCAGAGCCTTTTGAAGCCAGAGGCAGAGATAATGAGTCTCTGCATGTGTTCATTGTTAGGCTGTTTTAGTTGCAAGATAAATCAAATTTAGAAAAAAAAACCTTTAAGCCCCTGGGGTTAATGTTGCAGCTGAAATAATTTCTCCATTCATTCTGATATAGGGTGCTCACTGAATCTTCGAGGTGGTGGAAGACAAGACTAAAATGGTAGAGAAGGACATCAGTCAGGATATTTGTATGGCTGTGTGGTAGCTGGTAAAGCTAATCTTATGCAATGGAAGTTATTTGTGGGGTTGGGGTTTTTTAACAATGCCTTGTAGGAATCGAGATTGCCTGCAGGATCACTCTCTTCCAGTGCACCAGGCTGCTCTTTTCAGAAGTCCCCAGAGTATTTCTGATGGCTTTCTGCTGGCCCTGAAACAGGGGGTTTATCAGAGGTTTCCGTGTCCTCACTCGCTGGACTGCAAAAGGGGGTAGGTCTCAGCTGATGGAGTTCGGGGGTGAGGCCGTGACTGAGCAGCTTTCTCCTGACACAGCTGATCCCTCGCTTTGCCTGCTTAATAAATCGGACTTAGCCACACCACGCTACTTGGTGTCTTTCCCCCATGGCAATGCAGAGTCCAGCTGCCTGCAGTACCACGGCATCGTGCAAGGAGCAGGGCACATCTGCTGTGACTGCACAAGCTTCTGGTTTGTGCATGCAGTTCAGGGGCTGCTTTTTGCAGTTTTTTGAACAGCCTGCATTCACTTTGTCAGCCAGTTTAGTACGTGACTCCTTCCCCAGCAGCTCCACAAGCCCATGGCATTGGCTACCCAGTCCTTAAAGCTGAAAGGAATCCGTTTTCTGGAACCAAGCAGCATTTTGCAAGATATAAATCTATGAAGGTGCTTGAGGAGGGTCAGCTCCGTGAGGGCAGTGAGTGACCCTGCCCTGGACAAGGGTTTGGAGGGATAACTCTGTGTTGCAACTGGCTCAGTTGCTGTCCTGGGGTGTGGAATTCTCTGCACGTGTACAAATGATGGAATGGGAATGTTTCTGTTCATCTACAAATCCAAATTTCTCATTAAAATTGGTCATTAGTGAAATTAGTGAAAGTGTCTATTAATATATGCATTATCATCTGCAAATCTGCTGCAGGCCTACCAGTTCCAGAATCAATTTAGATGGCCATTTCTATGGCTTTGGGTATGTAATACACATGGCTGAGTTAATTCACATTAAGCATTAAACCCCTTACAGTTTTTGGTCTTTTTAACAAGTGTTAGCAATGCATAGAAGGTTTTTTTTTAATTTCAAGTTTATGGGCTAATTTTGGCTTATTCCAATTTTATATTTAAAACAATTTTCTTCTTTAACGTGTTTTCGAGAATAATCTATTATTGAGAACACTAACGACCTCAGATATTAAGTTCTAACTTTTATTTCCCTGTGGCTGCTTGCTGTATCAAAATGGAGGAGGTACAGGGCAATGTTGGCAGCTCTTACGCCTTTTTCCTTCAAATGGACTGATACTTAATGCATTTTCCTTTAGATTGTTTTGTTTTCAGTGCTGTTCTTCTGAAAATTGCATTCCTGTCTCATCCCATGAATTGTAAATTATGTCTTCTGTGTGCGTTTTAGTATTTGTTTCCATTTCTTGCAATTCCCACATATAAGCGGATTTTGATGCATATTGTGCTAATATTATGATTGCTGCTGGCTGTGCTCTCTCTGTACCAGGTAACCTTATTGATCTTTATTTCACCTCAACTACCAGCAGCTTTGCTGCGCCTGACCTAATTTCAACCAGTGAACATGTTCTAAAATATTGATATGAGCCGAGAGGTTATTTTTCTTTAACCATGACAATAAAAATAAGTCTAGCGTTATCCTAGGAAGATCCAGATTCTGATAGTTTCATGTAACCATCTAAGCAGTACAGAAGAACTGAGAAATTATATTCACTCCAGTGGAGGTTCCTGGTCTTGAGGGACCCAATATTTTCAGAGAAGAGAATAAGCACTTTCTGAATACATAAGCGTACATATGTGCATGCACACACACACACACACGCATGGGTGTCTTTAGGACAATCCCAGACAGAGGTAGACAGATACAGATTCTTGAAGGCCAAGAAATCATTTAAATAAGAAGTTTCTCCAATATATATATATATGTGTTTAATGAAGGTGCAGAAGCTTGGTAACAAAGTAAAACTCTCTCTTCAGCAGCACCTGTAACTACTTTTTTAAAATGCCAAAAGGTTTACTGGCCTTCTTTTAAAGACTTTTTTTTTTTTTTAAACCGCCCCCCCCAAAATTACTGCATTTGTTGGCTGTGAGCAGTGCCTGAACTATGAGGGCTGTATATTGATCACACCAGCCTCTCTTTGCATTATTTAGCTCTTGAAGAGCATCTGCTGAGCATCCATCAGTATGGGGTGTGTGCCACCACCATATGGACTGCCAACTGCTGGTGGAGCCAGGGAGGTGCCGTTATGCTCCCATATATTCCCATACAACAATGCCATTAACATCTGGCGTACCATGGCACACGCTTACTTTTGTAGTACAATAACAGCAGATTATTCATTCCTAACAATGATGAAGATCCTTAATGGGAGTGATGGTACCGACTCAAAATGAAGTTAGGGAAACAGTGTTACTGCAACTATCTAGCTGTGTGGAGCATTGCGTGTAAAGGTCACATACTGGAATTTTGTTCCTCCTATGAGTGCAAAAGCAGTCCGTTGGGTTATTTGAATGGTTCTTCTAATACTGCCTTCTGCCTCTGGCTGAGACACAGGAGGGCAGTGACTGCAGGAAAGGTTTTCTCACAGTCAGTTGGAAGGTAGGATTAATATCATAATAGCTTGATACTTCAAGGCATGCTGGTCTGCAAGCCATTGATCTAACTGAATGCGTTGTGCACAAAAGAAAAAAAAAAGGCAATTTTCTTCACAATTCAGTAATATTTTGGCTTGTATCATGTTTTACTGCTCTAAGGCCCAAAGGTCTAATTAGGTGTTGAGTGACCACATGTTTGCTAGTAGCTGTTAGAAATCTTTCACTTTCTGTTTGATGACTATAATTCCTGCTCTCCAACTATGGGCAGAAGGCAGAAAGGATCATGTAGTTTCCTTTTTTTATGCTGTGTACCCCTTTCCGCAGCCCTGAAGTTGCTGTATGCTTTCAGTTCATATTCACTCTTCTGTGTTTTGTTGGATTCAGGCTTAAACCTGAATCCTTCACACTCTGGCAGGATGAGGTTAGAGAAATGTTTCAGATTTTCTTGGAATGTATTTCTGGCTCACAGAAATTTGCTGAAATTTTTTTTTCCCTATCCCCCAGTAGCTTCAGAGTGATCAGAGGACAATTTGTCCCTCTGAATTTCCTGAGGGCCCTTATTGTGAACTTATCTTTTGTTCTTTATCACTAGGTAGTTGCCAAGGCACATGAAGTAGCTCTCTTGCATGTAGATTTGCCAAGGAATCTCATGGTAACATGCTGAACGTTCATTTTTTTACACTCTGTAGTATGTGATTTATGGAGGGACCCCTGCCAAGAGACTGCACCACTGAGGCTGTCAGAAAACGCTATTCAGATATAACAAAGTATTTTCTTCTGGGATTCAGCCATGTGGTTCACGTAGGTAACTTCATTCGTTTCCCTAAAAGAATTCCATTTCAACTAAAATTTGTTACGTGAATTCAATTAGCAGAAAAAATTATGGTTTATTTCATATAAGCTACCAAACAGATGTCAAAAGGGGACAACTGTCTTTGAAAGTGTTTGTCATACATGCAGCACCCATTCACATGTTTAAAAAACTGGACGGATATTCAAACTAGCCTAGTTGCCAGAGACAATGCCCCATTTTCACAAGATCTGGCTGCTTTACACAGGCAGCTCCATAAGACTTCGGGCCCACTTTTAAAATGTAGCTGGGGCTGGACTCCCTTTAATGTCAGCTGAATCCAGATGCTAAAATGACTGCTGGGAAGCTGGGTATTGGGTATCAGCTCTTCTGAAAGTCTGTTCCCAGCTGCAGTACGGAGCATTTCTGATGCAGGGTTGCATGGGTCGGCCTGTAGCCAACCGTCATATAATCAGAGTTCAGTGCAGGCCAATTTTGGATTGATTTTGCACAGAAGGGAAAAGAAACCATGATGCAGGAAACTCTGCTGCCTTTACTTTTGGATAGGCAGACTAAAGAAACGTAGTAGGAAAAAATCACCCATTCCTGCGTGGCTCCTTGCACACTGAGCCATAAGTGCAAACATCAGTAGTGGGATATTTAACTACCAGAGCTTGGCGGCACCCTGAAAGGTTGTCTATAGTGAGCAGAGCACCCTCCTTGTCTAGTAGGAGTGAAATGCAGGCAGAGGTACAATGTCCAGCTACAGCAGAGAAGACATTCAGACTTGACAAATCTTACTTTCCGGTACTCTGAGGGCCATTTTCTGCCAAAGACACGTTTAAATGCCCTGAAGTGCACTAGCTGCCTTTCTTGGCACCCGGGTCAATTCAGAGTAGGAGCATAACTAAAGGACTTGTGAATCTGTACTTAATCTGGTTTAATACCTGGCATAACTGTGCTTTTTTATAGCTTGTTTCATTATAGGTACTTCTAGTTTGTGCTTGCAGAAAAATACTTCCTACCAGCTGCTTTAGATGTGGAGGAACATGGATATACTCAGCCACTTGCTTTGCCTCTTGGTGTGACCTTAAAGTGAGTCAAGGAGAGGAGAGGCAGAGGTAAAAGCAGAGAGGCAAAGCGGTCTGGTTTCTCTCTGTAGCCATGAATTGCTGTTGAAGTAAAAGGCCAATGTGGGAAGCCCTTGCCCTGTATTTTTGTAACCCCATAATTACACACTCCTTGGTAAAGATGATTTGTATACTGTTGTTGACTCGTATTTGTGATTAGAGCGGTGGAGACAGCAGGCAGGTTTGAATTTGGTTATAATTCATTCCTGTAAAAGAAAAACCTAGACTACTAAACCTTCTTACTCAAAGACTTAAGGCTGCTCCTCTGGTCTGAATAAATTAGAATAATAATAAATTAAAAAACCTCCAGTGAGGTTTTCCCAAACATAAAGACAACAATCGTTGCTCTGGTGCCTGGAGGACAGCCGGTCCGTCTGTATAAATGGCAGCTACAAATGGGAGCTACCGGAAGAAGCAAACGTACAAGTCTTTTATATCTTCTAAAGTGTGAATAGGTTACATTTTGAAAAGTTGTTGTCTAACTTGCATCACAAAAAGAATAAAATGATTTACAGGTATTTTGTCTCAGGCAAGCCGTATTTCAGAATAGGTCTTTCAGAAAGACCTCCTCTTCTCAGGCTGCCTCAGGTGTGGGACACCTTTCTGATGAGACCACTGCTCTCACCTCATCTGAATGTACTGCCAGCATCCACACCCCCTCCAGCACGGCCCAGGGACTCCCGCTGAATTACTTATCAACTGGCGTTTTGACCAGGAAGTTTGCGTTTCCTCCCAAGCCTCCAATTCCTGCAGTCGTTGCCAAAATCCTGTCAGAGAGTCTGGACAAGGTCATGACTGCAATTCCTCTGTGGCTGGCAAAACCACACTTCTCAGCTCATTGGTAGACTCCTTAGTTGTCTTTAGGAAGGTTATCATCTCAGGGAATCGCTGCTATCAAAAAGATTATTCTTAAAAGCTGTGGAGTTACTTATTCAGTCTGTCAAGCCTCGTTACATTAGAAGACTCCATGACAGAATATCTAAGAAATTTATCTTTTTGTTCACGGAAGGAAATGATGGTCCCACTAAGGAAACTGCAAATTTAATTATACAGTAGATTTCCTCACAGACAAAATTTCCAAGGACCTCGGTATGTCAGCAAATGCTTTCAAATCTTAATCCTCAGTACTGACTTTGGTTTTCGCTTGCTAAAACACTCAAGTGACCCGGTTCATCCAAAGCAGTTCTGTAGGTCCCAGGTCTGCACCCCTAATTCACTCCAAGCTGTATTTACTTCCAGAAGAGGCTGGGGGATTTCTCATTTAATGTAACGTTGGTATAAGTGTGCCCTTAATTGTTGCTTTTTATTAAGCATTATTGGTTCCCGTCGAGCCGAGAGACCCGTGTGCTATTCCTGGCGCTGCGGCTGACTTGCTGTGTGCCTGCAGATAAGTCGCTCAGCTGCTCAGTGCCTCACCTCCCTCATCCCGAAATAGCGGCACTTTCCCTTTGCAAGCACTTTCCATCTGTGGTGTGTGCCGGAGTCAAGGGAAAGACTTCACAAGGTCGCTGTCATTATTCCTGTTTGGCAAAGGAGAAACTGAGGCAGGTGAGGGTGTGGGCTTGCCCCAGCACTAGCAGTTCAACTCTGGTCTCATCATCCCACACCACTTCCCCACTCGCTAGGCTAGCTGCCTCCCCGAATTGTTCCTTAGATGCTAATCATTGGACTCAGATTAGGATTCACTGCTAAATTTCATGTCTTCTTCCCTGTGTCCTTTCTTTGTGCATGACTCTGACTTTTGCAATATCTGAGCAGACACTTTTTGAATAGCTGAATTGTTAGAAAGAAATTCCTGACAGGTTTGAAAAAGAGCCCTTTTGGACAGCAATTGCAAAGCTTAAGCTAATGACCTCCCGGTTGTATTTGCCTGTTCTTTGTCTCTAGAGAAGGCTGGATTTTTCTCTTGGCTCACAATAATTATTAACAGATCTTTTTCAATTTAGGAGAGAAAGATTTAGTCTCTGTATTTGTAATTCTGGCCTTTCAGAGAAAGCCAGTATAAACAGCACTGTGTCCTGGCCCAAATCCATTCTGCATTATTAGGGTGGCATTGATTTGAGATCTCACTCCATTAAAATGTGAAGTCTAAAGCAGTTCCTGCTACAAATGTGGTCTCTCAAGGTTTATACATTAGTTTAGCCCTCAACGCTGCCAGATGGTCAAAAACTAGAATGTGTCACAAATGTTACTGGTGCCCTTCACAAAATGACGTTTTCAAATTAGTCTCCATTTCCATCCATTTACTGTAAGGTGCTACTTCCAGTGTGTAAATAAACAGGGATTCATTACTCTACCAACAGAGGAAAACAGATTTTGTTGAGATGTGTGAATAGGTAGCTCAGGTTTTCTTTTCTAAGTGAGTGAATAAACTTTGTTTTTTCTTTTTGCTTCCCTTCAAGTGCCCGCTGGCACCATTGCTACCGTGAGCCTCCCCAGGACTCTTCTTCAGGACAAGTGGGTGCTCTGTGCTGACCAAAGCAACCTTAATGCTGGTATCACACTCATTCTTATCCGATTCCCTTATTTCTACTCGAGGCACACATCAGGAAAGCTGTCAGATTAGGGGTATGTTTGCTTCCTCTTCCCCACTCATAGCTCCTAACTGGTAACCTCTCTGTTGAGGAGAACTGGCCTTCATGCAGGCAGACACATTGTCAGGTTCCCCAAAATGTCAGCCCTCCAAAATGTAGAGAAGCTGTAATTCTGGGTAGGTTTGTGTTGTTTTGTTTCTTTTAAAACACCCTTGTATGCTGTATGGTACGTGATGAAGCAAGAAATTCCTGAGCTTTCACTGTGTCTAGCTCATTGATTTTTAAGAGTCTGGGAGTTTGGAGCCCCTGGAAGCAGCTTGACACGTAATGTGAAACCTGCAAATCCTGCCAATTGCCACGGAAAGGTGAGAGAGGTGAAAAAAATCATTTTACACTGTAGACTTTGGCTCATTTTTTGACACTGAGAAAACAACTTTTGCCAGCAAAAGCAAAACCTGCAGAGCATGGGGTGGGGAACAGAAAGCCAAATAGATAGAGTTGCACTAGCTGCAGTCCCAGGACCAATTGTGCGTGCCCTGTGTACCCTGACCACTGCAGTGAGGGCAGCCAAATTTTCTCATGCAGACCCCAATTGCTTCTCAAACCTCAGCAAAATTTTATTTGCAGGAGAAGTCTTTGAGGTAAGACGGTGACAAGGGGTGTCAAAGCCTCACACTCTGCAAGGACAAGAGCACCACATTTCAATGGCTGCAGCTCAGTGTGGTTTCATTCATTTCAGCATTAGCCTAATATTTTCTTTAGCAGCTATATGAAGGGCTTCTTCCCTTTTTGAAATTTCTCAAGCAAGATGCAACTGTGATTGTATAATCTTCCTGCTGACAATGACCATTTCATTCTTTAACCCCTACTTTTAGCTTTATCCCAGTGCCAAGCTTAGACTCCTACTGATAACAAACTGGTATCTTGCTGCAGCTTCAATGATCTTAAGGACATAGGCAGGATGGGGTTTGTAAGTAGTGATGATACCTTTCATTAGACCAACTGGTATAGCTGAAAAAAATTAGACAAGCTTTTCAGTGCACAGATAAACAAATGCATATGTTGCACTAATAAACCACTCTCCCTAAGGAACTCAAAGCGCTCTACAGAGACGAGTGAAGTGACTCAGCCATTTCTGCGTGATTTGCTCACCCCATCAAAACGTATGGAAATTTTTGTCTCTTGCTTCACCAGGACCAGATTTCAGCTGCTGTGCAGTAAAGTATCTCTCACTGCAGTGCCAGAGAGAGAGGAGCAAGATGGCATCTCCTACTTGCAGAGCGACTCCTTTGACGGTACCTGAAGAGGGGAGGGGACCGCAAGTTCCAAGACAGTTTATCTTACTGCATCTAAGATGAAAAATAGAAGACAGGAAGAGGAGAGGGAATAAAAATCAAGACCCAAAATAAAAAATCTGAGAGCAAAAGATGCTCCCTTTTGTGAAAAGCCAATATATTGACATTCATTTTGCAAAGTAGTTAGCCATTATTAAACAGCTCCTGTGTTTGTACAGGAAGCGGTGTCATTCATGCCCTGCATTCTCTGTATCTGCCTCTGTTCCCTGTCTTATTTGCCATGTTCTTCCATGTATCTGTTTTTAACAGCTTAAGATCTTTGAGGCAGGGTGTTCAATGGGTCACACTTATACTTGGAGTCAGTTTTAGTAGCATCTTACTCTGTCAGTGGTCCCGTTGAACCAGCTAGGCTATTACTGATGCTATTCAAGTAAAGATATCATCACAACTCACAGCCAAATGACTGTGGCACATTTAAACACTACTGAAGAATAAACAATTGTAAGCAATAATATTATTTCTAAGTGCAAACTAATGCTGAGTATCCTTTAATGCTGTCATCTGCAGCTAGGACTCCTGGATCTGAGCATGCCATGCAAACTAAAATGTTCTTGTTCAAGAGCTTTGTGAAAACCCCAATAGAAAATATTGCAGTTGCACTTATGCCAGACCTAACCATTCATGTGCTAGCTCAAAATCCACTGAACAGATCATCTGGAGACATGTTTTGTTTTTCCTTCCTCAATAAGGGCAATAAATCAAGCTAAGTTAAAAATTTTATAGCTACAGCTGGTTTTGACTTATGCAAATGCAACATTTCAATCACAACATATGGGAAAAGCATATTTTTTCCCTTCCCTCACGTAACTCAAAAACCGCTATCCTGATTTTTCTGAAGCTCCTCAGAAATAATTATCTCTGGGTGGAAGCTACAGACAGGAAATACAACCCAGTAGGAATTTGTTCAATTGAAAGACTGCTGAACAAATGAAGAAGATGGAATTGGAGATTTTAACTACTATTTGTTTGCTAGCAGGAACTGTAACCGGTAAATATTTATAAGATACCTAAGTTCCAAATTATGATAATTTATTACCTGCGCTTCTCTCTAAAAGAGCATGCCTGAAAAATTTGCAGTACATCAGTTAGAGTTTCATTATTTTTCCAGCTCTTCTGTTGCTCATTGTGCTTGAAGCCGCTTTGTGATATGATTCCTTTGTTGCAGACACAATTCAAAACCACACGAACCGAATTGCATCCTGATGGAAGTAAGTTGTCATCATCTCATCTTTTGCTTTTGAAGCATCAGCACATCAGAGCGGCTGGGAGCACCAGTCCCGAGCGAGGATTTGAAGCGTCCTCCCCTGCCTGCTACCGCAGGCTGGGCAGCTGCTGAACCGGCTTGCAAAGTACTGGGGCTGCAAAAAAGCATAGGGACAGCACACATCCAAAGCTCACTTAACCCCGCAGCTTTTTTGTCTCCTCTTTTATTATTTAATTATTCCAGAGCTGTTCTGGAGGAACAAACCCCATGGCACTGAAACACATTCAATTACAGGTGGACTAATCCTGAATAAACACGTGCTAAAACCTTATTCCTGAGAAGCCCCTCTACAAACACAGCACGGCACCCAGCCCTGATCACCCCCTCCTTCTCCCTGCGCACTGGGGAGGACGGGAGGGCGACAGGAGCTGATGGTGACGGAAGGGGTGGCGTGGCCGCCAGTGGGCTGAGCATGCTGAAAGCCCCAGCCTCGCCTGCCACCGCCTCGCCGTGGTGGAGCAGGCCCAATGGTGGAGCAGCCCCTGCCATCCTCACAAGAGCACTGCTCCCTCAGCAGCTTGCTTTATGAAGGGAAAACCTACAGGATAAGCCTGTTTCTGTAATTATAATGATACGCTTTATCGTTCCTTTGCAATCCAACATAAATCCCTTATGTGCTGTGCCAGAGAAAGTGGCCTTTTCTGTGAAAGCCTCCTGGCAGCAATGGAAGGGCTGGTGTTTACGCTGGGAGCGGCAGAGAAGGCAGCTTTGGGGGGAGTATAATGAGAGGAGGGCAGGAGGTCATTAAAACATCGGGCATGTTAAAAGATTAAGCAGATTAAGCACAAGGCAGGAAAACCAATCCCCACTCTGCTCCTTCAACCGCCTGTTTCAGGAGTTCAGCAAATCGCCCAGGTTTCACCAGGGCACATTAGGAAGTTCTGGATCTCCGACCGCCTCAAGAGGAACAGAGGAAATGCTTTGGTGTCGACTCCAGACAAAGCGACTTCATTTATGTATCGAAATGGAATACTCGTGTGAGTGCATGCGAGACCATACACGAATGCGCACACGGGATCGGGAAGTGGCTGTGCGTCGTGCACCCTGCCAGTGTGGGGCAGACGAAGGGCAAAGTCCCTGTACAGCGTGTCCGTGCCCAGGGGCTGCGGGGGCCTCTGTGCGGAGAGACTGAGGCTGCCAGGGAGAGTCCAGCTGGACTCCAGGTCCACCTAAAAGACTAACGGCTTGTGTTGAACCCTCAAGAGCTACAGTTGTGAACGCAAAGCACATGCTTACAAGGTTGTTAGTACCCGTTAGAGGACAATCTGCATCTCAGGTTTCTTCTACACACCTCATTAAGTCCTAGCACACAACCAAACTGTGGGACTCCTTTCCTGAAGCTGCCATTTGTAAATGGGTTTAAATGGAATTTAAGTGCATGCTTAAAGGATACAGATATTATTGCATATTAGCTGTTGTGGTCTGAAGGTAATTGCTGGCTCAGAAAATGCTGAACCACTGGGAGGTGGAAGTCAGGAGTACTGTCTAGAAGGGGGACAACATGCGAGGGAGACTGTGCAGGACCTGCCTGCCCTTGCAGCCTGCCTTCAGCATTGCTGTCGGCCAGTGCCAGCAGCAGGCCGCTGAGCTAGACAGACCTTTGATCCTGTGGATTTATAGCTGATCTGGCAGTCTGGTATTGAACAGGAAGGGTTTCTACAGCTTTTTGTACATCCCTCCACTTGAAGCAACAGGGTTCAGTCCTCCTGAGATGGGGTTTGGGAATCTTTTACTTCTCACCCATAATATAGCAAGGGTCCCATTTGGGACCTGGAATTCTAAAATAATATCTTCAGAAAAGTACAGTATTTATTTCTTATTGTCTGAACTACAAAGCATGTAAAATGAGGGATACATGGATCTCTCTTTCCTTGCTTGCTTTGGTGAGTCAGACTCGTGCAGCCCTACCTATTTTTGTCTGCATTTATAACAGTATGGCCTATAGGCACGTGAGACTTCGCAGTGTCGTACAGCTTTCACTAGCGCCCCATCAGCTGCCATCCTGTGCCTGCCTGTGATGCACAGCTCGATGGCTGTAAGTAGCTGCATGCCTATGTCCGAAATGCTGCCACCATGGGAGTGCCTGCTCCTCCACCACACGCCTGGCACAGGGTAGGCTTCTGTGCCGCTGTCGGCATGAACCCTGGCTACCTGCTGATTCCCAGCTCCAGGACCTGACTAATACTCCCTTTGCTCTCTTTTCTTCTCAGCTTTGGAAATTATCATGGTTGGGATGAAGTACTTGTGTCTTCATGGCTGCTGTCCAACTGTTGTTTAACTAAGCCACAGTTAAATTGTCCCTTTCTCCCACGTCATTATTTCTTTCTATTACACGGCACGTGGACACGTAGACGTACACGACTGTCATATCACACCCGTGTTTCCCTGTTTGCCACAGACCTGAGGAATTAGCAACTTGCAAAGGAGCTGATCTGAAAGACCAGCTGATGCTCAGATGGAGCAAACAGACCGTGTTTTCAGAGGGTGGCAGCTTGCACGTCCTCCTTCCCCACCACACACCCCGCTGGTGCCGAAGTGCTGGTGCCAGAGCCCATCCCCAGTCAACGTATATCTGGTTGTAGCTCGCTGCTGCAGGGTGTAGAAAAAAAAAAAAAAACCTTCACGTTTTTGCCTTTCTGGTTTTCCCTTTTTCTTTGCTCCCTTTTAAGAGAGGGCAGAATGTTCCCCACAACAGTAATATCTAGCTCTTCATGTAAGAGAACAGCTGTATTTACTTGACTTACGAGTATCTTTACTGACAGATTTATCCTTTGCATCATAAAATGCCTATTTGGGCTTTAAAAAGTGTACTGACTGCTTCTTTGAAGCTTGAAGCAATAGGCCATTCTTATTTGAAAGACATATTATTACCCCAAAACTAAACATATTATTTTACTCATCCCAGCTACCGATTCTTTGTGCCTAAGGGTCTCTGAGCAAAAGGTGTCATTTGGAGCACACAGCAGAGAAAACTCAGTTATGTAGATATTATGTTTTTCTGCTCCTCCTGTTCTAGAAGAGCTGTATTCGCATCTCTCACTGGGAAGCCGCTGGCTTTTTCATATCTGATGGCAAAGTTGTATCTGTGTATATGGCATTGTTATTTCTGGCAGGCACAGACTTCACATTCTTAGCATGAAGAACAAGCATTGGCAGCCGGTTGCATTAACTAGCCCCTCATGTTTTGTTTTTTGCCACAGGCCAAGTCCTGGGGGAAAGCGTATGTCAGGGTGATGCATCGCAAGGCCGTGGGGGAAAGCATCCTGGCAGCGCGTGGAGCCGGGCAGCCCTCAGCAGCGATGGCTGCGGGGCCACGGGCTGAGGGATGCAGGAGAAGAGGGAAGGGTGTGATGAGGCTGGGCAGGCGTGGGCAAAGGCAAGGCTTGGCTGAAGCTTTATGCTGCCTGGCGGCTAAGCACTTGGCCGGAGTGCTGGGGAGGTGCGTGATCAATATTGTACTTACTTCAATCCTGCACCCTGCTGCCACCAGAGTGACAGCACCGCTGCAGCGCGCGGACAGCCCTGCCAGGAAAGCCTCCAGCCCCAGGCACGGGGGACGCCACACAGGCACCCCCAGAATCCAGCAGATTTCCAGCACAGTGCGCCACAGACCGTGGATCCCTATAGCCATAGAGGGGAGTGAGTGGGGTCCGACACCCGCCGGCTCCAGGCCAGAGTTAGAGAGATGTTGCCAGTGAACTGCTTCTGCCTAATGAACTGCTCCTTTTCTCTGCAGCAGCAGATAAGAGCAATTAAACACTAGATAGCAGATTAATGATTACTGCAAAATCACGCTAGCTCATGGTGACAAATCTGTATAAACATTCACCACGGTGGTAGGCGAGGTGTTCAGGCAGTGATATACCCTCTGTGTGGCAAATCATTCAAAGACGATGCAAAGAGAGAGCGTCTGGTGCTTGTCAGATTCATTAATTATCACCGCAGATGAAATTGGAAGAAAGACCAGCTTACGTACATTACGTTGCATTTGCCAAAGGTTGTTTTGGGCCCAGCTGCCGCCCAGAATACAAGGCAGGCTCTGGATGTGGAATTTCCACCTTGGGAGGACACGTGCTTTGTGGTGCGATGGTTTGCAGCCGTGGAGTAGCAACTTATCTTAGAGCTAGCTTTAGTCTTTGTCTTTTTATGGGACGTTATGAAGAGAGTTATGCGATGATAGTTTTACTCGTGACCTCTGGCGCTCACTTTCTCTTCTGTTCACCTCTTCCTTGCTATCCTTGGAGACAGCAAGTTGGACTAAGTGGATTTGGGGTCTGATCCCATCTAAGAATGCCCATTAATAAAGAATGGAATGAAAAGACATAAAATTTCTGTCACTTATATTGAAGTGCTGGCTAAATTATCATTCTGGTTTTTGAAGTGCTCCAATATACAGCCCTAGTAGTGTTTGAGATACCCAAAGTGTAAGGCATCACCTGTGCTGTAATTTGTATAAACACGCTTGATGGTGGCCTTTTTAGTATTGCATGTAAAATGCCTCCAGACTACTGGAAAGGCAGAGCAAGTAAGATGATAACTGGACTGGACTGAAGGAGATGTGCATTTCTGCTCTGAAATCTCCGTTTCATTAATAGATTTTACAGAGCAGCTGTATTCTGAGGATTCTTGGGGGGAGGTTGCCTTCGCTAGTGTTTACAAGAACCTTATGTGAAGCATGGGTAATAAATTTAATAGATTCCTCTAATATGGTTAAAGTCTTCAAAAATAATTCAAGGATTTTAGCTAAGTTCATGTCTGAAAAGTCAATATGAAGTATAACAATGTCCTAGTGTGCAAGAGATGGATGGTCAGCACCCTCTGGCACACCAGCTGCTGGAACAGCTCTCCGAGTGGACAGGGTAGCCAAAATCCTGCATTGCTATTTGGGAATCTTGCTTTATTCTAAGTAGAAACTTAAGCAATGGTTCATTAACAATCACAGAAGACAGCTGGGTTTGAACTGGTATCACATCCACCTTCCAGAACATTTCATATACCTGTGTTCACATATACATGTCCATGTTACAGGGAATTTAATTAGATTTATTTCATAACATGTCAGCTATTTTCACATCAAAGGCATTGAAGTCTCTGCAGTATCTTCAATAGTTTTTGGATCTGACCTGTGATGAGTACAACCCTGAAAACAGACAGTCCTTGAATAGTAGCTGGTAATAAGTATTTGAAAAGATGATTGTGCCTCAGAATGAATCATTAAATCCTATAAAATGCATCTGTCACTGTAGTGTTTAAACTCTGCTCTTCCCCCCTTTACCCACCCATTTGCACTAATTAGTGCGGGATGAGCTGCTGCCTAAAAATTAAGGATTCTAATATTTAGCTGATTTTAGTTCCTGTAAATACCACACCTTAGGTGTCAGTAGTAAAGACCCATGCAAGCATGGCTCGCATAGGGGCTGCATTTATGGTGCCCCCCCAAGTTAGGGAGGCTGGAGGGGGGGTGGCAGCCCTGCAGGGCCAGGGGGCCGTGGGCTGACCCAGTCCGAGCCAGCCCCGGCTCGTCCTCCTCCCGCCCGCCGCCCCGCTGCAGCCTCGCTGGCCTCACTCAGCAGGTGAGCGTTTGCACGGCTGTCTCTCACCCAAAGTCACCCAAGGGGTGAGTTAGTTGAGCAATAAGTGTCTGCTGGATATACGAGGTGTTTCAGCGTGCGGTAACTTTTCAAACCCGCCTTTTTAGGATGCAGAAGTTGCCAAGGATTATGAAGTTTTACTCTTAAAAGTGACATAATGTGGAATCATGCTTATTGCACCCCAGTGATTCTCGCCTAAATGTGCTCAGGCAGTATATAAAGATGTGAGCTGTTTTTCACTCATCAGCTCCGAAAATTTACCTTGGATTTCTGCTTAATCTATTTTAAAGGCTCTACTGGGCAAGTCGTTACCGGGAGCCTTAATCCGTGAGCGCAGCGCACATGGAGCACCTCGGCCCCTCGAGGGCTGCTCAGATCTCCCCTCCCAGCAGCCGTGGGGGGGCCATATGCACCTCTCTCTTTGACAGTAAAAGTCCCAAAATGCCTGATCTCTCCTGCTCTGCATGCCTCAGTGCTACTACGTGTGTCACAACCCAGCACTTATTTGGGATTTGTAATAATTATTTGCAATTAGGGACCCCTTTCGCAGCTCTGTGCTGTGTGAGCAGGGCACCCCCAGCTCACATGGTGTGAGCGGCCAGGAGGTACCCAGCACATCTGCGGCTGAGTGCCGGAGAAGAGGAGGCTTTGCACGCCACGTTAGCCCCATTCAGTCCTCATTTCTATCAGGGTAAACGGACCCCAGAACCCTGTTGTTAACAGAACCACAGGCAGCAGTAACAGCAAACACATCACACAAGTCACCCTGCAGGGTAGAGAGCTGAGCACTTGCTCGCAGCTTCTCAGGGAGCCGAGAGCAGGAGCTTTCAGAGAGATGGGCATAGTGGAAATGCCACGCGTATCGGGCTTGTTCTTGTATTTGTATTCGTTATGGCAGTTGGTTCAAGCTCTCTGCAGACCTAACCCCAGCAAAGTCAATGGAGCAGAGAATTTGGCTATTTCATTTCATTTAAATTCTTGTCAGAGCTTTTTGCTTGCCTCCTCGACTTCCCCTCTCCCTTTGCTGGGACAGCTGCTTAGCTGGGCTGATGGGGCACGGGGCTAAGAGGGCAGGCCCAATTAACTGCACTGTGATCAGTTCTTCTGTCTTAAAATCCCACATGCTTCCAAATTAATTTAGAATAGATTCAATCATAGTCATTTACAAGGTCTGCTGCTGGGCGCTGCAAGGAGCGATTTGCTGGTGGGATTCTTATTCTTTGCAATGGTAAATCGCCTAAGTTCGCCGTGCCATTTTCCATAGGAATAAAAAGCTGGAATTTAGACCTGATGTGTTGAAATGCTAAAAAAGTGTACCTATTTACATCTAAGCACACCTCATGATACCCTCAGGGTCAGGGGGCTAAAGCCACATAAGGTCACAGAACTGCTTTGTTTTCATTTATCTATGGCTAGGGAGGAGCAGGCATAAACACGCGGAGGAATACGCCTTCCCAAAAGTCCTTACTCACACCTCCGTTTCCCTAAGCTGTGACTGTCCACAAAGCAAAGCCATCCACATCTCAGCATGTTCTCTTCTTTTTCTCTTGTTACGCCACCTTCAGTAAATCTAAGGCTGAATGCCCACTTGTGTGCTCTGATTGCAAATGCCTTGTGCTTTGCCCTGTGAGAGACGTGCCCTCTTCAGACTAGTCTTTAAGAAGCCGTGCTTTCTTTATATCCTGCTTTAAGTATCACTTCTGCTCTGCCATGTCCAACCAAGTTGACCAGCTTGGACCTTTCCTGTGATATGGAACAATTCCTAAATAGAAACATCTACCTTGTGAAATTGTATGATCTCCTTGCTATAACTTATTGTTTGATTCCCCTGCTGCCTTTTGTTCCTTCAGGGTCTTTCAGCATGTGATCTCAAGGGTAAACAATCTTTTTTTTTTTTTCCTGTTTTATTTTTAGATCTAATTGATGGCAAAGCTCTAGTTCAGGATATGGAATTCCTCTGGACAGCAACCACCAAGAAATAGGTGTGTTGGAATTGCCTCTTCATTTTAATAATTGTAATGTAATTTCTATTTTTTCATCTGCAATGTAACTACTGAAGTAAGGAAAAATCGTTCACCTTTTATGAAGCAGAAAGATTGTGAAGTGGTCTTAGGTAAGGCAGGCCATACAAACCACTACCACAAGGAAATATTTCTTTCCTCCTGGTCCTGAGTCCTTTCCGCACACTGAGCATTCGATGGGCTGCCGTGGGGATGCCCAGCAATACTATAGGCCCTCTCTGGCAGTTGGTGCCCACAAGGAGTCATCATTGCCTCAGGTGCGTGGGAATGTATACATGGAAAGTGAAACCAGGCTCAGGTTTAGGGTTCTCACTTATAAGCTCTAATGACTTCAAAGAATTTGCATTCACTTGGCTAAAAAAATGGCTAAGGGTGACTGACTGAATGTAAATGAGGCAACTCCTCATCCTGTATTTCTTTATCTGAGGAGCAGTTTATAAATTCAAGGTAAGTATATCTTTCCACCAGCTTTGCACAGTTCTACTCTCTCAGGGTGAATAAATTTTTTTGATGGGTGAGTTAAAACATCATTATTTTTTTCATTATCATTGTCATCAGTATAAATGGCAGAGGTGTAGTTTTTTTGCCCAAGCTTTTAAATTTTCATGACAATTTTACTAAGCTATTTTATACGTTATTAAGCACACTTGTGATTTGTTTCAACCTATACCTTAATGTGATGTTTTAAGCGAGTGTTCCCAGAAGAGGGCAAAGGGAGTCTATATGCAGGGGACCCAGCCGTGGCCTTGGCCTTCGCTGCTGGGTGCCAGCATTTGGGCCCACAGACAGGGATGGCCAAGGTGCCTGGGAGTGCATTTTTCTTTCACTGAGGTTTTCTTCTGAGATTCTTTTGAAAATCCCAGCCTAAGGGATTAACGGTGCTGATCATTCTTGAGAATCAGGACACCTGGTTTGCTAAGACTTAAAAGCAATGGTTGTGTGAAAACAGGATCTGTGCAGGTTTGTGCTGGGGGAAACAAAAAAGGCTGTAGATTGAAGCCCATATTTACCCAAAGACAGAAACAATTCCTTCTTGTGGCCATTTCTAGAAACCGAGGTCAAGGCTTGTACTTATTTTTTGAACAAGACTTTTCAATGTGTTTTACAGACAGCTGCTTTTTGTAAACCACTGAAAGAGAGCAGGGGCACCAGGATTTCAGCACAACTCACGCAGTAACGTCTGACTGCAGGAGGAGCTGAACGGGACCCTATTTTCATGGTATTACACTGTTCCCAGTAGTGTATTGGCCAGATTTCTTAGTAAAATACTGATTTCTGTAATATGCAATGAAATTTGCTTGACCAAATCCTGAACCGTACAGTTTTCTGTTGTCAGTTTATAACAGCTACAAATCTGCCTCTCTAAACTGATATGACCACACTTTCCAAATTTGGGGTTAGTGCTAAGTTGCTATCTATCTACTGTACATGGGACTTTGCAGGTGTCTAATTTTTTTCTTGTTTGCCAACAAATTTGTCTCCCATAATAAATTTGATTTTTAATTTTAACTATTGTCATGTGAAAGAATGTCATCTTGCATGTACAAATTACCGCTCCCTTCCGATCTCCCCAGCTCTCAGATTTCATATAAAAAGCCAAATCCTGAGCATTTTCCTTAACTCTTGCTGAAGTTAATGGGAGTTTTTCCTGCCAAAAAACTTTCTGGAATGTTCAGGGACTTCAGGATTAGATTTGAGCAGCTTCCGAGGGCAGGATAATGCATCACGCTAGAGGCAGATGCTGGCCTCCTAGTCTAACTGGATGTGTTTCCAGTCTAAATATAGAAGCTTCCCCTTACTCACCCCAAGAATTGTTTAATTTCCACCGTATTTCTCTTCCCCATGTATTTTTGTACTAGGCACTCAACATGTGTGTTACTGTTTCTTTACAAAAGTGCCAGTTATCTATCAGGCTGTTCCCCTCCCCTTCACCTCAATAATTTCTTGTTTTACTGATAAGAGATTTCAGGCAGAAAGGTTTTTTCCCCTTCTTTTATGCTGTACGCTATGGTGTGTCCGCCAGGCCCTTCAGATCTAAAGCACACCATTAGAAAAACCTAACACTCCATATCCCAAATGGGTCACTTCCCAAGTCTAGTGCTGAAATCCTTTTAGCTAATACTGTTCAGGTGACTTAGTACTAAATTATATTTTAGAAAGATATGGTCTGCCCTTTACTTTTTCATGGGGCTACCATTCAGTCAATTTTAAAGCTGTAATTCTTTTTCAGGGTTGCCATGGAAACAAGTTAGTGTTCCACTGCTGCCTTGTGAAAACGAGAAGAGTGCTCATACATCATTTTACTGCTCCCGGGTCGTTATGCAGTGTTGCTGTTGTGGGCTTCTCCTCTCCTACGCATGCGTTAGCAGGGGCAGACGCTCATGCTGTTTTAGCTCTTTTAGCACCATGAGTCGATTAGTTCAACTGCAGTCGTATTTAAAGTGTGAATGCTCAATTCATTCCTCGCTCCTGGTGCTGCTAGCACCAATCTTAATATATGCTTCAGTTTTGGGATTCTTGCCCTTTGAAGAAAGCTTTCCTGAAACCTGGGCTTTATAGCCTGTAGTGAAAGGATTGTACTTCATATCAAGGTTGCATCCACATGTGCAATATTGGGGCCAATTCCTGATTTCTAGAAGGCATCAATATACTCAGCATAAACAATATGCCTTACAGATAGTTACAAGCACATCAGCAGAAGATAGACTATAAGCCACGGTGCTAAATAAGCTGCTGACCTAGTTGGCCAGTATAACAGCGGCTTAGGGAGTGCTCGAAATCAGTAATCTTTCCTTAAACTTTTGAAACTGCTCTGGATATGCTTTGAATAAGAAGCTCTACCAAATCCCGAACATAACAAAGAAAACCTCTCAGGTATCTCCACTGACTATCTTTGTGTGTACTAGGCATATTTGTAGTCTGTATATACATTTTAGAAAGATAGCTGTAAATAAATAGGTCTATAATGTTAAATATGTAATCCTGATATTCCACTTATGTTCTTGTACTCTGCCTAACACCATGCATTTAAATACTTTAAGTGGTGTGGTTTACACCCATCACATCATTTTTTTTTTATCTTTTTCTCAGAAAAAAATATTGTGCAGTGGAATACTTTGGATTTTGGGTTGGTTTTTTTTTAAGTATACTACTGTAAATTTTTGTTGGGGAAGGCAGGGTCAAAAAAAAAGATTTTTGTTGCTTTAGGAGATCGTGCCACAGATCTGAGATTTCTTGAAGATTGGTCTTTTCTCAGAAATCATCCAAGAAAATATTTGATTAAAATCTTACATATTGCTGAAACTGTGTTACCACTTAAAATCATAAAAAATTATCTGGGGTTCAGTTGTGATGTTACTCTTTTACTAGTGTTGGTTAGAACTCTAATTAAGGTAAGCATAGGGGTTATTTATAGGGAAAGGTGCCACATTTAAAGACCAGACTTCAAAGCATTGTTGAAAGTAGACAAAAACCACAGCCAAATAAAGCTCTTTCCTGTGCCTTTGAGGCGAAGCACCATCAATGAGATGCATTAAGATTTTATCCTGTCATCATTACGTTGATGGCTTTCATTTCACTGATTAATGTTGATCAGATGTGAGGCACCTCTGTTAACCACTGCTTTAGCAAAAATGATCTCACTGCTTTTGCAAAAAAGTAATTAATGAATGAAAGGCATGGCATGGAAGCATGACATGGGTGAGATACCGCACAACAGCAAAGCTCTATCAAGCAAGTATGTGGCTCAAATGAGGATGATGCTCCTTGGTCATTTCTATTTAATTTTATATGTCTCTTGGATCTATATCTTGCTTGTTGTAACACACAGAGAATTGGGGTCAAGTAAACTTTTCTCCTGGAAAACAATTTTTTTAATTATTTCAGCTGTTTCTTCCATGCCTAAAAACTATTAGGACTTTTTCAGTAGTAGATGTGCACTCAGATGTGCCCAAGCAACCTACATACCTTCTTGCCATCAGGGGTGTATTCACAGAATCACAGAATGGTCAGGGTTGGAAGGGCCCTCTGGAGATCATCTAAGTCCAACCCCCCTGCCACAGCAGGGACACCTACAGCAGTTGCACAGGATGGCGTCCAGGCGGGTTTGGAATGTCTGCAGTGTGGGAGACTCCACAGTCTCTCTGGGCAGCTGTGCCACTGCTCTGCCACCCTCAAAGGAAAGAAGTTCCTCCTCATGTTAAGATGGAACTTCCTGTGCTCAAGTCTGTGCCCATTACCTTTTGTTCTATCACTGTGCACCACTGAAAAAGAATGTTCTCATGTACCTGGCACCCTCCCTTTAAGTATTTATTAAGTATTGATAAGATCCCCCCTCAGTCTTCTTTTCTCCAGACTAAAAAGACCCAAGTCCTTCAGCCTTTCCTCGTAAGAGAGATGCTCCAAACCCCTAACCATCTTTGTAGCCCTCTGCTGGACCCTCTCCAGCAGTTCCCTGTCCTTCTTGACCTGGGGAGCCCAGAACTGGACACAGTGCCTCCCCAGGGCAGAGCAGAGGGGGAGGATGACCGCCCTCGCCCTGCTGGCCACACTCTGCTGGGTGCACCCCAGGATGCCATTGGCCTTCTTGGCCACCAGGGTACATTGCTGGCTCATGGTCACCCTGTTGGCCACCAGGACTCCCAGGTCCCTTTCCACAGAGCTGCTCTCCAGGAGGTCAGCCCCCAGCCTGTACTGATGCATGGGGTTATTCCTCCCCAGATGCAGTACCCTATGCTTGCCTTTGTTGAACTTCATTAGGTTTTTTTCTGCCCAACTCTCCAGCCTGTCCAGGTCACGCTGTATGGCGGCACAGCCTTCCGGCGTGTCAGCCACCCCTCCCAGTTTTGTGTCATCAGCAAACCTGCTGATGGTACACTCTATCCCTTCATCCAGGTCATTGATGAATATATTGAGCAGGACTGGACCCAGTACTGACCCCTGGGGAACACCACTTGTTATTGGCCTCCAACTGGACTCTGCATCTCTAACCACAACCCTCTGAGCTCTATCGTTCAGACACTGTTCAATCCACCCCACTGTCCATTCAGCCAACCCACACTGCCTAAGCTTGCCTGCGAGGATGATGTGGGAGACAGTGTCGAAAGCCTGTGCCAGTGTCTCACCACCCTCACAGTAAAGAATTTCTTCGTAATTTCTAATCTAAATCTACTCTCTTCCAGGTGGAAGCCATTACACCTCATCCTATCACTACATGCCCTTGTAAAAAGTCCCTCTCCAGCCTTCTTGTAGGCCACCTTCAGGTACTGGAAACTTGCTATAAGGTCTCCCTGGAGCCTTCTCTTCTCCAGGCTGAACAACCCCAACTCTCTCAGCCTGTCTTCACAGCAGAGGTGCTCCAGCCCTCTGATCATCTTCGTGGTGCTTCTCTGGACCCGCTCCAACAGGTCCATGCCCTTATTTTTGCGGGCTCCAGAGCTGCACGCAGTACTCCAGGTGGGGTCTCACCAGAGCAGAGGGGGGGGGGCAGAATCCCCTCCGTCGCCCTGCTGGCCACATTTCTTTTGAGGCAGCCCAGGATACTGTTGGCTTTCTGAGCTGTGAGCACGCCTTGCCGGGTGATGTGGAGCATCTCATCAACCAACACCCCCAAGTCCTTCTCCTCAGGGCTGCTCTCAATCCATTCTCCACCCAGCCTGTATTTGTGCATGGGATTGCCCCAACCCACGTGCAGGACCTTGCGCTCGGCCTTGTTGAACCTCACGAGGATTGCACGGGCCCACCTCTCCAGCCTGTCCAGGTCCCTCTGCATGGCATCCCTTCCCTGCAGTGTGTCAACCGCTTCACACAGCTTGCTGTCATCGGCAAACTTGCTGAGGGTGCACTCAATCCCACTGTCCATGTCACCAACAAAGACGTTGAATAGTACTGGTCCCAATACGGACCCCTGAGGAATGCCACTCATCACTGGTCACCGCTTGGACATGGAGCCATTGACTGCAACTCCTTGAGTGCGACCATGCAGCCAATTCCTTATCCACCGAGTGGTCCATCCGTCAAATCCATGTCTCTCCAATTTAGAGACCAGGATGTCATGGGGCACAGCATCAAATGCTTTGCACAAGCCCATGTAGATGACATCTGTTCCTCTTCCCTTATCCACCAAGGCTCTAATGCCATCATAGAAGGCCACCAAATTTGTCAGGCATGATTTGCCCTTAGTGAAGCCGTGTTGGCTGCTACCAACCACCTCCTTATCCTCCATGTGCCTCAGCAGAGTTTCCAGGAGGATCTGCTCCATGATCTTGTTGGGCACAGAGGTGAGACTGACTGGCCTGTAGTTCCCTGAGTCTTCCTTTTTTCCCTTTTTAAAATGGGGGGTTGTTTCCCCTTCTCCAGTCAGTGGCAACTTCACCAGACTGCCACGACTTCTCAAATATAATGGATAGTGGCTGAGGCTGTGTCATATAGCTGCTCTAGTGTTAGCTTTTGTTAAATGTTTTCGTGTTGTCCGAGTGAGTCTGGGATCCAAGAAGGTAGAGCAAGGCTGCATGCAAAACAGCCAGGTGACAGAAAAGCTTGGCACAGGGCGCTGCCCGTCCATCCAAGCTGCAACATGAAGTTTGCCAGCTTCTAGGAGTAAACTTGACCCTTATAGAAAGTGACTACCTTCATTTTGTGATCGGAATGTACTAATAGCAACTCTTGGTATAACCTGCAGGGCTGGAAATAATGAGGGAAGTGAATACAATACTCCCAGGCATGGGCTTAAAGTGATAACTATTCAAGCGTAGCCTTTGACTAATGCAGTTGCTCTTGCACATCAAATAATGTCAGAAATGCCACACTTCATAAGAAAGGGCTATAAAACTTCATTGTGATCCTTCAGCCCAGAAATCCATGCTCAAAGAACTAAAAAGTGTTTCAATCATCTGCTGTATTACATATAGGGAAATGGACACAGGAACGAAAGATACTCCAGATCACCCGCATTACATTAAAAATGTGTTCTCCATAGTCAAGTGTTTTACAATACCACGTCCCCACACATTGCTTTTTTTATCTATCTCTGCAACTTTGTTTCTGCAGTATTATATTAGCCAGATAAGGCTACTGGAGGGCCGCCAATTGAGTGATACTTAGAGAACAGCATGGAAGCCTCTTAAAGCACTTTGAATCTTTCGCTCCAAGCAAGCCATCTTGCAGCAGTGAGTCTGATCCATCACGAGTTTAGCCATGTTGGCAGCCAGGATAGCAACAGCTGAAGAAAATGCAAACACAAGCATTTTCTGCCCAGCAAAGGAATAGGACATTGGAATGAGTCCTCAGTGCTGATTCTTGTGAGGGAAAAGACCTGCTTTTATTGTGCTTCCTGGGACAATTCCTATGATAATGATGGTGTAACAGAAATAGTCATTCCAAGGAAAAAAAAAAATCCACATCAAGCTTGGGCATAAGTAGCACGTATGTTTGTTTGCCTGCTGTTCGAACACCTAGCACACAGTCCCCAGCTGTAATTTGCCGCAGACTTACAGAAACCAAAGCAGCCGGCTTTGCCAGCTGATTGAGGCAAGTGCTTTTGAGGGCACACTGGCCAGTCAGTGAGTTTAATGTTACAGCCGCAATGCCAAGTAAATGGTATTGAATTCACTGAGACTGAAAGATGATGGGTTTTTATCTTTTATAAAAAAACTATTCTGGTCTCTCTCCATTTTTTTTCTCATAGCTGCTAATTGGTGTTATATAGCCATTTATGGCTGACAGTTAAGGTAAAAGAATTTTCATGTTTACCAAAACTCAAAGGTGCCTACCAATCTAAAATAAGGAGAGTCTTTTTATTTCATTAAGTTCAGGCAAGCTGTTTTTTGCAAGTTTGCTGCCACTGCAGAAGCAGCACTTCCCTAAATGATGGTAGAGCACATTTAGTGCTAATCTGGCTGGCAGGCACCTTGTGTGCGTTAACCTGAGGTCCTTGCTCCACACAAATCTCCTCTCCTCTGTCCATATAGCACCAGCCTAATGGGACCTCAGCCCAGGCAAACTCTGCTGTAGCAAGTAAAAATCATTCCTTGAGACTGTATCTAGTTCCGTTCCTGTTTTTTCAGAACTACAACAGCATTTTCTAAAATGCCCCAATTTGCCAGTAGTTGCATTGCATCTTAAATACCCATTTTTCTCTACACACAAAATAGGCAGGCTCTATTCTACCTTAATGCCTGACTTTTGTTGACTTGTTAGTGCCTTTTGTCCTGTTCATACAATGCATTCAATTCAGCAACGCCCCAACTAGTTAGATACAAAATGTTATTTACTCTCCAAGGATGTTTTGCAGTAACATTTAAAAAAAACCCAAAACAAACTTGTTTGCTCCTCTCTGCAGGTTGCTGTCTACTGCAAACAATCCTTAACCTCTTCTTCCCTCCCCAAATAGGTAACCACAGTTGCTGCAGTTCTGGCTCCTGCTCTCATCAGTAAACACTATGGCTTACTAAATCACTGTTGCTGAAAGGCATTTCCCAGAATTGTTCACGCTCTATAGGAGGCAGAGGGTTCCCCTGCTTGTGTCTGAAGAGAGTCTTCTGCTGCCTCTTTAGTAGTCTGCTCGCTGCCACAATGAGATAGCAAAGCCACCACGACTCTGTCTCACCTACTGCTTATCATCTGAGCTGATGGCGATGGGGATTCTTGCTGCTGTTCACAGGAGCAGATGACAGGCAGGACTTCACCCACCATCCCCTCAATGCCCGCTGTCCCTGGATCCTGCTGTCGCGAGCCCCAGCTCTGCTCTTCGGTGGCTTTTGCCAGCCCCAGACAGTCCCAGGGAGTGTGCTGGTGCTGCAGGACTCGTTACATGCAGAGATAGATAGTGTGACCTGATGTGATTTAAGTCAAGGCATTTGTGCTAAGCACAAGCAAAACCTGAAAAATTCCATTGATGGGGGGAGGGGGTTCTTTTTTTGACAAAATAAAAGTATGTTTTAATGCTTTTCTGGTTAAGTTTTATAAGCTATATAATTTGTTGCAAAATAAGCATTTCACAAGAGTGATTTCAAAAGGAAAAAAATCCATTTTAGCAGCTGATCGTATCATTCCATCCCCAAGCACGATGTTCGCCAGGGCTGTCAGACCCTCCACCTTTCTCTCCCCTGCATCCCACTCTGGGTGTGAAATTTCAGCACATTATTACACGGAATTTTGCAAGACATTTTCAGTTTTGGTTATTCTCCGACAACATAACAGGTTCTTCAGCTTTCTCCACACATCACCGTCCAGCCCCAGGAGTAAAGTGGGACTGGGGGAGGTGGGCAGGACTTGGCCTGGGAGGTTGGGGACGGCTGCGAGGAACTGCCATCCAGTACCTGTGGGGATCCAGTGGATGTCACAGGTTTGTTGGGAGTCCAAATCTTGTTTTCACCTTTCACTCCTCCACATTTTTTTCCTGGACAATATTCAATACCAAGAAAATCGTTTGCTCTCATATTTATTACCCTTGGCTCGTCTCTGTTATAAAAACGAACTAATGTTCAAAGTCATCATCTGACATATACGGTGATACTAACTGGGCACAAAAATGTTCTGGGCAACGTTTCAAAGCAGTGGCAAGGTTTCTTGATGGCAGCAAAATAAAGGCAGCCTCTCTCATTTTTCCATCTTGCAGTAGCCGTTGTTTTGTTTCATTACATAATACAAAGGAAAACTTTATTTTACCACTGATACTTCCTGTCAGTAGCCAATGAAGAGAAAAAACAACAGTGGTATCATCTTTCAAGAGCTGTTCATCTCTGAATCCTGACCATGGGCAGTATAGTGACTAAAATTCATGCTTGTCCAGCACTCGCTGGAGTTTTCCCTAGACCATTGCTACAGAAACAGGGCTCTGCTTACAGCGTCAGAAGGTGTATATGTGTGTGTGTATATATATGCAAACTTTGTAAAGTTTTCTGAGTGAAAAAACCACAAATACTCCATAAGAGCTGAAAGCAGAAATCTCATTTCAAACTTTCTCTTTAGGGGAGTGGGTTAAACAAACACATCTAGATGGTCACACCCTGTCTATTGATATCCTTTTTCATCTGAAGAACTGCTAAGGTACAAATAAGGGTCTAAAGCTCTGGAAACATCTACCTTTCAAACACTGGTTTTTATGATTGCTGGTTTCTTTTATTGTTGTTGTCTTGGCTTGTACACGGTATCATCACAGAGCAGGGTCCCACTGGGGACAATGGCTTTGCCAGCCCAGGTAGTGCTATAACCAGCGTGACGCAGGTGTTGCATTTCCAAGCTAGCATAAAACTGCCACCAAGAATGCGGAGTCAGCATGGTAGAGAAAAGAGAATGAAAGAGAAAACTAAGCCTTTAATCTCAAAGGACTGTGTTATGCAATATTAACTCTTAAAAACACGGTAAGGGAAGAACTACTAGGAACGTGATTGACTAGAATGCTGCAGCCAGAGATGCTTTCAAAGCATCCAACCCGGGCCAGTGACTGGAAAAATAATATCTGTATGCCCTATGAAAACAGAAGCTATGCAGTAGAAAACATCTTTATTTGCCATGTGATTCTTTTTCCACTGCCTCTTCTTATATGCTATCATCAAATACATACGGGTTTGTAAAAAATTAGTGTGTGTCTATACAGACATTTACATTAAAATGTTTCACTTTAAGAAAAAAAATCATTCCAGACTGTTACTGGACTGAGTGCAGTCATTAAGCATTATACACTGATAGCTTATTGTTCACTTATGTGATAATTTTACTTCCAATTATATCCGAGTAATGAATAAAGACAGTTAAGACTTTAACCTATTTTCAGAAACCAGAGTTCTATCAACATGCAGTTATTTATGCTAATGAAAATAATGATCTTTTTATAGTGCTTGTCACTGAAATGGAATGATGTCCTGCCAACTTTGCATGTTTGCCAGTGGCTACAAATTAATCAGCTAAACTGGAGTGGTAATTGGAGTAAAGACAAGTCAAGGGGCAGCAAGGCCAGCTCTGGCAGAAAAGCTTTTGAAGACAAATACCCTGTTCAGTGCACAAAACAAAAGAATTTGTTTATATAATGCTGTTGTTTAATTAAATCTAAGCAGCTGTTTCATCAAGAGGTCTCTGAAGATAAATGTGGAAGGTGATGGGCAGGGGAATCAAAATGTGATGATGATTGTGTTATACTGGATTACACTGTACATTTACCTCACACCTGCCTAATGAAATGATTTCATAGAGCTCCTAATTATAAACTGCAGACAGACACCTGAGTGTAACCCCCGGTACTGGCACTGAATACACACGAGGACCACATGTGGAGATGTTGGCTTCAGAGTTCAGTGTTTAGCTGAGCACGTACAAAGCTCTGCCTTGGTGGTCCATGTGTGACTGCCCATGACAGATGTCCCTGTGTACAGACACAGAGCAGACAGGTGACATCCTCAGTATCCTCCCTTGGTTTGTTTAGGCTCCCTGTTGTAAACTGTAGGGGTGAACCGTGGGAAGTGCTTCTGCCTTGCTTTGCTCAAACAGCCTTTTTTTTTTAACCTTTCTTTTTTTCACCTTCTTAACTTCTTGCCACTTTCTCTCACGAGGTTGTTTACTTTACCTTGTAGGCACAACTAGTAATTGCTGTGAGCAAGACATGTAACTAAGCAGTGGTCTGGGCTGCATGTTTCTTTCCCATTGGGGTGGATTCCTCCTGACAACCGCAACACCATGGCTGGGGAGAAGCTTGCAGTGAATTGTGATGGTCCCATAACATGCTGCAGAAAAGGGATGGCTGACACGCCGGAAGGCTGTGCCACCTACAGCGTGACCTGGACAGGCTGGAGAGTTGGGCAGAGAGAGAAACTTTATGAAATTCAACAAGGGCGAGTGTAGGGTACTGCATCTGGGGAGGAATAACCCCATGCATCAGTACAGGTTGGGGGCTGACCTCCTGGAGAGCAGCTCTGTGGAAAGGGACCTGGGAGTCCTGGGGGCCAACAGGGTGACCATGAGCCAGCAATGTGCCCTGGTGGCCAAGAAGGCCAATGGCATCCTGGGGTGTATCAAGAAGAGCGTGGCCAGCAGGGCGAGGGAGGGCATCCTCCCCCTCTGCTCTGCCCTGGGGAGGCCGCAGCTGGAGCACTGTGTCCACTTCTGGGCTCCCCGGGTCAGGAAGGACAGGGAACTGCTGGAGAGAGTCCAGCAAAGGGCCACAAAGATGGTTAGGGGTTTGGAGCATCTCTCTTACGAGGAAAGGCTGAAGGACTTGGGTCTTTTTAGTCTGGAGAAAAGAAGACTGAGGGGGGATCTTATCAATACTTATAAGTACTTAAGGGGAGGGTGCCAGGTAGATGGGAACAGTCTTTTTCCAGTGGTGCCCAGTGACAGGACTAGAGGTAACGGGCACAGACTTGAGCACAGGAAGTTCCATCTTAACATGAGGAGGAACTTCTTTCCTTTGAGGGTGGCAGAGCAGTGGCACAGCTGCCCAGAGAGGTGGGGGAGTCTCCCACTCTGGAGACATTCCAAACCCGCCTGGACGCCGTCCTGTGCCACTGCTGTAGGTGTCCCTGCTGTGGCAGGGGGTTGGACTTAGATGATCTCCAGAGGACCCTTCCAGCCCTGACGATACTGTGGTACTGTGGTACTGTGATACTGTGTGAAACCTCCGAAGCGCATGCTCCACGGGCTGAAAACCTTTCTGTTAGCCTTGATGCTGATCCATTCACAGTATTCTGGGAGGTTCTTCCTGTTCCCTGTCCCTCATCCCACCCTGATCTTGTAACAAGAGCTCAAGCAGTTATACTGGGGGGGGTGTCCTTAGCTGAGGGCTCAGAAGCAGTGGATGGTTGAGTAGGAATGAACAGCCATGGATAGGAGCCTGGAGATGTTGTCAGACTAGTAGGAAAATTACAATTATTCATGCATATGGCATTTTAAAACGCACTTTTAACTTCCACAGTTGCAACGTAAAAATTGGAAAACATGACACAAGTCTACTGTAAAGACTCAGAAACCGCAAGGCAGAGAAAAAATATGCCAGACTTTCACCTTCCCTAAGCATCCCATGATTTTCTGCACTGACTTTGTGTTAACACAAAATTCAGCATTTTGTCCACAAAGGAATTTGGGATCTGGATGCTGAAGGCTTCCCTTTTGGTTTTGGTCCAGCCTGCTGCAGCTCAAATCTCATCGGTAGTTGCAGACTCCCTGTCTTGAGAGACATGGATAGCAAGAAGCTTCACTGACACCCTGGTCCTTGTGGAGTCTGACACATAAGTCTTGCACACATTTACTAAATATTTTGAAAGGAGTTTTCACAGGCCCATTAGTGAGGCACATTTTGTTGAAGGGTCTGGTTTTTTGAAATTATGAGATTCTTAAGCATTTTTTCAATATAAATTATAATAATAAATAAAAAGTGCCACTGGTGGAAAAAGTTTTCACAAGAGTTTTAATTTCATCCAGAAAATGACGTTTCATAACAGTCAAAGCACCTTATGGGAGTATTTCATTTGGACTTCCTTGTTTTATTTTGTTCAGACTCAAAGATTTCCTCAATGATAGATGTGGAAGCTTTTTGCTTAAATATGAAAAATAAATTTCTGAATTTTAGTTTTCCAACCAAATGTGTTACAAGCAATCCACCTACTCATGTAGCCATTTTCCTCAGACAAACACAAAACGCTTACATGATGAGAAACTTATCCTATCAGAGACTCAATAGGATCTTTGTTTGTCATTCATTCCTATTTAAGAACTTTCTATAGCCCTTGTAAAAGCTGCTGTACATTGTTAAATGCAGAGACCACATTGCATCCCAGAAGACACTGCAAGGCATTCCCCTGTGAATATCTTTCTTTCTTTAACAGGTCAACAATTTTGATCTGTGCCAGATAGGAACAAGACAGGAAAAAGGCACTTACTAGTTTTAAGCGCTATTTAAAGAATGTTTAACACGCTATTGACAAGTCACTTTTCATCTGAGATCATCAGGTGTCCTTCTGCTGTTAGTTAGAACCCAAATCCTATTTCTCTTGCCATACAACACCACTCCCAATCTAAGAGGGTACTTTGTGATCCTTAAATTCAACTGCCTTTCCTCAGTGTCTCAGGATGGAGAACAGCAGGTATCCTGCAGCCCTGTGCTCAGCAGCTGCAAGTGTGATTCTGCTGTCCTTTGTGGCAATGAAGGTGAACTTCTGTAGGATCAGGCCTTATTTGAGTAAAGCAGTGTACCGTAGCATATTAAATTGGCACCCCTGACTGCTTCTGTGAGCTTGGCCCTGTGGAGTTTTCAATAAAATGTAATTATTTTATAAGGTGTATAAAGAGCTTATTCAAGGCATATGCTCATTAAGCTCTTTCAGTCGTCATTAGCATCAACGCCTAAAGGACAACAATGGTAATAATGCGATATGGGGCTGAAAACTGTGGCATTTAATAACAGAGCACAGTGGCATGATTTAAAAGCAAAGCACTAAGCCTCTCTCACAACCTTCTGCTAGGGCCAGGAGAATGTGAATGCTCGGAATTAGTTAATGATTCTTATACTACTCTTGGACTAATCTGTATGCTTGGTATTTAATTTGAATGAATCTAGCATTCCAGATCGATTTTACGGTGATACATGAGAATGAGTAGTCATTCCAGATCAAAATTAAGAGGCAAGGTGAAAGATGCTCTGTTTCAAACAGCAAAATAAGCCATCGTCACGCAAGGGGCCTCTGCTGGCCCTTCAGCTGCAGAGGGGCTGGGGAGCAGCTTAACCCAGTGGATTCAGCGGTGAGCTGGAACAGTGACCGCACGTGGAAGACTGACGTGCTTCTGTTTGTTCTTCACCACAGCAGACTAGGTAAGATTTAACAGGCTGTTCTAGATTTGCACTGCAGTAACTGGGACCAAATTTGGTCCTTTAGACTCCTGCATCATGGAGGTCCCCAAATTGTCATGACTCAGTGTTGTCACAACTGTCCCCTGTGAGCTCTCAGAGACCAGTATGAGGTCCTGGACCTTTTCCTTCTTCCAGTTTGGATTTGCAGTCTCTCAGCTTGGTCTCCTCCGTCTTTCCAGCTGAACCTAATATCCTTAATATCCATCAATCAGGGCTGTAATATCCTCTAGACCAACCTGTTCTCACCCAGATGATTCACTGTATTCAGAAAAAAATAGAGAGCAATTCTTCCCTGACCCAGAATTTGTGAACAGTAAGACTCTCTGAAGGCTTACCAATGAATCGTGTACTTCAGAAGAAAAGAAAAACACATGCACGCTTCATTTGCTTTCAGTCCTGCAACCGGAGCCACCCATGACAGTGCCCAGGGTCTGAGCCCCACTGTGCTGCACCTCTGCTCTCTCCGGCTGAGCATCTGCACCGGGCACGCCTGCCGGCCCCAAAGCCTGACTGCCTCCTCCTTCGGGGGGACAGGAAAGGCACGCTGATTCCCTGATTCATGACCTGGGCCTCCTCACTTGCCAAATACACCTGGCAGACCCACCAGCCATCCAAGACCCCACCTTGCCCAGCTGCTCAAAGGACAGTCCCTGTGCGGGTGGGTTCAGCTAGCTCAGTAAGATCTACAGAAAACTGCGCCCCTGCAAAGGAGAAACGCTCTATCTGAATAAGAGTTGATCTCCAATGGGATGCTACATACAATGAGAGCTACCTGACCATCGTCCACATCTGCACCACAGCTTTGATGGTTACGTGAAAAGCCAAGGGTCATATCTCATTCTGCAGGGACACCTCTCTGGGTATCACGAGTTTAACAGAAGTCTGTAAATTTTTTTATAGAAAGATGAGAAAGGAATAGGGGAGACAGAGGAGGACCATTAGAAGTGGTCGAGAGCTGACAGTTGAGCCAGAGGGGAATACGTCAACCCACGGTATCAAGACCCGCTCAGACGCTACTCCAGTAGTGCTGTCCTCCCTGCCTGGCTCTTCCAGCACCACCCAAGAGACTGCAGACGCCATCACCTGCAGTGGCCGGGGAGCAGTGGCTCCGCAGCTCAGTACGCACGTGGCCTCACTCACTGCCCCTCGCCCACTGCCACCTTCCCCCCCATCAGGGTCAGCAGCAAAGCTCCTCCTGCGCATTACAAAGAGGTGGCTGCTAATGAGCTGAAGTAAGGGGGTGGAGTAATAACAACGGTGGGAAGGAACATATGCTTTCCTCAGCTCTAGCAGTGCTGAGAAACCTTTTTCACATGATTGATAGGTTTCATCCACAAGGGAGGGCCTGCTGGAGCCCAGATGGAAAAGCAGCGTTTTTTTCCCCAACTGCTGCACCTCAACTCCCCGCCCAGTAGAGGCTGTGCACAAAAGTCACTAATCAAGTTAAAAAGCCAGCTTGCAGTGCCAGAGGAAGGCCTGGCAAGAATTATGTAAAGAAAATTAAATTCAGCAATGGGAAGGGACAAGTAATGAGGGTTAGAAGTTGAACCGATGGGTCTCTACCCATTTTGCTGCTCCAAGGTTAGTTTCTCTTTTTTTTTTTGGTTTCCTCTGGTGTATCTTTAATATCCTCCTTCCTTTCTGATACAAATCATTGATTCCTGCTTGGGTACTCGGCTCCTGTAAGATTTCAGAGCAGAGCTGAAGGCTACAAGGTTACTGAACAACAAGCAGAACCTGCTTTATTGCCAAGCATTTAATATCCTGCTTCCAACAGTGGAGGCTTAGAGGAAAAGTATGGCATGAGCCTTCTCCCAGCATACCCACTGTGCCTCTAGCATAAAGAAGGTGAGGAAAGGGGGTAGGTTCAGGCCCATCAAATAAGAAGACATCCTTCTCATATTAGTCTCTTTTCCAAAGAAATCTGCACCTGAAAAGCCATTCACACTTAAAAAAGGCCAAAACTGTTCTCTCAGTTACATGTCCGTCACTCCCAGTCTTACCACTCACTCATTTCTTGCATATGTGCCGTATTGGATAGTAAGTGCAATGGGACAAAGAACTAGCCTCAGAGTTGCCCACAAAATGCCTAAAAATTTGGACCACTTTATAAAAAAAGGATTTATAAATCTATTGTGTGAAACAAGGGCGGGAGGGGTGTTTTGGTTTTTTTTTCCCTCAACAACTGATGCTGGTTTTCTACCTTTTGCTTATATTTTTATTAAGCTCTTTGCTCAAAGATGGATTTTTTTCCTACAAAAATTACTCCTTGTCCCTTGCAAAATGTTCTGTCTAGCTTTCAGGAAGGTCTTTTGCTTATGAACTTCAAAACAGAGGTCATGTCCAAAAATTATTTTAATCCTTTTACTTCTAGGATATATGCCGGTTTCTAATATGGAAAGCTCTATATATTGCATACTCACCACAGCTCGCCAGTAGCTTCGCACTGCATACCATCATCACTACAAAATCTACAAAATTATTGTGATCGGAATGGTTTAGGACAGAGGCTTGTAAGGGTATGAGTGAAAAAGCTGCCTTTGTTAGAGTGCATGTAGCTTGAGGAACAAACATTTAAAGGCAACTGTGGAGTAGATTCTGTAATACCATGAATTTGAAGCAGCTCATGGTCCCTGTAGCTCATTTCGTGGTGTGATGCCTCTCAGGATACTCCTGCTCTGCCGCTTGCTGGTGCCAAAGCAGCACAGATGGACTTTCCCCTCTCCACACACTCAAGTCCCCTGTGGGGCTCTCCTCCCTGCAGCACCTGGGGCAGCCGTGTGCCCCAGCCCCAGCCGGGGCTCCCCGTCCCGCAGCAGCCATGTGTCCCGGCTGGCACTGTCCCCATCGCTGCCTGCATATGGCTCTGGGGTACCTTGCTTCTTAGAAGTCCACAGCCTTGTGCTTGTCATAATCATTCCTCAAGTTATTTCCCCACGTGTAGGGATCGGATATGGCTCTGGGTCAACAAGGTATTTAACCATCTGCTGAACTAATCAGTTCCTTCAGCTGGAATTTGCAAACTGTGATGCAGAGAAAACAGCCTGAGCATTCATCGCACCCCACAACAGCTAACAGCAAACCTTTCCCAAGCAGAGAACTTGCTGACTTCAAAATGAATTTAGTGTCACCTCTGGGGCGGCCGCCTGGTCAGTGGAGAAGTCCCACATAGTACAGCTCTCAGCAGCACTGCCACCTCTTTGGTTGAAACTGCAGATTGTGCTTTCAGCTCTGGAAAGCTGCAGTTCATGGTTTGAGCCAAGATGACTGTCACTGCACCTGAATCACAACCCACTGGATCACTGCTCCTCTGCAGACTCCTCCACACCCAACTTCTGCTCAGCTGGGATTTTTTTCTACAGCTGAAAAAAAACCTTATTTTGAGTAGCATCTCAATTGATATTCAAAACAAAGATATGCATGTAGTTTGTTGTAGCTAAAGGCTAAAGATTTTTATTATTAAAAATATTTCCAGCTTACTGTTTTCCTTTCTCAAGGTGCTCATTTATGCATGGGCCACTATGTGCTATATTTAGCAGTAAAAGTGAATTTGAAAAAAATTACATTTTAAAGTAAAATATGTGGTGAAATTTATTTACCTAGAGAAACATTTATGTAGCTATAGATCGACAAGCAAGGAAGATCATAACATCTCAGGGTGCACTTGTGTGTATGAAAAGGTATGCATGAGTGAAAAAAGACTGCTGCATAATATATATTTGTATACATAGAAATCCAGGGAACAAAGACATTCAGGCTGAAACCAATGCATATATTTTTGCTTATATTTACCTTGTATTCAGAAAAGATCATAAAAATAAAAAAAAAGACAACTAGAGCGACACAGGTGCACGTGTATATATGCATGCCTGCATGCAGGACTGATGGCAAAATGTCACAAACAGACTTTGCCGTTAAAGAAAAATCCTCTCATATTTAATGCTGAGTGGTTTTCATTGCCCTTTGTTGAAAGCATCTTTTTCTGGTTATAAAAGTATTTTAGCCATCTCAGTCAAGTGTCTATAAAATGGGGACAGTGTTTCTCCTGTTAACACTTTGAAACCTATGCCGGCAGCTGCCACTGAGAGAGATGTTCTCTAAGAGCTGGATTCAGACATTAGATATTTTCTTAGATCCTAAGCTCCTCTAAAATCAGATCATACCATATGTCTTAATGTTAGGACTCAGTTAGACCCTGAGGCTGAATGCACTAGAAACCCATGAAAGAACTGGAGAGAACTGTTACAGATGCTCTTCGGTGAACAAAATCACCAAGCTGTGCCCCGGATGAGCAACCTTGATTCATCTCTATGTGCAGCGGGGCAGCAGTAGTTTAAACAGCAGCAGCACTTCAGGGGTTAAGCTGATGAGTCCTGAAGACTGCGCCATGCAAATAATTATGTATCTGAATAGCTCCAGTGAACTGAATTAAGCTATTGACACGTGTGGTTGCAAGAACAAGGTTTGCAGCTAATGCCCGGGAAACAGCAAGAGAACTAGGTAAAACCATGCCTGCCTATGGCTCTCTGATAAAAACTGCTCAGGGCTTCTATTTCAGATACGAGCAGAGGCCTTTGAAGTCTTACATAATTCTGCAAACAAAATTACCTGCTTTCCAAGTTTTCCACATACTACAAGGAAATGACACTGGCTCAGGGGTAGGAGATTTGAGCTCACCTCAGCACGGCGGGACTCAGAGGGGGCAGCTCAGGCAGCCTGCGTTCCCCAGCAGTCCTCGACGTGGGGCAGGCAACACTACAGCCTTGGTACCGCAAACTCCGAGTTTTAATCAGTTTGGCACTTTTTCTGTTTGGTCTGGTTTTGGGTACCTCCTTTTTTCAGGCCCACCTTTAAAGAAAGCAGATTTTCCAGAATGAGAAATCAGCTTTTGTTGTCAGTGAATAAATAAATAATGCTTTCTAAATTGTTGCTGGTTTCCCACCAAAGCCTCCATTTATTTCTGAGGACCTCTGAGCTTGGACTTCCTTGCAGTTGTCCCAGCAAACGTACAACCGGTACAGCACACTGCAGCTCCTGTAAATTGAGCTGAGCTCTGGGCAGGCTGGTGAACTTCTGAGGGTGCCACAGATCAGATGCTTGTACATGTGGGTATGTATCTGTTTCCTCACTTGTGAGGCCCCAAAATACAATGAGCACCAGCTGGAAATGGGATGCCTATCTCAGACCTTCACTTTCTATTAGTTACATGTGGAAAAAATCGCCTTGTTTGGTCCATTTGTGCAACATAAATGAATATTAAAAAATAATAATAAAAAAAATCAGTTTCCTTTGAGTTATAAATATTCCTGGGCAAAGAGCACAAGGAACTCTAAGCCATTACCTGTTCAATTACAGATAATAAATAATAACATATAATAATAAATAAAGACATATAAACCTACACTGACTGCAGAAATATTCCTATTTTGCCATACTTAAATGGAGCTTAGTCCAACTTGCCATGGCAGATGAACAATCCTTAGGGAGCTTTAGGAACTGTTGGGTATTAGAAGGTCAGGTTTCTTTTAGATCTGGACATTCTAATTTAATTCCAGCTAATGCCTGATGTATGAATAATTCATTAGTATTTCTCAGTTTGGAACTAAACTTCTCAGAGAATTTAGTAAGTGTGAATGTTGCTGCAGTAAACATATGCCAATTATTTTTTTAGAAGCTAGAAAATGAGGTTACTCCCAAAAAAGTGGGTAAAATAATTAAAATGTAAATTGAAATAAATTATTCACACTACTAAATTTAAATAAATGACTCGAACACCTAAACTCAATTAAGGCATGTTGTTAGTTAGAATACTCAGTATTATATAGCAGATGTACAAAGCCAAGAACTGGCACCAAAAAAGTGTTCAATGTGCATGAATGTTTTATAGGTAACAGAGTGTATACCCTAAGGGCCTTGAATATTACATTAAATTATACATTTCTAATAAAGAAAATATAAATGAATATGGAACAAATGTCGACTTTCAGCTTAAAACACCAAATACTTCTTTCAAGAGCGAGTTTTACCATTGCATAACAGTTGCAATATTATCTTGTTTAATGGCTTAAACACTGTTGTCAGCTAAATAGCTGTGTCTGTATGTACGAGAAGGCAGAAGTGCCATTGGCAACTGTTGCGTAGTGTTATGGAAACCATTCTAAAATAAGACCACATTTACTGTCACTTCAAACTCTTTTAAAATTTTAATGGAAATAACATATTCAGCAGAGGAGACTTATTAATTTGCTGTAACTTTTCTTTCTTCTTTTTTTTTTTTTCATGGCTCACTTGCAATCACAAAAGCAAGCTACTGTCAAAACCTACCTATAGGGAGGGAATATTCCTAGCTCTACAATAGGTGCCTAGTGTGAGGAGCAGGACTGAGGGGGAAGAATCTGGCAAGAACTCAATATATTTTCTTTGCCATGGTTTTATAAAATACGATGTCACATGTTGAAAATTCCTGTGTATATAGTATTTAAGCCTACAGCCTAAACTCCAAAATAGAAATAATTCTTTTTTCTTTTTTAGTTGAAGAGGGGGAAGAGCAGCTGTAAAGAAGCTTAGTTAATGTATTTGACATACCATGCCATCAGTCATATTTGGATGCACAGCCTGACTTCAGACTTTAGGTGGGATGGGAAGTTTCAGCCGTGCAGAGTGAGCAGCAAAGCGCCCATGCTCTCGGTACCTGCTCCAGCTCCAGCAGCCCCAGCATCCTGCACTCACCCAGAGGTTAGCACAGAGCCAGGCCACATTGTGACTCATGGTGGGTTTTAAAGACCGCTGGAGCCACAGCACGCTGCCACCAAGCATGTGTTCATTAAACACAGTGTGGGCTGGAAGGGGCCAGTGATGTGACCACAGAAATGCCACTTCATGGCAGACTGCACAACTCGGGACAGCCTGCAGTGGAGTTACCAGGCAGTCCCTTTGCAAGAGCCCTTTGCCTTTGCTGGCTGTTTTGCTTGTTCAACTTTGCTGTTCAACTGCTGAAAATACACACGTAAATCCAAGTACTCTGAGAGACAGAGGAGGTACTGGGAAAGAACTTCTGAAAGATTTTTTTTCCTCTAGTCAGATTTGAAGTTAAGATGTAAGCTGATTTTGGTCCTCTGCAAAGCAACATAACAGATATTGAACTCAGCCCTAATTGGGTCTGTTAAGCACCTAGCAAAGCCGTTGCACATTAACCATTTTCAATTACAGCAGCTATGAGTAAAGATCCAAACACAAGTGCAGTGTGCAGACATTTTAGTCCAGGGAACCAAACTAAATAGGGGTATTGTTTTGAGAAAATAACATTGGGCTTTAAGGAGAGGGAGCAGTGAGGAATATCAGCTCGTTCTCTCCTTCAAACTGAAACAGTGAGCCACCTGAACCTGCTCCATGTAGACCCAAATACTTAAAGCAGCTCATTCTCTCAGCCAGCAGCTGAGTGAATAGGAGGGCTGCAAAGAAACTTGCAAAATGCAGCCTATTAAGAAGCCAAGCTCTGATCCTTTACCTCCAACATTAGCAAGGCTTGAAGCCAGCCCAGCACAGAATTCACTGGGGAGAGCTTCCCTTTGACGCCAGGCAGCTTTGGGGCAGAACCATGGGGTCTAAATGATTCCTTCATAAGTCCTACAGACCCCATCAGACAGGCGATAAGAAGAGGGTTAATGCTCTTCGCCTTGGCAGAGGCCACCTCACAGCTGCCTGTCCTCATTTCAGGGCCTGCCAGGGAACCCTGCCATGGGGAAGGGAGGAGGGAGAGGGAATCTGTGCCCGGGCTCAGCTGGAGTGAGTTGCCATATCCCACAGGGAGCTATAAAACTCCTCTGGTGAGGCTGGCAAGTCTCCTCATTTAACTCAGCAGCCAGATCCTTCTTGTAGGAAAGCTGAGGAACCTTTACCAGAACGGAAGACTTCAGTGTCAGGAGTGAATGAATCAGTTTTATGTGTGATTTTTGCTTATCTTTGATGTGCTCTTGAATAAAGGGAAAATACCTACACCAAGGGCCAGTCTCGGCTTATTGACATACGAGTGGTAATAATTGAACTAGTGTTGCTATATGCAAGCAAAATGAAGTTTGAATCAGTACACTATACAGCAGTGCCTTAAGAAAGTTGGCTTTATAAAGCCAAAAAACATTACGAGCAAAGTCAACTAGAAGAAGGAAATAAGGCAGAAAATATGAGAGCTACTTAAGAATATCTTATCTTAACAGGAGAAAGTTGTATCTGTGTAAAAACACAACAGAATAAGCTCAGCAAATAAATCAAAAACCTCTGCAGCAGGAAGGAAGTGAATGCAGCCATAAAAGTAAATCTTACCGATAAGGAGGAAAAAGATGAATTTGATAGCAGAAGAGGATAGATAATTGACAAGAAAAACAAAAATGTGTAGCTGAGAACATTAATAAAGGAACAGTTTTAGCAAAACATTTCTGGAGTGGAAAAAAACCCTTGAAACAGACCAATAGGTCTGTTCCCAAACAGACACAATAGATAACCTTTCTATTTAGTAACAATGCAAGAGAATTCAATAAAGATGTCTGTTGTGTACTGGGGAGAAAGGATGATGTATTTGTTATATGATGATGGTAATATACTTTCTATTCCTACTGTAACTAAAGAGGATATTAATCAACAGCTACTGTAGTTAGACATACTTAAATCAGAAGTTCTGGGCAATTTGCATTGAGAAATTTTAAAGCAGCTGGCTGAGGAGCTTTTTTGGCAGCTAATGTTGATTTCTCAGTAACCCGTGGACAGGAGAGAATTCCAGAAAACTTGAAGAATGCTAGTTCCTTGTTAGTTCATTAAAAAGTATGGGCAAGATGGCTGAGGTAACAGAGGTTGTCAGGCTGACATCAGTGTGGGAAAACAAAGGAAAAGCTCATATTTAATTCAATTAACAGAGACTGAAAGGTGCACACTACTGTTCATGCTGATCAACAAAATACGGAAAATACATCTTCTCGAAGAAGCTTTAATCTTAGAGAAATTATTAACCTGGTTGATATAGGAAAAACATTTAATAAATATACTTATGTTTCAGTAAAACATTACTATACAGATGACAAAATAAAACTGTGAACTTAGAAAGTTTAAAAGAAAATAAATCAATAGGTGTACTAAAAGGTCAAACAGAATAGAAGGATACACAATAACTTGGCTATCCAGTAAGTAACCAGAAAGGTAAAAGCCACCAGAAAGCAGGAACCTCTGCCGAACAAGGAAATCTATAGTAAAACCCAAATTGTTCAACTTTAAGCAACCCAAATTGTGTATATTCCAGACATGTATTTCAAGTTGCTAACAGTGAAGCTTCCTAAGCAGAGGAACAATTTAATGAAGGTTGTGATAGTTTTCATCACTAGGAATCCTTATATTAAAGGTGGATATTTTTCTAACTGAGGCTATAGTTCCACTATCACTACTGGAAGTTAATAAAGCAGACAAAATGTTTCAAGCCCAGCAGGAAACGCGGTTTGCCCCTGTGGCTCTGGATGCTCTGTTGGGTTACAACATGTATATTACACTTGCAGATCCTCACCTCTCCTAGCTTGCTTTTCTTCTAATTGCTTTTTTTGCAGCATGTGGCATTGACTCTTTCAACAGTATCCTAAGACGTTTATTTGTAATGTACTAAAAGATGCAATCTTTGTAGCTGAACCAAATTTACAGTAGCACCATTTTGGGTGATGAAACTGCAGTGCTCCAAGCTTTGTGAGTGATGCTTTACTTGGCTTGTTTTTTTTATTTGAACTTAAATAGAACGATCTTACTTGTTTTACGTCAAAGAACAGTGGAAGCAGAAGTGACTAATTTGATTGTTCATGCAGAAGCTACTCACACCAGCTCCTAGAAATTAATATTCTTCAATATTAGGAGATACAAATTTCAGCCAGCCATACAAAAATCAAACCTCTTTCCCAGGTGAATTTCACTGCCTCAGTCTGTGACTCTTAAGTAGTAAACAGATGTTGAGCATATGAGCTTTAGGGACAAATCAGCTGACCTTTAATGAGTCTTTAAGTCCTTCCCTCATTTTCCATCAATAGCATATTTATTGATCACAGAGCTGGCTGGTACTGAATTCCTCTGGAGAAATTCAGTATCAGAAACGCTAGGAAAAATCTTTAAAGTGCATAACTTAATTCTCTGGTCTGTTGTCATCAAAACTGAACCTCCGAAACTGCACTTTACTAACTAAAAAGGAGTCTCTTCCCTTGACTCTAACATATTGGTGTTGCTACTTTGGCATCCAAAGTAAAATCTTCCCTTCTTTTTAATGCTACTTGTAGGCAGGTGACTCACCGTGACTCCCCAAACTCGCATCACTGTTTGGGAGCTAGGATGCATCAGTTCTTCAGGAAATTTCACTGGAGATTAATCTATGAATTATGTCATCTGAGCAGACTTCAGTGAAAATGTCACTGCTGTGATGCCTTACATCTGTGTAAGCTTCCAGTGAAGACAGCTGCCAAATGAAAGAAATGAGGAATAAGAATAAGGAATGAGAAACATCTTCAATTTTTCCCTCCAATTACTTGGTCCATCTGCATGCATATCAGGTGTAATACCATACCATTAGTGCAGAAGACTTGGTTGGTACTCACAAAATAGTTTGAGAGCCCTCCGGCAGTAATCACTGTCTTAGGAACAAGCTGAGAAGCAGTCACAATTTAAATCCAAAGCCTGCTGACCCTGACCTATCATGCCAAGGCTCTACATATCAATTTGGCGCATGAGTACTACGAGAGGCAATCACCCAACACACTCACATTGCAATGCAGGATGGTGAAAATCTGGACAGCTGATTCCCAAGCAGCTCCATCACTCAATGGTCTTAAGGGTCTTTTCCAATCTAAATGATTCTATGATGCTATTCTACAATTGTTTGAACACTCACATTCCCTTTAGATTTTAAGTATTCAAATGAGTAAGAAAAAAACCTGTATATGCAGTTTACATTTCATATACAGTTATTGCTGAACAAACATACACAGTACATACGGTACATTATGTCGTACACCGTGTTCAGTATATGTATATTGAAGTTTGCCTCATCCACTAATGCTTAAACTCCATTGCCTGATGATGTATTGCAATAGTACATCACTGGAGTGATGACGATCTGATGGTATATTACCATCATTTATTACTGGAATATCATCACTGGCATATTATTGCAATGTATCACCACAGCAGCAGCCAGCAGGAATATAGCTGCAAGAGAGTCATGTTATATATTTTATTAATTCCTAAGTGATAGTTGTAGAATTAGTATGACACGGAATCAGCATATAGCCTTTCTCCTTATTCACATACTTGCAACTGGTATATTTTGTTTGCTATTTTCAGCATAGCCTGTTATTTTCCAGGTGTGAATCAGGTGTGCTGAAATTTTAGATTGGGACCTTCATTTTGAAAGTTTTGTTATCAAGTATGAAATAACAAGAACCAAAAGAAAATGGAAATCTGATCTTGACTGTTTTATTTTATCATCATCTCTATCATATATTTTAGGATGATTTTTGTGGCCCTGACTAGAATTTTTTTTCATTATTACCCAGGTTATTATACAAAGACTTATAAAATAGACAAGCCATTAAGGTATGACATTTACAATAAATTTTTTTTTTTTGCATCTGCATGTACACTTTAGAATTCAGTATCTCAGCTGCTGCCAAAAATAAAGTATAAAACCCAGTATACTCCTGCCACTCAACCACTCAAATTTGCAAAATGATATCAGATATTTAAATATCTTCATGAAAACTGAGTGTGCTTTCTCCCATCAATGTTAATTCTGCCTATCTCACTGTGCTCTGCACAAAGCAAGAGTGTACTCATATTACAGTCTCTCTTCCACAATCATTGCCTGAAGGAATTCCGAAAACTCTCCTGCAAATGTCCCCTGGAATTATTTCATTGCACCACCAGAAAATTATGTTTGCTGCAAGCTTTATATGGAGCAACTTCTGCAAAGCGATCTCAGTATCAGCCTGTCTGATTCAGTCAGGAGGACTCTGGTTTAGTTAGTGATAAGGCTCCTATCTGCATCCCACTAGGATCAGATGGGGATATTGGAGAACTACAGTTAGTTCTACCTACTCACTGGAGGGTTGCATTAATCATATCTCTGCTACTTCTGGCCATTATCTACCAGTACATATATATCTTCATCTTTTTTAGCACCATGTATTTTTAGGCTAAAAAAGCCTCTCTGGTAGACCACTTCAAATTTCTATCTTTCACCTCTGATATATTGTAGTAGAACTATTAGGAATGAAATTTAGAACTATGATTGCTGTATATTTTTAAAAAATACATAGCTAGTTTCAAGTTGCTGCACTAGCCAAGACAGTCAGCTTGCTTGACCATGATTGTTCAAGACACAGACAGGCAGAAACAGGCAACCTTGGAGAGGAGCCACCTCTGTGGTTGGTAGGATGTAATACCAAACTAGAGGCAAGTCATAACAGCACAGCACCTTCTCTGGAATTAATTTTTGGCTAAACCTAGCACTGTGATAACTGTAATAAACCTCACATACCGGAAGATCCTGAATAGTAGAGCAAACAGAGAGAAGAGGTAGGGAGTAGCAGAGGAGAAAGCAGAGGGATACAGCCTCTCTGGAGAGATGGTGAGAAGCACTTTGGGAGGAAGCTTGGCTGTGACCAGCTCCCTAAGAGCACAACTCAGGACTGGCCATCATCACTGAAAGCACAGGGCATGCTAGTGATAAAAATGAAATATCAAAGGTTATACCAACCTGTCTGAAAACAATTTCTTGCTGCTGGAGAAAGACTATCAACATTTTGTTAAAATTTTCCCTGCCTGCCTCCCAAGAAATGGTAGATGCTCGTGTAGCAACATGTAGATCAGGAAGCTAACCCTAGCACATGCACCAGTGTATTAGGTAGGACAAAAGTGTACGAAACAGCAACATCTGTTTCAAATGACTGTTTCCTGTTTATCTGCACATACACTGTTAACAAAAATGGATTACACTCAGCAACAACCACATCCCAGGTTAGTAGTTTGAAGCGCAAGTCCTCTTGCCTATTCTCAACTAGATTGTCCCTTGCACTGGCTTGCCAAGGACTGACTACTATCATAATGGACATTCATTTAATCATGCTGCCTGACACGTTGCAGAGAAGTCAGTAAAAACTGGTGGAAGTGATAAAGGACTAATGCAAATTTAATGTCTCTTTCTTCTTTTTTTATACGTTGGCTGGATGCAAGTGTTTAAGCTCAGCCTTAGATGTTGATGTCATTCTCTGACGATCAGTAGCTGTACTTTTCCAATGCAGTCTGACTTCACCGCAAGAAAACATCTGGAGGATGGCACAACATTTGGCATCCCTTCAGAAGGATGTTTTAAACTTTTTGTCTTCTTTCCCCTCAAGACCCCAGTACGAGACTCAGAAAGGATGGGCTGGGAAATGAAGGAAGGTTCTGAATATGAGTCTAATTACAATTTAAAAAAAAATACACAACACAATTTGTACACTGCTACCATCTAGTGAATTAAAAGAAAACAAAATCTTTCTCTGAAGTAAGATGAACCATATCTATGGGTGTGAACCTTCACCACTGAAGTCACTGGGACTTTTGTCATTGCCTTTACTTGGAATAAACCTTAATGGAATAGGCCATATTAAACATCAGGCATTTGAACTTCAAGCGCAATTACAGAAAGTATCAAAGACTGTTACGTATATTTGTGATGTAGATAATTGCCATAATTTGTCCAGACTAACATTGAACCAAAAGGTTCATTACCAATTACTGCTTTAATCCAGTGCAAATAGGTTCAACTGGATGAAAAGGCACATTTTAGGACTGGAACAAAGGGAAGCATTTTAATGGGTACTGCATTTTCTGTTTTAAATTAACTTAAACCTTAGGAAAGAGGTTTACACTGCAGCTTTGGAAACCTTAGTTCTGCATTTATACAAAGAATTTCTCCATAGACTTTGGCCAACTTGGCTTGCTCTTTGGTGCTTCCCCAAAGCAGGAAGAACAAGTCACTCCCATGCAGTCTTTAGCTCTTATTTAGTGGGTATTTTTCTCAATTAGATTGGCACACGCTAACTCATCTAACAAGCTGGTCACGCTGAAATGTCAGTGCTAACATCCAGTGCTATTAAAATCTACACTGATTTTGACACCTCCTTTTGCAGAGTGAGCATTTTATTTACCCCAAGACATACTTTCACTTAAAATGTGAATCAGGGTACAAAGTGTCAGGATTAAATGATCTGTACTATATTTGCAGTACTTGATCCTTTCTTCCCTATCCTATTATAGAATCATAGAACGGTATGGGTTAGAAAGGACCTTAAAGATCACTAGTTCCAAGCCCCTGCCAGGGGCAGGGACACCTCCCACCAGCCCAGGTTGCTCAAAGCCCCATCCAACCTGGCCTTGAACACCTCCAGGGATGGGGCATCCACAACTTCCGTGGGCAGCCTGTGCCACTGTCTCACCACCCTCACAGTAAGGAATTTCTTCCTAATATCTAATCTAAGTCTACCCTCTTGCAGTTTAAAACCATTACCCCTCGTCCTATCACTACACTCCCTGAGAAAGAGTCCCTCCCCATCTTTCCTGTAGGCCCCCTTTAGATACTGGAAACTTGCTATAAGGTCTCCCTGGAGCCTTCTCTTCTCCAGGCTGAACAACCCCAACTCTCTCAGCCTGTCTTCACAGCAGAGGTGCTCCAGCCCTCTGATCATCTTCGTGGTGCTTCTCTGGACCCGCTCCAACAGGTCCATGCCCTTATTTTTGCGGGCTCCAGAGCTGCACGCAGTACTCCAGGTGGGGTCTCACCAGAGCAGAGGAGAGGGGGCAGAATCCCCTCCGTCGCCCTGCTGGCCACATTTCTTTTGAGGCAGCCCAGGATACTGTTGGCTTTCTGAGCTGTGAGCACGCATTGCCGGGTGATGTGGAGCATCTCATCAACCAACACCCCCAAGTCCTCCTCAGGGCTGCTCTCAATCCATTCTCCACCCAGCCTGTATTTGTGCATGGGATTGCCCCAACCCACGTGCAGGACCTTGCGCTTGGCCTTGTTGAACCTCACGAGGATTGCACGGGCCCACCTCTCCAGCCTGTCCAGGTCCCTCTGCATGGCATCCCTTCCCTGCAGTGTGTCAACCGCTTCGCACAGCTTGCTGTCATCGGCAAACTTGCTGAGGGTGCACTCAATCCCACTGTCCATGTCACCAACAAAGACGTTGAATAGTACTGGTCCCAATACGGACCCCTGAGGAATGCCACTCATCACTGGTCACCGCTTGGACATGGAGCCATTGACTGCAACTCCTTGAGTGCGACCATGCAGCCAATTCCTTATCCACCGAGTGGTCCATCCGTCAAATCCATGTCTCTCCAATTTAGAGACCAGGATGTCATGGGGAACAGCATCAAATGCTTTGCACAAGTCCATGTAGATGACATCTGTTCCTCTTCCCTTATCCACCAAGGCTCTAATGCCATCATAGAAGGCCACCAAATTTGTCAGGCATGATTTGCCCTTAGTGAAGCCGTGTTGGCTGCTACCAACCACCTCCTTATCCTCCATGTGCCTTAGCAGAGTTTCCAGGAGGATCTGCTCCATGATCTTGTTGGGCACAGAGGTGAGACTGACTGGCCTGTAGTTCCCTGAGTCTTCCTTTTTTCCCTTTTTAAAATGGGGGGTTGTTTCCCCTTCTCCAGTCAGTGGCAACTTCACCAGATTGCCACGACTTCTTAAATACGATGGATAGTGGCTTGGCAACTTCATCCGCCAGTTCCCTTAGAACCTGCAGATGGTCTAAAACCTGATGTTCTCCTACTGTGGGCAGTCCCTCATTCTCCCAGTCCCTGTCTTTGCCTTCTGCAACTTGGGTGGTGTGGCTAGAGCACTTGCTGGTGAAGACTGAGGCAAAAAAGTCATTGATTACCTCAGCCTTCTCCATATCCCGGGTAACCAGGTCTCCCGTTTCCTTTCAGGGAGGACCCACATTTTCCCTAGTCTTCCCTTTATCACTGACATAGCTGTAGAACCTCTTCTTGTTGCTTTTGACATCCCTGGCCAGATTTAACTCTGTCTGGGCTTTATCTTTCCTAAACTGATCCCTGGCTGCTTGGATAATTTCTCTGCATTCCTCCAAGGCTATCTGTCTTTTCTTCCACCCTCAGTAGGCTTCCTTTTTCTGTCTGAGTTTGTTCAGAAGCTCCTTGTTCATCCATGCAGGCCTGCTGGGGTTTTTGCCCTACTTCCTCTTTGTTGGGATGCATCGCTCCTGAGCTTTGAGATGGTGATCCTTGAATATTAACCAGCTTTCTTGGGCCCCTCTTCGCTCCAGGGCTTTATCCTGTTGTAGTCTACCAAGCAGATCCCTGAAGAGGCCAAAGTCAGCTCTCCTGAAGTCTAGGGTAGTGACCTTGCTGTGCATCCTCCTTGCTGCCCTGAGGATCTTGAACTCCCCCATTTCATGGTCACTGCAACCAAAGCTGCCCTTGAGCTTCACATTCCCCACTAGCTCCTCCTTGTTGGTGAGAACAAGGACCAGCATAGCACCTCTCCTCATTGGCTCTTATATCATTTGGAGAAGGAAGTTATCATCAATGCATTCCAGGAACCTCCTGGATTGTTTATACCTTGCTGTGTTGTCACTCCAACAGATACTGGGGTGTTTGAAGTCCCCCATGAGGACCAGGGCTTGTGAACTGAGCTGCTTGTAAATAGAGCTGCTCCTGTCTGTCTACAGAGGCCCTGATTTGCTTGGTCTTCCTGGTCAGATGGCCTGTAGCAGAACCCCACTGTAATGTCACCTGTCCCTGCCTTCCCTTTAATTCTGCCCCAGAAGCTCTTGGTCAGCTCCTCATCCATTCCCAGGTGGAGCTCCATGCACTCCAGCTGGTCATTGACAGAGGGTGACTCCCCCTCCTCGTCTCCCCTGCCTGTCCTTCCTAAAGAGCCTGTATTCTTCTATTCCAACACTCCAGTGAGAGAAGCCATCCCACCACATCTCCGTGATGCCAATAAGATCATAGTCCTGCAGACCTGCGCTAACTCCTCCTGTTTATTCCCCATGCTATGTGCGTTTGCATAGAGGCATTTAAGTTGGGCCCCCATGAAGCTGACTTACTGGCTGGAGTGGCTGGAATTCCTTTGCGCTGCACTCAAGGTGTGCTCCTGCTGACCTTACAGTCAAAGCCTTCTGTAGGCTCTGGGCATCTATTGCTGGCACTGGCATCAAACTGCTGGGAGTGGACTGGATTGAGGTTCCCCTGCCCCAGCAACTCTAATTTAAAGCCCTCGTCACCAGCTTGGCAAGCCTCTGACCAAAGATGCTCTTCCCCTTCTCTGAGACATGGACCCTATCAGCCCCCAGTAGACCAGGTTTCTCAAAGTGAGTCCCATGGTCTAAGTAGCTGAACCCCTGGCTGTGGCACCAGTCCTGTAACCATTTGTTGACATATTCAACTGGCCCTCTCAAACCCCTTCCCTTTGACCAGGAAGATTGATGAAAAAAAATACCCGCACCCCAGGGTCCCTAACCACTGCTCCCAGGGCTCTGTAGTCCTTCTTGATACTCCTCAGACTGCTCCTGGCAGTATCACTGGTACCCACATGAAACAACAGCAGTGGATAATAGTCAGAGGACTGTAAGAGCCTTGGTAGTCTCTTGGTGACATCCCTGACATGAGTCCCTGGTAAGCAGCACACCTCTCTAGAGAGTGCGTCAAGTCAGCAAATGGGTGCCTCCATACTTTTCAGAAGAGAGTCACCTACTACTATCACCTTTGCTTTTTTTTAGTTGCGCTGGTTGTCACACAGGGAGCAGATCGGGCTGCCTTACTGAGCTCCAGCATCTCTCCTGATGTGACTGGTCTTTCCTCTTCAGTCTGCAGAGTGGTGAAACAGTTCTGCAAGGGCACCTACGACAGGAGAAATCCCTTCCAAAACAATCTGCAGCTTAGGTATGAAACCAGATGACATGCCACTGCTCAGCTGCCCTGTGACCTCAAGCAAGATGCCTGGAGGTGCTAAATACAATCATGGCACACAGAAAAGAGTGGCAGCAGAGGGTTTTTCAGCAATTCTGAAAATGAAGGTATCAGTTTCACTGTGATTCCTCTTACCTATTTGTTAGCACAGCTAGAAGAATGCAAGGACCTTAATTACCTAATATTAGTAATACAAATGCATTTCTATGCAATCATGCTTTAATCACTTTCACAATATTTATCATCATTAGTCTCATATCATAGTTCAGCAAAGACCTTAAGTGTATTCATAACTCAAAGCACCAGTATTTTACCCTTTACTTCTCAGCCTTAAAATTAGGGACATTATTTGAGGCTGAGCCTAGAATCTGATCTCACAACAACCCTACTTTTTCCTAATTCTGCTGTGTTTATCTGGAGCTTGGCTATGTTCAGAAGAGAAGCTTTCTAGCAGTGAAGAACACCTAATTAATATCCTCTGTCTTTTTTTGTTTGCAATTGAAATTGCTTATGTTAAAGCTAGTTGCAAAACAGCTCTGCAGAACCTTCTGCAAAGCAGTTTTCTGTCACAAAAACTTACTCTTTCAGAAATTAAATCTGCCATAAATTTGATATTTTAGAAAGATTACAATTCATATATCATAAAAAACATGCTTTAGAGTAAGAGAAGAGCTTTAACATTTATCAATATTAGTTTCATGTTGAAAATAGGTCATTAAATAGTCTATACTAGGGAACATAATGTTGAAAGCAAAATCACACCTTTGATTTTTTTTCCTGAATTTTCTGTAATGTAAGTTTTCATAATATAGGGGGTCTCTTCAATAACCTAATTTTGGTATCTTAAAATCTTCTGTGAAATTGCAGTGTGTACAATCCCCCCTGCATTGTCCCCTCAGCTTCCTTAAAAAATCCCCCGTTTTAAGGATGTGTTTTAAACATGTTCAATACACCTTCACAATGGCTGATGCAGCCTTTCACGGCAGCGCTGGGTTGCTGGCTCGTTCCCCTCTGAGCCTCCTGTAGTGGCCCACCCATATTCATTTTAAGTTGTACTTCGTGTTGCTACATAAAGCATTATTTTTTCTTTCTTCGGGGCAAATGGATGGGATCTGTAAAGCAAGTGATTTTGAAATGCATCTTAACTTTCAGATCAGCCTTTGAGAAATTAATTTCCACTTAGTTTTTGGAGTCGTTCCAACTCATCCTCATGAGTGAAATATGGGCATCAGAAGGTGGAACAGAAAATACAAAGCTAATGATCTGGTTCATGTTAGTTAGTTCTCTCTTAATCCTTTGAAAGATTGCATTTCCCATCCCTGGAATTTCCTCTCACTGACAGTTTTTAAAAGAAACAAGACAATATTTGCCATGCATTATATATCAAGATTAACTCAAGAAGCAAAGATGATCTATTCACCATCCCTATAAGCCTCTCATAATTAGGTCTACCATCTTTCAAGGACAGGACTGTCTTAGCTTTAAGAATAAGAATTCCCACTGAAATTTAAACTGTTTCCCAGACTAAAGTTAGAAAGGACAAAGGGACCGAATCTTCACCCCTTATCCACCTGTCATTTTTACTGTCCTCAGTCACGAGCACACAAAAGCTGCAGACCTGCAGTCACTTTGCTCCTGAAAAATGGACGCTGCTCCTTCCCAGCCAGCCTTGCACCACAACTTTCTTTAGTTCTGATCTGCCCTACACCAGGGATCGCATTTAAGTTTCTACACACTTCAAGCTTCTCAAGTGCTGTAGGCTTTTCATCCAGTTTTTTGGAAACCTGTGTTGCCTTCAGCTGAGCCATCTACCATATTTTTGCTAGAAGATCCCTCAGGAGGGGGAGGTAGGAGTCTGTGCTCGCCTTTTCAACAGCGTTTGGTGGATTTTGCATTACAATACTGTGCAAGAGAAAGAGCTGGTAGTAGATCTTGTGCGTAGCTATATCTTGGGAGGTCTCTGCATTTCTGTCATTAGTAGGATTAAGAGCAGGTGATCCAATGTGGCATGGTTTGGTGGCCCATCAGTTACATCAAGCCTGCAGAAGGCTTCCCTGCAGCCACCATTTCCCCAGAGAAGATGGGAACCTACAGTCACTCAGAGAATCTTGCCCTGACAGTTGAGCACCTTCCTGTTGCCTGCAGGCTGCTGCCATGACACAGACAGGGGATAGCAATCGCCTCCAGAAAAGCCAAGGGGGTCGGTCCTTTTGAGTACCTGAAGTCCACCTGTATTTGTCATTCTGCTTTCATCCTCCTACTTGCTTTCCCCAGCCCTGTGTCAGGCCACACATAGGAGAGCAGCCATTCTACTCCCTGTCCTTCTCCAGGAGCACCCTTGCTCCCTGGGGCAGATGCACAAGCGCATGGTAAGCACTGCTGCTGCCTACAGAAGGCCACCTGTGGCCCAGTACAAACCCCAGGTACAATTCCTATGGCTAGGACATTTGAACCACCCCTGCAGGCTGGATGGAGTTGTTTTTGATGCATATCCTGGAAAGATATACAGTAGAACTGCTATCTGAATGAGAAACGATGATTAAAATAGTATCAGGTATTTCTCCTTCTGTCCCCAAATTTCCTCTTTTGTCCAGCCAGCTCTATCGCCAGATACACATCAATAATGTACCAATGGAAGTTAAGAGCAGTATTACTGATATGCAAAGAAAACAATATTTGTTTGAAGTTGTGAAATGAACACTAGATTTAGAGAGCAAGCCAGATTATCTGTTTACTAACAAATATGTAGGGGGGGATGTATTTGCATGAGACCATCCCAGACATCATATTTTTCCTCTTATATTTACAGTCCTGGAGAATGTTTTCAGAGATCTATCCTCTTAAAGAAATAGCATCCTATCACAGTCAGATAAAGAGGAGTAAATTTGAAGAGACAGTCTATTCAATTTTGTGCCAATAGAACTGCAAGCACTTTATTTTTTTCTACTATTATTTCAAACTTTGGGCTGCAAAATTCAGTCCACCTTCCAGTTCCGATACTCAGAAGCTGCAAATAAAAAAAAATGTATTTGCTCATTTCCAAACAGTAAGGAAGACTGGGGTTTTTAAATGAATGAAAGTTTCTTGGAAACATCTAATTTCTGTCTTCATTACTGGACATCAAGCTTTAGCATGGAGAGGCTTTCATCATTTCTCTCAAAAAAGGTAGTTTGGGTTCAGATTTTCAGAATTTCTCATCTTTCTTCTCCCCTTCCCCCTTCCCCCCCTTATATTATACAGCTGGTAGGGCTCTTAGACTATAAAATAAAGCATTAAATCAGAGAGCCTGTGTTTGTCCTACTTTCTTCACTTTTCTACATTCAATTCCACACTTACTGGCAGGGAAGACAAAAGAAGGAGACATTTTCAATACCCAGACCCTAATAATATCCCTCTGGGATTACCTGCAGCTCAATACATCATTCAAAAGCAAAGATTAGAAGTAATAGCCACGTTAATATTATTTCACAATCCACAAACATAAATCCTCATTTGTTATTCATGAGCTTATCACACACACCTCTTTAGGACCAAAATACTGCCGCACGTGCAGAAAATGGTAACACAAAGTAAACAGTGAAGGAGAGGCAGACAATATTATAGCTCATTTAAGGTAAAGATATTGCAGGTATGTTTGCTAACACAGTAGAAGTGTTCCTGCCTGGCTTTGACGATGCACTATGCAGCAGTATTTATTGTCTCCCTAATTATCACTTAACCAGATCCCAGTCCTTAAGCGCTCACATCCAAAGTGTGTTGCTTTTTTGGGACAGGTACTTGTAGAAATGACTTTTCTGTAAGGGGTATGAGGTGGTGGAGGGCACCAGCGCCTTGCACACCCACCCCTTCATGTGGGGTGACAGACCCAAGTCTTTTAATTGCAATGAGCGAGATGGATCCCCCTTTCTCAAGGAAATTCAGAGCTAAATCTAAACCTTTTGCCCACCACCTATCGGGATCTTTCTGTTTTCTACACAGAAATGAGCTGCTGACCTTGAACACTGCATATTTCCTGGGCTTGTAACATGCTGCCTTCTGCACACAAAGCTATTCACAGAAAGCTTGGAAGCAGAAGAGGCTGCAAGAAATCACTTGCAGGCAGGCATGGGTGGGTCCGCATCCAAACACCCCATCGCTGGCCAGAGGCAGATGCAAATTCAGAGCCAATTTTTATTTCACAAGTGATCTCCTTCAGGTGCTAACTCATCACTTTAACGCCCACTGGCTGACCACTCTGAGCTTTGAAACGTTCGCGGCAAAACAAGCAGCACTTTGTACATGACAAGTGTAGACTGCTTTTGCTCTGTAGCCACGCAGTTTTGAACCGCTACATGCAAACCCCAGCTAGAGTAAACATGTACACGTTCCTCCTGATGGTGGTTACTGTAGAAACAGAAAGGAAACTTTCACCAATGTTTCTCTCTTATTTCCCAATAAATAGTAGCATCTCCCCTAGAAACTATATCGATCTCTAGTTGTTCAAATAACTACTGTTATAGAAGTAGATGAACTCTCCCCTGATAGACCTGTCAGACTCCCTGCTGATGAGAAGGCTTCCATGCAATCCATATCCACAATTGCTTTGGAAGTAGACAACTGACATTCCCTCCCTTTTCCCCCTCCAGCTATATCCCTGTAGCTTTTTTCGGTTTCCTCTGCCTATTCGTTTTTAAGCTGATACTTGTTTTGAGAAACTGCTCAAGTTGTGACAGAAACTTCTGAGCTATCCCAGTAATTGGCCTGCCTGTGAAGAAGGGAGAGGTTGAGAATGACAGTCCAAGGGAAGAGAACCTCAAAAACATCATGTCTTGGAAAGCTCCTATCACAAATAGGGTCATGTTACGCAAGCTTGCCATGCGTGTGCAGTGCTCCATATTTCCTCTCAACTCAACCTCTTCTCACATATCTATAGATACAGGGTTTGATTTTACATACTAATCCTATTATGCCAGTCTTTCATATTTATATAACTATTGCAAACCATTTTCTCCAGCTTAGAGAAAAAGCATTAAATACACAACTCATTTAATTGGAACTGTTGCAAGTTTGCTGTTGAAGACTCAAACATTGAAGAGTTAACCTAAGGAATCATAATCTCATTATTTCACTAGAACTAGCAAGACGCCAAATATTCATCATGTGCGAAAACATTTTATTGTACAAAGTTCAAGCAAAAATTAGCATAGACAATATCCTCAGCTGTTACAAGCCAACAAAGTTGCATTGGAACAACATCACTTTATGGAGCACAGACTCTGGCCTGCAGAGCTGTCCTAAGCAAAACCAATTTGCATTCCTCCTAGAAATAATGAATTGAAAGCTGTTTAGTAACTTGCTTGACAGATGGGTCACACAGTCCACTGCCTGATTTTCTGATGCTCATGGAGTGACCTGACTGAGCCAGCAAAGTTCTTAATACTTCACCACCTTGGCATCCAGGGAGAGATTCAGATGTCTAGCTTTTAAATATGTTTTTGTTTTCTTAATTGTTTAGTGGAAGAGACGGAAAAACAGTACTGCTTATACTCCTCTTTTATTGTGACAAAAGGGATGAAGGAGCGCCTTCCTGAGCAGGCTTAATGGCACCCAGTCTGAATGTGGCTGAACTAGAGCTGCCAGCTTTCCCCTGCTCTTATTCAGTTCTCCCACATCTGACCTGATGCTGTGCAGGAGGACATGGCAACCTGCTAGACAGCATCACCTCCAGCTTCCCAACAGCTATCACCACACCAAGCAATCACCACCCTGAACCTTCCCACAGGAAAAGCTAGGAGTGGGGTCACTGGGAAAATGAGTTTATTCATCTGTCAGCTATACGTGCGGGTAATGAAAACCATGGATACTCACCTTGATGCTGTTACCTCTGCAGTTGTCCTTAAATGGTGTAGAAAACTGGGTGAGCAGTGGAAATCAATTAGATTGCAAGGGAGCTGGATACACTGATTATTTCGTTTCAAACTTTATTATATAGAGTTGGGCAAGAGGGAGGTTATAACCATACTATGACAACAAAGCTTTAAAATTCTTCAGGTGTTAGCCATCTGCTGACAAGCTCCCTACTTAAACTGTCATTTAGCAATGTTTTTGGCATTGGTGTTTTCCTAAGCGTATTTCCCTATTTGTCTTCCAGATAATTTCATTATCTGCCTGAGTGAGGCTAAAAAAAAAAGACTTATGTGAATGTTTCTCATATCTAGATACATCCCAGTTTGAAGCTGACTATTTCAGCCCTTTGCAGGATTAACTCACTCCCAAACTTTCCTTCTCCTTCAACATAACAGACCTCTCCCTTTTACACACTTCTGTTTTTAAAGGTAAAAAATAGTGCTGCTAGTCAGATATTGGGAGGGAGTCTGTCCCTCTCTCATCTTAAGAATGAGCAATTCTAGTGCAGAAATTACTGCTTGCAGACACTAGTAAGAATCAGCAGATAGATCTCTAAGTTTTTTTGGTTTTGTTTAAAGTGACATCTGCTTGAAAATTTTCAGGTGTCTGGAAAATTACAATAGGTCCCCTGGGAATGAATTAATAGGCCGCAGACATGTGAGGCAAAGCTAAATGCTAAATAAAATACCTCACCTAGTACTGCAGTTCATCATGTGCGTTCCCATACCTCCAATAAACCTCTCCCATCTGCCTGCCAATACAGCTTTCAACCTTCGCCAAGGAGGGAACTCCAGTCACAATAAGGTCAACCCTGGCACAAATGCTTTGATATTATGAAGTACTCAATCCATTTAGCAGGGAAATTGCGGACTGTCTCTCAAAAGTAGAATGAGCAGGCAAGGATTAGGGTTTTTATTAACTAAATACTCCAGAAAGTAAGACCTCCAAAGCCTGTGGGTGGTACAGCACCCTATTTTTGCTAAAAGCCTACCAAAATGTAATCTGAAAAGTGTTGTCTCAGTATTTGGTACTCAATTACTGTTAAGGAAAGACTGAAAGATATTCTGTCTAAGATATAGTGTGGTCTCCATGGGTTTATACTGGATGTGTTGTAGGATAGAGGGTAATGTTGCTAATGCTGATGAGGGTCTGACCCAGCAGTGCACGGCTCTTCATTAAGTGTTGGGAAACCTGTGTTTAACTTCAAAGAGGTAAAGATAGTGGTTCTTTCCAGACTTGGAAGGAGGGCTTGAGCTTATCGTAGTACCACCACCTTAGCAGAGAATCCAGCCACCAGGTTCACTCACTCAACATAGAGGTGAGCTGTGGCATAGAGACCAACAACTACTGCCAACAGGAGGAGAACAGATCACACTGTTCACTTATGTTATTGGTTAATACATCAGTTACTGAACTAGAATCATGCTGAGATTACATCTCACAACCACACACACACCCCTGCCCCAGGGCTGGAGGGACCCCAGCATATCTGGAGTGAAGATTGCTGCCCCTGGCAACATGTGCACAGCCTCCATCCAGCAGGGAGCGATGCACGGGTTCAACGGGAGCCTCACAAATGTTACAAGAAGTAAGACACAAAGGTGAAAGGGCCCAGGAGATCTGAAGCCCAGGGCTTCTGAGATCAAGACAAAGATCAGGAATGCCAGAAAAACCAAATGAATGGAGATGGGAAACAAGGTCTGAAAACGGAGAAGGGAGAAGGAGACAGAAACTGTCTCTACAAAGACATCTAAATTAATAAACCAGAGGGTTCAGCCAGAGTTGCAGGAAAGAGGGACCCTTGTTTCCCCCTACATTTAATAAGAACAATTACCCAGTTAAAATAATGTTCATTCTATGGTGACCACAACAGAGCAGCTTGGCAACCCCGCCCAATTCTAATTTCACACAGATTGTAATCCTCTGCCACTCCTTTGGCGATGCCAGGTATTGTTTTTACTGGTTGAGATGCCTGGATTAGCAATTCAGAAAATGGCAGACATTGTTATCGGAGTAGCATCCTCCACAGAAAGCACAAGGCAGATGAGCTTAGCCTGCCTCGTTCAGTCCAAGCCCATAAGTAGATGGAGGGTATTTTTTCTGAAGGATGCTCAGTGCACCCACCCCCAAACCAATAAAATTCTTATGTACTAGCTTAACATTAACTTCAGTGAGCCTATTCATTACGCTTAAATTTAAAGTCTATATATAAGTACTTTTCTAGACTGAGCACTGGAATGCATATCCCATGTCAAATCAAATATTTACTACATGACTTGCTGCTCCATTTGTGCATATTAAAAAAATCCCTTCAACTCCCATGTCTTTTTATGTTTATATATATATATCTATCTTATAAGATTCTTTGAGATCCCTATATAAAATGTTTCATATGAGTGAGATTTCAACCTGACAGGCAAATTCTTTACTTAATCCTCATCTGCATCGGTGGTCTGCCTTAAAAGCCAGCCATTAGTCTACTCTTCTGTTGTGTACCTGTAGAGAGTGATGCCACATGGACATGACTGTACGGCACCTGCCCGTGTGGCAGGAGCTACCAACTGATACTGTGAGAAGTCAGCAAGGAGGTCCCTGCCCATTTAATGCTGGGGGAGTTGATGTGTGGGCAGAATTCAGCAGAATTGTACTGTTAAGCCAACCAGCTCTTACAGTTTTTCATAGACACTTTCTAACTACAAGGGAGAACAAAGTATTTAGGACCGTGTTTGCTTGATGTTCGATCAGTTCACAGCAGCACAGCAATTCCAGTTCACGAACAACAGCAACATACCAAAGTTTAATTCAATTCACAATTAACACTCCAAGCTTCAAACTTCTTGCATGAAATGCTGAATGGCAGCCTAACTGGCTGTATCAGACCACAAACTCTAGTGTCAGGGACCAGCAAGAGCAGCGCTGCTCCACGAGGGAAGGAGAACCAGAAGGCAAGGCAGCACAGCCAGGCTGTACCTACAGCGATGGGCACAGTCCGATGGTGCCTGTGCACAGCAGGCAGAGCTGAGGGCTGAAAACAGCCTCCATGAGGAGTCCCAGACCAGGGGAGGGGATGAGCCATGGGCACAGCAGGAGGGTGAAGGCCACATATTAAGATGCTCAGGGCCATTAAGGACTATTAGTGCCCAGGCATCTAGGTGGCCAAGGGAGCCACAAATGGTGAAAACAAGGTCTCCAGGTTCTCACTTACCAGGCAGGTTGCCATGAAGCAGAGTTGCTCAGGTGTCAGGAATCAAGGCAGAGACCTGTAACTCTGGTCTCTATTTTAGAAAATCAGATTATTTCCAGGCACTGTTTAAATGTTATTGAATTGGTTAATGGCCACAGAAAACCCTTATTTTAATGCTTTTTTCCTCCTCTCTCCAAACAGCTTTATCTATAGTCCAAAGGAAGGGAGTGTTAAGAGAATTAATATTTATTCTCACTACTTCCCCCTTTACAGACATCAGGATAGAGACTGAATGAGCAGCAGAACCAAGAATGCCTACATCCCCCTCATTGCATCACTCAGTCCATACTTCCACCCACGTTTCCATAACTAAGGATCATATAACATTATATGCCAGGCATGAGTTATCTACTGTTGACTGCCCTGTGAAATGATTTCTGGGTTAGACTTAGCCCCGGATCTTGTGCAAACGTCTATTTTATTCAAAGCACCACATTGTTACCTGAACTGAGCTTCTGCTGGCTTGACTTCAGATTTCAGACTTGCTCTGTGGTGGGACTGCCTCTTCAACACCTTCAGAAGTGTTATTTTGGTGAAGGAGCCATAGGCTGAAGAAAGAAAGAAAAAGTTCCTAATTTGTTTTGTTTTTCAGATGTTTTCATTAATTGATAATTGTTTGAAGCAGATGAAAAAATAATGAATTTTATGTGGGAAACTCAGTGCAAATAAGTGAAAGGTAGACAGAGGGATTTTTAGTAAATTTGGTTTGGCACCCAGCTCTATAATTTATTTGATGATGACCATCGCATATGTTATGCATAACCGAGTGCACTTGTGTGTGCATGTGTGTATAATACATAACTTTTTAGTTTGACAATATTGATTGAAATCCTTTCAGTTTGATGAATGAGTGCATTATGCAGTGAACAGTGAAACTAGCCTTGATGAGTCATTGGCAGGATTTTCCCAACTTTTTGAAGGCATCCTCTCCCGTGGGCTAGCAGTCAGAAATGTCCTCCCAGCATGTCTGCTCAGGCTCAGTTTTTGACTGTGACAAGACAGGCCCAGGTATTACTTCAAGCCTGTCAGTTCCTCCCACCTCTTCAAATCCCTCTACACATCCCCTAATATACACATGGAGGATCAAGGGATGGAAAGTCTCTCAGGGTTCATTTGGATTTGCAATGCACCTCTTTCATGTTAATTTTCCATTTCCTTTTTCTTCACCTCAATTCACTCTGACATCTTGCCACAATATTGTCAGTCTCAGAGAAAACAACAAGCCAAAGCAGATGTGCTGAACACATGGTCACCAACAGGAGCAGTTCCCAAGCAAAGTTAGCATGTGAAATCATTCCAAAAGAGGGATGTCTTATCCAAAAAATAATCTGCATCTGCTCCTGTTGTTTGGTGGATTGAAAAAAAAAAACCAACAACCCAAAACTTCGATGTCTAAGTTTACAGTTTGAATTTACCCAATGCTCTGAAGTTAGAAGGGTCATGATTTCAGACAGTCCCCTCTGATACCATTATAACAAATTTCTCTCTTGTTGAATAAGAGACATACAACTTTTCTAGTGTGCTTTTGTTAGTTTGGTTATTTTTGTTTGGGTTTGTTATTTTTGTTTGGATTTTTTTTTTTTTTATAAATAGTATAATATTGCGAAGGTCCCCTATGCGGAGTTACCCATCATAACCTCTGTGACACCAAAAAATATCTGCAGATACCCTAAAAACATGAAATCAGATAAAAATCATCATTCTTTGAAAGATTCCAATTTAAAAAAAAGGCCACTTTGCTTGCAATGTTTCTCTATTCATTTTCTTTGTCCTACAGAATTTAGGTGAATAACCTTAAACTGGGCTGTGAACTCATCAAAAGGCAATGTATAGAACAGCAATGATACATTTTTACTGCTATTTTTCTGTTTCCTTTGAGATCTGTAGTCACTGAAAACGGAGAATACAAAGCAAACCCCCTGAAGAGCAAGATACACCTGGCAAGCTCTAAAGATAAGCTCAGCCTGCCAAGGATAGAGCACAGAGTGCTGAGGTCTGGCTTGGGTCTGAAGAAAGATGAGGAGGCAACTTGCTAGCTGAATCCTGAATTTTTAGCTGAAGTTTTGTACTGGGTAAACCCACTCACTATTCTCCCTGATAGAGGCCATCACTGCCCTGCAATACAAATAGAAGAGGTAAAGAAAAGCAAGCCATAACAGTTAAGGTAATGTGATAGCAAAATCCATGCCCATGTTTGGGAGAAGAAGTGGCCTGGAAGCTCAGATAGTCAAAACATGCAGCCTCTGAATTTATGAGGACTTTCCAACTTCAACAGAACACCCCTAGAGACTTGCCTATTGCTATGATTTGATTACCCATACATTCAGATTGAGTATGCACCACCTGTTAACATACAGAACAAAACACTTCCACCAAGAGCATTTGGCAAATAAATGACTTGGAAAATATTATTAAGCTCAAAAACAACATTCTACCATGTTTGATTTGCCACCAGATGCTGTGGGATCTGAAGATACAGGGGAGATAAAAAAGTCAAACAGTGACTAAAATACAAGGACAAGGCAAATTTTGTTGTGAAATTATTGTCAGAAATGAATGCAAGGCTCTCATTCTACTCTGGACTACATCACATACAATAAGCCCAGCCTATTCACGGAGAGTAAGCACCCCTCACAGTCTTTGCCACATACCTTATGAAGGATGTTGTGTCTCATTCAAACAGTAAATAACATATTAACATGACAGCAAATAATATATTAACTTTTTATGGCACCTTGCCCCGCATGCTGGGACAGGTTGATGTACAGATTAGTGGCAAAGAGGCAGTCTTTCCTGTTGAAGACGGTTAATAAGCCTTCAAAGAGTGTTTCTTGCTGGAAAGATGGACACCAGTAAGAGCATCTGGTAATGATCCTGGTTAAACTTTCATCTTTTTGCCCCTTTCCTCTTCTCAAGTTGAGGAGGAGAGACTGTTAATATAAACAAGCAATAACATTCCTCTTCAATACCATGCATTTAGCAAACGTGTACAGCACTTCCAGTCCTCAGGGCTCCTTCCTTTAACTGATAAACATTTGCAGGTTCCCTTTGAGAGTGACAGGTGCATGTGATTCTTGGAAAATTCAGTTAGAAATGTTAGTAACACACAAAAGACCATGGTTAGGAATAAGCAATGGCCACTGAAGAGAGACAGTAAGAGCTGTTTGAGTCTTCCCAGGTCACTCTGCTTGGCACCTTTTCACCCTAAAATGAGTTCACAGTGGGGCCAACAACCCCACAGTACAGAGGAGACCCTAGGGAAGGCCATCGCACGTGGTCCAACTGTCCTGCGACATCCTGGAAAAAGAGGTAGCATTCTCTAACATCTCTACACTTCTAGCAAAAGGGCACTTTGCCTTCTCAAGCACGGAAGTGTTAGCATTGGACCAATCAGCCTCAGTATTGCTGAGTTTTTACTGTTCTCACTTTAGATCCAGGCCCTAAATTCAGATATAGCTCTAGACACCTGCAGTAGACTGAGCTAAATCCACTACATGCCTTCAAGCTGAAATACATACAAAGATGCTATTTTTTTAAGTTGATATGGTTCTCTTACTACTGTCCACAGCACTGTTACATGGTCATACCAGAAAGCACTAAAGAAGGCTGCCCAGGAGCACGTGCTTCACAGCCAGCTCAGCTGGCTGCTGAGACCAACACTAGCTACCGTGCCAGTTTATTCTCTTCTGATATTTTTCCTGTCTTTTTATTATATTTGAGCTGAACTTTACTCCAAATCAAACCGACTCCAACACTGATAGGGACATAAGACCTCCTGCAAATACATGACCACAAAGTAGATGTGTGCTAAACAAACCTACCTATGTTACAGTAAAACCAAGACCTAACTGGAGTCCTTGCTGGTTTCCAAGTCATAGGGTACTGCATTTGGCATCTTGGTCCCCAAGGGAGATGACACTAAGAAAGACTATTTCTTCAAGTACCAATGTTTTAAAGTTATCTAGTGACTTAGAAAAGAGAGACTTCCACCCCCTTTTTGCTTTAAAGTGAGTGCAGGATGAGGTTACGTGACTAGTTGGAATCAATGCAGATTCTTAATGATGCATGAAATGAAATATTGCTGTCCAGTGCACAGTGAATATTCAGTGTTCTGCTTTATGATAGATACATCCTGCGCTGATCTGACAGGGCAGAAACGCCCCGCACAGCAGCTGCAAGCTCTGCCCTGCACATCAGCCCATACTTTGTGTCAAATGGGTTGCTATCCCCTGCTGCTACATGCTCTTCTCGAGGCTAATACATCTGGCAGCCAGTTAAGTTCCTTTAGCCAAGTGGCAAATAAAAAGCATTTTCCATGTCATGGTTCCTGCTTTGGGAAAACAAAAAAAAATCATGGACCTTATGGAATTTCTAAATAACTACATATCTTTACCTGGGACCTCTGCAGTCCAGGCCTGGATTATTTGTACATGGTACACCAGCTTTTTGCCCTTTTAATACCTGTGGAAACATTGCCAGTTGAAGCTGGACCTAGATGGATTAAAGCACTGCTCAGTCAGGGCCAGTGTATCTGTAGTTCAAATGTTGAGTTTCTGAAAGCTTTCTTACATCAGAAGGGAGAAGCAGCATGGAAAGGGTTGAGTTACTACTTACAGAAGAGGGGAGAACATATGTACCTGTAAGAGACTTACTGGAGCAAAGAGCAGGGAAAGAGCCTGTGAGTAGAACATACGCTGTCTATAGGTTTGTGTTGTTTTAAAAACATGTGGTGTTCTACTTGAAACAGAGCAAAACTTTCACAAACTGCTGAAAACGTAAACCACTTCAGGGGTTTTTACAGAACAAAACTGACCAGCAAAGATATAGTAAAGTGGAACAGGACTGTAGAGTGACAGTGGCTATGCAGCTTCTAAATAACAGCTGCCTTTTCAAAGGGAAAAAGTCCTTCTGGATTTGTGCCCACAAGAACTATGACTCTGAACATTTTGTTCTGCTTTAATTGTGTTTGTTTTCTTATGCAGACAAGTGGCATCATCTTTGTCACTCTTGTGGAGATGAATTTGGTGGAAAAGAGAGACGAACTGGAGAAAAAACAAATGAGAAGAGAAAGGTGTAGGTTTCCCTGCAGTAGAGTCCCATCTCCAGTATAATTTCCTCCTTCTCCTTAAGGAGTGGACACAAGTGACCAGGGGACACAAGCCTTTAAACACAGTACCAACACCAACTCTCTGTCTGAAGCAGGTTGCTGCAACATTTCTGATTTGTAACCCGAGCATGGGCAGATGGCTCTGAAACACTGCAGGCGAATCCTAAAATGAAGGCAGAGAGTTCAGAGGGAATCTGCATAATTTCAGAAAGAGAAGTGATTGCCCTCTTGCCTGTGGCATAACGAGGCAGACTGGGGCAATTGCAGTGGAGATCTCTGGCTGCCAAAGGGCCCATCTTTGCACTGATTTCAGGGGCATCAGCTGGTTCACAGTAGTAGCCAGGCAGGACTGGGTCAGGTCTGGGAGGAGCACGCGTGGGACAAGTCGTGGCGTGGAGCACTGGCAGATGCTGCCTTCTACTCAGTCTTGCCCATAACAGCAGGATGGCTTTACATTACAAGCTCTCTGAACAGTCAACGGTACAGCATCTAATGCAAAAGGAGAACCTATTCCTGGTGCCTTTCATTTTAATGGCACACACAAATTTCCGTATTCCTCCTGTTTCTGTTGATAAGTAATCTGGATCCCCCTTATTGCTCTTATGCAGGTACAACGGATAGTGCAAGCTGTATGTTGCGCCTAATCTTTTCTCCTGATGGGCTCTATTAAAAATGAAAATGCAGCCAGAGAAAGGACACCAAGGGCTACTTGCTCAGTATTCCCTCTGTAATTAGATAATTACACCAGGGAAGAGAAAAGGAGGGACAGCGAAACCAAATAGTAAGAAGCCAAGACCCAATAGTAGGAGACAAGAAACCTTTTTACCCCACAACTAGTGCAGAAAGTCAGAAGAGGAACCATTAGCCAAATTGCAATTTGTTCTCGCCTGCCCCTTGTCCAGGGAAGATTTTAGTTTTATTATCTTAGTCTCAAGTGTTTCATCCAGTCTATGGTAACTGCCTTCCTCCCCACCCCCATCGACTCCTGCTCCTACACACCCGACTTCAGCTTTATCTTCATCTTTTAAAGCAGCTTGAATTACCATTTCAGACCCTCCAGATTTACGGTTAAAATTAAAGTTTTGGCAAGCCTCTGTCACTATGTTGCCCATTACTGTGGTACAATATAATGTAATTAATGTTTTTATGTTTAAAGAAGAGGAGGCACATATGTTCCTTAGCTGCTGATGAACAGATTTATAGGTAACACATCTGAGTCAGTGCCCATGTTTAGATGTTAGCCTGACAGATCACTAATCATTTTCTAAAAGCTGTGCACCACTGCCCTGCTTCCCTAGATTTGCAAGCAGGACTGCGCTGGGACACCATAGTGAGATGATAGATTTCAGGTGACACAAGGGGAGGAAGCAAAACATCAGTAAATGTTTCAGCATATCTATCTCTTCATAAGCAGATGTTCTTGCTTAACACGTACCATTAAGCTAGAGTACACTGTGTGCTTTCTTAAAGAGAAACCCAGCCTACTCAGGGTAGGCAGTCTGCAAAGGCACCCAAGCCAGCCTGTGTTCTGGGCCCAGAAAGTTAAGCCCTTATTCAAGCAAAATCCTCTCCACAAGAGAGGGGAAGCTGTCACATCCACAGTGGCCCAGGAGGAGTGAACTTGTAACTCAGACGGATCCTTTCCATCTCTTGTTGCCATTCCCATTTTGATCAGGCTTAGCTGAGGGGTACCAGTTTCATGGTGTAGGAACAGTGGCAAGTGGCACTCACCTGGGCAGGTTGATCCCTAACAGAAAGACAGGACACACAGCTAGAGGCAACCAACCCTCCTGCTGCCCCAGGAAGACATTCTAGATGTCTGTCAGAGCACCATCCAATGTCTTTGTTACAAAACAGAAGTGTGCATATGTTTAAACACCACCAGCTTTCACAGCATTTCTTCAAACTTGCACTGATCTCGCCAATGTAAGTCCCAGCAGTGGGCTGGCCTTGCGCAGGCACCCACCCAGCCAGTCTCACACTCCTCCTCCTCAACAGGCCAGGGGACAAAATAAGATAGAAAAGCTCACGGGTCAAGACAAAGAAGGGAGATCACTTACCAACTACCATCACAGGCAAAACAGACTTCATTGGGGGAAAATTAAACTAATTTATTGCCAATTAAAAATAGAGTAGGCTTGCAAGAAACAAAGACAAAAATTAAAACATACTCACATGCCATAATCCCCCTTTTCACTGACCTCAACTTCACTCCTTCATCCTGGACTCCTCTGCCTCCTGTCCCCTTGCCCCAGCTAGCACAGGGGGATGGGAAACACAGGCTGTAGTCAGCCCATAACAGGTCCTCTCTGCTGCGCCTTCCTCCTCACACTCTTCCCCCACCCCATGGTCTCCCCAGGAGCTGCAGGAAGATCTCTGCTCCAGCACCTCACACTGTTTTCCTCACTACCTGGGCAGGGTTTTGCCCTTTCCTAAATCTGTTTCCCACCAGCCTCGCTGATGGGCTCAGCAGTGTCCCAGGGTGGGGCCATTCGGGAAATGGATGGAACCAGCTGTGCCTGGCATGGGGCAGCGCCAGCCTCCCCTCACAGAAGACCCCACAGCCCCCAATGCAAGCTGCTGGACAGACACCCAGTGCAGTGCTACATTCCCACCACGAAATAAACTGGAACTACATCCAGCAGGGTAATTGCAACAGCAGAAGCACAGTGGAGGAAGTCAGATCTAGAGCATACAGAAACAGGCTGCTCTGCTGCTCCTTCTGCTGCTCGTACCAGCTTGCACCCAGTGAGGAACTCGTTAGAAATGCATGGATGGCCTTCCCTGGTCAGTGAACTAAATACGTGTGATAAATACAGAGATTTAAGTAAGAGAAATTAATGTCTTGCAACAGAGGAAAGTCTGGAGCTTCTGTCTCCTTTGCAACAGTCAAGTTTTCCTTTGGGGTTTTGGTTTGGTTTGGTTTTTTTATGGACTCCAGTAAGGGGAATTGGCAACCTAAGAACTTTCTTTCCTTTTCAGTTCTGTCCTTAGAGGGGAACACGCTGATAAAAGGGGGAGATTCAAGGCCTCAACCGTCCTGCACACTGGAGAAGGAAATTCCTCTTCTTTCGAAAGGTGCAAGACTAAGCTCTCATTGAGGGATTTAATTAGCCTAAAAAATGTTAGTTTTCTCCTATACTTATAGCTGGGGGCTGTTTATGCATTTTGGTGAGTCAACCTCTACTTCCAAGCATAAGCTGTCTTTCAGAGCCCAATGTATTCCATCTACTCACTTAATGGCACTAAGAAAAAATAACGCACTTTAAGAAAATCTTTGCACAGAGCAGATTTGTTAACTTATACTAAAGCCCATTCTGGGCACTTTCATTCAGAATTAAAGTGGCTTTAATTCAAGTTAGTGTTTGAGTTAAATCTAAATTAAATTTGAATTTAAATCATTAAATCTGCGCAGGGATTTAGTGTGGTTTACATAATCAATTTTAAGTTCATACCCTTCATTAATTTGGATGACTATCATCCAGTCTTTGCTTACTTAAAAATAGTTCTAATGCATTTATTAATGTTATAATACTCAAACTGGGTTATTCGTGAAGAAACAGAGAGTTTGAGCTCTCTTTGAAGTTTCACAAAATGAGAGTATCTTGCTAAAGGAACTCGTTTTGTTCTCACGCATATTAAGGGCAGGAAGGGCTTTTAATTCCACTTAAAGAGCTTCTGTGTTGTCACAGCCAGTAGAGCGAGCACAAGGAGCATGGCTCTTCCCTCGTTATCACCAGCCAGGGAGCCTGCGCTTGTGTCCCACTCACATGGCCACACAGCCTCCCTTCCCACACACGGGTGGCATCTGTTCTGCTCCAGCATCACATCCTGCCTGCCCCAGCTCACTCTGTCCAGCCCTCTGCCTGCCTCAGTCCTGGAAGTGTCCCCAGGCTGGCATTGTGCTGTGAAGACCACATTGAGTAGGTGGTGGTACGTCTGCAAAGTCAGCCTCGCCAAATCTGCTCCCACAGCTTTGCACACATCCAGCCCGGCCCCTGTGCTAACCCAGCTCCACGTTATCCTCTTCTCCAGGCAGGGACCAAATGCAACGGTGTACGCCAAGGCTGGGCAAGAAACACAGTTCCCAACTCCTGCAGCAAACTGCTGGACTAGAATAAAGGGTTTCTGTGGGCACTGTGGATCCATCTCTGCCACAGAGATTGAAGTGCCTTTGGAAAATGTAGCCTTCATTGTAGATTCCCAACTTTTTCCACTTCTCCATGAAATGCCAGCCATTTTTGATTAAAATCCCACCTGTCACCAGATTTCAGAAGAATGCAGAGTGGATTCACTTTACAATATCAGAACCAGCTGCTCATAAAAATAGCTTTCACTCTCCCAAGGTCTACTAATCATTTCAGGAGACAAGCATAGAAGAGGATATCTCAGCTAACACTGGAGAGCACAAATGTTGACACAAATATGAATCTGAATTTTCTGACAGTAGTTGATTGTGTTGCTTTAGAAGGTTTAACAGACATGCCACTCAGCCGACAAGACCCTGTTTAATGCTTCACTTTAAGTATTTGTATGATCTTTGGGGTTGTCAGTTCTGGGAATTGCAGTTCTTTGAGAGCAGTTTCAGCAATCTCCCTGTATGTTACACCTGTAAAAGTACAACACCTGCTTCTTTTTCAGGCTGGCCTGCTGATAATCTGAAATCACATGACATCTACTTGCAAGAGTGGTTGCTAAATCTTTTTCATGCTTTCCCTGCTTCATAGCAGCTAGTTTTCATCGGTGCCAAGCGCTCATTATGCCAAGCAGGTGTATGCTAAAGCAGCAGTTGTGTCACATGGGGATGTGTCCTGTTCACGGCCTCTGGAACGTCATCTCAGAAGCTCATGCTTCAGCGCCTCAGACTAGAAATCCCATATTAACCTGTTTTGTGTGTGCTTAGTTGATCAGGGAAATCTAGTTTCAAACAGTTCAAACAACACCGGAATGTTTTGATATGGTCTTTTCTCTTTTGTTCAGCCACAAATATTTGATGTGAATTCATAGACAGCCATAGGTCTCCTCAAATTACAGTTTGGGACAACCAGAATATTTGGATGAAGGCTAGCCTCTTTCCAGCAGAAGTAAACTTCTGTGTTATACTTTTTAAGGCTGCATTTGTATATTGCTTGCTTCTGGGGATCTGAAATTTCATGGGAATGCACTGAAAGTGATTAAAAATTAACCTTTGTACCTGCTTTATACGTTCAGCATTAACATTGTCTTTCATTGTTTTCTACTAGTGATAATTGGGTGTTGCATTACTCTAGGATATGCCTTGTAGCACCCCTGGGAAGGCTTTTGTGCACAAGATAAATGCTACTGTATACATAAGACTAAGTTCTGTTGAGATAAAGCCTTTGTTGGTTTCATTTCATAATGTTCGCTTTCACCCTCTTCCTTCCAGACCCACAAGATTCTTTTAGAATTTATCAGATTTTTTTATTCCTTCTACATCTGAGTTGCCATTTATCTCAGACCTTTCATTCCGCACCAGTGTCATCCTCACCACACGGGTGGACTTAACCAAGCGGTTAATGCTATTACATTGTTGGATCCTCCCGTACCGGACTGTGCTAGTGCACATCAGCATCAGCGAGGATGGGAGTCTGACAAGCACATGGGAACTGTCACATAGGGACCAATGTCTGTTGGCCTGTAACTGATATATTCCCAGTGTCCTGTTCGGACACATGACTGTGGAGGCAAACTCTCCCCACAGTAAATATAACAGCAGGCATTTTAAGTGCCTAACAGCGAGAGCTGCAAAAAGTGCATTCAGCCTGATTCAGGGGCAGGCTGGGCCATCTCTGTATCGATTAGCATCTTCTTCCACAGGTAGTCCTCATGGTCACTAGTGTTCTTTAGTGTGGACAAGGAATAGAAGTTTGGCTATATGTAATAATAATAATAACGATGATGATGATGAGAAGAAGAAGAAGAGGAGGAAGTTGGGCCAATAGTGATGGATACCTGCAAGTTTTCAGCATTTCTGGACACTGAGAGATTTTCTTAGCCTAACTTCTGGTTTCCAGTTTAAAAATCCTGGCTGTTACATGATAATCTGAATTCTTCACATGTATCTACACAGACACAGTGTCATAAAATGCTCCAAAGTGAATGACTATGTAGTTCTTTCCCTAGCCCAGAGAGATGGGCATAGGGAAGCTAACTAGATCAGCTAATATTTAGTGAAGCTAAGAGAAATGCAGTAAGAATACTGCTGTGATACATGCCTATTTTTGAAATTTTTAGCTATGATTCCTAGATGTTTTTAAGTGGGTCACGTGTTCCTACTCTTAGGGTTTATGAGACTAAAATATTAACTCAAGACAAAACTTGGTGCAGCTGTCACATACAACAAAAAGGCACCCTGGAGCTCCAGGAAAGTATCTATCTGATCTGAAGGTTTTGACTACAGGGATACAGGGATGCTAATCCTAACTTTCAACAATAGGAAAATGGAGAAAGTGATGATAAAAATAAAGCTGCAAGTAATAATTGTCTGAGCCTGAATTGTAGAAGTGGATCTTCTGTATTCAAACCCCCCATGAAAAAAACCCATATAGATTGCTGAGTGTTATTTATTTAGTATTATTACTATAGCTATTATTACAACAATCGGCATGAAAGTCTAGAGCTGAGTGACCACCTGCTGTTTGTGTTGATGCTCAATTTGCAGTCAAGTACCATTTGGTTTGTGCCAGCTTGCTGCATTACTTCAGCCATAAAAGATACTGTGTAACCTAACAGCGGCTTTTTAACTAAAAATAGGTGTTCTGCTTATATCCAGTAGAAAACTAGTATTTAATGATTACAATACAATGTATTCAGATTCTTTCAGCTGCTTCAAGCTGAAAGAACAGCTTTTTCAGCTGCAACAAATGGGGTAAACCTTAGAGGAAAATTTAGTAACACCAGCAAACTCGGAGACAAGACAATTGGACAAGTTTACTGCTGCCATACCACCGCAAAAGGCTGCCTGTGTGACCTTGGGCAAGGCTTCAGATGTGGTTTTAGAAAGCTGGCGCATTCAAACTCCTCCTCAAGTTATTAGCAGGCCCAGGGTCCAAGCACCTATGAAAATCAGTCCCTTAATCTTCACCATTTGTCATTCTGATACCACACAAGGGTAAAAGGGATCTTTTCTCTTGACCTCTGAGAGTCAGACCAAGCCCTCACATATGGGGTCCAGTATGAATTCAAGGGTTTTTATTTTTCTTATGATGACAGATCACCTGCCCAGAAAGAGGTCAGTTAGTGCAGTTACCTGGGAAAGGAAGTGTGATCTTGTGTTTAGAGGGAGAAACTGAGAGTCAGAGCTCTTGGGAGCTGCTATTATATCACATTGTGGCTTTGGGCAAGAGGCTTCACCTCTGTCTTTCAGTTAACCCGCCTGAAATCCTTATATCACCTGAGCATGGTGATACTTAATTGTTATTTATAAAGTGCTTGGCCATTGCCGGAGATGTAATCTTCCAAAAATTAAAACCACAATCATTTGCAGCAAATGTACAGAAGAGAGAATCTGTGTCTGGGCAGACAGAAAAGCTGTTCAGATCCCTGTTGCTGCTGCTTGGGCACAGAATGTGTTAAACTGCAGCATGCAGAGACGTTTCTTATTCATTAACAGCCTTATTGTGTGATGAAAGGAAAGGCAAACTCTGCGACCATTTTGCTGATGTTAAGGATTTCATACACATAATAAATTATATGTGAATGTCGTTGCCATGCATCCATCCCAGAATTCAGCCCCTCGGGGACTCAATCATGCTGTTCTCCTGTAGCTAGGAATATCAATGCACTGAAACAATGAGCTAAATCTACGCGTATCTCATCAGTGCATATTATGAAGATAACATAAAAAAGGAGTGAAGGAATACGGACCTCGCTCCCTACCTGATCGGGGTTGAAGGTTACTGACCTCATCATCTAATGTAATAAACACTATCCAGGTAGGGAGCGATCACAGAGCCCTGAGCAATATGAAGCCCCATGGAATGAGATACAGCACAGTACATGTAACTTTCATAAAGATTTCCGTGTGGGTAGTTTTTGGTTTGATAAGAAGAAAGGAGGAGGCTGTGTGCCCAGTCGTGAAATATGGGCCAGCAGCACCGAGCCTTTTCTCACAGCACCGAGCCTTTTCTCACAGCACCCTCGTGTGCTCTCAGCAGAAAATGCTCTGTGTCACAGGGGGAATGCTGTGTCTTTCAGCAATGCTGTAACTTGCTGAAAGAACTAATTTAAATTAAATTGGACAGCCAGTACATATTAATTAAGTATCAATTGATTCTTAAAAGAGTACTTATTGAGGGTTCTCAAGTTGGGAAGGGATAAATCTGTCTGTCATGTAATTAATTCAGAATGACACAGGCAACAAATGCATATTACATATTTTTCCTCTGAATATTAACTTGTAAAGAATGTTTACATATCCAATTAACATTTAACAAGATAACCTTATACTATGTTAATTAGCTATCTACTAATTAAAAATGTACCCAAATTAATATAGACATTAGGCAAGTCAACTGTATAACTGCTTATGCATAAGGGGAAATCAACATGAAATATTTGGAAAAGCTCTTTGAGGCAAAATATGGGAGGATCTAGACATATTATGTCCCTGCCACTGACTCTGGAAACCAACATCTGACCAAAGTAAACAAGGAGTAGTGAGGCCTACTTTTCCTTATGTACATGACTACTGAACTGCTTTCTGACCACATCTCATCCCAGTTTGTTGGTTTCCATGTTTTGGAAGCCTTATGAAACTAGATTGGATGCTTCTCTTTGTTTTTTATCTTAAACACGGTGGGGATTTTGAGAGCTATGTGAAAGACAGATAATTAAAAGTGAATAAAAAACTCAATTGTTATTAAGCTAAACACCTTGCTTGACCTCTTAAATACATCAATACTGCAAACATCTGACCAGCGCCTGTGTACTCCCTGCAGACTATAATAAACCAACTGCTCAGTGAGCAATGAAAGGAAAATGAGTGGTTGTCCCTGTGTTTTAAAGGACAGAAACAGCTCTTGCCCATTAAAATAAGACATTAAATAATACTTGTGTTTGTGTCTATTATTTCACTGATTTTAGTGTTTAAGCACTTGTTTTGGCACCTGTGAAGAATTATATTCCTCTGATGGAGAGTGGTTTTCTGAGGCAACGTGCCTTGTCTTTACCAGTAATTGCAGCTAACTGGAAAATCAAGCCTGTTTCAATTCTAAAATGGGCTGTGATATTCTGAAACATTGTAAATTGGCCTATTTTTAAACTAAGTAACTCCATAAAGCAAAGCAGAACTAGGAAAAAATCACCAAGGCTTTGTCTCCCTTCTTGTGCAGAACAGACCTCTAGCTTACAAAGGCCCTCATAGTAGAAGTGCAGCTTCCAGATAGCACACAGATGTGAATCGTCATCCACGTGGAGGCTTCAATGTACTGTAAACCTCTGGGAAAGTGTCTTACGCTTATCAATTTAACAGTTGACTCAGTTACTTCTACTGCATGTGTTTTATTTCTGAGTGTGGATGTGCATACGTATATGTGTACATATACACACATGCACCTCTGAATCTTTTTGCAGGATTACTCTCTTTCCAAACTGTAGCACTGATTAAAGTACTTTGAGATATAACTGATCCCTTTAATACCATTGTCAAGCCATTTACATTCAAACATTACAATACTCAGTTTTCATCTGAGTTTATTCATAGTATGGATATAACTTAATCCCTTTTGTAAGATTTTTAAGACCTACGTAGTTCAAAAGCTGATAAGTTATAATAAAAGTGAAGAAGAAGAGCAAATGCAAAGCACTGAAGGAATTAAAATTTTATAAGGAAAAAAGTAAGAACAATTAGATAAACACTGAGATGTACCAGTGAAAGGGAGTGGAGGAAGATGCCATAGAAAGTGTGAAGAAAAGCAACTAGGATGGGAACAGGACAGGAGGTGGAAGGTATGTGCAAAAATAATGGAAAAAGCTGAAAATAGAAAGTGATTCTGCAGAGTTTAAGAGTGATCAGCAGAAAGACAAGGAGGACATGGGAGGGAAAGACAGATGCCATGTTTTTGTAATGGAACTGACTGTGCTAATACCCCTATGAAGCCTCTCAGTATGCCCCTTGTAAATGAGATGTTTTCAGAAGCCTGAGCAGAATCAGACAGAGTTGACAGCCTATGTGGTCAGAAAAAAAAAAACCCTGGGTGTAGTCTGTGGACCCTCTCTGCCTCCTGCTTCTCCCTGACTCTTACAAGAAAGCACAGTCCTCAAAAGCCTTTTCAGTGGATCTAGGTATAGGGACTGGGGAAGAAATCTGAATATTTTCGTCATACATGCACTGCGAAATTTTCAGCTGTGTTAATAAGGCAATGACTGTTCAATTACAGCTTGATAAAATCCAAGCAGCAGGGATAAATAGCAATGTTGGGCTGGTGAAATGTAACCAGATGTTGGAAAGGTACAGAACAGTGCTGAGCCCAGTAAATAAACAGAGGCTACTAGTCCATAGCTATGAAAAGGAAGAGATGTTATTGTTGGCACTTTGAAGTACTTGACTTACAGAAGCATCGTTCATTGCTAAATAGCATGGACAAGTAAGCTTGGCTGATACTACTGCAGCACCAACATTTCTTCAGGGTGAAGGAGAAAGTCAAGCTGAGCACCAAGCATCATGTAGACTAGATGTTTTCTAGTAGTAGAGCAAGATTTCTTGGAAGAACATGAAGAGCTAAAGGACAAGCTGAAATTAGAAACAGAGCCCACATGAATCCATGAGAATGCATTAAGTCATTCTCATCAGGTTATGGAGAACTGAGTCTGCAGTGAAGAAGCAATACTGCAGCTTACTTCTGGCTAAGTGCAGAGCAGTTAGAGATGCAGTGTGATATAGCGGAAGGAAGACTAGGAGTCACAGTGGTGCAGATCAGGAGCCAAAAGCATTGGCTCTAAATGCCTTGACAAATACAGAAAGGGGACAGATAAAAAAGGAGGTTTTGGCAGTACTCTCTGGAATGGAACGATTCTGTGACTGGCTTTTGGCACAAGGTGGATATGCTGGCTGATCACAAGCTGTTAGAAGGTATGATGGAGAAACAAATGCTCAGTACTTCTGTACAACTACAGACAAAAGCACTCTCATAAAAGGTGAAGGCATTACTCGGGAAATCCAGTCCTGGAGGCAATTAGTGAAAATTATATGCTTTTTAAGGTTCTATGAAGAGGAAGAAGTTCTGGGTTAGGCGGCAGTCCAAGATGAACACGACAGTGGACATACTAGACTTCTAGCGAGAAGGAAACCATTTTTCACTTCTCTTACAGAGGAAAGGGAAAAGACACTGGGTAGGCCTTGATCTTTGTATTGATGAGCCGTTAAATCCTGATTTTAGATTTGTAAGCGTTGCATGCATTACATTGATGACGTGCACAGCAGTTCTAAGTCCCACTCCCCACAGCTTGTGACTGTTCTCTAGGACTGATATTTAGGATGTGATTCTAGAGCTCAAGACTCTAAGAGCAAATCCTTTTTTTTTGAGAAGGATGCAGATAATTAGCTTAATATGAGGTTAAAACCTTAGAAGGTTTTACCAGATACTAGGAGGACCAGTTCTGTCCTTCACCAGACTCACTGCAGAATTCAGCTTTCAACTGTGTCACAGGATTCCCATGTGACACATAGTATACTATAGCTCAGTGATCAGTAATACATTCTTTAGTAGGAATTAATCTAACAAGTTTTGCCTTTCTAAAAGACTGCTTAAAAACCATGGAAATCAGTATGTTCCCATTCAAATTTCTAATCACTGCAACCTTTCGAATGTTTAAGCACCTATTTGGAAAACAGCAAGCAGGCAGCAGGTTTCTACATTGCTGAATTCTGTTCCCAGATCTAGGAGAGAAAGATCAGCTTACATGTGAAAGAACTGTCAAATAACTGGGCAAGGGTGAGGAATAATGTTAGCTTTTGGAGAGTTTCTGAATGTTTTATTACGATTGAGCCTGGTCTGAGATTTGTGATCAGCTCAGAAAACCTCAGTGTTCTTCACAGCCTCTGAACTACTTGTATCTTTCTTTGGGGTGTTCTGGTTCTGTGTATTTTGGTGTGAAATATGATCCTGGATTTTTTTGGGGTGTTTGTATTCCAATAACTTCAGGTAGTAAGCTGAAGTAACAATATAATTTACGAGTCTTTTTAATCGCCACCAATCTTTTAATATATACTACTTATGTGAGTATTTTTGTCTCTCTAGATGCCATTTACCCCATCTGAACAAGAGAAATAATGATAACTACCTTACAGATGATTCATGAACCATGGTTATGTTCATGTTTGTAAAATACTTTCAAGACACTGAGTGTCTTGGTTTGGCTTATAAAATGCTTTGCTATTATTAGATGTTCTGTTATCCTCTTTTCCAAAAATATACATGAACATTTTAAAACAAAGAGGGCAAGCTGCTCCTTACTTTTAAAAGATTATATATGTATATAATCTGCTAGATTCCTCACTTCTCATCTCATCTATCCACTCTCCTGTACTCCTACCAATCATAAAAATTGCACAATGAGGGATTCTTGGCAGGAAATTTTAAATGAGAATGTCCCTGGAAAGAAGGGGGCAGGAAGTGGAATGGAAAGACAGATCAATAATAACAATTTTCAGTTCTAACACACAAACATTTCTTACCTATCAGGTGTTTTTAAACCTAGAATAATTGGGAGGGATGGGCTGCTTGGGATTTTAAAAGTGTTGTTATTGCTTTTATGCAAAACTGTGTAAACAGAAGCAATCTGATTTCAGGTTAAATTATGTGGTTTTCAGTCTTTTTCCCCAGAACTCACAGTAAATGTATGGTCTCTTACACCCCAACATCGAGCAGGATGACTCCTATTTGGAAGCATGATAGCTGTAGTCCCAGGGGAGACAATAGTTATTTGCTATTTATTGTTACAGACGGCTGCATTACCAGAGGGATTTAAGGACATTTAGCACAACACATGCACTCTATAACTGAGTGCACATGCCCTTTTGCAAACACATCTTCCCCTCTCAGTGCCGCCTGGAGCACTGAAACTTTCAGGCACTGCCTTATCTGCGATTGCTGACACCTGTTCTATGGGAACAGATAATTCTAGAGGCCTGTCATTTTCTTCTCCAGCTGCCATCTCACCTTCCGGTCTCCTAAGGGCCCTGTCACCCTTAATCACAGTTTTCTTTGTGATGGAAACCACAGGTGAAGAACCAGACAGGTTCCAGACTTGCCCACAGCAGAATTGTTTTCACTCTATTCCCTGGGAAAAGGATGGGGAAAAAATGGGGAGACAAGGGCAAAAATGCAGATGTACTACAATAGACAGCTACACCAAAAGAAAATGAGCATGAACAACTCTCCTGTTGGATTTTTTTTCTCATTAATTCCTTTCTCCATGTGGAGTTCAGGTATACTAATACTCCAGGCAAGGATCATGGTGTCATAAGGTTTGGGCTGAATTAAGCACTTGTCTTTGCAAGACTGTGAAATGGATTTTCATTCAAAGCTCTCCAAACCTACATACATCAGTTCCACTCAAGTCAACAACTGCAAAACTCTGATTTACCTTTGTGGAGCCTGAATTCCTGTTTATTCTTCAGTACTTTTTCAGCCAGATTTTAAGGTGCTCACAATACATAAAACCTTTTCTTCCATTTAAGTATCTATATGAAAACAAAAATAAAAAAGTGTCAGGACAGTGCTGGCCAGACTCTTCCATATACATCCAATACATTAAATGCTTGGAAAATATGGCTGTGCTGATGATGTTAAGCCTTTTGTGAAAATTAGCTCCCAATAATAATTCATTGCTTCTAAATTAGGACTTAATTTAATGTATTGATATTGGGACCGTTAAATGCCTCTGAGAAGGTGAAATAAGATTTTGTAGAGACTAGGGCCAACGTGATAAAGAATTCCTTCAAATTTCACAGAGTGGGGATTGGACTGGGTTGAAGTTACATTAATCATTTTTCAGGTTCACTGTTTTGGCATCACAGCTCAAATGTTTTACTCTGATCAGATCCAGCATTCAATGACGGACTCCGCCGAAACAGCAAATCTCACCCAGTTGCTACTCAAAATAATATTCAGCCCAGGTCTGCTTAGGATGCAGACCTCAATCCCCATGTCCCACACTATGATTTGTGGTGGGAGTTGAATACTGGTTTTGTTGTCTAGCCTTACGTCACAAAAAGCTGTGGAGACAGATAGTCTTCTTTGAATGTCAGTCTATGCCATTTTTCTCTGCTGTCATGTTAAAAAAAAAAAAAAAAGGCATGCTCTGGAGTATAGTATGCCTAATTTAACAAAAACTGTAAGAAAATGTACAGTGCTCCTACTGCAAGATTCTGTGCATTTGCTGAAACTACACTGTGCTTGTTAACGACTTGGTAAAGATTCCTATTACCTTCAGTGGTCTTTGGATCTGACACTAAGTGAGGCAGCATAAATAGATCAGGATTTGGAGGAAAGTTTAACTGTGCACCATCATTTTTATAGCATCTTTAAACCAATATTTACAATAGCTAGCATCAAGTGATTCACTATTTAAAATGCTCCCAAACACACTATTGACAAACCTGCAATTTGCCTTCCATCTCCAAACTCTGGATGGGTATTTTTGGCCCTATCCTTTTTTATATATTGACACTTAACTTTTTCAGCGCAGAATGTATATTGATGGAGCCATCAAGAGAGCAAACACATTAAACCTAAAACAACAAGCAAAAGCTCTAAATAATACAAAGTTGGACCTACAAGCATGTATGCTGAAAAGCTTTAGATAACTGGGTCTGCAAATAGATCCTTGAGCTTCCAGTTGGGCTCATGTAGCAAACAAAACAAAAGCCAATCTTGCAATTATACAGACAATAACAATTTATTGTGTCAGGTCCGAGCCAGACCAGGCTTCTCTGGCTCCAACCATTCAGCAGTATGTTAGTCACACAAAGAACCTGAATCTGTTCAGAGCTGCCTTGCTAAAAACTGCACCAGCAAAGTATCTGCTAAAATTTTTGTGCAGTAAGAATCAGGTATTACTGGTTTAAACGATAGTTCTCAGCTCAGCCAGTGGGCAAGGCAATGCACAGCTCTTCCTTAGCCCTGCCTGAGGAATGAACTTGCAGCCAGTTAGGCTCAAAAGCCAGTGGATGGCAGGACATTATTACACAGCAGCAGTGGCTCCCCCAAGGCCCCACATTCTCTGCCAAGGCTTCTGCTTGAGAGGAGAATCTGGCCCATCATTTTTGTCAGGTTTCTTTCATCTGTTATCTGTAAGAGAGAAAACAGCTGCAGGTCAAGTATACTTAGGGCAGAACAGTAGCAGGGCTCATCTTGACCAATGCATGCTACTGTGAGTTAGAGACCAAGACATCTGAAATTACACGTCCCTTAGCAGCACAAGAGCAACACACAAAATGGAGAACAAAAGTTGCAGGCAAAGGTAATGCTATTTTCTCACAAAGTCTGAAGAAGGACAGACATTTTCAGCCCTCTGCCTTCGATTCTAGACTTTGATTCACTTCTGCGTCCCTTCACTTCTTCACTCAGCTCGGCGATCTTGAGGCAACTGTTTTGATCGCCAAGCCGTGTATGTTTTCTCTTTTATAAATCATCCCTGTCTCAGTCGGATGCAGCGTTACAGCCCAGTCATTTGCTTCAGGAAAGGGTTTCCTTCCCTCTGGCAGTATGATCTCTTCTCTCATGTTTGTGGATCTGGGCTTATGAAATAAACATTGGTTTCGTAACCTCAGAAACAAAACTCCTTGTTCTTGTGCTGCATGAAGAATTCTGGCCTGATTTTAGGCCTCTCAAAGGATTAAGATCACAGTTGGAGGTTGCAGGATAATTTCTTTTTGAAAGAATGGGAGTCATCATGAGCCACACAAACCTGGCAGGAACACAGCTGCTCCATACTGAAATTCGTCCCTCAGCCTTGTTGCTGAAACCAGAGCTAGATGAGTACACCTGGCTTGAGTACATCTACATGGCACCTCATTGTCAGCTGCAGCTGAACTGTCACTTCGTCCTTATGATCCCAGATCCATGGGCTGCCAGCCATGTGATGAAATAATATGCCAACAGCAGCCAAGTTGGGCTGCAACAGTAGGATCTGATAAGTACAGCTATCACTGATGGGCTGCAAGCACAGTAGGAAAACCCATGGATGGAAAACGACTGCTTTTAGTGAGCCGAGTGCTACAAGGTCCCCACTTGCTACATCATTTTCTTTCAAGTTTATATATCTCTTCTATTGTTAATTCCCCTCAGTATCTTCTCATGTTTTTGTTTTATTTTTTTATTTTATCCTTCAGCATCTTCCTTCCTACTCTTTACTGGAATTGTCTTTACTGGCAGTTTCATTCCTCTGAAATTGTTTTGTATGAAACTTTATTGAAAAAGGAATCAAGACTCTCCATTGCACTCAGACAATGTGGCAATTGCTGAAAACCTGGGAAAAAAAGTCATGTGAGGAACTGGGAATATTTCTGTATTTTTAGTGACAAGTACTGAAAGGAAGACCTAAGCACTAGTCAGCTTATGTGACTTGACATAGTTGTTGACAAAGCTTTCTTAGGAGTGTTGTGCTTCTAGAAAAACATCATTCAGGCCCCTGGTTGTAGCTGCCTTTTTAGGCTTAACAATCATGCCAAATTCACAAGCTCTTTATTTCTAAAATCGCAATGTAACACTCCAAAATTTCCCCTTCGCTTGAAAGGAAGAAATGCTCCAAATCTAAGAAGGTATATATGATGTTGCTCTCACAGTTATATCTGAGCATCTCTTATCTTTAATTTCAGACCTCACAGTAAGGCCGTGAGGCACGGTATGGTGTCACTGCTGCAGAACCTGAGCATCGAGACGTTTAATGATTTGACACAGTTCACACGGGGCCTGTAAGGAGCAGGCAATTCCCTCTGGATCTTTGTGTCCCTGGCTAATGACCATTCTCTTTTTATACCGTTAAGGAGAAGAGATGGATAACGCCTTTTTGCACAGGCAAATGAAAAAGTGAAAGGGCAACAGGTATGGCCTCCCTTCAGTCCTGGGGAAAAAATCCCCTTGACTTGAGTAAGCTCTATCTCTTGGTTTGTAGCACATTTTCTTTCCTTGATTGAAAAGGCAAATAGACTCTCCTAGTTCTGCTACTTGCTCACATAAGTCTCTTTTGACTCTTCTGTGTGGAACAACAGTGACATGCAGTGGCTGCTTGGGCAAAGCACAGCAATATAGAACTGGGAATCACCAGGACTGCTTCTGTGCAGTAAAATTACATTCATACATAACAGCTATCTGTAAGTTGGGTGCCCATTTCGTGATAACAGTTTATAAATGAGTTTGGTGAAATGCCAAGTTATGATTATATGTGTTGCAAAACCCATTGCAAGCACTAATTTATACTGTATCCTTATTTCCCATGTAACAGTGCTATTTAGAGGGTAATCACATTTTAACCTAATTTCCAAATTAGTAGAAAATATTTGTATTGACTTGTAGCGCTTGTACGGGTTGCAACTGATAGTGCAGGCTGAAATCTCTACATGTAATGAAAGAAAATACGATTAAAATGATTCAATCTCTAAATGAGCTATTGGGGAGGTTTGGTAAAGTCATTTATTCAACCTGAGACAATTGAGAAGGAACACTGCCATTAAAGATGTGAAGTACAGAAACGGGTATCAGTTAGTCCAATGTCACAAAGTTAGTTAGTGACTCAGTAAGATTTTGGGGATGCATTTGTCATTTTGGAGGCACATCCTGCTTTCTAAGAGCCTTTAGTGTTTTAATGCTTGTCATGTCTAAATTCCAAAGGAATTAGGAGCTACAAGGGATTTGCTATGTGAGTGTTTTGCTCTCTGTGGGATTATTTTCTGAACTCCTTGGGGCAACCATCCCCACAGGCAAACCCAAGACAATGGGGTTAATCACAGGGTTAGCTGGTCTTTGAAAAGACTAAGGCTTACCTGTATCAAATTCAATCCTCTTCCCAAATGGGTGAGTATACGGTTCATCAGGCTTTTGGAAATAAAATGGCACAGAAGCAGCTTTAGAAAGAGTGGGTGTGGGAGTTACTACTCCAATAAAGAATGTAGAATTGCTCAGGGAAGGATTGATGAGCTCTATATGGTGTGTAGGAAGAGGCCCTTGAAGTTAGAGAGGGCAGTTTGAATTATAAGACAGATATCCCAGTTGTTATGGTGACAGAGCGTCCTGATGCACTGCAATCATTGCCAAAGAGGAGTAAAAGGACTTTCTGATGAACAGGAGAGCAGGAAAGTGAGCCCAAGACAGACTCTTAAGGGGAGGTCTGTGCCCAGGAGGGGCTCGGGAGCTGGAGTGTGGTTTTTCTATTGGTTATCTGTACAGGAAGTGGACATTTTCCTCATTTATGTCGCTGATGTAACAGCCTCCTGGCTACCCACGAAGCAAGCCAGAGACCCCCCCAGGGGGAATAACAAATCTTACCTTCAAGAGGAAGCCAACCCAGCAGAGCCTCTGCATAGAGTTACAGTCATGTGTCTGCATGGTAATGTGATAAGCAACTGTAATGGTAATGTGATGTTCACTAAAGTAGGACAATAAAGACAATGAACTGTGCCTTGTCGTTAATCAGCCCACTCAGCAAAGATGTTGCTATTCAGCTGGATTATTAACACCAACTTCCACTTACAGGTTCAGCTGTGGCAAGCCACAAAAGTCAGGCAGAACAGTTCTCTTTAAGACATGGTCACCAGTGATGTTGTTTCTTCTACTTGTTTGCACATGCTATTTCAGTGATGCCTGCAGGACAGTCAGCTATGGCTGGTTCAAACCCTCATTGCTACTGTGTGCTGAGTACCTCAAGACTGACACCAGTGTGTCTTGTTGATGCATATGATCAGGGGGACTGAATGATTCAAGTAAAGATGGTTTTTTTTCAGTTGTGACCTGTTCAGCAAAATGAAACTCATAGCAGTAAGTCCTGTCACTTGGGTGTTTGCATAAATTAGAGTAGCAGCTTAAACAATTAATATCTGATTATGAGGCGATCCTGTAGGGCTGAATCTAAAAGATAGGCTTGTGAATGTCTTTATTTTTGTTGGCTGAGAAAGCACCCTGTCGCCATTTCTTTCTTCTTTTTTTTTGTTAAATAGTGCATTATTCCTGAGTTTTGAGAAAGAAATATTTACATTTTTATGCTGCACACTGTATTAAACAGGTGTCTCTTATCTGTCTCTTTATTGAATGAAACAAGCCTGGTCTTCTCAGTTACTTATGTAGAAGTTTTTTCCATTTTATCGGAAGTGCCCTGGTCCAAATCAAGGTCCTGTCATATGTGAAGTTTGCCACAGACAGGAAGAACATACAGCTTCCAAATCTGCTTGGCTACATCTGTTGCCATGCCTGTAATGTACTGTTTATAAACAGAAAGCCAGATAACTCAAAAGACTTGTTATTCCAAGTCCTATAAAGTTTGTTCCTCCTATGGATTTTGCCTGACAGTTATAAAATTCTTTTTATGTGTTTTTTTTTTGCATAATTAAATGCTTCACTGTATAATACTAGTCAAGTGGGAGCTGTGGCAATAAAAGGTTTATGATGCCAAAGGGTTTTCACAGTGCTGATAGAGCCAACTCCAAAAGGCTGTGGAAATAGAGACTCCTCCACAGTGCAATTCAGTTCAGCCTCTCTGTATGCTGCAGGCATTACAGACAACATTAGCTTATAAATATTTGAGAAGGCCAGGTTGGATGGAGAAATATGTTAGCTTCTTCAGCAGCCAGATGTGTTGTCCAGAAGCATAAGCCATTAGCAAATGCTGTTCAGCTACTGGCAAACAAATTCCTTTCAACACCTAGGGAGCATTACACTGAGAGAGTCCCAGCCTTCCATGACAAGTGTTTGCCTTGTCCTTGGCAAAAATGAAAACAGTAAAATAATGAGCCAAAAGCTCTTCAGGGAACTGCCTGCCAATCCTCCAACCCCAATGAAGCAGTCTTTCAGCTAGCTTTGAAATGAGTGGTATAAGCAGACTATCAGAAGGACTAAGATGCTACTTTTTAATACTTCACTGCTCATCAGCTCTGGTCTTCTCCAAATGAAATATTAAACCCATTAGCTTAAACTATCACACAAATGGGACCAGGTTGTAGAGGTGATGCTCTGAATAAATGCATTTTAATTCTGAAGAGTGATGTGAGATGACTTGAAAGTATAAATATGTTCAGTTGTGACAACTTGGCTGATAAGCAGTAACTCATTAACTGATGATAACTTGTGTACTTACAGTCCCACGTCCCTTCCTTTCTGACAATTTTACAAGTATTAACTTTGGTGCCTTCTCCTCAATGATGTTAGAAGCTGAAAGGCTCCTGTAAGATCACAAAGATGGGTTTTCTTAGGTGACAGGCTGAGAAACTAGGTCAGGCTAACAAGAGATTTCAATCTGTCAATGCCACTTTAGTTATGGTGGGGTATGGCATTGCATCCCTCTTCCTTGCCCTCTGCTACCTGACCCCACATACCTGCAGATTGTTAACCAACTGCTGCTTATTTGGGAACTATAGTTCAGGGATGAAGGTACTATCCCCAAATAGTGTTCATCCAACATATATGGCTAGCAAGCTGATCCAGCACCACAGCTAACAATTTTTTACAGGAGATGCTCTATCCTAGTACTTTGGCTTGGAAGATTCACAGATGTGTCTGAGTAGTCTATGCAGAGATATATTTGTAGATGAGGAGTGGACAATGCTGCCACAGTTCCCAGGAAAGGAAGACTGAATCTAATAAATGTGAGAGGTTAGAGTTGGTCTCTTCTGTTTTGACAGCTGTTGCATAGTTTCAAAATTCAACAATGTCTTGGTGAATCTCGCTGAAGTTGCTCAGCTAATACTGAAAGCAGAACTTCCTGACTTTGTTGGAAAACACATTTTCATTGAGAGAGGGTAAAGAAATGAAGAGCCACAGAAAAATGTAGCATGCTGTTTTCTGCAGAACCAGTCTTATGTTTCCTGGACCAATACTGAAGTATTGGTATCCCTTTCAATTGTTTAATACTTAGACAGTCTGTCATACTCAGAAAAAAAGCCATGATGTAAAGTTATTTATTTTTCTCTTATTATTTGCATCCTCAGTTATTCAGTTTGATTAGTTTCAGCTTAATAGTTTCTACATTTATGCCACAAACATAAACAAAAACCAATACTGGTTGATCTAATCAAAACATAACCATCAATGGAATGGCTATAGCATCTATCTCCTAAGAACAGAAGCAGTAAAAACCTTTAAGAATGTTTTGTGATTAATTTTTTTAAAGAACAGAAAAGCTTAACAGTACATTTCCAATCACCTGACATTTTAACTTATGACAGGCAGTGGCTGAGAGATGTTACTGATATGGATTCTGCAGTTTCTTGATGAGATTCTCTGGGCTACAAAATACAGGAGCTAGGGCCTAGTGAGCATGACAGTCTCCTCAGCTCTTCAAACCACACAAAAAAAATAGTACATATGGAAATGAATGGGTTATTTCCAAATACTGTCAACTGCTTAGAGTAGCCATGAGATGTCAGCAGAGACCGCTGTTTCTGTGCAAACCATTATAAAACAGAAAAGTCCTCTCAAGTCAGAGCATCCAAACTATGATTACTAGCACTACAAAAGGTCAAAGTGGGATGTGACCCAGCAGTATATACTGACACTGCTAATATGCATCCAAAGATTGGATGTGACAGTGATATGGCTGCTGAAAGGAAAGGCAAAAGGGAGGGAAAAGTTTGAAGCCTTACTTAGGGTTAAAGCCAATGTATAAAATGTTGGAGAAAGCTATTACAGTAAAACAGCACTATAACATTTTAGTAAAACTAAAAAGATCTAATTTTTTGTAACCTAACTGCAATCGAGTAGTTAAAGACTTGTAACCTAAACCAGGGATGGCTATAACTCTGTGGGTTGCACCTGGCCTTCAAGGTAGCTTTGTCTGGCCTTCAAGAACATCTGACCAAATTCCTGTGAGCTGGACTAACAATTGTGCCCACTTAGCAAACAAACCACAAGTACTGAGGCACAGGAGAGGCTCTCTTGAGCATGGTTATACCAATTCTGGGGACAGTTTGATTCTCTAGTACAAAGCCAGAGCATTCATTCCAACCTTTTTGCTGCTGAGCTGAGCCAATTTAGTCTGTTACTATGAAAATGACAGTCAGGAGGCCAAGGGACATAAGGTTTTTACTTATATATCTCGGCTAACTATGAACTGCTTCACTACAAGGAACATACAAAATGAACTGGAGAAAAGGATATCTGTATTTATGAAGTAGCCTCAGACTTCTTCAGATTTCGTTTTTTAGTTTTACGTAGTTTGAGACCATTGGATTTCACTTGCAAAACAATGCAAAACAAGTGATAAAATTGGACGCCAATATTACTTGGTATCAATCAACCTTGGGAAAATCTAAGTCTTTTGGACCTATCTCATGGGCCAGTTCTAGTGTCCTCTAACAGCTTTGGTGGGCAGGCTCTCCATGCCTTGCTGTGGTCACCTTAATGGAGAGGTTTGGGGCAGATTCCAGCTCTCTCCCCCTGCTGACCAACCAGGTAAGTTGGTGTTCAACCTGCAGTCCTTATAAATTTGGAAAGAGGTAATTAAGAATCATGTGTGTCTGCATAGACTCAGTCAGGTCTATTGGCTTTGGACCAGTGATCAACAAATGCACAGAGCTACTTTAATTGAAGCTGTGTCTGAACCAATAATGTCCCTTTGGTCATCAGAGGCTGGTACACAGAGACATCCAAGCTGCTCTGCAGGAGCCAGCTCAGGAACAGCACAGACCCAGACTGAACCCTTGTGGTTTCACGTCTACATTATATTCACCAGCACCTTCTCTTAATGTCTTGTATATCTGCAGTTTTTTCACTCTCAAGGATTCCTTTGACCTCCCCTATCCTCCTCTGCCATCCCTTGAGGAAGTCTTTAAATTAGTGATGAGTATTAGCCAGTAGCTCTGTGGACTCTACCATCTCAAACAGTACTGCTCTGCTCAGTACATCTGTTTTTCTTCACTTTAAATGTGGCAAATTACCTATGAGTTTGCAATTCACCAGAAAGTAACGGAAACAGTCAGTGTCCTCATCTCAGTAATGCATTTTGGGGAATATACAGCAAAGAACTGGGCATTCAATAAACATTAGTTTCAGTAAGAGGAAGAAGCTGGTAAGATCATTTGTACCAAATTGCATAAATTCCTTTCCAAGATGTTTTCTCTTTCTAGCATAACTCTACAAAATGTTCAAGGATTATTTGTCTATTCCAAACCATCATTTTTTTTTCTTTATATTCAGAAGGAATCTCAGAGAAATTCAAGGGTTATACAAATATTCAGGAGCAGAAGATACTCTTTATTACCATTGTACCAGATATTGCAGGAAGCCAGAATAAGAAATTTAGGAAAGCCATGGAAATGAGAATTGCTCTAATTCAATAACAGATTCATTGGCTTTCTAACTAGATTTGATCACTTGAGTATTTTCTATTATAGCTGCATAAGTATCTTATAAATACCTACCACATGTGACACAGGCACTTCAAAAGCATCATATAAACTGTAGAATAGATCTGCAGAAAAAGTTAAAAAAATATATATCTTAGTCTTCCACGTCTTTGTAAATAATTCCCAGCTCTGAGACATAATTTTATTTAATTTTACAACATTCAAAACCACTGTAAAATAACATCTGCAATAAATACTCAAAAAATAATTCAGATGATATTTTACTATTACAGCTTACAGTAATGTCTGAGTAACATCATACAAATTGTACTATAAATAGCCTCACCCACACCAAAACATAGAAATAGTACATTTTACATGACTCACTTAAGTACATGGAATTTTGGCTACAAAGGACTTTTTTCTTACTCTTCTTATAGAGCTTTAACTTGTAAAATGACTCAATTACACAGTCCCAACATAAGGCAACATGGAAAATATGTGAAAACCACTTGTGAGAGCAAGTGAAAATCAGAAAATCGTACTGGCTATTCACAGAATTTCTACTGCTCAGTCTATTAAGGATTTCTAGCCTCATTTCATTCTGATAACAAGCAAGGTTTGCCAACTAAGGTCTTAAACTGGGATTCAGAACCTCGGGTTTCATGTTCATGTGACTTTGGGCAGTTGTTCTGCCTCAGTTCTCCATTTACAGCATAGTAGTAATAATGTTTCCTTATGTCTCCAAAGACTCTGGGAAGATCCCTGCCACCATTTTTTGTAAAGTAATTGGTACTGTGGGACTAAGATCCGATTTGAGCTCAGTAAGAGTAAATGCGCAATCTTTAACACAAGATACCATGATAAAATTGTTTTGATATTTAACAGAGGTAGTAGGTAAATGATGCCCTTTGCACTACTGGAGGAAGTACAAGGGACTGGCCCAATGACAGTGTGTCTTGCTGACACAGCTCTCAAGTCACACTCTTGAACTGTAATATGCTGAAGTCCTCCAGAAATAAATGACCTAACAGAAATGTACTGGAGCTGTTAACACATTCAAGCCTTTATTCCAAGCCACAGCAGTAAGGGGGAAATTTCTTCATTAACTTCAGTGGACACTGAAGTAAATTTTCTCTTAAATGCTATTCCTCAGAGGAAGAATTAATAAAGAAAAAACGGATTGCTTGGCACCTAATATGAAATTCAGGTATCCTGTGTGTTCAGTTTTAGTCAGCAGTTTTCAGCACAAGTTAAACATATGCTAGCGGAAAGCATGTTACTGATTTCATGAAAAGGAAGCATCATCAAAATTGCTAAGTAAAACCTGGGAAATGCATCAGATACATCTTCTGCATTACAGAATTGAAAAAGCAGGTAGTAATAAGCCAAAATAGATAAGTCTGTAGCCTGAGCATCTGATAGATTGGGGGTGGCTACAGTAGTCAGTTAAAACATCTGGAAAAGCAGCTGTATCTTTCTCTCGCAGTACACTCACCATTGCACTGCGCCTGAGAACTTCACCATCAGAGTCACTACCGTCTGCCAGATAACTAGTATCAAGCTATTCACTTTATCTAGGCCTTATATCCTTTCATTTTATCACAGCACCAAAGCTCATTTTTAGAAAATTACTCATTTCTTTGTTTTCACCCCATAAGTAATGATTTTAGGAAAGAGAACAGGATGCTGTGTCCCTCCTTAAACATTACACATAGATGGCATGGATTAGGCTTCTGGGGTTCTGTGGTTTCTCAAATCAACCCATTTTTGTGTGCTGTCACAAAGAAATAGTGTGATTGTGGTACAGGATAGAGGAGGGCCTCTTTGGGGAGACATGAAGAAAAAGAAAGATCCTATAAATATAGAAGGTGTACACCAGAGTAAAGATTAATCTTTACCTCACTAGATGTCCTAGCCATGCCTTACTGCTGGTGATTATCACTGGACTTCTCCAAGTATTGTGAAGTTCTTCCTATTCTGGATCTTTACTTTCGATTTTACTTCATGCAACAAAACCGTTAAGTATGCAATATTAGCTGAGGATATTTACACCTCACACTCTCTCCCTGGGTTCACGTGTACAGACATCATATACCCCTATGTGTCTCCAAAGGCAGCAGGAAGGAAGCACTACCTACCACAAAGTAGCCATCTCAGAGCAGCTCTGCTGGTAGAGGCTGCCAACAGGACTGGAATCCTACGCATACTTACTAGGAGCCTCGGAGGAGAAACCAAAGGCTGAGTGGACCATGCAGCCTGGCCTGCAAAGTACTCTGAGGCACTTTACTGGGACAGCAGAAAGGAGAAAATGAAGCAAGAAAACTGCGTTGTTCTAAGCAACGAATGGAGATGTCTTACGAGCTACCAGCTCCAGTTTTGGAAACACTAACACTGCAATGTACTTTCTTCTAAAGTCACAAGGGTTTCCTTATTGTCAATGCTTGAAATGTTTTACTGATTTATCAGAATCTGTGTGTTTTATAGCTAACTGTGAGGAACAGGGTTTATGGCAGCTGACAAGATACTCAGTCACAGCCTTGCCACGTTTATTACCCCTAGTGACCAGATGGACCAAGCAATCCACATTTCTAGATTCTGCAGGGTTCTGTTGTTGCAATGATACCTGTTGTTCATAACGCCTGTTCACGTCGCCGTTTCAGACCCACAACTCTTGCTGCCAGGAGAAACACAGCCCCGGTGAGCACTTCTGCGACAAAGGAGATCCAGACTAATGCCAGCGACCAGCCAAACCTGATGTCAATTTCTACCAGGAGGTCCTTACTCCTCAGGAGGCAGACAGCTTCTTCGAAGGCAGCAGCTGAATATGCAATATAGACACTGATCCCAGTAAGTGTAATCAGAGCTGGGAAAGAAAAACATACTCAGCTAGTTAGCATCCACTGCAGAAATTAAAAATAATTAATTTGATATCACTTAGGGCTTCTTTGCCATTCCTTCCTATCTACCCAGGCCAGATTGCCAATTAGCCTAGCTGAGGCTGTTTTTTGGGGAAGGGTGAGAGGGAAGTAAAGGGAGGGTTATTTCTGTCCATTGAGTTTAATGTATTCTCACTGTTAAATACTGAATCAAAATGTATACCAGCAAGCTTCTCACAATAAAAATCTACTCATGTCTTTTACAGATATCTAATGTATATACATTTCTGTCTTCAACACTGTATTACAATGCATCCTGATTTCTCACTGCCGTGCACCACGTACAGTTGTCTACCTCTATGCAAGAAAGCTCATGGAGATGGAGATTCTTGCGTTTCAGGTCAGTGACCTGAATTTAGGCTGGTTTCTAATTTTGAGTATTGTAAGTTTTGTGTTTTCAATGTAAATGTGTTGGTCTTTACTGTCACCTCCCACCAAGTGTTGTGGAGTCACGACTATTCCTCATTTCCAAATAGTTGAGCCAAAGACATCCTTGGAGCAGACTAAAAATAAATTAATAAAGGCACTCAAACAAGAAGCCAGATGTTTTTAGAATGAAAGAACTGTACAGAAGTTAGCAAACTGGCACATCTAGCACAAGTACAGCACTGGGCCTGACATCTATGTTACTCAAATGACATATACTAATATATGACTTTACTGGATCAGTGGCAGGAAAGATGCAATAGAAAGGCCCTGTATTAAACGACTGTAGCCCAGGGAAAGTAGACACTGGAACACTTGTAGGACAAGATAGTGTCTTATCTGATTCTGAGGGAGAAAAAATTTGGTATGGCTTTCTGTCAAATCACAGTGTAAGTCTAGATGAGTCTGCATTTTTGCCAGAAAGACAAGTTTGAGTAAAGACAAACCAAGACAGAAGTGTATTGGTTTATCCAACAGTCAAAATTCATACTCACGGTCCTGATTTTAACCATGCTATGATGCTTGTACCTTATTCTAGTAATCTGCAAGGGGGAAAAAAATCACTTATCTATACCTTCTGTCAGCAGAAATGGAAATGACTGTTTTTTTGACATTTTCAATAACGTATGCTGAGTTCTGTGATCCCCTTAAATGTGGCCACATTTCAAAAAATGGGGAAGCATGTAGGATGTCCTGGGATGTGGAACATATAAGTTCTGGTATCTACCAAAAAACCCTCAGGTTTCTGGAATTGCATCATAAAATATTTCTTTCTGCTGACAGAACTATCAATACCGAACTTGCTGAACTGGAATATCCTATGAAACTGTGCTTGCCCGTTAAATGCATCAAGCCCCAGTGCAGCTGAACCGGGAGGAGTGGGAGGAGGGTCTGGTCTCACACCAAAGGCCACCCTGCAGTCTGTTCACACTGTCCTGGGGAACAGCACTGGTTGCATCTTCAGAACATATTCAAGCACTGCTCTCCTAGTACTGTCTTTGTGTTTCCTTTCCCTCTTTGCAACCCCAAGTGTCTTAGAAAGGCACAGTACTCCACTCCTCAGCGGGATAATCATGCTTTGCACTTCACAGCTTTTCATCTTTCACTTATTATTTGGAGTAGTTTTCAAATAGCCTAAGCCTTTTTAGTTAATACAGCTTTCTGATGTTCTAAGGAAATAGAACTTACTTTTTTTTTTGAAGAAGAAAAGCATAATGGGGGATGGTTGGTCTTTGTAAGTGCATTTCAGAATAAAATGGTCAGTCAAGACTTTGAGACAGCAGCCTTTGCTTCCAGCAATCTCTTAGCATTCTCTTCTTAGAAACAGGACTCATCAGGTGATGAGGGCCAATATTGAGGATCCCCTTTTCTTTTGGGGAAAATTTCTGTTTCAAGTTACATTATGAAACAGCACTGAAAATCTATTTGGAGAAAAAAATGGAGATGGATTTAAACGCAGTTTTCCTACTTTGATAGAAAGTTTTTAGTTTTAATTAATAAAATCACTTTCTAAAACACAGAGGTTTTGGTTATAGCAAAAATAATAGAAAACAAAATGTAAACGAATTTTTCTTGCTTCAAATTGAAATGTTACACTCCAACTACTGTAACTCTTTGGGGTTTTCTTTTGTGACCCACAGTTTTGGGACACCACTCTAGTTCAAAACTAGCAGTGCTAGTTAACCCAGGAATGCCTAGCAAGACCCTTTTCAGGAACTCAATGCAAATGCCTTTGAAAAAATATCAGTTTTCTTAACAGTTGTAAGGTCTGTGCAAGGCTATCAAACCCTATGCTTTAGTAATTCCAAAGTCACTTCTCCCATTACTCCATTACCCTGTCTGTAAAGAATTTGGGCACTGTGTTGAGAAGGTATTAAATCTTTTGTGTTAATGGGCACAGAAAACACATTGTGTTCAAAGTGTGACTCGCTCCACAAGGATGTATGGTTGTGTGTGATTATTTGCCTTTTCTGACTCTAAGTGGCAGCTTTCTATTCCAGAATCCCATCAGGAGCTGAGCAGACATCAAGTGAATGAATACCACCATTATTCTGAAAGCAACTCTTCTGTAGCTTTTTTTCCCCTGGAAGACAAAGTCATGTTTCCTAGATATAATCTCTTATTATTTAAAACAGTTAGGCTGGGATTTTGATACAGTACCTCCAAAAAGAAAAAGCAGTCCTGTCATTAGAAGCAGTAAGTAGGCCCTGGCAAGAATACTGATAAATCCAGTCATTCCTCCAAAAATCATCAAAATGAGGCTGAGGGGCATCAGGATGACAAATGTTCCATGCATGTCTGAAGAAAAATGAAGAAGGTTAATATTTTATTATTTTATTATGGTGTAATTGTACTAATAATTATTGAGTACAGAGCCCCTGATCAGGATAAAAGCCTTATTCTGAGCTGCACAAACAAGGAGGTGGACAACTCTTGGGTTTTCAGTTTAAGTCAGCAGGACAAATATATGGTACGGTGAAAAAGGTAACATACAAAGCAAGCCCTTCACAGGACCACAGCCTGTGTTTCAGAGAGCACAAATATAAAGGATATCTCTCTATATGGATATATTTAAGTAGTTAAACTATTCCCAGACAGTAAGCCTAGCTGGATAACAGGTGATGCATTGCATATCAGGTAGTCATTGACAACCTTAATAAAAAGTAGCCCTGGTTATCTGAATCATACAGATCACAGTGAGTGGCATTATTCTGTTTGGGTGGTGAGATCCAGCAGATGCTTTGGTCAAACGCTTTCTGTTCTGTCACATGTCCTCTGCTGAACTCTTCTAGCAAATTGTTGACTTTTCCCTTTGTTGCAGCTGACCATCAAGTAAAGGTAAGTTTTCCCATCCAGCTCTGATTCTGTGTCTGTCATTGTTTTCTACGTCAGCTTCACTAAGTATATTAACCTACCCTAGTTGCTTCCTCCCATGCTGTTTTACATTAGTCTTTCTTGATCCCTATAACATTTTAATAGCTGTATAAACAGACGGTTGCTATGTATTTTTTCATATCACACTTTTTTCCATCACAAACCATCTTTGTGTCATTGTTCCCTCTCATGCAATCGATCCACAATGTTCAACCCAACCTTTTCTAGAATAATAACCAAAAAAAAGTCATTCCAGCTTCTAGTATCAATTTATTTCATACCAGAGTGAAGTGCAGAGTTACTGAGAAAGGAAAGCTTAAAATCTATTTTCCGAAGGGCTTTAGGCTTCAGTGTCTCGTTTAGTTTCACAGAGGAACACCAATACACCATTAGCTGGTTCCCAAGGTAAAGGAGTCAGTTAAGAGATCAGTTTGTATGTGATTGGATGATCAATTTTTTTAAGCCACTGTAACTGCCCACTGAATTGGAGATACTCCACCTGCCACTGGCTAAAGATCCAGCTTATCCTTTTCAACATCATTATAAAGATAAGACACAACCATGTACATATCTCTGTTCAGTTCTAGAACCTTGGAAGGTTAGGGAGAAACTGCATGGGATCAAGGCAGACACTGTTAATTTCTTTACTTGAGTGGAATGTGGTTTCAAGACATAATTATTTCCTTGTGTAGTACAGAAGGAAAAATGTGGCAAACGACAAAGTTTTGAGAAGTGACCCTATTGTTCTTCCATTTCTGTTTACTTATGCTGGTATTATATTCTCATATTTAGTCCCACATGTGCCCACATCAGGATCAGTTGATGCTCAGAAAGCATGGATTCAGCGTTCTGCATTGAAGGGAGAACTTTCTCTCCTTGCTTCTAAATTTGAGGATACTCCCTGGGCTTTCCTTCAGCAAAACTGGCCATGGCTGCTGTTGCTGGCTAAAAAACCCAAACCTATAGCAATTCTCAGACCCTAATGGTCAAATCAATCTTCAGCTTACTGCGTATAAACCAGTCTATCAAAACCGTTTGCAAATCCTAGTTAAATACCAAGAACAGAAATAGCTATGGAACTTAGTTCAGGAGTTTTATATAGTTAGAAGTGGTTGTCAGTGATGAGATGCAACACGATGTGACAAAACAGAGATTTGGCACACAATTTAGTTCTCATATTCTAGAGAGGCAGCAGGAACAGGCTAGTCTTCTGCCCTGTTTGTGCTTCCTGAGGGTATTAGGCCGGATTTTGATTCCCCACCATTTTGACATACATGTGTCCTCTTAGATTTGGTCTTGCATGTAAGCAGTGAAAAGGCCTTAGGGGGATAAAATCTGATGTAATTAGTATTTTGAAAGTAAGAATGTAAGAGCAGTACAACTCTGTCCTCAGACCTGGCTTTGCTGGGAGGGAAGAAACATAAACAAGCTCATCACTGGGCCTGTGCTTTGTGATTTTCCAGATGTTCCTCACTAGTCAAAGTTGCTGCTAACAAACTATACCTCAGGACAGTAGCACTAACAGTTGCTATTTCTCTGCCTTTCCTTTTCATGGTGTGATTTCAGCTACTGCAGCTAGGACTGTAAACTTAGTGAGAAGTGCAGGTGAAGAAGATAAGGCTCTGAATGTAACCTTTTGAAGCAAAGGGAAAACAAATCCATACCAGACTATTCTCCTGGGGAGTGTCACAGATCACATTAATGATCTGTGACAGCTGCATGTAACACCAGAGTAACTCTGATTTTTATACCCTCTTCAGTGAAAATATAGGTTTTAGGGATATCTTAGCTAAAACCCAAAAATCCCACTGTGACAGAGCCTTACTTTTCCTACACACAGCTGGGA